>OY796675.1:19285522-20485522 GCA_963680715.1 Tetragnatha montana
TGCTGAACGGTTATAAATTTGAGGTAATATTACAGATCCAATAACTAATTATACTATCATTGTTAACTTTGATGGTAAAAGGGGTGCAAAGTTGGGTTCTATACTAGACAGCAACTTAAGTTGATACCCTATGAGGTCACTAAAAAACAAAGTAGTTCCCATCGCGGTGTCTGAATTTTGAGTGAAATGAATGAAGAACGTCAATTTAAAAATATGATTATTTTGTTAAACCCATGTATATACAGTGCTTTTCAATCACTATTTGCATACCGAAACCCCTTCTAGCAACCCAACAGGCTTTGTGTTTACCGATTTCTCCTTCCGCATTTGTGACGTACTGGGTTCAAGAAACGTTGCTGTCAAGTATAGATGGGGTGTAGCCAAGGAGGAGATTTTGGTATACACCCTCCTTCGGAACTCAGAAGTTTTAGGAAGAAACATTTAGTAAGGGGAAAATCCCTTTGCTAAATTTTTTCTGGCTACACCACACTAATTTCTACTGGAAATACTATCGATTGTATTACAGCTAATGCTGCGATTGATGTAGCTGCCGATGGGGGATGACGGTCATCCTGAGACACATTTAAGATACATTTCAAATAATGTCAATTATAATTACTACTATTTACATTTTCCGGGATTGATGGTCGTGTCGTTTGGACTTTACCTCCAAACGTTTCGCCCTCTTCTACGGAGGGCATCCTCAGTGGCAGAAACATCATTAACTTAGTCATTAATTAATGTTAATGATGTTTTTGTCACTGAGGATGCCCTCCGTAGAAGATAGCGAAACGTTTGATGTTTAAGTCCAAACGACACATCAATTCCGGAAAATAAAATAAATAGTAACTGTTCAGGTCGTGGAAGCTTTCACTATTTTATAATGTCAATTATAGTTTCTGCTTTATTTATAATTGTTATTCTCTATGAAAAATAAATAAAGCAGGTCCTGGTAGTTTTTTTGGTGAGTTTCAGCATATATTTCTAAAAGTAGCCCTGAAGAAGGAGGGAACAGTGAGTGTAAGCAAACATTTTTAAATTTTAGTTTTATTTGAATTAGATTTATAGAGTAGGTACTATCTCGAGTTAAAATAATGCGAAATGTAAGAAAACAAAGATCTCAGTTTAGTTTTGGGAACTATATTCCCTTAAATCTTAAAAGGAAGTATATAGGTTTTGGCTCGTTTTTTTAAGGCTAAAATACATTAAATAGCAGAGAGTCTTCAAATTTATTATATGGACCATGGTTTACTAAAGATTCTAATTCATTAATTCGCTTTCAATAAACTTTCGATTCTTGTTGGAACTACGGTAATTATGAGAAGGAAATAGTCCAAGACCCTTGGTACTTTCTTTTCTGCAAACATAAAATTTGCGTAAAGTGAAAATAGAAAAATTGACGGTTTCACTCGAAATTTAAGTATAATTTAAGTAAATAACTGGGCATGGAATCAGGCTCTTCAAATCCCAAATTTCCCTGTTATGCCATATTTTTTTAGACTTTCGTTACGCAGAGGTTGAGCTCTTAACCTTCTTCATGTGTGTCATCATCTGTAGTCGACCTCTTATATGTTACACAAAATTTGAAAATAGAGCCTCTACAACGCATCACAATTAAGGAACACACAAAAAGGATTACTTTTCAGTGAAGCATTGTTTATTTTTGGTCTTCAACTTTTGATTACTCCTCCATCTGGCCCTGTCTGGTGCGACGGCCCGCCATCGATTAACTCCCAATAGCTTGAGGTACTTCTCAACATCATCTATCCATCTTGTAGGTGGTCGTTCCTTTCGTCTTTAGTCCCTTCAATTATGGAGAAAGTCACTTTTTTGGTAGGGGCGGTATCAGGATATCAGAAGAGATGGCCCATCAGCTACCTAATACGTGACGCCTTAATAGTTCTCATAATGTCAGCTCCACCAAATTTGTCATATTTTTTTATAAATTTCATGATTGTAAAGAATCCTCCTCACGTTGTTTTCTTGAATAGGTCCAAATAATTTCCTTTAGATTTTTTTTTCAAAGATTAGCAGTTTTTCTTCCTCTGTTTTATTGAGGGTCCAACATTCACTTCCATATATAACTATACGCCTGATTAAAGTTTTGTAAATGCTTAACTTCGTCTTCACACTGATGAACTTATATTTGAATTGGTTTCTGAGGCCTTAAAAACTTCTGTTGTTAGCCATGAAAATTCTTTTATTTATTTCGATTTTCAGATCGTTGAAGGTTTTTTGTTTACTACGTTTGTAATTTTACTATGGATTACATAGGATATTCGATGGGAAAAAGCTATTTTCCCCGTACAAAAATTTACAAATTCGTCCTTCTTACAAAGTTACAATCCTTCTTTGATATGCTTCAACGTCACGAATCTCGAAGCAAAACGTTTCGTGCCATCTTCTCGTTTCTGCGACAACTCGCTGAAGTGTGTCTAAATATAAGTTCCTTTTTCCGAAGAAGAACGAATGTACCGCGCACAAAAAAAGAAGCAGTACCGCCAAGAAAACAGATGATTATTGATTCGGCCCGAGTATAGATTATCGAAGACGTTGATGGGCGAATGCGAAAGCCTTGGGTCCTAATGAAACTCTTTTAAGACCTATTCATTGCTCACTGCGTGGTTAGGTCGCCATGGAAACGCAGATGAGAGAGTATCACAAAGCTTCCAATTGTTGTGACCCAAATCCTTCAAAATCACTCTCCACTAAAAGAGAAGAGAGAGAGAAAAAAAAGAGACGACACTAGATGGAAAATGGAGGCTTTACAAATCACATGAGTGCTGATAGCGGGTATTAATTTATTTTCGCGTCGCATATACAAAGCTCGCTAATTGCTGGATTCTCTTATTTTATTTCCGGGAAAGTTTTTACGATCTCTGCACAATAGGCTGTCATGTATTTTCGGATAGGGTAAGCTGATAAACACTGAAGAAAATGGAGCGAAAAAAAAATTGATTTAAATACCGTTTAAACGGTGAAAAAGTTGTTTGGGCAGTCGCGTGGATGGTTTCCAGACGAAGAATTTTCATTCGAGTCAACGTAAACACCGTAAAAAATGTTAATGCAGAAATAAAATCTTTATTGAAATAGAGGGATAGGATTTTTTTTATTACTCCCACCTTTTTTAAAACTGAGACTCCATAAAAAGCATGCAGTTGAGAGTAATTGAGACAGCTAATTTAATCCAGTGCTAGTTCATCCAAAGGATTTATTTTTTAGTTGGGCACTACCTAGGGGAGAAATTTTCTGTTTAGGTTTATGCATTTGTTCTCATATTTGAAAAAAAAGGTAACAAATAGGCAGCTCTTAGTAGAATGAGTTATATTTAAATAGTATTAAGAACTTGTTTTTTGGCGGATATATATATATATTTAAATTATTAGTCTTGATTGTTATTTTTAATCTTTGCTAATCACAGAAGCAATCTTTTTACCTAAAACTTTTTTTAGGATAAAAAATCTTTCCTAAATTGTATTTGAAACGTTTTGATTTTGAAGTATATAAAATACTTGCCATACTTAAGTGCCCTCCTGCCTCCAAGACATGAAGGAAATAAAAAGAAATCTACCTTCAAAGCAGGGTATCTCTGAACAACTACTAGCCAGGTCCATATATTTCTGGCAAACACGGTAAGCTTTTGCTCCCACCTTTTGCTGATCTATTATGCAGAAATACTGAAATCAAATGCAGTCTATTTCTGGATTCATGTTCAATTAAAATTCAGCTAGAATATGTAAATTTGATTAGCATCAACGGGAAGCTACAGTTAAAGAATAAAATTAAACTAGTTAAGTTATATAGTCAATTCCTTTATGGAGCTCGGCCAAATATTTAAGGCCCTAAGTATGTAGAACAAAGAATTAAACAAAATAGAATTCCCTTCTTAAAAGAAAAAACTTAGTCGTTTATATCCTAAAGGTAGAAATTAATTATAATTACTCAACAACAAACATTAATACGGTAATATCTCAAATTCGTTTATTTCTTGCATATGCCACTTTGTATCTTGCATTAGTCTTCCTTTATGGTGTGAAAAAACAGACATTTTATTCCACAATCCAACTTTTCTTAACAAAATTCAAATTAAGAGGTTCATTTCTTAAGAATTAATGTTTCATTAAATTGTACTGTACTGTTGATGAGGACATCGGTTGTATCATTGCAAGTTTTTACCTAAATAAGAATTTAACTCCTTAAGTTTTTGTTTTAAGTCTAGACAGTTAAGTCATTTTTTTTTTGTTTTTGATCCCCTTTTCAAAGACTTCTCTACTAGTCTGATATGATGTCGAAATCCACTTGACTCCAGTTTTCCGGTATTATCAAAACACGTGTTAATTGAAGAACATTTTTGCATTAAGTTGTGTTTTTCCGTAGATTACCTTTATGCGACATTTTCGGTGTTATTATTAGTCTTAGCGAATCAACTTCCAGCCACTAACACCTGACCTTTGTAATGTAGTCAAAACTTGTTCTGAATTAAGTGCGCAATATAGTAGTTAGTTTATTCCAGGATTTATCTAACTAGAAAGTAAAATTTTTATTTTATGTGATATTTCGAAATAAATGGTTGGAATGGATTTTTCAACGTTTTGTATACTTCAATAAATAAGCAATTAATTATTTAAGAAGTGGAATTTCAATTGCCTAGTTACTTTTGTTTTATGACACCCATAACAAACCTTCATTTTTTTCTGTTAGTGCTCATTATTATCAACTATTTATTGCAAGAAATTATTTACGCATTTTATCATATCTTTCATAAGGAACTATTCATTTATATACATATATTTACACGAAATGCGCTGTTCGTTTGATGTATTTTTTTCCCATAGGATTAAATAGCATAAGGAAATGAGTTCTTTGTTAACTCTTATTATCTTTACAACAGCAATATAAGTTTTAACCTCAATACGCCAATGTTCAGAATAATGTTTGTTTTCATTGTAAAAATCCTAGTTTTTTATTATCATCATGTCCATATAAGATATTAATCCCTTTATTAATATCCCTATATAATTAGTTGTCAAGAAAAGCATAATCTTGTATCAAAGCAATGAAATACCTTTCTGTCCATAAGCTCTTGTAAAGAACAAACTGAACAAGACATACTAGTTTTTCTTCGATGAACCCTTTCTTTTTTATATCGAAACTGCACATTCCTACTTTTACGCATCTGAAATCCCTCAATCATCCAATCCCTTCTCGAACTGCCACGCAAAAGACAACCCCCCCCCACAAACAAAAAAAAATCTCTCAATTTAAATATTGCCGTAAAGAAACCCTCACCTTCCACCCCTTTCCCTCGAGTGGACTCCTCCATCCGTCTGGCCAGTCACGGCTTCGCCTCGGCCAGAGCCAGGGAGAGAGAGGGGAGAACAAAAAAAAGAGAGAAAAGGGAGAGAGAGAGGAGCGAGCGAAGTCGAGGCCGTCGACCCTTGACCGCTTCGATGTCGCATCCGATAAGGATGCACCATCATCCCCTTGTGATCACTCACTCGACCCCCTCTGGGTTCCACAGCTTCCCCCGTCTTTTGCCCTAATTAGGAACCGCCGCTGCAGCAGACTGGCTGCATTTTTCGAGGGTCGCTTTTTTTTTCTTCTATTCGGGGATTGTGTTTCGGGGGAGAGGGTTTGAGAACGGCTTCACAGAAAGAGTTTCTTCCCTTTTGGTGAAGCGAATTTAGTGGAAAATTTTTGTGGTTATAAGCTCCTAGGCTTGGACCTCTTACATATTTTACTTTTTTATTGGCTTATAAGCCAAATTTAGAACGATTTGCTTTTAGTACCGAAATGCTTAATTCTTTTATTTTAAAATAAATATTGGTTTAATTTTGTAATGCTGTAAAATGCCATTGATATAGTGTGGATATAATAAGACACTCTTACTAGTTATTAAAAGTATTAATTGAGTACCTATAAAATTTAAAACTGTAGAGCAATGGGCATCATTGCCTAAGCTCTTTTCCTTCTACCCCGAGGAAGAAGGAAGCGCCTTCATGATGATTTAAATTTTCACACATTTTTATTGACATTATTTTCTTCAAAAATTGTACTCAACTAATTATGAGATTCTGTATAGTAGGGTTATAAAAAATTTTACAGAAAAATATTTAAGGGGGATAGCGGAGCTATTTGATGTACCGAAATTCAAACACATTTTCTGAGTAGAAAACTGATTTATTCGAGTTACTTATTTTTTTCTAAAAATGACTCAATTTTATGAAATCTTTAAACAAAAACTTTTATTTAAGAAAATAGTCAAATGTCATATAAAATATAAGTATATCCCCTATTTTTAACTAAAATAAACTTACCTTTAGTATTCGCCGATCTCTCTGTCAAAACTTCTTTCAAAAATATTTTTACAAAAAATAACAGTTTCTCTTATTAAAATTTATAGACTTACTGCAGTACTGCAGAGATTGGCGGTTTCATATGCAATGAGTGTGCACATGTAAAGGCAACTTTATGTAAAAATGCGACCTATATAACCTTCCCTTGATAGTTAGTTACTTAGTTTTTGAGATAATTAAGGTGTTTCAATGTGCTCCGTGTATCAAATAGCCACATTCCCCTATATTAATGAGTACGAGTAAACTCTTTTGGAAGTAGATAATTTATGTTTATTTAAAATGTTTATAAAAGAATTACTCAGCTAAAGGCAAAGTATACTAAATAAGAAATAGATCAGCACATTAATTTTAAAAATATATTTAATTGTGTCTTATTATTACATACCGCAAAATGGGGTAACTTTGGCTCAAATGGGTTATTGTTTTCACATTAAAAGCAAATAAAAGTTGTTAACCAAAACAAATTTGTCAAGGTCAGTGGTATTTATATTATTTTTAACATGTTCAACTGTATTATAAACTGTTTTCAAAGTGTTGATTGAAGTTTTAAATATTTTTTAAACATTTTGAAATTTTGAGCCCAAAAGTCAAATATTTAAGGCGTTGTGTTGGCTTTAGCTAATGCTATGCCATTTACATGTGTTTACAATAATAATAATCTATTCCAAGATCATTTCAAGCTTAATGTTTAAGAAAATCCGTAAATAAAAATGGTTTCTTACAGCGTCGTATCCAAGGGGGGGGGGAGGGTTCTAAGGGTTCAAACCCCTCCCGAAATTTTGACGTCTACATATAGTGTTTCCCCCCTTGAAAAATCGGTAGTTTACAAGGAGCTGTTTCGGATTGAACCCAAAGGATCTCAAAATGGAGCTGAAACGCTATATTTAGAGGCAAACTTTCACAATTTTCTGGGGGAGGACCCCCAGACCCTAATGTTGGGTTGAGTCAAAACCCCTCCCGAATCATAAGTCTAGTTACGGCTCGGCCCTGGTTTCTTATTCAAAACTGAATTTATTTATTATCAAGAATAATTGAACTAAATAGTAGGCTCAAAAACTTTACCATCTACTTTTTGCACCATGAAGAAGATAAAAAAAAAACCCTCCCCACTGCCCTTGACAATCAGAAACAGTCCCCAAGTTAAAACAAATCCCTTCTTTTATAAATTGACCACCCAAACCACTCTTAACTTCCGAAACCCCATCCGTTCGATCGCCATAGGAATAAAAAATCAATCCCGCACCACCCCAGAAAAGGACTTTATTCCCTCGCTAAGTGCCTCCTTTCTCTTTGATCCGGCACGAGATATCCTTCATCATTATTATATTTCTTCGAAAAGGGGGGGTGGGGAGAAGAAATTCATTCCCAGCCCACTAATCTTGGCACCTCCGGACGAATCAATAAAAAGCGGATGGCCCGAGAAAAAGGAGTTTTTAAGCTCACCTTCGAGCGAAGGTGATCAATAAGGAGATGTGACGCGAGGCTTGAATCTCGAGGAAGGGACGTCTTCATTAATTTCGGAGGATGACTGCTGACTTATTGAGGGGCTTTGTTGGAAGAGCTCGTTTTTTTTAGGAGATTTCTTGTCGAAGAGTTTGAGATTTTTAGGGAAATGCTTTTGTGTGGATGGTGTTTGGATTTCTTGTTGGAGGAATGAGTGTGAAGTAAACATTGAAATTGTTGGAATTTAAACTAAGAAAAGTGTATTTGTGTATTGATAATAAAGCAGGGAATATCTGAAGTGTAGTGCCCATTGACGTATATAAGGGGGGTTTAGGGGGTCCAGATCCCTCCCCCCCTCAGCCCAAACCTCATGTCAGCCAAACAGAAAGGTTCCTGTCACAAATACCAAATACCTGTCACAAAAAATGCGTGAAAATACAACTTTTTCGGATCAAATTTCATAAAATTTTCTGGGGGAGGACCACCAGACCCCCCTTTTTTGCTTGGGAGCATATACTAACCGCAAAACTTCCCATTTGGCCTACATTTTACTCGAAAAGGGAAAATTGTTAGAAACATTTGGGGGGCCAGAACCCCTTCGAAACAGTCTATACTTGGTTGCAACGTTTCTTGAACCCAGTACGTCACAAATGCGGAAGGAGAAATCGGTATAAACACGAAGCCTGTTGGGTTGATAGGAGGAGTTTCGGTACGCAAATCGCGATTGAAAAGCACTATTAATACATGAGTTTAACAAACTAATCCTATTTTTAAATTGACGTTCTTTATTTCACTCAAAATTCAGACACCGCGATGGGAACTACTTTGTTTATTAGTGACGTCGTAGGGTCAACTTAAGTTGCAACCTAGTATAGTAACGGCTCCCTAGGTCCTGAGGTCTTATAGGTTTTGCCCCCCCCTGTCAAAAAATTGAACTTACGCATACTCCATTTTGTCCCTCCTCGTGATAAAGGTTAATCTAAGCCTTTAACCCCTTGCTACACTCAGGGGGAATTTCAAGGTACACAACCTCCCGTTCGAAACCTCAAACTTTTCTCCATAGAAAACGACCAACAAAAGTTACTCCTTAATGTAATAGGGGGTTTTCAGGGGTCCTCCCCCAAAAATGTTTAAATTTTAGTATGCTAAAAAGTCTTCTAAAGCTACTTTTTAGGGGGTTTTCAGGGAGCTTCTCGGGCCGCACAAAATGACCCAGCAGGTCGCATGCGGCCCGCCAGTTGGAAAACCCTGTTTTAGCTACACTTTCTGTGTCCCCTGAATGAAGTTTCTTGGACACCCCCTTGTAAAAGCTATAGCTACGTCCGTGGTAGTGCCTTAAGTTGGGATGTGCAACGTATGGCCGTAGCATAGGGTGATGATTTTTTTACCAAGACTTGGAGGAGATATTCAGTGTTGTATCAGTGCTTGAAAAGTTTAAATCGTTGCTTGAGAAAAAGTTATTGTCGGATGAGCGGCATTAACAATTTATCTATGGGGGTCACAAACCCTAAATTCGGGCCAAGGGGGAATAGGATAGTGAAATTTCTCTGTGTTGAACTGTTTAAGAAAATCGTAATGATAGCTATTAGAAAAACTGTCACGGTTGTAGTTCATGCGTATACTATTTTTAATTATGCAAATACAATGATTAATTTTAAGGGAAATTATTGGGTATATTTCGGAGAGACAAGCATACGCGTCGACCAAATAACCAAGTCATTTCACAAACGGGCAAATGACAGGCAAGATTTATATTTTACTATACCACATCCATATTTCGATAATGAGGCGGATATTCAGGTCCGAATTCATTTGTTCACCCCCTTCCCGATTCGAACCCCCATCCTGACCCCCGAAGTCAACCCCCTGGTCACCACAATTACATCCCGACGGGTCGTTGCCCCCGGACACGTCACTGCACTTTATTCGAAGAATAAATCCGCCTCATCCCACGGAAAAAGGAAGCGATTTTTTTTCAGGCAGGGGTGTAGAGTGGCTACCCGAATATAAAGGGGTCAGGAAACGAGGGGGGTGAGGAAATCAAAGGATATATGCATGTTGCCCCCCGAGGGGCTATTTTTTAAGAGAGGGGGCGAGCAAAGTGTGTGCTTTGGATTGAAAGGGCGCAGTTCGAGAAAGAGAAAGGGGATATTTGAGAAAGGGCAATGGGGATTGGGTTGCAGTGTTTGACGTTGGGCAATGGGTGATTTCCGAGACCCCCACCTGCGCTGGGGACCGTGGGACAGAGAGCAGGGGAATGCGACGCAGTTGCGGTCAAGCAACGCTGGTTGAAAATATGTAAAATTTGGGACATGCGTGTTTCTCTTTACTGGAACCGAAACTGAGGGAAACTACCTACTCCGGCAGAAAGGATGGGGTTTCAGAGCTGTTAAAAGAGCGTTTCCACTTTTGAGTTTGGTTTCGCTATGGAACTCCGTAAGATGAATCCTAGAAAGACAAAAATGACCTTCTTTATACCCTAACAAGAGAAGCGCGGCCAAACGTGAAAGTGGAAACTCTCCTTTCGTTGTGCGGAGCGTAGAACTGTGCTCCATGGTAGGTATCCCTTGCAGTCACTGTTAAAAAGTTTTAAAAGTGAAACTGCCTAACTTAAGAGAGATTATGGGTTACCTTTAAATTGTAATAGAGCAATAAATACCTGAACTAATTGGGACGAATTTTTGGTAATCCGTATTTCCTTTATATTACAATCACAAAAGGGAAAACAAATGAGACATTACTTTAATCCGTCTTGTTTTATGAAAAAGGCAGACATTTGAAAATTCAAGGGAAGTAATTTACGAAAAACTGAAATATGTTATTTAAAACAGACAAAAATACATTTGCATATTGAAAATTTGGAGTTTTCATAAAAGGTAGAGCATATTAAAATTGTAAAAAGATGTAATATGGAAAATATTAATAAATTATAAAAAAATATTGATCAATATTGCAATTTCAAGTGCATTAAAATTAAACTTGTTTAGAACCCATTTTTACTTGTCAAAACAAAAATTTAAAAAAAATGGTCAAAATTGACAAAATTTAACTTTTAATTGTTTTATTTTCCTTTCGTATGAAATTAAATTACTTTCAATAACGTGCCTTCGATTACACTTTAATTACACCTCCATGGAGTCGCTGATTCATTTATTTATCTTTATAGCGTCTCTGATAACGTAAACTTTTCAAAACGCAATTGTCATTCGACCGCAATTGCTACTACGGCAAGCGATAAATAGGTGTGCGGTCTTTTCGGGACATTTTAAAGGGATTTGGGGAGTCGGTGAAGAATGGGGGATCAGGAAAAACGTTCCAGATTCCATTCGGGATAAAGATGAGGTAATCTTGGACAGCTTTGCAAATATGACTTCATCGCGGAGCTTTATTGGACTCGAGTCCAGTTGGGTTATAAAGGCAGATGTAATAGATCGGGACGCAAACACTTTGAGTGGACCCACCTCCCCTATTCAAATATTACAATAAGGTTAAGAGACGGGTGTACTTGGTCAGCCATTAAACTCAAGTTTTGGCTGCTAACTGCTATTAAAAACATACGATTTTCCAATTTTCGAATTGTAAAGGTTTGGTAGACTCTTCTCTTCGTATATGATGTCTTTAGTACAAACTCTCAGGATTTGATGCATTTTATTGTTGCTGCTTGAAAGTTAAAGTACCAGTTAGGTTTATTTTTGCTCTAAATATATTATTTAGTTTCTTATCAATAAAATCAATATGAAGGTTTTGTATAAGCAACTACCTTTAAAAACACAATTTTCATTGATTATTACTCCGCTTCTTTAGGTCAGTAACCTTAATAATATTTATCAAGATTATAGTTATATTCTTCTGGAATAAGTCCAAGAGACTTCTTGTCATGCCATTGTCTTGTGGTCACTCGATGAAAACAACAGCTTATATTTTACAAAGACGGACACATCAAAAAAGAACGATGACAAAGTGCCTCTGTCGCATTTTCTGTACAATCCCTCACATGCTTTTAGTTATATTCCAATAAATGTCTCCCCAGAGTGTGCTTATGATCTAAATGGTTCTTAATGCCCCGCTGTGTAAGGAATCCAAAAGCAGTGTCACCGACCCCTCGAAAGCACTCGGGGACATTTCAAAATCACAAAAAGTACTAGTAGAACATTTTAATTCTGTTTCATAGTCATAACAGACACGCTTGGAGACTTTCCAAAAGAAAATGTCTGAGATCGCGAAAAGTTTTTATACCATTAAAAAGTTTAAAACGATTTACATAAATTACATTCTATCAAGATCTAGACTACTTAAACTAATTTTTTACCTTTAAAATGTCATTCACATTAAAAAAAAGGATTCGTCTACGCTAGAATTTGCATTAAGAAGTATAGAGGAGATATTTAAACACATTTAAATAGTTTAAACATGTCAAAGTAGTTTCATAAATCGGTTAAAAAGTTTAATCAGCTCAATTAATAACCACCTTATCTTATGAGTGACTCGTGGAGGTCATGCGAGAATTCAAGGTGATTCGCAAGGATTTTCGTGCTCTTCCTAAGTTATATTCCAGAACATTCTTTTTAAATTCAGAAGTTGGATTGCTCAATTAGCAGTCACAGTTAGCTTCGTCATTTGCCCAACTGCAGTAAGATAAAGGACTCTTGTTGGTCACATCTTTCGACTTTTTCTGATGTTTGATAAAGAGCAGAGAGTTGGGGGGGGGGATCTTTTTCACCAATCAAAAAGTGAAGAAATTCTAGACCGTCTCTGCATTTTTCGGTTGTATGGTGGGATCATGTGTACTTCAAACGGCTCTATTCATACTGATTAAAGTCGGGTGAGAGGACGTATATTATTTCGTTTTTTTCTTTCTAAAAAGTAACTAATGTATCAAAATTAATGACGTTGAAGGGAAGGTTACCAAAGGGTTCAATTATAGCCCTTTTTAATATCAAATGATCATGAAGAACGGTTTTCCTCTTCAGCATCCTATTGCTTTTGAGCCTCTCTCTGCTCTTGAGCATCTCTTCTAGAATCTCATAACATTGTGCCTCTTTCTGCTCTTCAACATCCCTTTGCTCTTACCCCATCCCTCTCTTTGGCATCTCTTTCTTCTCTTGAGCATCCTTTTCAGAATCTCTTTACACCGTTTCCTTTTCTCTTAAGCATCTGTTTGCCTTTTAGCAGTTTTGATCTTTTGATCTTAATGACCCAGGCTTCGCACAAACATCTTAATATCTCCAGGTGAATTTGTTGATGTGCATACCTCAACCTCAATTCTTGGCGAACCACTTTCAACACCACCAATTATGATCCCCGAACCACCCACCCGTCGGGAACCACTATTCTAAAGCAACACGGAAGTGGGTGCCGAGTACAGGATAGGCATAGGTCTTAACTGAATTTCTGATGAATATGAAGAAAAATCAAATTTTACCGATACGACAGGATAAAATACGATAGTCCTGATAAACTTTGCAATTAAATATTTTGAAAAATGGATTCAAGAATGGAATGGATGGCAAGGCTGGATTCAAGCCTTGACCCTCCTCAAACAACTAAAATTTTGTCGTGGGCGCCATGAGATAATTCAAATTTTGGGATCCCCTGTTCTCATTCAGCGCAATAAATTCCAAAAAATGACTCTGAATAGCACCGTTCCAAAAGTCAAATCATCACCTCTGACCACCTGTACGCACCAGGAATTACTCCCATCTGCTAACCCGTCCAGAGGGCCATAAATTACCCCGGCACCCCTGCAGCCCGGGTACAAAGGGCTGACCACCATAATGGATGAGATCAGAGCGCCCCTTTGTGCGCCAAATTACTCGGAAAATCACATCTGAAGATTTCGATGGGCTTTGCGGCTCTGCCCCCCTGGAGGGAATTAATTCAATACTGCCTGGCCATAAAACTGCCATCGCTGCATAGATCCTACTACAAGAGAATTGATTGCTATAAAAAGCAATGAAGGGGTTGGGGCGGGAATTGATCAGGTAGTAAAAGTTAGTGCATCTCCGAAAACGGGTATTGTCAAACGCGGGTTTTGAGTGTAGCAGTGGTATGAAACTTATAGCTTTGTATAATATGGGCAGAGTATTTTTGGAGGAGTAAAAATACTCCTTGACTTTTTTAGGAGGAGTGAAATTCAATTATGAGGAGAGAAATACGGAAATAGCATAAACTACATAAACAGAGACACGAAAACCGTATCCTAAAACGACCAAAAGTAGATCCAATCTTTCCAAATTTTTTCCAACTACGCCATTATGGCCACAAACCATTTATATAAAGTTAAATTTCAGTCTCATTGATTGGAATCATTGCAAAAAAAAATTTCGGTGGGGCACGGTGCATTTTTTAAGCTAAACCTTTGTGAAAAATTCAAAGAGTGAAAATACTACTGGCTAGTTTTTTAAAGAGTATTTCCGATTTTCAAGGAGTGAAATACTCTCTCAGAGGAGTTAAAAATATCTCTGCTTATAGGCTTTGTATAATACGGGGTATTTTTCTCCTGTTCAATTGTACTTTTTTTTTCGAATAGTCTGTAAAGCAAAAGTTCGTTTTTTAAACTCGCTACAAAGTAAAGAAACACGCCTTTTTAATGTTCTGTAATTTAAAGTTGAATTAGTTTTAGTAAAAGTAACATAATTAGTTTATTCTGATAAATTGAGGTGGATAATGTCTATAAGAATCACTTAGCTTCTGCATTCCACATAGTTATTTTTGTGTTCTACTTATATCAAGGCTAGGTTTTTACATAATTCTAATTTACAATTAAAGGAAAAAGCTGTATTTTAAAACCAGCTTACCGAAAATAAATCTAAGCTTTATGTCAAAACAACTTAAAGAGATGTAAATTGTTTGCTAACATTTTTAGTGTTTACAACTGCAATTAATCAATACAGTCTCTCTTTGGTTTAAAACTTAAAATAAATAAAATTGTATATAAATTAATAATTTGTTATTTTATTTTAATAATTAATTTAATAATAAGAAATTTATTATACTTATTAAATTCAGTAACCAATAACATTGAAATTAGTTTTCCTTTTACAACTTTTACACCCTTTATAAAGAAAAACACCTTTTTTTGACAATAGAGAAAACAACTAAAACTAAACCTTAAATTCCAATATTCCCATGTGAAGTTTCACTAAAATGGACTTCTTTCAAAGTGAAACTAGATAACATTAAGAGAAGGGGTACTTAATATACGTGCAAACAGTCGCTTCATTTAACAAGATTATATTTTTTAGTACTGTACAACATCGAAAGTCAGGTTAGAGAAACCTTCAGTACATAAGAGGTTTGCTCATTTAAGACTAATTCTGCCCTAAGCTGGAAAAAAATTACTGATACTTCTGTAAAGGCATTTTTATAAACAACCGGTATGATTAAGAACCTTTAACTTCGCCTTCACACTCCTCAGAATACAGATCTTGAATAACTCAGCAGCAGCGATCATTCTTCACGTGTCAACCTTGGACGAAACTTACTTTATTATCAGTTTGAGAACAGTTTTCAAACTTTTAAGGCTGTCTCTCTTTTGCGATTATGAAAAGAGACATGTCTGAAGTAATAAATATGGAGGCTGTTTTACATTCAGGACTGGACAGAGGACGATACTTTTCTGATTGAGGAAGCAAATCGCTCTTAAGATATGATAGAACTTTCTTCATAAACTTGTTTCAGGAGTGGTCATCCATTAATTCTTTAAAGAAGGATATCACTAAAGGATTTAAAGTGTAAATAAGGGGGGGAGGAATATTATTTTTTATGTAAAGTGTTAAGTAAGGAATGAACATAAAGTGAACTGTGGAGTTTTTAGTTAATTACACCAAAAGAATTGGGAAAGATCAAATTTTATCATCTTTTGAAGAGCAACATTCAATGATTTGGGAGAAAATTAGTTAAAAAAAATTATGTTTTTCTTCAATGTGGATTCAATATTGGATGAAGAGTAAAAAGTGTACAATATTAGAAAAAAGATAGCACAAGGCATCAAAAAGGTAAGGAAATGTACAGGAAAGTAACTTGGGGAACTTTGGGGCTATTTGTTTCTTGTACCTTTATCAGAAAAAAAAACATATTAATCAGGTGTACTTAAAAAAATAAATAATTCAGGTACTTTGAAGAATGATCTAAAATTCCCTCCTGTATTCCTGAATCTTATTATAGTCTAATAGTATTTAATGAACCGTAGTGATTTTTGTCTAAGATAACATCTCAACCCTCTCTTAATTTCATTATATTGGCCCCTAACGCTATATACTTTAGAGCACTGGATGGATACTTTAATGTTCTATTCCTAAAGGCATCAGTTTTCTCCATCATTGATCTAGAAAACATTCTTCGTCCAAAAGCAACAGATGTTAATGAGTTTGATATGTTTAAATCTTAATACACTGTAAAAATGATCGTCAAAATAGGCAGCAAAAGTTGCCAGAGCATTTCTGTGCATAGAAATTTCTCTGGTCGACTCGAACATTTCTGTATACAGGAATATTCTGGCAACTTTTTCTGCAAAAGTATTTATGGATATAAACCAGCTAAAATTTCCGAAGTTGGGAAAAAATGAGACACCAGTCTATAGAGAGAAAATATGTTGTAGTTAAATGAATAGAATATTTCCGTTGGGAAAAGGTCGCAGCACACAGAAAAAGTTCAGTCAACAGAGAAATTCCGTGGATAGGAAAGCTCTAGTGACCTTTGCTGTCAGAGCTTTCCTATTTCTTGACAGTTATTTTTTGCAGTGCATATTTTCACAAAAACGGCTTTGCCATCATCCATTCATCATCAACCACCCAAAACTATGTCCACCCACTAAAATCTTACTCCCAAACAAAATACTACATAACTCCAAATCAATTTGAGTTAATAAGCTCCCAAACCTCTCGGCCAAACTAATGAGTATCGTTTTTAATTTTTTCCCACACCCATAAGAACCACACACCACAGCCTTTTCCCACAAAAGAAACCGGAGCAGCTCTGCATATTAAAGGGGCTCATTTAAATGTAGCCCCGCGCTATACCGCCTCGCTAATCAGGACCGCTCTCGATATATATCGTCGGGATACAGTACATGCATTATTCATCGCAATATACAGCTTTATTCGGACGTGATTCTAATAATGGAGGAGAAATTGATTCCTAAAAAGTGCTGCAACATGCGGAGGAAATGGTTCTTGGGTTTTGCATATTAAGTGGGTCTGTGTAATTATTTGTTTTTAGAATGAACGGTGTATAATTCAAATTCATTATAAACGATTTTTTGTTTCTTGGCTACCGAATATAAGACTACTTTATGTGGGGGATACAGTTGAGTAAGTCTTTCTAGTCTAGATCAATCTCTTTTCAGTTTTTTTTCCTGGCAGTACGAGAATCTTCAAAATGTCGAATATTTCTGTTCGTGTAATTATTAGTTGGTTTTATGAATATAAAAGTGGAAATAAATGCGAGTTTATATTATTAGTGTGTGGGATGAAATTTCTACTTCATATTGCGAAGAATATCAATTATTTGAGAAATTCTTTTTTCTAATGAGGACTCTTGAAATTTGCGTAGAAGTTATATTTGAGTGAACTTATTACGATTATAAATGATCATGATCTCTTATCCTCTTTAGAGTGTTTAGGGGCGTTTTCTTTTTCGTTCGAGAAGAAAATGTATGTTAATGAAGAGGAGTTTATGAAGAATATGAAGAGAGAAACAGAGTAGATGACAGCAAGAACTAATAAATTAACTGTAATAAATTAACCCTCCGTTAGTCCACATCTGCAAAAGTGTTATATTTTACGGCATTATTTATTGAGTGATTAGAAAATAAAAACAAAATATGACAAAATCAAAAATTTAATGTAGTTTAAAAAACTAACACTGTGAATTTTAATTAACTTTATTAATGTAATGTTTAATGAAAATAACAGTTCGAAGTTCGAGCTTTCTAAAACATTTGATTTACTATTCAAAATCAAAGGAAAGGATTTTCCTGAAAGATTAAAGCCGTTAAGAACAATAATTAACAACCCTGAAAATTAAAGAATAGAATGAGTCAAATCTAATTATTAATAGCATAATTAAACGCTTTTAAAGAGAAGTCTTCCTAAAAACTGGTAATATTCGAATATTTTAAAGCAATTCAACGCCTCACAAAATTGCATCGGCTTGAAAAGATTTAACTACAGATAGATTGGTTTAAATTCGTGCATTCAGGATAAAGATAAAATAAGGGAGTGGAGAAAATGACGAGAAATTCGCTTCTTTACGCATAAAAATTATTTTTTTAAAAACCTTTCGAATATGGAAGTTGCTTTCGATCCAACAAAACAAAAATGCTGAAATCTCATTAAGCAAATGCGATTTCTGAGAAGAGTCGAATGAAAGCGGATTTTTCAAATCAGATTGAGGATCTGAATGAAAATGCGCTCGGTGGTTCCATGGAGAAAGAAACGAACAGAATTTTATGTTTCTTTTAATTTCAATATTTTTTCGAGTTGTTACGCTTAGATACAGAGGAATTTTTGTCTTTAAAGATGCTGATTGAATTGAAACTATCTATCTTGTACTGGTCAATGTAGAGGGGGATTATGATTATAATTATAAGCATTCATTTCACCTCTCATGCATAAATGGCGTGGAGTTTTTATTTTCACATTTGGATGAACCTAAGAAATTATTTAGGTAATAATAGTTAATAATGTTTTTTGAGTTAGAGAGCAATGTACAACTTCACGAAACAAAAAAAAATCTTAGAAATTAATTGTAAGCGTTAAAAATAGAGCTAGTTAAGTAGAAGTTTAGTTGGGACTAGATGAAAGAGTTTATTACGTTACAATCAATAGTTCTATTACACAGGGATTCTAAATCATAGAAATTTCATTTTATTATCGAATTTGTTACTTTCATGACTGAGAAAAGATATCAAGTATGAAAGAGAACGTAGTAATTGGAAAACTTGTACAGGGTTGTTGGGGGAGTGAATTGGTTTGTAACATAGTCTTTGTAATCTGCACAGCAGTTTTTAAGTTATTTAAACTAAACAATGATTTTTTAAGTGGAACAACAATAATTTCAATTATCTGCGCTCTTTGTGATAGAATTTAAACACTATTATTTCACGGATCAATGGTTTTAATATGGAATAAGTTACTTATTAATTTTTTAAGTTTAAAAAGGCGAGGTACCATGGGCCAAGTGAGTCAGATGTATTGTGTAATGTGTTGTCACAATTACTGTAACAAAATACTACTTAAAAATACTGGCTCTACTCATAAACATCACACTTCTTAACATAAGTAATGTTTAGTTTAACATCTTCAATTTAATACTTGGATTTGATATGTCTATAACACAAATTTTGTCAATAAAGCCTTTAATGTCTGCTGTTTATAAGATTGGCTTGGCAGAGTGAAAGAAATATGTCTAATAACTGCCTGTATAATTTGGTGCATTCTTAAAGGTCAGTTTTCAAATTATAATGGACTTCACAGGCTTAGTAGCGTTCGTCTCTACTACATTTGATGGCTGTGCTGTGATCACAGCAAAAAATGTGCTGCCAGTTAGAATAAAGCCGCTAAGAATACCCACAGAGTATAGATTCTAACAGAGGGTCCAAGCGGCGATTTTACTCTTTCGGAGACAATAGTTCCACCGTTATCGCATAGTGGCGCTGATGGTCCCAGTTGTCAATCGATATCATATCGATATCAAGTGGGAGGGAACAAGTCGGAACGAGTGATTCTGATTGGATATGGAACTTTTTATGGGAATTTCGCAATCACTGTTATTTTTCCCCAGATCAAGGAACTTTTCCCTAAACTTTCCCTGCCGGTAGTAAAATTTCCCCATAAATAAACATGGATGATTTGTAGTGTCTCGGTCTCATCAGTGATTGCTCTAGCAGATATTATTATTTTGCATCATTCTCCAAGTAAGTCTCATTTAACATTGTTTTATTCAATAACTTTAAATCCTATGATTAATTATAAAAATGCTTCTTTTCTAAAAATGTCTTTCTTTTGCTTTTAGAACACGTTTATGTTGAATTGTAAACAACTTCCTCCAGTTTTGATGATTTTCGTTTGGGAAAGGATAAACTGTAAGTGGGTAATGACTTTTTAATAATTTTCAAATCAATGTTTTAAAAAGCAAGATTATGTTAAGAATATTTGTTTATCAAATAAAAAAAGCAAAGGATTAAGACATTACTATAGTAAAAATTTGCCAATTATCAAATGAAAAAAAGTAAACAAAATGGGTGAATTTCCATTACAATGATCCGAAAGTTATTTAGAACTGTAAATGAAATCTGTATTTTTTTTACTAAATATCGTCTGGTAATACATATATATTTGAAGATCAATTATATGTTATTTAATGTTATAAATGGTTTGCGAGTACTACTTTGTTTCCTGAATTCATTCCTTGAGTTTTTATTAGTATGCAGTTTATTATTTTTATAAAGCAACTTTCCAATAGCTAATAAATTGCAAGTACGTTTCAATGCTATTCTTACCTTTTGATTATTTACTTTATCACTGAGTTTTGATGAGTTACTTTATTTGTGAAAATGTTATTTAATCTTATATTCGTGCTTTTTGAGTCATGTTTTTATAATTAATTTGGAACTATGCTTCTCTGGTAATTACTGTTGACTTGTAAATCAAGTCTGTATCCTTTTCCCTTATTGTATGTATATTCTTCAGTTTATTGATAACTATATTAAATGAAGCCATGATAAACTTTTTAGCAATTTTTAATTATTTGAATAGGTTTAAATTACCTTTCTCAAGTAGTATAATCTAAGTAATGGTTGAAATTTTGAAATATGTTTTAATAAAAACTATAACAAAGCATGGTTTGGGAATGCAGGCAATCACTTTAAAATACTTATTTTGAAAAATATCTGATAAATTCATCAATTTTCAGGGGCTTTTGAATCTGCATTGGTTGAATTCAAAGCTATCAAGAATGATTGCATTATATTACCCTGCAGTGTCAAAATTGTTATTGAGTTATTGTTATTCAAAGTTATGTTTTTTATGTAAGAGGTTTTAAGCTTAGGTTGAGTATTGTGTGCCTGTGAAAGCAAAAGCTTTTACATAAGTCAGATACTAAAATAAACAATAATCTGATAAAACATTTAAAAATATAGAAATTATCTACTATCTCAAATTCTATTGTGGAATAGGTTGGCAAAATCCCTGAAGGAAGTCAAGGCACTTCTATGTCTAAATCATTGAAATTTCCTGTTAATTTTTTAAAAGGAAAAATGCTTTATTTGCAATGACTTAGAAATCACTACTAATCATTTTTCTTAGTCAGATTCTGTTATATTGTAACTGGGATTTTTCCCACTTGTGTCATTTTATTTAATTTCAATTTGTCTTATATTTTTGCATACATCCCTTCAACTAATTGGTTCTTAAGATATAAGAAATGCTTTACATAAAATTTGTCTAGTTTTTTGTAATATCTGTAAATATCTGTTCAATAAACTATTTTTTATTACTACTTGTATTCACTGTGTTGAAATTAATATGAAGTAATTATTTTCTATGTTTCTTCCAATCTTTTCACCTAAGAAAAATTATATTTGGGTATAATTTATGGTGTTGTTTTATTTATGGATAATAGAATTGTTTATATTATAAATCACCATATATTCATTCTACCTCACCTGCAATCCAGTTCAGTTTTTGAATATACTATAGCATAATCTAATGTGAAATAAGTTTAATAAATTTACTACTTTTGAGTAACCAAAAAAAAATAGCACTTTGTTTGCAAAATGCTAAAAAATGCACTTAAATCATAATCACTCAGTTAATCAACTCATTGTTTTAGTTTAATGAAAAAAGATAAACTCGCGATAGAAATAGATAACAAAAACTTCAATTGGTGAAAGTAAAATTACAAAGATAATTCAATTTCTAAGTCTAGAAATTATTCAGATCAATCGCTGTAAAAGGCGATTTCCAATTCAAAAGCCGAAGTTAGAAATTTCCTCTTTCCCCAGCGCATGCTCAAAAGACACACGTAGCTGTTTGAAAACTGGGAAAACAGAAGAAATCTTTTTCCCTTTCTAGCGATTTGAGTGACAGGTGAGGGATGATAGCTGGCCAGGTGGGCGGGGTTAATAGAGAAAGAGGAGGTTGCAGAGAGAGAGATTGCATGCGAATTGAAGAGAGTCAATAACGTTCGTCCTGCACTGTCGTCCTGTTCTCTGGTTAGTTCCACCGTTATCGCATAGGGGCGCCACGTTCTATGGGAAAAACCATGCTTTAAAAGTTGCCATTAGCGTCTATGGAGATGGACCCTCTGTTAAGCTCTATACTCTGTGAGAATACCCTTACACTATCAGGAATGCAGACAATTTACGACCAAGCTGGCAATCAATAACTGAGGGGAGTAACTACCTTATCGATCATAATTTGATTTCAATTCACAACTTTCTCTCCAATCGCAGGGACCTTCACGGTGCCAAGTTATGTGGAGGAAACCTTTTGGGGGACAATACGGTCTCGACGAAGATGACAGCAAGCTTCCGGGTATCTGACACGTGTGGAAAAAAAAGGTTGCTTAATATACTCCGATTAGTCTGCGTTTTCCACAGCGTCTGATTATATGGATGTGTCACTCTTATCTGTTCTGGAAAACGAAGCGAAAGTTTAAAAAGAGACGGTGGCAATAAAGCAGTCTGGTCGGCTGTCTCTTATTTGGTAAACAGCGCCTTGACTTCAATTTCTGCTGAGATTGGGTTTTTGTCTCACGCAAGACTTGAATTGGTAAACATAGTGACTGTTTGAAAAAGGCTTGGGCGATTTGCGGTCGTTGACTATTGCGGTCGAGAGAAACTTAATTTCTTTAGGCAATACCTACAGAAGATACAATTAAATAGTATAAAATACTTGGGTATTTTTAAGAGACGCCCAGAAGGAAGTGTAATTTCCTTTGACATATCAATTTAACATGCACAATACAGTTTTGAGAAGAAAAAAAAGTTTTCTTTCCTTTTTCTATACTAAAAAAAATGGGTCTTCAAAAAATGTTGTGGTTATTAATGTATTTTTAGAATACTTTTTATTGCAATAGATAGGTTAAATCATAAATTACTATTTACAGTATCACTTTAAAAATCCGTATTGTTTTATCATTGTATCTTAGGTAGATCTTCAAATAACAAAAAGAAATTTAAAACTAGAAAAAAAAAATGTACACTGCCATTGTGTTCGGTTATTCAATAAAAATTTCCTTCATATATTTTTCCTACAAATATAAATTGTTAAAATAATCTTTCAACTCGCATCATCATATTATATTACCATTTTGATATTACTATTTCCAACGGGGCTTATGCTTACTTACATTTTCTGCAGAATGGTTTAAAATCTATGAACCTCTATTGTCGCTACCTATAAAATAAAGCAGAATTCCAAATTTTAATGGACTTATTTTACGATCACGAACTCCAGTTGTAGGTCATTTACTTTATTTATGTCTCCAAATCTTTACGAAGCGGGTTTTTAGAACTTATTTTCTTCTTTTATAAAACAAATATATCATGTTATATTACATAATACTAACATATATTTTAGATATAAGTATAAGCTACTAGAATTTTTAGGATTACTGATTGATTTCTGCCTCCATTATGAAAGAATAAATCATTTCAAAACTTCGTTACACAATAAAAGGAGAATTTGTTTATAAAAATCCTCCATGTAAGTAATGAAGAAATATTTTATAAAATTTTATTATCTCAGCATACCTCATAGAGTGTTTTCAGGTGACGTCATACCATAACACAACAACAAAAATCACATCCCTAAAAGGTCACCAGTGTTTTTTTTTACGAATTCTTAAGGACATTTTTAATCTAGATAAGTGCCTTCTGGATACGATTCTTTCTAACTATAGAACTTATTCAAATTTTTGTTCATTTTGTTATTAGTAGTTAGAAAAATGGAAATATACTTAAGGGTTCTGAGAAATTTATACTACTATCCTTCGTGGAAAAACTGTTTTGTCTCTTGTAATTTGATACATTTTACAGGAAAAATATGTTCTACTTTTTTACGTTTTCTACTATTTTTGTTGTTAAAAAGAGGCCTGTTAGCTTTCTGAATAGAACTAGTAGCGAAATTCCACAAGAAAATTATGCGAAGAGTAATTAATTAATAACGTAAATATAATAGAGTGTTTTCAGGTGACGTCACAACCGGTTATTTTCTTTTAACTGTGTACCTTCTGTAGGGCTTTTAACTGTTGCTAAGGCCGTTGTTTATCTGTTGCTAAGACGGTTTTTAGGTATGAGATCACGTGATTGCAAATGCTCCAATAGAAGAATTCCACGGTTAGTCATTTTCTGTAACTGTTAACATCTGTAGGGCAAAAAACTGTAACATCTTCTGTTGCTATGGCCGTTGTTAGGTCCGAGTCATGTGATTGAAAATGCTCTATAGTTTTTACTTTTCCTAGTATTAAAATATTGAAACTTTAAACAAAAGGTTTGCATCGCTTCGTATTTCAATACTGTTTTATCAAAACCTTATAAATATTAATAGAAAACTATAGATTAACCGATTATAACAATTGATGTGTCAAATCTTCCTAGCCCAATGATAAGAAATAAGAAAACTATTAAATTACTCCTCCTAATAAGCAATAAAATTGTCGGTATTCTTGCAGTATGCGATCTACCAGTTAGGTGGATTTAGGGTAAATGGCGACACCGCAACTGATGTTTTTTTAATCAAATATTCTTAATTATGAAGGCCAAAAACACGTGGATTCAAAAAACATCAGTTGCGGTGTCAACCCTAAACTAAACTGATAGATCGCATACTGCAAGAATACCAAATTGTCCCTAGCATTAAATGCTTTGTTATATTTAAGAGAGCTGTAAATCCCCCTTGAAACCATTCAATAATTATTTCATTTTGCAGATCATTAAACGAAGAATGGGTGAGATTTAGAATTGTTCCAAAGTTATAAATCATACTATGAACCCAAGAATTATTCAGGAATCGTTAAAATGAATTTTCCCATGTGATTTAGCTAATGCGTGTATGTCATTTGGAAGATTAAAGACGACATATTTTTCTGTCAAATAAAATTTCTCAGCTTTTTTTTGTAGGATTGATCATTAATTTCTTTTCCTTTTCTTACTATAATTTAACTTTCTTTTCAATATATAATGATGGGGATGGTAAAATGGAGAGTATTTTTAATATTATCTCGAAAAATTTCAGTTCATAGAAATAGTAGTTGTAGAAAAAAATATTTAAATATTAATATACATTGTTAAGTTTCCCTCATTTTTTTTTTGTTGTGGAAATACTTCATGCCTCCTAAACGCTATTTATATTCTAGTTATTGCGAATTTAACCTGAACAAGTCTTAAAATGTTTCTTATTAAGTTTGATAGGATAATTTTCTATTAGAATCAATCTTAGAATCATATAAAACTAGTGGAACAACTAGCAGAATATTTTTGAAACCGCATTTTTAAAAGGGGATAAATTCTTCTCCCTTTTTGAAGGTAACATACATAAATTTAACACATAAATTGTTTTAAAATGAAATGCAAAACTAAATGTTTCATAAGAAAAAATTATAGTCTTGAGGGTTGAATTAAAATTTGTTAAAGCAATATAAATTAAGTCATTAAATTTTCATTGTGGAATAAAGGCTTACAAGCAAAATATTTATTACAAATAAATGTTTAAGATTCTCCTTTTGAGTTTTTAAAGAAACTAGAAAATATCAATGAATATGCGATAGAGTACATTCCTTAAGCAGTAAAATAAAATAAGTTAGAATTATATAAAAAAATACTTTTATCATTATTTACCGAGATTAAAAATTATTTTAAAAAGATCAAAGAGGAGTAGGACTTGTTGCTCTCGATTTAATTAAATACTTAAAAGTCAGTAAATTAAAAAAGAAATAATACTCAACTCAAAGTCCTTTTTTTTTAAAGATTTTCTGATAATCAAGCAGAACTTAGAATATAGTTTTAGTAATCCTATTACATAAAATGTGATACATTAATGCAAGATTTTATAACATCAGCAAATTAAAACTCTAATGATGATGCAAAAATGAAAAGCTTAAACATCATACCATTAGGAAATCCTATTTCACAATTGCAAAATTTTAAATTTAATCTCTTTCCTTTTAGAAAGTTTACTCGATTGTATCCATTATGAAATCATATTATTTTGTTTAGAGTATATTATATAAGTGCTCGGATTATGTATAGTTCCCACTGTTCGGAATTTTCGCGTTCGTTATTTATATTAATTTTTTTATTTTTATTATAGTGTGACAGCATATAATGTTTCTTATATCATAATGTGTCAGCACAGCGTAAAATGTGACTGCCTTTACAATGTTTGTATCACTCTTTAATAGAAATATCTTTTTTTGGAATAGGTATTTTTGTCCAGACAGTAGCAAAAACTGGTAAAACTCAGCAAGAATTGCAAATAGGTAAGTATCCCAATTTGCTTAATTAAATGCAGGGAATTTTTTATAAGCATGATGATTAAAGAGTGGCCGAAGTCGGGCACAGCTCTTCCAGAGCTTCCGACGAAACGTTTGGTTTTTATCTCTAGAACACGGCCTATAAGCCCGAAAATTATAAATTTTATTAATAGAACCGGCTGTGAACTGATTTTTTTTTTCAAATTTCTTCCCAATATTTGATTTTAAAAATCAACCACCCATCGTAATTATCTTAACGAAAATTTCGCATTTAATGATACTACAATCTTCTAAAATCTATTAATAAAATAAAGCCTAAAACCAAAAATTTCCCACTTTAAACCTTATTAAATATTTCTTACATCTTTGAATATTAATACGATTCTATTTCAACAGAAAGAAAACCAGAGCTTATTAAATGCAAATAAATGCTATCTTTGCAGATAAATGCAGGGAATAGATATTTTTAAAAAAAATTCTGCTGGTTTTGAAACTAACAAGAAAATCTCCTGAGTAAAAAAGGAAGTTCAGAGTTCTTTCCTCGAACAATGTTAAAAAGTAAGAGACTAAAAAATAAGCAATTTAAAGTGTTTAGATTAATATGGGCAGGGCCGGATTATCCAATAGGCAGAGTAGGCAACTGCCTAGGGGCCCAGCGTCAGCCAGGGGCCCACTGGTCTAAGATTTTTTAAAATTTTCTTTAAGTGGAAATTTAACATGAAGATCAGTATGTGGGCCTCGGTTTAATCAGAAACGGGCCCCTCTAAGTAGGGACCATTCAAGCGAGCCTAATCAGAAAGGGGTTCACCTGTCAGTGTTGATGTATGTGCGCTACTATACCCACACTTCCAGATAAGCGAGGAAAAGGGTCGAAATACCGCGGTCATAAATCGTTCGGACATTTTCACCGGGGGGCCCCCTATTCATCGGGAATGTTTTGTTTATTTTGGGAACTATTTCCAATTAAGGGGTCGAGTTTCAGATAGGGGTCTGTTCTGTCCTTGGACAGAAAGAGGTTGAAAATGTACACGTGACCTGCATGTCTAGACCAATGGACACTTGTTAATAGGCGTAAAGTCTGTCTGTCCTAGCAAGGCACGAGTGGCAAACCTAAAATCAGTACCCACAGCAGAAAAAACAGTGGCGAAAAAGCCATAAAGATGGTTATCTCACTTCTATTAGATACCCGATACCCTGCACTCGCCACTGCTTTTTCTGCTGTGGGTACTGATTTTAGGTTTGCCACTCGTGCCTTGCTAGGACAGACAGACTTTACTTCAGAAGAATTCACAAAGTAAAGAGTGTCCTTTGGAAGTATATATTGTATGAACGTGCTGTTGGTCGTACATTCGTATTCGTGTCTTTTTTATACTAATTCTCGAGAAGTAAAGGGTAAGTCACAAATTCGACTCGTTAAAAGTATGTTTGTTTCATGTGTATATCGTAGAAAAATACTATCGAACTTGGAACGGCAGTGGATCTGTTAAAATCATTGGTGGATTTTTTAACATCCCAGAGAGATTTATTTGACCATTATGAGAAAAAGGCGTAAGAAAAAACAAATTGCAGTTATGAAAATCTGCGTATTAGAAAAAGAAAAAGGCAACACGATGAGGGATCCGCCCGCCGATGACGTGTTTCACACTGGAAAGAACACACTTCAAACTTGTGTGATTTACAAGGATTGGTCCTCTTTAATGT
Source organism: Tetragnatha montana (assembly GCA_963680715.1). Lineage (NCBI taxonomy): Eukaryota > Metazoa > Arthropoda > Arachnida > Araneae > Tetragnathidae > Tetragnatha > Tetragnatha montana. Next base: position 19,313,500 of record OY796675.1, read on the forward strand.
TACCTATATCTCAAAATGAGTTAAAATGCCACTATTAGGGGAAAAATTCAAAAACTTTTCTGGAGTAGGAACCTAAAAGCCCCCTTAACATTTCGCCATTTATTACAATATACCTTCTTTTTACCTTGAAAATTCGGCCGTTTACAATGAGTGGTGCTCTATGGGTGTAATCTAAATTCTAAAGGGTCTCAGAAATGAGCTAAAACACTCTTTTGAGGGGCAAATTTCCAAAAAATTTCTGGGGGAGGACCCCCAGACCCCCCTTTTACTTCGAATTCATATTGTTTAAACAATTGTGAAATGTAGTGCATCAAAATTTAAATCCAGTGTTGTCACCTAAAACTTAACATATAAAAGTACCCGTAAGAAGGTATCTCAGAAATTTTTTGAGTCAACCCCCCCCCCCCCCGAAACAAAAGTCTGGTTACGGCCCTGCTAAAGAATTAAACCAACTTATTGTAAATAATATGGTGCAATCTACATTCCCAAATGTAATGACTGCCTTGCAGATCTACAGATGCCTGATGATTACGAACGCCTCCGGTGAAAGAAACTTTTCAAAATTAAAACTCATCAAAAACTGTCTTCGTTCATCGATGGCTCAAAATAGATTAAATTCATTGTCTATAATGTCAATAGAATATGATGTATTAGAACGCATTAGTTTTGAAGAGGTTTTGAAAGATTTTGCTTCCAAAAAAGCTAGAAGGGTAAACATTTAAATGTAATAAAATTTACAGAATTTAAACATAGGGGGAAAAGTTACATTTGTTTTTATCTCTAGGAGTTTACTTTTCCTATTTTTTCCATATTATTCTGTTTCCTGGTTTTTATTGTTTTATCAAGCTAAGTTTAAAATTACTTGTTTCCTCCTTTTCACAGACAACTGTAAAGGTATAAGAAGCTAATTTACTCCTCACTTAAATTTTAAAATGCATTTTTGTAAAATAATTCATCAAAATAGCTCATTTTAATTTCAAGTATTGTGAATAAAATAAATCAATTTGTCTCCCCAAATGAAAACAGAGAAGAATTTTATTTGTAACGTCTCATATTTTTTTAATTGTTATAAATAAAAATATTGAGTTGTGTGAAACTTTTTTTTTGCTTAACTTTTAACTGACTGAGTATTTATATTTGTTTTCATGACTAAATTTGGCAAAATACCTTGTTTCTTACTACCCCTCATAGAGTAAAGGGTAATAAGTTAATAATTTCTTTTAAGTTTATAAAAAGTCTGCAAGAAATCTGCACAGAAAAATGAAGGAAAACTACAGAATAACCTCAAAAACTGAAGGGAATTGAAACCTTTTGCCTTAAATTTTAGTCTGCAGAATAAATCTACAGTCTGTCTGCAGAATCGGTGTAAATTCTTTAAAATTTCTGCAAAAAAACTGCGGAACAATGTGCCTAATAACTTAAAATAAAGTATTTTGAGGCAGTTTTCTCATTTAAGGCCTTTTATTGCAGATTTTATGCAGACTTTTCTGGCTGGGGTTGGTGCATTATTTTTAAATAATGATATCTGCATATTTTTTGCACGTTTGTACTTGTTACAAACTTTTCCTTAAGTTATATTCAAACTAAATAATTTAATAAAAAAAATATTTTCATTTGTTTCGATTTTTCTTGATCTGGTTTAACTAGCGTTTATTGCAAAACATTGAAACAAATGAAAATAAACGTCTCTATTTCGTATCTACAACGTAGTGATTATCAGTAAAAGTTCGTTGTGGTGGGAAAAAATATTTCAGGGGGAAAAGGGGCCCCGAGACAATGCACTGCCTAGTGTCCCCGACATGGTTAATCCGGCCCTGAATATGGGGTTATTTTAGAATAGGAAAGGACGTGAATGTTTGCAGTAAGTTCGCGGCGCCCCTGTAAGGACTTCATACGGCTTCATAGCGCCCCAGGGCACCGCGGGACGCACAGTTTGGGAACCACTGCCCTGTGTAGATTGATAATGCTTCTTATTTTTAAAGCGGTTTTTAATTTCTCTAGATTTTTCATTTCTTAATTTATTGCAGCACTAATTCAGATTCAGACTGAGTCTGTTTTTTACATTTATTTTAATAATTTTGATGGATGAAATTCACTTTTTTCCATTAATTAAGTTGTCGTTTCATTAATTAAGTTTAATTTGATTTTATAATGCGGTAGGAAACTTAGACCCACATTTAGAATTTTTCATTAATAATAACCATGTTTAATTAATTACTAAAGAACTAAGTGATCATGCTTATGCTTTTTTTAAAAATCTAAAGCAGGTAAAATGAAGAAAACATGTATCTATGAGTAAAAAACCGTTTTTGCCATTTTTGAGGTAAAAACAGGCCAAACAGGCAAAAAACTAATTTTCGCCAAGACGATTTTTATCGATTAATACCTAGGCTTTTCCACATGCTGCAAAAAATTTCCAAACCTGCAGAGTAAAAACAATACTAGTAGTTTATCATAGAAAAGAATGACCCGTATATTAATTTTTTTTCCAACAAATATCCATTTCTTCAATTACAATTCGGGGTCAGGTTTTGTCAAGCACTAGCTGTAAGTTGATTAACACTTATTAATGTAAGATTCAAGATTCAACAATACGCTCCTCTCCTCTACGAAAAAAAAAAGATAATGAATTTCTTCTCTATCCCTTCCATACGATATCGCGTTCATTATCACGAACGGGGTCCGGCGACTGACTATAAATAGCCACAAAACGCTACAGGGATCATTCGAAAGCCGTTATCCCCGTGACATGCAACTACGAATCATCATCTTCGAAGATGCACTCGGTTCGTTCCTCTCTCTCTCTCTGTCTCTCCGAGGAGAATGAACCTTTTCTCTCCGTCTCTCTGGGATGGAGGACGCTTGGGAAACGGGGTTTTTTGAGACATCCGCCAGAGCTGGGCTTGTCAGTGATGCAGATGAGCGATGGGATGGTGGACGAGATGGTTTTTGGCGAGGTTCACGCTAGCCTTGGGAGGTTTGGAGCCATATTCAGAAACTCAACACGTAGAAGAAACGATACGGAAACGGGAGATTTCACACGAAACTTGACGTTTTTCTCTCACGTGCGCTGCTGGTGCCTCCTGTCCGAAAGCCTTACGAGTAATTATACACTGACAAGGCTAAACTGGATCTGTTAACTGTGTTATATCACAACACACACAACGGATTTAACGCATCCAGTTTAGGATCCAGTTTAGCCTTGACACTGATAAAAATTCTGCTAACACTATAGTCTGGTGTAAATAAAATAGGCGGTTTGACGTCACTCTTTACCATGGCAACGCAGAAGAAATACATTGAGAAAAAAGTCAAGGTCAACCGCCGATTCTATTTACACAGACTATAGATGTCCATTACGTATTAATGCCTGATGACTTTTTTTTGGTAATCAGTAGCTGTTCTAGATTTCTTGGAACTATTTAACAGACCGCAAAAAGTGGAAAAGCAATCCGCATACGATCCGAATCTCGGAACAGTATGGCGGACGAGAGCTCCGGTGTTTGAAATCTCTCGTTTCGTGAGCTTTTTCACCGTTTTCGTAACGTTCTCGTTTCTTATACGTGTTTGTCTTTCAGAATACGGCCCTTTTTTCAGTGGGATTCTCGTGAGGTGAATTTTTTGTGAAAGTTCACTTGAGGGAGTATTGATTTTTTTTATTAAATAGTTACTTGAAATCAAAAAGTTCGTGCTAAATGCAAGGATGGAATTTTCTACCACCCGTTCCGTTCAAAAGGGAAGTGATGTGGAATAGGAAATAGATACTGAATGGCGTAGATTGATTTACATAAAGCATGATTGAATTTAGATTTTAGTGAAAGTAAAGTTAGAATAAAACCTGTACGTGTATATTACAAGTTGATAACAATATTAGATATTTTTTATTTGTCACATAAATAACATACAACAAATACAAAATTTTAGTCACCTGGGATCACATGAGTTAAAACGTTAGAACGTTAAAATTTTTCCGTTATTGAAAAAAGAAAATTACAATTTATAATTACAACAAAATTACAATTTGTGTTTATTTTATAAATATTCATTTTAGCTCGTCATTTTTTATAAGTTTAGAAACAAAACAAGGTTTTATGTACAGAAACTTTCGCTGTGTAGCAAATTCCAAAGTTCGAAAGTATTGTAATTAATTAATTTTCATAAAAAATACTTTTAATAACAGTTCAAATGAACGGTACATTCTTTCGAGAAAAAAAAATCCACCACACACAAAGTAGCTAATTAAATCCTCTACCTAAAAATTAAATCAGAATCAAACTGTCGTCGAGGTCAAAATCAAGTCTTCAAGATGAATCACGTCAGTTTAACTTTCACGGTGTGGTTAAACAACTCCATTTAGCAGTCGAACAACCAGACAAGGAAGCGCACGGCACCGCCAATTATACCATCCAAAATCGTCATTCGAACAAAAGAACGCGCGTTTGGCGGGAAGCGCATATCATCCCAACAATTAGGAAAGAACAGGGCCGCCTTTGTTAATGCAGGGATTAATGAAAAAGAATAAGAGAGAGAGAGGGAAAATGATCCGATGAGGAAAAGCAGCAGAGAGAGGATGAGAGGGCCCTTGAAATACGAGGCGGAAAGAAAAAGAGGCGGTGAACGCTCCGAGAGCATAGAGCTATGGCTGAGAGTAATTTAAATGCGATTTTGCAAGCAGCTGTAATAAAAGCCTTGTTAATTGATGGCTCCACGTGGGGCAGATGACCTTTTGTTGTTGGCGAGACTCTGGAAGGAAGTTTCTGCTTTCTCGTGGCAGGAATAATTGTCGTTTGGAATGGAGATATTTTTTCATCCCGGGAATTTGGGATAATTTTTTTGTCAGTGAAGGGTACTGGATTCTCAATCAGCTGGATTAGTCGTTTGTTTCTCGATTCCGGTTTTATATTAAAACGACTTAAAAATTAAAAATTAACGAGTCGTGGTTCGCAAATCAATTAAATCTAGTAAAGCAAAAAAATTTAAATATTAGTTTCATTTAAAAAAAAAGAGTTAGGAATTGTTTGAAAATAAACTATATTTACTTCCAACTTTATATGTATAATAGTTCTTATAAACTTCCCATCAACTTTAACTGCAATTTTAAATTGTTTGAATTTCGTTAAAAATTGTTAAAACGTCCTTTTAGAAATTTTCATATGGTATTAATTTTTAAGTAGATAATTTTAGTCTACTTTTAGATAGCATTTTTTGGGATCCTGAACCCATTTTTTAAAGCTATCAGATCTGAAAACTTTAAAAATCGTTAATAGTTTAATCAAAAGTATGTTGCATTGCGAGCTATTTAGAGTTCCACGTTTTTTGGATTAGGTTCCAGAGGTATGTATTTTGATAACAGCTCGTATGAACGTATTAGTTTTCTTTCTTTCTATCATTATAAAAAAGGTTAATAAAATAAATGTATGCACTATGAGTTAATTTGTAAATTCCATACTAAAGACCATCTTACTCTACATGTGGATAAACAATTATTTTAATATTATTTTCTTAAAATTAATAAATATTTGTGAAAAAAAGTAATATTTTATGTTTTAGAGAAGACAAATAGAAAATAAAATTGGAAGAAGAATAAATTGTTTGGTTGTTTATAATGGTTATTATAATGCTCTAATTATATAAAAGATAATTTAAACCTTTAGAAGTGAAATGCATTTTTTGTGATAATATGCTGTCAGCAATTTTGTGATAAAATGAAGATATAAATCAATAGCTTTTAATAATTTCATAGAATTTCTTATGTCGAACGAAAAACTTAAGCAGTCTATTATCATTATGTAAATAATAATGCTGTAACACGATTGATACAAAAATTCATTGAAACGACTACCATAAAATCTGTTCTAACCTTTTAAGTTTATTGTATTTTTCTATCAAAAGTAGACTTTAAAACTTACAACAAAAATCTAGAAAGACACTTCTTAGTCTACAAAACTTTTATATTTATAGTAGGGTACAAAAATCAGACGGTAGCAATTCGATAGGAATTTTAACATCTCTAAAAGGCTTCATTATCTGCGAAATGGGTTTCAGAACCTCCTGTTTCCTCATTAAAATCCTACTGCTACAAATCTTAAACAGAGAACGGTGGAAACGAGCATCACGAGTTATGCTGGAAAGGTTCGGGTTTCCTGAACTTTGGCTTTAAAAAAAGCTGGAGGCTGACGTCTCTTTTATAGAGAAGTAAGTAAATTCATAGTTTACAATTATATTTTATTTAAACTTTAAAAACTTTTTTTTTATAAATGAATCGGTTTTGTAAGAAAAATAAATAATGGATTCACAGAATTTCAATTAAAAAAAATCAAATTGCCATTGCTCCTTTGATAAGAATTTAAACGGCTATTTTAGAAACCCTCTTTTTTATTTACATTTTTGTATGATAGTAAAGTGGATTTAGTTGTGTTTGTAATTCAAGGTATTTCATAGTTTCAAAGCGAATTGTCCCACTAACTACCTTACTTAAAAATATATGGAAATTAGAAAGCATTTCGATCTGTTCATTCCTAGTAAGATTTCAAGTAGGAAACAATCCGGTTTTAACAACTTGTCTGAACAACAACAGAGAAGTCCAAACTAAAAAGAAAAGAATCCATGAATGTTGTTACATAAAGCTCTAGTTACTATGTTAATTTCTGAACCCGTAATTTGGGTGCAAATGTTGTGTTGCGTGTGTCAAAATACACACTAGTAAAATATAAAATAAGTGAAAAAAAATAATAATAAGTGAAAAAATTTTAAGAAACTTCAAGATACGATACCAATCAATAGGTTTGCGAATTATTAAATTATTTAATAACAAACTGAGATTGAATGACAAGTACTACATTATTGACAGGTGTTAGTTGAAATTATTCATGTTAAAACAACTAACATAGTTTGCCATTGATAACTTAATTTTTTTTTGCAGAAAATGTATTTAAATGTATTAAATGTGGCCTGACCTGAAATCAGTGGCGTAGCCAGAAATTATTTTTGGGGGGTGCACGATGATATTGAAAGAAAGAAGAAAAATTTAGGTTTTATATTACCATAAGGAAAAAACTAGCCATGTACTAATATCAATCTTTCTTGACCGTAGTTAAAAAATAATTATACCAAATATAATTATAATTTTACCAAAAAAATACAATAACAATAAATAAATTATTAAATTAATCTTAGGAAAATATCAGTGTAAAATAAATCTTATATATAACTCTTTGTAAAACAAAAAATGAGGGGCTCATGCATTACATACTTAATTCGCCGGCTTCTCTTAGTATTCATTCTTTATCCCTTTCATTATGGACAGTTTCAGTAACTGAGGAATTATCTAATGAATATTAAGCCCCATCTTTTTCGTTTTACAAGGAGTTACAATTTTTTTGACATTTATTTCACATTATTTTTTTGATTTTTAGTTTTCTTGAGTTAAGTTTAACTATTTGACCTAAACGGACTTACAATGATTTTTTCACGCGGTATCGTTATTTATAATCAAACTAAAAAAATTAATACTGAATAATTTTACCTTTAAAAGTATCACAGCTACATGCTACATGACCCTCTGTATTATATTTAGGGTCATGATAGCAACATAGCTATGTATATTTTCGTTAAAATTACTACTTATGCAGATTTTACCTCTCCCGTTAATTCAGATAGGTACAGGTACAGGAATTTTTTTTAAACACTGGCAAAATTAATTTCGAGGTAAAATTATGTTGTGGAACATAAACAATATTAATAGTTTAACAGTAAGTAAAAATTTGTTTCAAGTTATATGTATTATGTAAAATCAAATTTTGACAATTTATATTATACAGGGTGATTCAGAAATAATCATCAATAATTGAGGGGGAGGTAGAGGAGCCCTAGACAAGCATATTTCGAATAGGGACCTAATGTGTGTTTCAAAAGGCCGTTTTTAGAAACCTTTTGAAACGCACTCGCACTACATTAAGGTCCTAGCTCTTTAACGGTAAGGCTAGCTTTAACGGTAAGGCTAGCTCCACCCATCCCTATTAGAAATATGCTTGTCTAGGGCCCCTCTACCTCCCCCTCAATTATTGATGATTATTTCTGAATCACCCTGTAGATTCTTAAACTCATCCTGAATTTGATGAGTAAATTTTTTAACCCCGAATGTTTATGTAACTCTTACGAAATTTGCATGAAATATTTACACATTCAATCCAGGAGATTCCCATCCATCTAGAATAAGATAGACATTTATTCTTATTCTAGCACCTATACTACTCTCATACATTTAAAAATTAATTGCAATTAAACTACAAATAAGTGTTTCTGAATTGAATTAAGTATTATTTTATATATTGGGCATGATACTACTTGTTAATACTGGTAGCTCTAAAAAAGTGTTATTCCATTTGTAAAATTATCAAAATAATTATCTTTTAAATAGAAATAAATATTCATATTCAAACACACTGCAACAAAAACTGAATGTTTAAAGTAATTAAAGTTTGAATTCTTTCACAGGTGTTGGATTAACATACTACCTATAGTAATTATAACTCGTAAAAGTGGTACAGATTTACATATTTGTGTCATAATAGACAAGTAAAAAAGTTCTATATCAGAAGTTAATATTTCTTTTAAAAAACGAAAAATGGAGAGGGAATAATAAGAAAATAAGAAACTGAAAAAGCAGAAGGATGACGCATAGGCCTGCACAAACACTACATAACCTTTAAAAAGTATAAATAAAAAAAATCTTCCATGTATAAAAATAATGATCCTATATAAAAATTCAATAATTTTTTTATTTTTAAAAATCAAATTGCGTCTTTTCCTTGATTATAAATCACCATAAATTTAAACAAAATCAAAATTGCATTTCGTCATTAATTAAAGTTATTGGCAACCTAAAATACCACTTACCATCTCTGTAGATTGTAGAAGAATTAATAACGCATCCATGGCGTCTTTTTGGATCAGGTGGTCTTTCACTTAAGCTGTTGTCATTCACAGATGTATTTTTAGAAAAAAAATCATTAGTTGTTCGTTTGCGATTCATTTTAATAAGAGGGCAATTTTATCTCAAGTCTATCGGACACAGAGAAGACGGATAAAAATGCGACTACTAAGCTTAAACTGATACCTTCTGCTGACCCCTTCCAGAGTTTAAGAACTAGATATATTATTTACACTTATAAATACGAAATTTAAAATTATTTTTGATATCTGAGGGATCAGAGCTCCAAAGTCTGGTGTGGTCGCCTCGATAAAATCGGTTCTAATTCCATTCTCTTCTCTCCCTCGTCTCGAAGAGCGTTCTTGTTTATATCACTCAAGATACGAGGGGGCAGAAAACATAAAAAGTTCCCGCCATTTGTGTGGGTGTCCCTCGAACCCTCAGTTTTTGACAGGTTTATGAGGAGGGTGTTAATGAAAGTCACGCAGCTGGGAGAGAGTACCGCTGGTGCAATCCCATTCTTAGATTTAAAAAATATGTAGTACAATTATGTTAGGGAAATAAAAAAAGCTATTTGAAAATATTTTATTTTACGAAAAAAAAATGTTTGGAAAAAGTTTGGGGGGGTGCAAAAGACCCGTTGCACCCCCCCTGCCTACGCCACTGCCTGAAATACAACCTAAACAAAAGCTGATAAAAAAAAGGTTTTCTTTTCGGCGTACCCCACTGCCACTATACAGGTTTTTGTAATTTAGTGTATGTTGTGATGATAATGAGAAGGTTGAGAATCATTGATTTCATCTAATTAATTAAATAACTTGACATTTTGAAGGTAAAAATTGAAATTTTTAAATCATGTAAGTGTAGTTTTAAAATTATAATACTCAAATCGATGCCTTTGTAAAATTTTCCTAATTTTTTAGAAGTTTATTCTCAGTCTCCATTTCAATTTTCACCTAAAGGTCATACTTGGATAATATAGACTCGCACGCCCGAGCATGGAAAATTTTAGGATTTTGCAGAAAATACTTTTAAATCAAAAAGTTTTTGATAAATAAAGTGATTTTTTTCTTACTGTTGCTGCTTAAAAAGCATCATCACAGTACCTAGGTTAATAATGTGACTGTAAATTTACATTAGGTCACAATTTAAAAAAAAACTTGGGGCACTTATTTAATCTGCGGAAAATATTTAATGAAAATTTATTGTGCGGAAAGTTTTTTATTTTACCCAAGTCTGCTATAGGCGCTCACTTGAATATAATATATATGAAGTATATAATATTTTAATCCGAATATTAATACTTTTCTAATATTTTTCAACGTAATTCTTTAATATTAATCAGCCTATATCACTTTTACTATTATTACAATTATTTTATCTTCTAATACATTTATAAATGAAGAGAAGTGCAATATCTTTTTACCTTAAAAAAGATTCTACTAAAAAGGGCAATTCCTATGTTCGTGACAATCTTTCTGTTTTCTCAATACATTCGAAAATTCGGTCTTTCGCAATAAGGAATTTGAGTTAAGAAAAGAAACAGGGTAAGATTTTTAAAAATGAAATACCTTGATCGGAATTGGACTTTTCCTAGCGTTTTAAAACCTATACGCTGAAGCTGTATAACGAATTCCACCAAGGAATAGGGAATCTATCAGCTTATCCATGTTTTTGAAATCCTTTTGGAGTCTTTTTACGATGAAATTTTATTTCTGTATAACAAGTATGTATGTCTTTTCCTTCATCATGAACGTAGTTTGTATTTGTATTTATTTTAAAAATTATACGGTTCTTGTTTTATCTTAAAGTAAAACAAAAATGCTTAACTTTTCTCTAACAAGAGTACTTCTTGAGAGTACATCATCTAGAAACTCAAGAACTTCTTAGAATCTCGTAATAAGTTGTATAGACATCAGCTAAAGTTCAAAGTTTCTTGAACTTTATTACTTTTTGAGACAAAATATTCTGTTGAGCCAAAAGTTCTTAGTACATCTAAAAGAAATTTTACTTTTCTCTATGAACTTTCTTAGGGAGTTCAAACGCAATTTAAGTTTAATGAAACAAAGTTGCACTTAGTTGGAGTGAATTAATGAAGCTTGTAAAACGAGTTTTAGTAAAATTGTTCTTTATGTGTGTTTGTACTAATAAGTGTCCCTATGTTATTTAAAATTGAGAAGAAATTCACGGAAATGTTATATTTTGTTATAGAAAAAATAAACATAGTTCTTCGAAATCGGAAAAATAATTCAGAAAAAAGAGACATTATTTTCCTACAGTCAATACATTACGGAGCTAAAAAATTACAGTAAAAAATAACACTTATAACAAATAGAGGTATCAATATTTCAATACAGAATAAATAAGTCTTTTTTAAAAGTAAAATACAATAACGTCTATCCATCCCCAAAAAAATATCTAGACTGAATAATCTTCATGCTAATGAGAAGTATGAACTGTGTACTTCCATTTCTAAAAATTCTCTCTCTTTTTTTTCCACTGATGTTTTTCGCAAAGATTAAGTAATAAAACAGCTCTTTGTTGAATAATTATGTTTCCTAAAACACGAACACTACACAGTTCCTACAATTCATAGAAATATTCTTTCTCGTAACGAAAATAACCCCGACGTTATTCAAAAACAGAAGAGATCCAAGAAAAAGTACCGATGATATATTATTATATACGGAGCTAACAAGCAAAATCCCAACATTAATAAAATATCCCCCAACATAACTATTAAAAGATACCACTACTTTATTAATGTTTTATTTTGCAAAAGCGTTATAAAAACATCTGCTCAATCGTCTATCTCGTCTCTAGACAGAATCATCTTCATAATATACTGATTATAAGGGCGAACTGAACTTGCTTTCATCCCCCACAGTTGTTTTTCTCCTAGTAAGTATTTGAATAGTTTTCTCTTCCAACACCTTTCTCTGACGTATTAATCTTTATACCTTCACTTGCAACACGCGCCCTCTCTCACCGCTTATCCCTGATTCCTCCTCCCTTGGGTCTGAACCCGAGCTAGAGAAGGGATTGTCTCTCCCTCCCTGGGGATTAATCACTGCCATCTGTAACAAATAAGCGCTGGTAGTGAGGGATCAAAGCCCCAGAAACAGCGGACTGATCCTCTCAGTTCTACCAACTGCTGCCAGTTTCACAGTCGTATTAATATCAGAGAGTGTACAGACGATTTCTGATGGATATTAAGTCTTCTTTTTTATTCTTTTGTAGCTTTTTTTTTGTTTGTGTGTGAGATGCCCTTTTATTCTGTTGGAAAGTTTTAGAGGGTCTTAGTTTAATCTAGAGTTCGATATCCGCCTTAATTTTTTTTTATTAGCAGTTTCGTTTGTTGATTTTGGGAGAGAATTAAGATATGAGGGAAGATTCTTTTAACAGTGTTTTTTTTTCAAAGGTGGGCGTTAAGAGGCATTGGAAGATAAACGTTAAATTTTCTTCCAGAAGTGAGATAAGGAGAATTAAACCTTTGTATCAGGTTTCATACTCATTTAATTTACAATATAAATATGAAAACTTTAATCAGATTAATTAATTAATAGTTCTATCCAACGATTTGATATTTTCACCATTAGAACTGGGCAAGATAAAATTTTGTGTTCATTTTCATTATTTTATGTTATTTTATGTGTTAATTATTGTATTATTGATTTATTTTGTTTAAATTATATCATTATTATCATAATAATTTTGAACCTTACATCAATTTTTTTGAAAATTCCCAAAAGTTTTATCCGACATATTTACATATATACCTGGGAAAAGGATTTCACGACCGGATCCCCGAAGGTATACTGCATAAAAAATTATAAAAGTGATGCTTCTAAAATACACTTATTGAAAAATTTTAAATGTTTGCTAAATTTAAATTATTAAAAAAAACTTAAATAATAACGTAATAAAATTACCTTCACCTACATGGATCAAGTATGATCCCAGGTGACTGTAAAATTGTATTAGTTCGTTTGTTATGTATGTGTGTGATAAATAATTAAAAATTATCCGAGGTGTAATTTGAGACTCAATATAATAGTAGTTGAATTATAAGTTTATGAAACACGAAAATGTTTTTTTTTTTCGAACTACCTTTTAATGAAATTCCCAAAGAAAATGACGATAAATATTAATATTTGAAGTATCTCAAATAACAGGAAAACTTTGAATACAGTCTATAAAAATCACATCTTAGAAACGAGTTAATGCGTAAATAAGTTTTCTTTTTTTAGATAATCAGAAGGTTGTTACATCAACTAAAATCAATAGAATTAATACTACTAATACTAGGAAACTTCGTTTCAGTTGAAACCTTTTAATGATGCTTTTAAAATTTCTCAACACATCATAGCTCCTTTCTTAAATTTAGGTGGGTACGCTAATGAATAATGAAACAGGTAATTAGCCTCCTAAACAGTTATAATTTTGTAATGAATATAAAGACATTATTATACTTTATCTTTATACCTTTAGGGGCCATTCATTAATTACGTAAGGATGATTTTGGCAATTTTTGACCCCCCCCCCCTACCCCCATGTAAGGGTACGTAAGATTTTTCAAACCCCTCCCCCTATTCTTACGTAAGATTCCCTTTCGTTTTTCAAAACAATAAAATGTTAGAAAAGGATCAGTTACTCTAAAACTCTCAGTTTGACGTAAATCAAATATTTTTATTTTTCAACAAATAAGTAATATTCTTGCTGTCAACTACATATTTTTAAGTTTCTCTGGGGTTATTCAATAGTAATTTGACTGGAATAATTGAAATTTGTTTACATTAACTTGGAAAATCTTACGTAAGAATGGGTTTGACCCCCCCCCCAAGTAAGGGTATGTAGAGATTTTTCCAACCCCCCCTCCCCCTCGGAACCCTTACGTAATTAATGAATGGCCCCTTATAAATATCTAATTTGAATATTAATATTGTTCTTACCAGCTGAGAGACCTGATCGCTTTTAATTAAAATTATTATAATTATATTTAATTAAAAATATTCATTTTTTTTCCATTGTTAAGTTTAAGGTTAAATAAGTTTCAAAGTAAAAAAGTTTTAATTCAAACTAAATAAATTTTAAAGGTTATATTCTACTTCTATTCCTTTTTTTTTGTCTGGAGATACCATACTATCCCTAAGAATCCAAAGGTTTAGAAGAGGTAAGGAAAATAGAGAAGAACCTGCTCTTAAAACACTTGCTGATGCGAGTTTTTCTCTTGTATAGTAACCTTGAAGAGCTCAATTTTGTTCGTAAGAATATTCGGGAGAAAAAAGTTAATATGTTTAAACGTAATGGATTTTTGCATACCTCTAACAATAAGCTCTTCAAATTTGTTTAAAGTTATATTTCCTATTGTAATTGTTGATTTTATAGCCCTTATATTCAAAAATTACCTTTCAGAAGCATATTATTACCCTTCTTTAAATCATAAACAATTTTTATTCCAATGACATTAGCTTTGAAATTCTTCCTTGCTTCTTTAAAAAACAATATGACTTCTTGCTATCTGAAAAATTTGACTCTTATGTTCAAATAAAAGAGGCAATCATGAAGAGATGTGTGTACTAAAGCTTTGAAAATTTCATTAAATGTTTTTTACGGTTCGTTTGACTATTTTATTTAAAATTCATTCCTAATAGAGTTCAAAACCTCTGAAATAACAAAACCAGTTTCTAAAAGTTGTTATAAAAAGAAAAGCAATTTCGAGTACTCAGTTAAAACATTCCTAGAAATCTTAGATCTAATTTAATAAAGAGCAAGGTACGCTGCAATTATTTTAAGTATCTATAAGTATGAAAATCCATTAAAGGATTTTGTTGAAATCATTTTCTTTCTGTGAAAAATCGTATTGTGTATCAGTAGAAAAACTAATTCATCCTATTTCTTATTTATTAGCTTGCGATGTATAAGAAACATTATCAGAGCGATTTTTATCTAAACTAAACAACCATTATACTTTCAATTACTTGCACTTCATATGTTAAAGCCGATCTTTAAAATAATTTATGTAGTTTGGAAGTGTACTCTCATTATAATCAGAGCCCTGCATGCGCTCGATTTAGCGCGCCAAGCGCGTCTCTTTAAAATCAGATCGTCATACAAACTTTCAGCGCGCCGAGGCAACACGCTCTCCTTAAGATCGTGCCGATTTGAAGCTAATCGCCGATTTGAAAAAAACGCGCCGCGCTATGAAAAACGCGCCGCGCAATCAAAAACGCGACGCTCTCCACATAACCCGCCGATTTGAAGCTTGCGCGCTACACTTAAGTAGGAATCGCATGATATCATTGCATTACACCTTCATGAAACGAGAAAATATCGTGAATGAAATGAAAAATCATTTTGATAAAATTATCACTGATTTATAGATAAGTATACATTTCCAGATTCATCAGATTGAGAAGTTTCTTGATCTTGAATAAATCTTAGAATAAGAATTAATTAAAAAATTTATAAAAAAGTGCATCCCTTAAATTAAATTTAAATCCTTTTAAGTTGTAATGATCTTTGTAAATAGTTTTTTCTCCTCTTCTGTAGCTGTTAGTTTGGTTTATAAGGATAAATGAACTTTGAATTAAGATTTATATAACCAGTTGTATCAACTCAGCCAAGCTGTGTTGTTTCGTAAATAGTATTCCTTTCTAACATTAAAGTTGTATTTTCTAACTTTTTTTTTATCATTTCTACACATTGAAAAATTTCATAACTTTTAACTTAAATATGATTGGACTTGTGCTTAGAATGAAAGTGATCAAGTCTATACCAAATTCTGATGTAAATAAATGAGGGTTATCTATACAGGTCCAAAAATTAGGACTACATATTCTATCGTGAGGGATAATTTTCGCCGTGGATAAACTTTTACCAAAACTTAGCTAAAACGGGGATACAATTTACATGTGAACAATGATATCCTCAGATATTGATACTTAATTGCAGGAACGTGGTTTGGTTTCAACTTATAGCATGGACGTATATAAGGGGGGGGGTTAGGGGGTCCAGACACCCCCCTTAGCCTAGACCTAATGTCAGCCAAACAGAAAGGTTCCTGTCCCAAATATTAAAAGAATGAGTGAAAATACAACTTTTTCGGGTCCAATTTCACAAAAATTTCTGGAAGAGGACCCCCCAGATCCCCCTGTTTTGCTTGAGGGCATGTATTAACCATAAGAATTCACATTTGCCCTACATTTTACTCAGAATGGGAAACTATTAGAAACATTTGGGGGGCCAGAACCCCTTCGAAACAGTCTAGTAACGGCTCCCTTGGTCCTGAGGTCTTATGGCGGCTTTACACCACGCGGTTTGCGGGACGCGATTTGCGGCGAAAACGGGAACTGCAGAAACTCAGCGACCGCTCGAAAGAGGGCGCTAGAATCGATTTACGACACTAGCGGCTACCGCTAATGCCGCCGCGGAAGTTTTGGTTCCCGCGCGGCAGCCGCTAGTGTCGTAAATCGATTCTAGCGCCCTCTTTCGAGCGGTCGCTGAGTTTCTGCGGTTCCCGTTTTCGCCTCAAATCGCAAATCGCGTCCCGCAAACCGCGTGGTGTAAAGCCGCCATTACAGGTTCTGCCCCCCCAGTCAAAAGTTGACCCTATGCCTATGATATTCCATTTTGTCCCTCCTCATGATAAAGGTTAACCTAAGCCTTTATAACCCCTTGCTACGCTCAGAGGGAAATTCAAGGTATACAACCTCTCTTTCGAAACCTCAATTTTTCTCCATAGAAAACGACCGACCAAAGCAAAGCTACTCCTTAATTTAATAAGGTATATATATGGGGATTCGGGGGTCCTCCCCCAAAAATGTTTAAATTTTAGTATGCTAAAATGTCTTCTAAAGCTACTTTTTAGGGAGGTTTCAGGGAGCTTCGCGGGCCGCATGCGTCCCGTCAGTTGGAAAACCCTGTTTTAGTTAAACTTTCAGTGTCCACTGTGACCCAAAGTTTCTTGAACACCCCCTTATAAAATCTATAGCTACGTCCGTGACTTATAGAGAAAAATACTATTTACAAAACGTTCGGCAAAACCCCTATAGGTTATTATATAATTTGGTTGAAGACAAGTGGTTAATATATGATACCATAATCGTCTATTAATCCAGATCCTTAATTGAGCATGATCTCCTGTTTGATTATCTCAGAATTTTTCCATAGAGAAACTATTTTTACCTGTTAAAACATTCTAAACAGTACTAGCTTACATATCCTTTAAAAATGTTAAATATATGCGTATGATTAAGTTTGTAAAAATTTATATTAGTGTTTACTTTGACTAAGAAATTAGAGTGGAACCCTTCATCAATCCTTTGACCACTTCAATCCCAAATTAACATAAAATATTAGATACACTGGTGTAAAATCATTTCGAGTTAAATATCTGACTATTGAGAGCTAACATTTACTGCACGTTGACGATTCAAGAAAAAGTCGCCGCGCTTTTCACAGCGCGCCGAATTTTTCTCAGCGCGGCGCTTTTTTCCAAGCGCGCCGCTTTTTCACCAGCGCGTGCGATTCTAAAGTAAATCGCCGCGTAAACAGAAGCCTGCCGATTTTTTCACGACTTGATCAAAATCGTACGCGCAAAATCTTAAGGACGCGCTTTTTTTTTAAATGGCGAGTTAGACGCGCTATAGCGAGCGCGTGCAGGGCTCTGATTATAATATCAATCGTGTGTTTTTTATTGGAATAAATCCATAATTTTTTTTACCGATAATATCCATTAGATGGATGAATTCATTTATTTAGGTCGATTATTTTAAAAGGAAGAAATTTAGAGGTACTTTTCCTAAGTTAAATGTTGGAAGGGCTATCGTATTTTTGTGATCGGTTCTAAAACATCCACTTATTCTTAATAAATTATTGATTAGACATAGGCACATAGGAATGAAAAACTTTTTCCATTGTATACCTTCCTATGTTAGTTTAATTTTGCTTAAATTATATTCATTATTTTTTTTACTGGGTGAAGAGGAGTCATACTTTGAAGATGCAACTACAATATTCCAAATACCCACCAACCCAACACTTTATTGAATAAGGCTTGTTAAGGAATGAATCTCTTAATTTAATTTACTAATAGAAAACAATTACAATATTCCTTCAAAAACACCTGTCAAAATAACGATTTTCCGTTGACCCAGGACCTAAAAAGCATAAAAAAAAAATAATAATAAAGGAATATAGATCTACGTAATCCGTATGTGAAATCTGAACTTTTTTTAATAATATTCAATTTTTTAAAAATTTTGAATTTTGAAAAAAAAAAAAAAATTGAAGTAAGTTTTTCATAATGCACATCATACTAAACATAATAAAGTTATGAACAAAATGAGTCTAATCTCATGATTTTAAGTTGTTTAGTTCTAGAGATATAATTAACCAATAAATGCAGGAAAAACAACTTTACAAAATTTCTATAACATTAAAAATACTACTCCCAAAAGAATTCTCATAAAGAAATGAAACCTGAACCATAAAACTAGTAGTACATCATAAAAATAATTAGCAAAATTTTAGGGTTTTATCTTTTTTTTTTTTTTTTTTTTTTGCTGTCTTATAAAAGAGAACAAGCAATTTTGCGTTTCTTTAGGGTCATTGAGCACTCACTCTCTTAAAATTGGAGAAAGGGGTTTAAAATTTTGCCGGGATAATAATGTGGGTAGATGTAAATAAATGAGGGAGTAACGTTTTGTGTACCTCGAAGACAGTTTTTTGGGCCTGTTGGCCTAGGATTATACTAGATTTTGTAGTAACTGGTTCCTCGTTTCTTTGACTGAATTTTCTCTCTATACAGGGTGTTTCAGGACTCTCTGTAAAAAAAGATTGGGTGGGTAGAGGGGACCTAGACAAGTATATGGGGGAGGGGATGCACCGTTGATTACGTCTCGATATTGCACTTTTATAACCCATCCCACGATTTGACAATTTTCTCAATTTTGATTAAATTTATGGTGAAAGTAGTTGGCATACTACTGCACATTATTCAATGAATTTGTAACGCCTTTGCATTACATTACGTCGTAGCACTTAAACGGTGCATACCCCATTCCTATTTGAAATATTTATTTGTAAACAATTGTTTCTGCTTATTACCTCGTTTTCCGAAATTTTCCATTTCCAAAACTTCAATCGAACTTTTAGTGAACTTCAGCGAACTCAGAATAATTATTTTCTCCCAGAAGAGAATCGCAAGATTTTGAGCCAAAAGCTTTTCTTCGTGTTTTCATCCAACCTGGCGATAAACTCCAAAGAAAATGGTCACTTGTCACCCATGATTCTCCCGACAAAGAGAGTCGAAGGTGCCCCGTGTCTTTTCCGTACACATGCCACTGTGGGGCGCTGTGGGCCGCCCCTTGCGTCATCTTGTGTCATGTAGGAAGTGAAGCAGGGTATTTTTGGTGCCCAAGAATTCACTTGGCGATGGACCAGGCCTCATCCTTATGTTGGACTTAGGCCAACGGTGGCGAGTTCACGAAAACAATCCCTTTCTAGTATGCTGTTGAACTAGCTTAACCAGGGGGTAAATCTCGGGTTAGTTTAACGATTGGCCTCTTCCTGATATGCTTGTTATCTCAATCAGTTTATCCAGTTTTCTCAAAAATTATTATTTAGCAGGAAACATACTTTTGTTTAAGGTTTTGCTGAAGTATTGAAGTAAAAAGAGCTAATAAAGGCATAGTACTTTAATCCAAAAAGATTTAAAAATTGGTTCAGATGTTATGGATATTTTAGAAATGCTAAATGTAAGTTATGTTTAACATGTGGTTAAATTTAATTACATTCTTACTAAGTTTTAGAGCATGTTTGAGAAAGTTGTTATGAAAAAGTATCCAAAGATAAGTATCGAGAAGAGAATATTCGTATTTTATTAGCACGCATATAAATGTAGCATAAACAATGGCGGTAAAAAAATTCCATCTGTTTTTCTTGGGTTGCGCTTTAAATTGATTTTATGTACATGCTTTCGGTATAAGAAATCTCAAAATAAAACGATAGAAAATTATAGTTAACATAATTTTAAATTGCATCAACCAGCATAAAATAATGAAATGCCGCTGGTTATATGCCGCCACACTATGATAAAAATTACACAATGAGTTTACTTAAAAACTAAACGAAGAATAAACCTAGGTGCTCAAATATTTTTCAACAAACCAAGATTACCCCTAATTAAACTACTGGGGGGCGTTGAAATACAGTTGCTGAAAATTACTTTTTATAGAGACGCTTTCAAATGATGAGGGGTTAAAAAAACAAACAGAAGATAAATTCCTGAAAAGAAATCGGCATCATGAAACTAATTTCAGTTCGCCTAGAAAGAAAGGGATAATAGAGAAAATTTCTCTCGTTATTTGTGTGGAGTGCTTTTGGCAACAGCAAAGAAAACTCTTCTCTACAGTTACAGTCGGAATTAGCAAAGCCTTAAGGGAAGGGGACTTTAAAATAAAAACTGTCCTCACTTTTCCTTAGCTCTATTCTATGGCGGAAGTTTTACTTTTAAAAGACAAATAAGTTGTTTCTGAAAGGTATAGCACGATTTTTGTGTGGGGAGTATCTTTTGAAGGGGCTAAAAGTATGAAAAAAAGGTTTCAATAAGTTCGTTTGCCTGGATAAGTGTTGGAATGCTACTTTTTGAAAAGAAACATTTTCAATAGGAAAACTTACCGTGTTTGCTTTAGAGTCGATATTTTTAAAACTTTCTGAAAAGAGTGAGTAATGTTCAGGTTCAGTCGCTTAGCAAAAAAACAACTATATGGAAAAGGGATGTCTATTTCAATCCGCCCCATCATAAAAAAGTATATGTAGATATTGCGCATATTTAAAGGAATTTCGTAAAACTCCTTTTAAGTGTCAATCGTTGTTTGTAGTTATTTTTTTATGTTTGACGTTTTGTTAAAGTATAGTTACGTTCAAACATGGCCCACAAACTTCAGTTTAATATACAAAGCGCACATTTGTTTTTTATTTTTATTCCTTTCCTCTTCTTTTAAAGAAGGTTTTAAAATAAACAGAGTAGCACTTAGAACCTGATAAGATGCGTATATTTAAAAGGAATTTTGCAATTTTACGGGTTATACTTCTTTAAAATCACTAGTTATAAAAAATACGCTGAAAAGGAAATATTTTAAGTAAAACAATTTTTGAGAAAGGGACATGGCGTGAGTATTTATTCTTTTTTCTCTTTAACAATATTAGAGAAAATTTTAAATAGTATAACAGAATATCAAATGTCGCCATTACATAATGCCCTAATTTCAGCTAGAAGAAAATGATTATGTACGAGTAAAATTGTGTACCAGTATAAAAAAAGATTAAAATTTTATGACATCGTGTTAAAAATACGAAATTTTTCCTAATCTTTTATATTATTTTAACTTTTATTTGTAACTTATTAATAGTAAAGATTTGAAAAATTTAAGAAAGAATTATTGAAGTGTGTAAAACTGAATTTCTTGTCCTTATAATTTTACGTATTATACACAACTTTATGTATGACTCCTCACAAATTACCTCTAGCTTTTTTAATGACAAATAGCCTGCCAAGAAAGGATTAGATCATAAGCGTAAAGGGGCAATGCAAGAATTCCTATCTTGAAGAGTTCATTTCTTCGAAACCTATCATGAAATTAAATTCTGGGAACACTAAGTAATTACCGTTCTCTGTTCGGGAGATCAGTCCATCAAGCAGAATTCTTGACAACGCAGTTACATTCGAAGATCACCCTTCAGATTAGTCCCCGAAAAATTCCAGATAAAAACTCTCAAATAGGTCTTGACTCCGCGATAATGTGAGGCTGAAGCCAGATAAAACGAACTCCCGACTCATAGATGGTTCAAAGTCCGTTTGGTGGTGTGTGTCTTTAAGCAATTTATTTTTAACCGATGAAAATATTATTTTTACAGTAGAGTCGGGGTTTGTTTTACTCATAAAACACGAAAATGTACCTCAAAGTTATTTAAAGGGGTTAAAGATAATAACGATTAAAAGTTTTAAATTGAATAAATTCTTTTATGGGTTTTTTTCAAATCTTATACAGAAATTTATGAAACTATTTCATTTGAAATATTTATTAGGCATAAACTCGTTAGGGGCCATTCAGTAATTACGTAAGGATGATTTGGGCAATTTTTGACCCCCCTACCCCCATGTAAGGGTACGTAAAATTTTTCAAACCCCTCCCCCCTATTCTTACGTAAGATTCCATTTCGTTTTTCAAAATAATAAAATGTTAGAAAAGGATCAGTTACACAAAAACACTCAGTTTGACGTAAATCAAAGATTTTTATTTTTCAACAGTTAAGCAATATTCTTGCTGTCAACTACATATTACTATTATATTATTAGCTCTAGTCTTTGGAATATCATTTATCAGTAATTATTAACTTGGAAAATCTTACGTAAGAATGGGTTTGACCCCCCCCCCACCCCAAGGGTATGTAGAGATTTTTCGACCCCCCCATCCCCCTCGGGACCCTTACGTAATTAATGAATGGCCCCTTATGAGGGAATGCCAAATCACAGATTCAGATTGGATATCCCGATCCCAACCGAAAAAAATGTAAAAGGTTTTTGACCTTTGTTAAGTACCTAAAAAATGTAAAATTTTTTGTAAAATTTATTTTTGGATGAATTTTGAAATTATTTATGCAAGATGCAAAACATTTTCGAAAATGCGGTGTTTGTAACATCTTACGTAAACATCACTCATACCCCCTCCCCCTGTCAGGAAAAGAAATCAAAGAGCAACCGCCCTCCCTTCCTTCGGTGCTTACATAATATTTGAACATAATCAGAAATTCCTAGATACCTATGTTCTCCCTAAACTTGCAATATTGCCTCACAATTTTTTTGTGTGTATGTTTTATTGATCCCCCTGATGCACATTTCGTAAATTTCTTTACAGTTTTTGAACGTCGTAAGTAGTGTTCGGCACTCTAGTTAACTAGAACTAGTTGCAACTAGTAGTTAACTACCGATCAACTACTAGTTAACTAGTAGTTTAACTACTTTTAGTTTAAAGTAGTTCAACTATTAGTTTAACTACTTTTTTTATCAACTACTAGTTAAAACTACTTTCAAATTTTCAACTTACTTCAAAAAAAAATTTATTTAAAATTTAAAATGATATTTAAAATTTTTATCAAAAGTGGAGTAAAGAGTGTTTTCAGGTGACGTCACAACCGGTTATTTTCTTTTAACTGTTGCTAAGGCCGTTGTTTATCTGTTGCTAAGGCGGTTTTTAGGTATGGGGTCACGTGATTGCAAATGCTCCAATAGAAGAATTCCACGGCCAGTCATTTTCTGTAACTGTTAACCTCTGTAGGGCAAAAAACTGTAAAAATTCTGTTGCTAAAGCCGTTGTTAGGTCCGAGTCATGTGAATGAAAATGCTCTATGCTCTATTCAAAATCAGAAATAAAGATAATTTTTGCGCGAAGTATAAACGTTTTTTGTGACACAGACAAGAAAGATGTATTAGAAATTTTTTTCAAAAAGTAGGTAATGAAATTAAATAAACTAGTTAACTAGTAGTTAACTACTTTGGGAAATAGTTAACTACTAGTTGCAACTAGTCCCAGGAAAAAATAGTTAATTACTAGTTACAACTACAATTTCCCAGACTAGTTAGTAGTTGGTAGTTAACTATTTTTTGACCACTAGTTGCCGAACACTAGTCATAAGAAACGCTTAGCTGAACATTTCGAAAATGAGAACAAGACCTTCAGAGACTATAAGATCTTGCTCTGACGTTGAGGGTAGTGACAGAAGAATTAAACAATATTTCAAACACTACTACTACATAAAAGAAATCCACGTTTTAAATGACCATGGATGGAGGGAGTTATAATAAATCTACATACACTCATTTGAATAAAATACGATGAGAATGTCCTAGATAATTCCCAGTCTTCGATCTCATTGACCTCGACAGCTGAAAATTTCGAACCGAATTCTGTCCAAAACGTCCCCCACCAGATTTCACAGCGATTAAGAACAAGTTCCTATAGGGTGGACTTCCCTGAGAAATCCTCGATCACGTGTCACCCGAAAGGTCCCGATATTCCTGACGGAACACTCGGCAAAGGTGTGATTCAAAGAGTTCTGGATGCGGTTTTAACTGGTTCTGTCCGGTCACCAGATACCGCCTTGGCAAGGACACCAACCTGTAGAAATAAAAGCTAAGTAGTCTCATTTGAATAACCAAGCTCTGCAGCCGTTTAACCCATAAAGGCTTTGACAAGTACTTAGTCGATTCCAATTTGATAAATGGAGTGGTCAGAGATGTAATCAAACTGGAGAGCCTTCTTAGGAGATTGCTTGGTGGAGATTTTTTGCTCTAAGCTTCCTTGGAGTCGCAACAGGTGGTGGAGAAATAATTACCTTCTAGGAAAAACTATGTGCTTCCGTTTTAGAAATCTGAATATTATATTTTAAACCATAAGAATTCTTTCTATATTGTGTTGGATAGGTATCTTTGAACTCCTTCGTTGTAAAAATAAATCTAAATGTTTTTTAAACTACATAGATTTCTTTTATAGATAGGTTTCAATATTGTTTGATCTCTCCTGTTGGTATAGTAAATCAGAATACATTTTATATCACCTTATAAATTCCTTTCATACAGTATTGGATAGGTTTCATGTATTCTTTGACCTTTCTGGTGGTTAAAAAATAATAATAATAATTAAGAAATAATTTTAACTCAATTTGCGTTGTTTGCTAAAGGCAGCTGATGGTTTTCACGCTTTGTTGTTCAGGTTTAATCAAGGCTGTTGAAATTCTGTTTGTTGGATGAAATAAAAAGATTTTGGTATTCGAAGAAAAAAAAGGACAAGTCTGAAATAAAAAAATAGGAAAACTTATTGACCATTTTATAAGAGACTGTTAGGTAGAGACATAATTTTCTTATCTAAGATAGAGAACTTGTAGATTTTGAAACATCACATAATTTCCTCATAAAAGATACGACGTGTAGGCTCCTCAGTAAAATTTCCTGACCCAATTAAAAAGTATACAACTTTTACTCTTTTTAATTGAAACTTATAAAAACTATCACATTATTTAAAAAAGAATCTAAAAGTAAACTTATTCAACGTTAAAAATATTGGGTCAGTAAAGTTAATTAGTAAATTAATTCTATTTAGTATTTTGTTCACCTTTAATTTTAAAATATTTTAATTTCTGAACAGAAAACATAACAGAAATACAAAAATACATAGAAAAATAGCAATGAACTTGAAAGGAAGACATTAAGATTAAGAACATTTTCTCATAAGTCTTATAAGAAGCACATTTTTCATCAATAATACTTCATTTCCCCATGTAAATTCCTCTAAATAAATAATATATTCACATTCCTCTTCCTCCCAACAAGTCCCATCGGCTGTTGTATTCAGATATGGTTCCCATCTAGCTAGGTCACCCATCACTTGAACAAGCAGTCCTCTCAACTCCACTCGCCCTTCCCGTCAACCCTTTCGCCACCATCCATCGCGGATGACATCTTCCTCCGCCCGTCATCCTCTTGCTGCTATTGTTGTTGCTGGCCTTGTTCCTCTTTCGAACCTCTTCGGCCGGTCACGTGGTGCGGTCAGCTCGAGGATTAGAGGATTCATTAATCAGCGCGCTCGGAATCGATCGAAAAAACGAGATGATCTTGTTCGTCGTCTCGCAGTCGGATTCAACTCAATCAGATGTAGAAGATGTCGGCATCTCGCATAGTATAATGTTAGAAACCTGCAATGATAAAAATTATTAAAATATTTTAGAACGTTCCTGACTGTTACACGCATTTAATTTTCTGGAACAGGGGTTTCCAACTTAAAAGTACTCAAGTGTCGCAATTGAAAGCCCAAGTCGAGTGATAGGCCTTAAAGTAATCAGGCTCCTCCCGTATACAGTAGGTATAGGTATACAAGTTGTATTTTTTTGGGGGAGAGTCTTTAATATGGAACTTTTCTGGCGAGGGACGGACAGAGGTCATTTACATGGTGTGATGATCCTATACTATATTTTTAAAAAATAAAAAATTAGAGGATAGTATAAAAGTTTTTGTTCTTACCTCTTTTAATACTGATATTTACGTAAAAGGGGATCTTCCTCCAGAAAATGTTTGTAAATTTATGTAGCAAGTTTTGGAGGGAGACAATGGAATTTCAGAAAGGTGAAATATGGGATGCATTAGTGACCTTCTTCTAAATAAGACTTCCTACTTTTGGAATATCTACATTTAATGAAAGTTTCACTTCAGCGGGGGAAAAAGAATGGACACAATTATTTAAATATAAATAAATTGAATACAAATACAAATACAAATCAACTACAGGCTAAAAGCCCAGCAAGGTTGATCCAGTCTATTCAATTCAACCCACCCGATTTCTAGTATTCGTCTACTTTTCTTTTAAACTCGTCCACCCCACTTGAGTTAACTATCGATTCAGGTAATGCATTCCATTTATCCAATACTCTACTAAAAAAATAATGCTCCCTACAATCCCGATTAAAACTTGCCTTATTCAATTTTAAACTGTGACCCCTCGTTCTATTACCCGTACAGAAATCTAGTCCCTGACACACGGGAGTCAGTATTTGTGCGACTTAAACGAACCAGTTGAGTTAATATAAACAAAACCACTAATGTGGCTTATAATAGATAAACGCCCTGCGTTATAAAATTTGTACCTCGAAATTTATTTTTTAAATATTCATTGAATTTACTAGAATTACACACTACCTTGCTCTTTAATTAGTAAAAAATTAAACGTCTTTCATAATGAAATTACTGACATATTACAGTCTCTAAATTAATTCAATCGTTGTTATACAATATTCACCAACATGAAGTATCACACTTTTTCTAACAATATTAATCCTTACTTATACATTTTAAATGCCAAGTCAAATCAATCAATCAATTTATTATCAAAAACAAAAATTTACAAAACTTAAAACATAGATTCACAAAAGTTTACACAGAATTATAAGAAAAGTAAGAAGACAATGAAGTTCGTCCATGAGTTCACAGCTTTCCAATTTTTGTGAGTTGTTAATAAAAAAAGGGGGGGACTTGGCTGGCTAAGGAGTTTGTTTAGTAAAATTATACATCAATTCGAGATTTATATTAACCTGACTGATTTAAAATATTTCGAGAGGTATTTGAAATGTTTCTTAAATATTTCTTTATGAGGGTCAGGTACACAGTAAATATTATGCTTTCGGAAATCATAGAACTGACTGTGTCTCGAGGCGGGAACTTCTTTATGAAGACCAGGGTATTAAATATAAACAACTAACCCACATTTAAAAAACTCAAACACAATTTCTTTTTTTAAAGGATCTACATGTACAATTAACTCCATTTTAGTAAACCTTTCTTAAATTATAATCAATCATCTAATAAATGTAAAAATGAATTTCATGAAATGGAAAATTTAATAAAAGAGTTGTGTCATTACTTTCTAAGTTGCAATACGGCAAAAGTTTCCGGTGATAAAAACACATAATCATGTGATCAAATCATCATGATCTATGCAATGATAGGTTTACTTTACAGCTAGCTGACGATAACAGTTTCTCTTCATGTCCAGCGTCTCTCGAACTATGGGTAAACAGCTTTCAAAAAGCACTTCAAACTTTTTTTTAAAGAACGGAAACTCTTTATCTGTTCAAATGATGGTAGAGGTTGCGCTTGTAATGTGAAGCACCACGACATCTCAGCACGTGCCAGAATCGCTGATTAATAAATCGATATCTGGAAAAAGAATCGAGTAGGAGAAGGGGTAGCAGCGATCCCAACTCAAATACGAGAAGACAATTTTCTTCGGCAAAAAAGAGAGCGATTTTCGCATGATGCGTTCTCTTCCCCCCCCCTCAATTCAAGCACGAATTCTTTTTCGCTTTGGTATCTTATGACAACCCCGAGCGCTTGTTCTACTCGTACTGCTGAGTATTTATTGGAAAGTGCAACTGCCTTGTCACGTAATCCATTCGTTACCTGAGGAGTAACAGTAACATATTCACATATAATAGAAACTGTGACGAAATATCTTATTTTTTTTTATTCTCGCACTCTTGGGGGGTAACTTTTTCATTTTTGAAAAATTTTATCTCTGGGGGAGTAGCTAATCAAACCAGGGGCAAAGTGTAAGGGTTGTGAGGAACGGCTACATTATAAACGCTTTTTTCTTTTACCTCTTACATACAAGGGAGTCATCAATCGATGACATTACGTTTCGACAAATTGACTGCCGCTGGATATGGGCAGATGTTTAAAGCAAGTTTTTACTCAATAAAAAGAGATGGGAAAATATTTTTTCCTGTTTGTTTGTTTGATACGCGAGTTTTCGTTCGAATCAGATAAAGCCCTTTTCTGATTCACTTTTTGCTTGTCTTGACGTTAGATTACTTATCGTGTTTTGGAAAATAACAATTTCCTGCCTTTCAAACGAAAATTTTCACTGATCTGTCGTTTTTCTGTGACTTACCTTTAAAAATAAATTTTGTACTATTTCCAAGTCTTATCTCTCTCAATATTCACGTTATATCCAAATCTGCAGAACGTCGTCTTGTTTGATTTTGTTTTACTTGGGTATGTTTATATTCCATTAAGTTTTCCCTTTTTTTTAACTACAAAGCAATTTTAAAGGGGAAAATTTAAGAATTTCAAATTTTAACCTTAGAATTTAAATTAGTGTTGTTATTTTTTCTTTCATACACACTTATTGTATCTTTTTCAAAATATTTCCGTCTTCGGATGGATACGTAGATGAACTTAAACTCTGCAGTAGAATTTTTCATAAGTAATAAATAAATAATAAATACCGTTACGTAAAAAGCCCTTTTTAAAAAGTTGTATGACAAATTTTCTTTTTATTTGGTCTCAAAAGGAATATAAACTTGCTTCCGAAGCACAATAATTTAATTTACATTGAAAGCTACTGTATTGTAGTTTCATACGAGTATGTGTTTTTTCTAATAAACAAAACAGCAAGAAAAATTGCATTCAAGAATAATTATCCTTGAACCGATTAAAAAATCTAGCCAGGAGAAATTCCTTCACAAAAATGTCGCTGGAACGCGAGACAGACAGAAATGTCTCAGGAGCCAAATAAATAATTGTTGATAAATATTATACTTTCTCTCCGGTCATGGTAATTAGACGAAGAT
The DNA here is from genome assembly GCA_963680715.1 of Tetragnatha montana. Taxonomy (NCBI): domain Eukaryota; kingdom Metazoa; phylum Arthropoda; class Arachnida; order Araneae; family Tetragnathidae; genus Tetragnatha; species Tetragnatha montana. The sequence goes on from OY796675.1 coordinate 19,342,616, forward strand.
GAAAAGAAATGGTGAAATGCTTTATTAGTTTATTACCTTTTCTAGTTCGAAATTAACTCCTGAGAGGCAGCTGACATAAAAGATTATTACAATCTGACTAATGCGGTTTTGTCAACTTAGTCTGGCTCTTTAATTACTGGGACTACAAAAAAAAGCAACAGAAATAAAACTGAAGTGAAGAGAAGTAGACGATTCCATCATTAAATTTAATGGCGGCAGACGAAAGAATAATGGGTGTTCTGAATAAAGAATATTGGCTATTTCTTCGTCTAATCAAATGCATTTGTAAAAGGAAGATGTAGAAAATTATAAATAACTGTTTTACACTCTAACTGAATTATAATAACTTTTATTACTTTTAAACTTAATCAACTTTTTATCAAAAGCATTATGTTGGGGAATCTAATATGATTCTATTACATGCAAATTATGAAAATTTTAAGAAGAAAACTTTCTTGTCTCCCTGAAGTCTAGATTTTTTAAATTCTCCTAAAAAGCATATAATATAATAAAATTGTCATATTTTTAGTCAACATGAGTTAAAACAAATCAATCATCTAATATTTTATGACAAAATCATTTTGTATACTTTTAACTATGTAAGATAAAGGTTTTCACTTTAAGTATGATTAAACATAGTGTATAAATTACTCTAGGAATTCTATTTAAGATAAATACTCGACATTTTTAATAAATTAATTTAAAAAATCACTTTTTTGTGGATGAAGATATATTTCCAATACAACAGATACAATAAATTTTGTCGGAAAATGAAAATGCTGTGTGCAAAAGAAAAATATAGGTAGGTCACTTGGGGTAAGTGGGTCCCTGGGGTAAGTGGATCACCCCCCTCAAACTAACTTATGTACAGGACATTTCACACTTACTCACATTGATCATGTTACATTTTGTCACACTGAAGGGTTTTGCATATATTAGAGTTTTGTTACATTTATTTTTAAGATTATAGAACTAATGTAAAAAATATTTCCAGAATGATTTATTTGGAGAGTTAAAGCTACATTTTTCCAAGAAGTGTTACCAGCTAAGTTTTCATTATATTTCAATGTTTATTGAACTGTTGTGCAAAGTTTGACTTAAAATACATACTGCAATTTGAATTTTTACAAAATATCTAATTTAAAAATGTTTAAGAGGGGGTCCCATTTACCCCGTAATTTTAGCCTAGTAGGGGTAAGTGGGACACCCTAGACTCACCACTTTAATGTTTATTGAAAAATTTATAAGTAATTTCTTGAAATTTTATATCAATTTTGCGTTTCAATTTAAGTTGTGGTAAGTAAAGTAAAACATTAAGCCGGTTTTTTTTATTCACGTTGCCGATAAATTAATTAAAACACACAGTGGGGTGGGGGGAATAGTTTCGAGGGTTTCTTTATATGTCTCCTGAATTATTCGAACCTGAAGAAAACAATCTGTTAACATTCTGTAATTGTAGGGTTCCAAAAAGGGGTCCCACTTACCCCAACCAACCCTATTAATTTTAATGTGAGTAGATACTATCTCGTACATGGATAAAGTTACATTAAAATATTTTGTACCGAAAACTTCTGTACTTTATCGAGTAAGACTCACTTACTCCCTCTTAAGTTTTTCTTGCTTTCAATCTAAATAAAGAGGGGTGACCCACTTACCCCTTCTTATGGAGTAAGTGGGACACCCATCTCATTTTTTAAAAAAATATCAATTTAGAAATATGTAACACGTTATTTTAGAACCTAATAATGAATTTTTGTTTATTAATGTAGTCTTAACCCCAAGTGTGACTCTACACTAAAAAACTACCTAGAGAGAAATACGGTTAGGGTTCCTAGGTTTGAAGTTAGTTGAATAGTTGAAATAGGGTTTCTAGTTTTAGGTTCAGGACAAGTTTGAAAATAAATGAGAAAATGATAATTTAAAAATAAAAAATAAATTGTAAATTTATTCCATTAAAAAATATTTTTCGGATGTATTAAGAGATCATAATCAGTGACTACGCTTTGCAATACTTTTTTTGTAGTAAATGCTCATTTTGGTTTTCCCTTTTTTGTAAGGGTGATGTTAGTTATGTCTTTCTTTTTTAATATATCTTTTAGAAATCGTTATAAGTCTAAGTTAGTGGATATCACTTTATCTGTTGATTCATAAAAATTCCTTTAGATAGTTAGTTTTTTTTTTTATAAAACCTTACTTCTAATATCTTGTAGACATTTTTTTCGAAATTTGAAAAGAATCATCAATCAACAAATCATAATAAACTAACTTATTTCATAATCCTAAATATTCTAGACTAATTTTTGAAAGTTTTAAAACTGTTATACCTACTGAAAATATTTTATGCAAGAATCTTTTTCAATTATATAAGGAATGTAAGGAATATTTTTCAATTCTTGCCTAGGATACATTTTATGAATACTTTAATTTTTTAAATACCTAATAGTAATAATTTTTCATTTTTTGCGTAGTTTTTTTATATTTATTATTTTTTGCGATTGAAGTGTATAAGAATTGAAGTACAATTACAAATTGTACCAAGGACCATTTGAAGATAAAAAAAGCACCTTCTATCTCGATTAATATCCTTATTAATGTATTTTTAATAATAAAAAAAGGTAAGTAATTAGTATACTGATGTGTACATTATCAATTTCACAGCATAAAACACGTTTTTGGCTTAGTTTTTGGGGTTTGAAAAAGGGTGCATTAGGTACATGAATCTCCCAAGGAAATTATATTTCTGCTGAGATCACAGCTCAAAAGTGAAAAATACGAAGACTAAGACAAAAAAAAATTAAAAGTATTTTGAAATCATTAAGGCAGTTTAATCAACACTATCAAATGAGTCAAACATTCACTGGATAACAACATATTTCAATTAAAAAATAGTTTACAGCACAATAAATAAGAAAAGAGAGACAAATTAACTTAAATTTTAAATTATATGAAAAAAAAAAAATGCAACTCAATTTCACCAAATTCAAGGGGCTTTATCTTTAGTTAATTATTTTTTATCTTAAGTTATATTTCCCCCTCTTCCCACTTATGTGAAGACTAAAGCTTGGAAATTTGTTTGAAAACAAAAAGTCATTCTGCTATTTTAGTCTTTAATACCTTTTTCAAACTGACGATTCATTCGTATTTTATTTATACATTTGTAATTTATTGTATTTTATAAGAATATAACTTGTTTTGCATAAAATTCCCTCTTATATATTATTTGTGATTTCGACTTAAAATAATTTAAACCAAATTATCAGATAATTATACCTGCTATGTTAGCTCTACCTGGAATACTGTTTCATTAAACCTGTAAAATCGATCATAGTCACTGTCAGAATCTTATCAAATCGTTCGATCGTTGCCAAAACCATTCTAAGAACTTTTATTTTATTTTAATACCTATAGAAATGAAAGTAAAATTGTGTTTAACCTTTTCTCTGCATTCAAAACTAAAAATGGGCAGAAAATTCCACTAACAAAGTGGTGTTTCGCTTTCAAACCTCTTTCTAAAGGCATCCTTTCCTCTGTGTTGCCAATCCAACTTCAAAATTCACGGCAGTTGAAAAGGTACACTGGCGGTGTTTCCACAAGCGTATTTGATTCCTTGCACGGGAAAATAACAATGTCTACCTTTGTCGTGTTTCAAACCAGACGGAAGAGTTGATCCGACACAACTTCTCTAGTTCAGCAATTTTTGGAGAAGACGTACGTTTTTTTGTAAGTTTGGGTTCAAGGCAGATAAAAATTTCTATAGTACAGTGGCTGTGGGCTGAATACTGATTCTTGCCTTATTTTCTGCACTATTTAGGATTGTCAAATCCCTATTAGATAAACTGGTCTATTCATTTAAATTAAAAATTGAAAATTCTCAATGCTAATTTAAAAAAAGATGACACATTTGTAAATGTTTTATCTCAATACTCATAGAAAAACTTTTTTAATAAAAAAAAACCTTTAAATCATTATAATTCTCTTCTCAATTATGAAACTTTTATTGTTTTCAATTATTCTCTTATTGTTTAGTTCAGAAGGTTTAAAAAGTAATTATGTTCAATATTCTTTAATACTAATAAGCTATGACTATAATCTAAGAATTTGTTTGAATTGTAAACTTATCTAAAATGCATTTTTTGTTTATTTTTGTTGCTTTTTCGGTGTCGGTAATTCAGCTTTTTGAATATTTTATTTAGGGCAGTTTTCCTTTTTATGTTTATCCAAGTCCATAAGGATAAATTTAATATTTAATCATATTTGATATGACGAGTTACAAACTAGTTAAAATATTTTATAACATTATGTAACATAACAATTAAATTATTATTGATAAAAAATATTCCAAATAACAGATTGAGCTTATCACTACAACTACTGTATTCTTTCCTTCAAGTATGTATCAAACACCTAGATATATTTTCTTTCACTGCTATTCCATTTCCACCAACTCCACCTAGATCCAAATGTGTCTAAAACTGAAACACGGAACTAAATGACACATATTCTAACTTTGTTCAAACTCAAAAGAACTTGACGGCAGATCCCCTATACTTCGTATAAAAGACAAAAATTCCTCCAAAAAGTTTTGCAAATCTTCCGTTTTCTCTTTCTTGAACCGCAGCACCCAAGGCGTCGTTCCAGCCACCTATCGCACGGTATTTACTTTCATCAATATTGACCGAAAACGTCCTTGTTGACGCCACAGACGTCGCTCCAGGCATTTCAATTAATGCTAGTACGGGCTTGTTCCGGAAATGATAAAAAGTTTGGAAATTTTGCATTCGTGTTTGACCTCAGCGCGGTCTGTTTTTCCAAGGGATGATTCTCAAGCACATTATTATAACAAGATAGATGAAAAGTTACCATAAGCAAACGCAATAGAATGTATGGTGAATATCGAATGTTGTGGATGATAATTTGATGCTGAGCTGTGAAACCATTTACTCTATACCATTTACTCTCCAATATTTCTTCCTTGCGAACAGTGAAAGATTTTTAAATAGATATTTATATCTAAATTACAATGTCCTTTTCGGAAGTTGTCAGTAAAGAAGAAGCACTTATAAAATACTGATATTAGTGATATTCGAAGTTGGCTATAATAGTAGTTAATAATACTAGTTGGCTATAGTTAATATAAGATTTTTTTAAATAGTTATTAATATCTAAATTACAGTGACCTTTTCGGAAGTTGTCAGTAAAGTAGAAGCACTGATAAAATACTGATATTAGAGATAATCAAAGTTGAAGCAGTGTTGAGTCTGCTCTGATACCATAACACAACAACAAAAATCATATCCCTAAAAGGTCACCAGTGTTTTTTTTACGAATTCTTAAGGACATTTTTAATCTAGATAAGTGCCTTCTGGATACGATTCTTTCTAACTATAGAACTTATTCAAATTTTTGTTCATTTTGTTATTAGTAGTTAGAAAAATGGAAATATACTTAAGGGTTCTGAGAAATTTATACTACTATCCTTCGTGGAAAAACTGTTTTGTCTCTTGTAATTTGATACATTTTACAGGAAAAATATGTTCTACTTTTTTACGTTTTCTACTATTTTTGTTGTTAAAAAGAGGCCTGTTAGCTTTCTGAACAGAACTAGTAGCGAAATTACACAAGAAAATTATACGAAGAGTAATTAATTAATAACGTAAATATAATAGAGTGTTTTCAGGTGACGTCACAACCGGTTATTTTCTTTTAACTGTGTACCTTCTGTAGGGCTTTTAACTGTTGCTAAGGCGGTTTTTAGGTATGGGATCAGGTGATTGCAAATGCTCCAATAGAAGAATTCCACGGCTAGTCATTTACTGTAACTGTTGACCTCTGTAGGGCAAAAAAACTGTAACATCTTCTGTTGCTAAGGTCGTTGTTAGGTCCGAGTCATGTGATTGAAAATGCTCTATGTAATTTTTAACAATAAATTGAAACGAATATCAGCAAAGGGGTTTTAATTATTGTGTTCGTATTATTAATTAGGATTTGTATTGGGTTTAAACGTCTTCTCAGTCTCCAGGATTTCATAATCATCGAATCATCCTGTCAACATCATTGCGTTACCCATCAGCCTTTTCTCGCATTCCAGAAGAGGAGCTTATTACCCAGGCATTGCGTAAGTAAACTGTCTCGAGCTTCTTTCTTTATTTTCACCTTCCACCTTGATGACACGGCGTGTGTTAATCGGAATATTAAAAACACTCTGATTTCCCATTTATGTCATTCAAACTTAGGGGTGTTTAAAATCTGCCTCTTGTTTCATTAAATATTTTTGTCTCCTTACTTGATTAACAAGAGCTACTGTCTCGGAATTTATTTTTTGTCGGATTATGGTTCTAATCTAGACAGCAACTTAAGTTGACCCTATGACGTCCTTAGCAACAGATAAACAACGGCCTTAGCAACAGTTAAAAGCCTTACAGAAGGTACACAGTTAAAAGAAAATAACCAGTTGTGACGTCACCTGAAAACACTCTATGCTCGAGCCTAAATGATTGCCCAAGCAATAATTAGTCGGACGTATTTTATTTTTGAAAGTTTTCGAGCTAATCTAAAATGTTCATAAATCTACCTTTGGTTTTGGTACGTCCTTTATAATGGTCGTGGTTAGTTCACAGGAGCGGTGGTATGGTGACGTAACATATAAACCAACCCTCAGAAATTTTCTTCGTAGTACTTTCTCTTTGTTTTTGAAATGGGAAACATTTTATATTAGAATACAGTTATTTTTCAACCGTGAGAAATCGACAAAATATTTTGGACACTATTAATGCTTTAAATAAGTATTGTCTAATTAATGTTGGGTACTTACGTTATTAACCCGTCGACCGTGCCGCTGGCGGCGATATTTTAATATTAAAGTTTCTGGGTGATTCTTTTATGGTATGGTTAAAGGAAAGTATCAAAAACACTAAATATGAATACTTATTTAATAAAAACCTGGTTTAACATTAAGATTGGATATAATTATTGAAATTAAAATTTAATCAAATATTTAATTACACAGGTTTAAATAGTAAGCCTCAAGAAGATATTAAAACTCAAGAGCATATTAAAATTATCCTAATATTTACATTATGCTAAAAATGCAATGGTGTCTGCAAAATGAAAATGTACTTTAAAATTTCCAAAATTCTTGGATTATTATAATTAAAATTGTAATACAATTTTGTGGACAAATAAAACGCGATATATAAATCTTGTTGATTTAAATATTCAAATCAAAACGGTATGAGACATTTTAAGACACAGTTTATGATGCCATGAATAATCGGTTTTTAGTATGACCAATATTGAATATTAATTGAACATTGGCATTTCAAATTTTAGCTATTAATCATATGAGCTTAGTGCAGTTAAATATTCCCAAAACACGGAAAAGAATACTTTCAGAGATAATCGATAGTAAAGACTTCTAAAGGAAAAGGTGCCATACAACTTCAGATAACAATTTCAATTTCTTGTGCAAACTTGTGGTTTCTTATGATAAGATCTTGGGAACTGGATTAAGGGCAAAACAAATAAGCTATTTTACCAAACCTTTTTCATTATTATGATAGTTTAAGTTTAAGGTATCTGCCTACGTTCAGACAGGCGCGGATCCAGCAGGTCTCCAAGGGGAGGGCACGTTTTGAGGATCACCTCTACCTTTGCACGCAAAACAGACTAAATTTTACTTTTTTCTATAAAGATCCCCCTAATGAATTTTATTTTTGAACCCCAACATGTTTGATAAATAGTATAAGCGAAACTATTTTTGAACCTATGATCGGGATCTGAACCTTGTAACTGTCTTTTAAGAACGCAAGTTTTTTAGGGGGTCTGGGGATCCTCCCCTAGAAAATTGTAGGGATTTTGACCCTGAATAATTCATTTTTGATCCGCACAGGCGCTTGATGAGCGAAAAAAGTTTGGAGAATCTGGGGACACCTTGGGCTAAAAAAAAGGGTCGAAGAAGGGAAAAGGAAGAGAAAAAAAAGGTTGAAAGGTAGAAAAAAAAAATAATTATCTTTTTTTTTTTAAAATGTCAAAAAAAAAATTATTGGTCTTTCAAAATCTAAATACAAGAAGTTATTTAAAATTAACCCAAAATTTTTGCCAGACTCAAAATTTACAAAAATGTATTGATCCAATTCCAGCGCTTGCGCAGCTTGGAAAAAAGATAACAACATTAAGACATATTATACAAATTATTATTAATAAATTTAAAAATGAGGTCTGAGACGCCGGACTCTCATCAGCGGGCTCGTCCAACGTCCCACACCCCAGATGGCCTTTCTGAAGCTGGCATTTTCCGAAGTGCCCCCCATTGAATCCGCGCCTGGTTGAAATGTAATTTGAAATATTAAAAAGCCGTCTTATACCATTTTGTTACCTGCTAATCAATTATTTTTCTTGCAGGGATAATGACACGACACTCCTATCTCTATAATGAGCTATATGAACTCAATTTGTTGTCAATAATTTGTTTCATGTCAATAAATTTTTTGAATACAGGGTGGGCAAAAAGTCAGTACACTTTTGGAAAAAAAAATTGGAATAAAAATGGTTTTCATGATAATGATAATAGATAGTTTCTATGGAACTTTCAAAAGTGTAATCGACTTTTTGCCCACCCATGAATAAAGTTATGGAGTGGTTGGTTGTCCTTCATACACACTCAAATTCATAAAATTAGAAAAAAAGCCTCGAACCGGAAATTTTACAAACAAATAAGAAATAGCACTGAAAATAAATTCAACAAACATACCTATATTTTTAAAATAAAAAAAAAAAATGTTCTTTTTTATTAGATAAAAGTTTTATTTTATTAAGCTATAGTCAGGTTGTATATGAAATTCAAATTTAAAAAATAATCTGTTAAGATCGATGCATTTTTTTAAGCTTAACAGAACTGGAGTTATTCAAGATAAAAGAGCTATATAAATTTAAAAAAAAAAATCACCAAAAAATTCAAATAAATATATTTTCATGTTTCTTTCTCAGTAAAGAATAACCCATAAAAGCGTTAGTGAAATTCACATATGAGGGTCAGGTTGCTCTCTAGTAGCTCTAAAATTCTCGGAGAAATGTGAGCGAATGGCCTGGACGTCAAGATCGTGATGCTACAAATCGAAAGGACCCGGGTTCAAAGCCTGCCAACCAATTTTTCAAATTTTGAATTTATATATTAACTTTAAATTATTAAAATAAATCCAAGGCTTCAGGAGCGGATGGTACGGTTGGTTAACGCACTGCCATCGGAGGTAGGTGACTGTCGTTCACAAAAAAATTTGGGTTCGATCCTCGGCAATATTTTCTGTTTTTTTTTTAAAATGGTGAAGTATCAACTTCAAATTAATTACAAGACTGTCGCAGTTGCAGGAACGGATGGCTTGGTGGTTAGCACACCAGACTGCCATCCGAAAGGCCCTCAGATCGAATCTGAGCCTTCTCAGCGGGTACAGCACTCGGAAATAAATACTGATTGGTATTTATAAATTTTCCTGCTTAATTCACGGGGGAGTCTTAATATTTCTAATTTTCAACGTTAACTGTAACCGTAACAGTAAAATTAATTGAAAATATTACTATTTTTGATGACTTTGACACTTTTTTTTGTAACATTTCAAGACTTTAACTCTTTTGCCTACGACAGGAAACTGAAAGAATGTAAGAGTCTAAAGGATGAGGAGGACTGTGGTAGGTACTTCCATCCACAATCCCCTACCACCAACCCAGGCATTTCATTTAACTTAGGATTTTTATCCTAATTTATGAAGTGGTAACAAAATTTCAGTCAGAGTTAATGAAGATGCTCTACTTAATATTTTTTTCTTACTTTAAAAAGTGGTGACTAAAAACCACATCCACTAATGCGAAACCGTTTAAGAACATAATTACTTCTAAACTAATATTTCACAGGTTATGGAAAGAAGGCCTGGACTGTTACCTTATATTACCCGGGCTATTCCAAAACGCAGGACACAGATCCCGTTACAGAGATATTACTGTTGCTCTACTTAATAATTTTAACTTAATTTAAAAAGCGGTGACTAAAAACCACTACCGCTAAAATGAAATAATCCAAACCGATTAAGAACAGAGCTCTAAACTTATATTTCACAGGTTATGGAAGGGATGCTTCACTGTTTTCTCATGTGAAGGGAAACACTTCTCACGCAGGACATAGATCCCGTTACAGATAATATTTTTGCTCAACTTAATACTTTTTACTTAATTTAAAAAGCGGTGACTAAAGACCACTACCACTAAAATGAAATAATCCAAACCGATTAAGAACAGAGCTCTAAACTTATATTTCACAGGTTATGGAAGGGATGCTTCACGGTTTTCTCATGTGAAGAGAAACCCTTCTCACGCAGGACATGGATCCTGTTACAGATAAAAATATTTTTGCTCAACTTAATACTTTTTACTTAATTTAAAAAGCGGTGACTAAAGGCCACTACCACTAAAATGAAATAATCCAAACCGATTAAGAACAGAGCTCTAAACTTATATTTCACAGGTTATGGAAGGGATGCTTCACTGTTTTTTCATGTGAAGAGAAACACTTCTCCCGCAGGACATAGATCCTGTTACAGATAAAAATATTTTTGCTCAACTTAATACTTTTTACTTAATTTAAAAAGCGGTGACTAAAGACTACTACCACTAAAATGAAATAATCCAAACCGATTAAGAACAGAGCTCTAAACTTATATTTCACAGGTTATGGAAGGGATGCTTCACTGTTTTCTCATGTTAAGAGAAACACTTCTCACGCAGGACATAGATCCTGTTACAGATAAAAATATTTTTGCTCAACTTAATACTTTTTACTTAATTTAAAAAGCGGTGACTAAAGACCACTACCACTAAAATGAAATAATCCAAACCGATTAAGAACAGAGCTCTAAACTTATATTTCACAGGTTATGGAAGGGATGCTTCACTGTTTTCTCATGTTAAGAGAAACACTTCTCACGCAGGACATAGATCCTGTTACAGATAAAAATATTTTTGCTCAACTTAATACTTTTTACTTAATTTAAAAAGCGGTGACTAAAGACCACTACCACTAAAATGAAATAATCCAAACCGATTAAGAACAGAGCTCTGAACTTATATTTCACAGGTTATGGAAGGGATGCCTCACTGTTTTCTCATGTTAAGAGAAACACTTCTCACGCAGGACATAGATCCTGTTACAGATAAAAATATTTTTGCTCAACTTAATACTTTTTACTTAATTTAAAAAGCGGTGACTAAAGACCACTACCACTAAAATGAAATAATCCAAACCGATTAAGAACAGAGCTCTAAACTTATATTTCACAGGTTATGGAAGGGATGCTTCACTGTTTTCTCATGTTAAGAGAAACACTTCTCACGCAGGACATAGATCCTGTTACAGATAAAAATATTTTTGCTCAACTTAATACTTTTTACTTAATTTAAAAAGCGGTGACTAAAGACCACTACCACTAAAATGAAATAATCCAAACCGATTAAGAACAGAGCTCTAAACTTATATTTCACAGGTTATGGAAGGGATGCCTCACTGTTTTCTCATGTTAAGAGAAACACTTCTCACGCAGGACATAGATCCTGTTACAGATAAAAATACTTTTGCTCAACTTAATACTTTTTACTTAATTTAAAAAGCGGTGACTAAAGACCACTACCACTAAAATGAAATAATCCAAACCGATTAAGAACAGAGCTCTAAACTTATATTTCACAGGTTATGGAAGGGATGCCTCACTGTTTTCTCATGTTAAGAGAAACACTTCTCACGCAGGACATAGATCCTGTTACAGATAAAAATATTTTTGCTCAACTTAATACTTTTTACTTAATTTAAAAAGCGGTGACTAAAGACCACTACCACTAAAATGAAATAATCCAAACCGATTAAGAACAGAGCTCTAAACTTATATTTCACAGGTTATGGAAGGGATGCTTCACTGTTTTCTCCTGTTAAGAGAAACACTTCTCACGCAGGACATAGATCCCGTTACAGAGAAAATATTTTTGCTCAACTTAATACTTTTTACTTAATTTAAAAAGCGGTGACAAAAGACCACTACCACTAAAATGAAATAATCCAAACCGATTAAGAACAGAACTCCAAACTTATATTTCACAGGTTATGCAAGGGATGCTCCACGGTTTTCTCATGTGAAGAGATCAGAACACTTAAAAAAAAAGCATAATTATTTTCTATTAACTTGGAGTTCTCAATCAAGTTAAACTTAGAACCAACTTATTTAATTACTTATTACATTTACACTCAACTTATTCACTTTTATCCATAGAGGAATGATGCCCTACTTGAATTTTCGACCACGGGACATTATTTTGAGCTTTATTATAGTTAATAATATACTAGCACTTCTTATAGACATTTACCTATTTTATTCGTTCTAAAATAATGTTAACAAAGTATTGGTTCTTTACTTCTATTGAATTAGAATAGTCTAGTCACTAATGACCATAACATTACATTATTAACATAACATAAACATTATCTTTATGTGTGTGTAACTTATGTGTATTTTAATTAATGTTTCTTAATTTTTTCTTAGGGTTTCTAGATGGTCTAGGACAGTGATCCTGAACCAGGGGTCCACTAGCATTTGAAAATTCATTTAGGATAAGTGATGTTCAAAAATGTAGAGCTGCTATAAAGACAGACAATAAAACAGTCACAGTTAACTTTCACAAAACATTTTAATCACTTTGACATGAATGACAATGCTTATGTGCTTCATTAATTTGGCCAAGGACAATCATGAACAACAGTAACACTTAGTCACACTAAATGTAAAACTTCATATGCCTTGCTCGACAAAAAATTCACAAAAGATATCCCCTTGTGTTGGTTTTACAGAATATCTCAGCTCGGTTTAGCATTTCACTTACAACTTCTGGTCAAGAGACACAAACTTTCTGTACAGTCAACAGCTATTTACTACACTTTTTTTTTTCAATATATGTAAATTTACCAACATTCGTATCGTTTTCGTTTGAAAATAGAGCATTTCTCAAAATATATCTCAGTACTATAAACCTACGTCTCGAATTCTCTCGCTTTTGACAGCTGATGTTGGGTGTAGTCATTTTATGGTTTCCAACATTTTAGAGTACTGAAGAGTGGCATGCGAATCAAGAAATTAATATTACCTCACCTTGTTTTATTTGGCAGGTCTCAATTTAAAAAAAAAAAACGTCATTCAGAACAGATTAATAGTTGCGAAACTAAAATACTTCGAAAGTAATTTTAAAATGACACACAAGAGTCTTAATCAAACTTAAATTACAATGCTTTAAAAATTAAGGATTTTGACAAAATTCTATTCAACAAAACATCATGAAGGTTTTATTTAATTAAATATTGGACAAAACTCAGTATAAAAATTTTGATGAATAAGTTATTCTTGTTTATGTATTGAAAAAAAAATTAATACGCCTACAATACAATAGTTAGTTTAGGCAAACTCAAAGTTCTTCTCTATTCTTTTACTCTCATGATTTATCTAAAAAGGAGTACATAAATTATGCAATACAAACAAAAGTTTTATAAAGAGTTTGCTGAAATTAGTATTTCAAGAATTCTTTTGAGATAGATAGTAACTAGCCAAATGATTCGTGCAAAATCCAATACCATTAGTAATTACCCTTCAGTAAACTAAAATGGAGTAACCATAAAATGATAAGAAGTTTTCCAGCCACGAGGAATGCTCATTTCTAAACTAAGAAGTTCCAATACAATGACTATTACTGGCTCCTGTTAGACAACAGACCAGTGCCCGATATGCTTGCTGAAAGGGTCCGTTTTCATCTGACTTTAAATCAGGGGTTGATCAAATTTCGGTCGTTTTAGTAAAAAGCTTTCTATTACAAAAGTAAACTGGTTTAGTTTGCCTCAAAGCGGGAAAGCTGTACAATCTTATTTTAAAGAGGCAATCCCGGTTTAAACGTCATGTAAAAACGCACCCTGAATGGACGTAGTTATGAAATAGAAGAAAACAAGCTCACAGGAAATATTACATCAAATAGTTCTACCATATCAACATGCAAGAACAATAAACCTCTTAGATTCTATAAGTAACAGAAGCAGCATTTACTTTATTGTTTTGATTCCACGTAACACACGGGCGGTTATATAACAACTCTTCCGTAAGTTTTGATTTTTGTGAGGTGAAAGATTGCACTCTACGTACCCAATTTTGATTTCTAAAAGACAATACATTTCTGCAAACATAAATGAACTCTAAATCGTTGGCTACAGAAACAAATTCTTAACAATACATAATTCAAACACCGTGCATGGGGAAATGAATCCATGCAAGCTGATTAATCCAGCTATCATCTGTGCAAAGTGTGCTTTTTGATTTTAAGCAAAAATATAATTCTAAAACCTCTCTATTATTATTATTCACCTCTTCTTTATTCATATAGTATTTATATAGATATAGCACCGCTTGGGGATCGCATAGATCCTATATTATAATCACAATTTAAATTTTATCGGTAGATGATATCAGGCACGTTTGATTGGAACAGTGAAATCAAATGTTCTCTAGGGAAACTCGAACCTTTTCTAGTAGCAAGAAATTAAATTTCATTTTGGAAATAGATTAAAATGACAAAACACTTCAGTTCACTTTGAAATTCTATCATAGTTTTTAAAGTTACGTAGTGGGGGTAAACGAAATACGTGATGATAAAATCTTAACCAATTTAACAAATTATAATTTCAAATAAATTCTTATAACCTTGAATAAATGTATGAATTCATGATTTGGAATCGTTATTAAAAATACCGTATTTTTTATCATCTTTCTACGCTTCTTAAAGCGTAATCCAACCAAAACAAATTATAAAAACATTAGATTAAAATATTTTTAAGTAAAAAAGTGTACAGAATATTTTAATGAATAACTATTTTGTTTGATAATCGTTGATACCAACATAAAATTAGCTTGTAACGTAGAAGTAGTCTAGAGTAATCTATAGTTAGAAGTTTGTCAAATTTGCTGCAACGTAGGAAGGTTTTAAAATATTCATATAATGGGGCAATCTATAATGCTAACATACCACTGGTGTGTCTACCAATAAAACAAACGATATCTTTTAAATACTCTTTCGAACATATTTCCTGGGGTTTTTTTCTACAAGATGCGTATGGCACGATAAAGAAAAGTAGGCGATTCAGTGTTATTATAGCTTTGACATTACTGTGAAAGCATCAGGTAAAAATCTACAGCAAAGAAGAAACTGCGAAAATGATTGTTGTAAAAGGGTAGGCATACTAAAAACTTGAAGAATATCCAGAAATAACGTCACTACTTAAAAGCATTTTAGGTTTTTTCCCATTCTTACATTCGTATCTCATTTTTTATAGCACTAAAGTAAAATTTGTCATTAAAATATTTTGATAAAATTTAAAATGTTGGCGAACTTAAAATTATTTTTGGATATTAAAATATTTTATAATACATATAAAATATACAAAAGGTGTTACCTTATAAATATACTAAACTATTTGGGACGGTACATGAGAATACCAAACTCAGAAAATAAAGTTATATTTTAAGCTATTTAAGTTGCATAATTTTGACCTCCTACCATAATGAATGTGACGCAATTTGTGGATAATCTCATAGGGTAAATCAATACAAGGGGTAAAACGAGGTTAAAATCAATTGTACCTTTTTAGATGAAACAATCATATATCACATTTGAATTGGTTGCGCTTGTTTCCCACAAAATCTAAATACAAAACGAATGCACCTTTTCAATGCAAGTAATATACAAAATGTACTTAGCTATTTAACTGATCTACTCTCTAACGCCTCTTTCCAAAATTTATAGTTTTCAACAAACATTAAATCTGTATTCACAAATGACGTTCTTACCAAAATAAATGATACTCGGTCTTTTGGATGGATGATCAATCGACTCTTGTCAGAAATAAGGAAAAGAAAGGGCGCCTCAGGAAGAAAAGGCAAGGGGTAAAAAACGCTTGTCGAGTTACAAAACTAAAAAATGTTTACAAACAACTATTTCGAACAGATTTTTTTTCTTATAAAGATATGCTAACAAATATAAACAGTTATAATACAGACACAAAACTTTATGGCAATATGAAAAGCACCACTGCAGAATGAAGTGTTCAGCGCTTGGGTTTGAACGCACTGCTTTTGAACCGTGGGTTGATCCCCGAGTCAGTCGAGAATGCAACCGAGGTCCTTCGAGAAAACTAGATCTGTTGTAGCACACTGTTGAAGGAGACTTACATGGATTGAAGCTCTGCTTATATAATGTATTCTTTGAACACCTGTAGTTAAAACTCAATTTGAAATGCAATTAGGCATTTAAGGTCTACGACTCTTTCTGTGACTTTCACAGCATTGAAACTGCAGTGGGATAAGTCCTAGTACAACTGTCTACATTCTCTAAATGGTATTTGCTTATTACCCCGTAAAACTGTTCAGTCGTCAAAGGATAGCTACTCGGATGACTCTCTCGTGATAAAATCCTAATTGTGGAGAGAATAGATATTCGCAATGTATGAAAGAATTTAAGAAGGTTCCAAGACTGAAATGAAATACTGAACGCTGTAAAACTAACATCAATGGGATCTTAAGTTTTTCAAAATAAATACGACTATGGGGTAACGAATGTATCAGTACTGAAGCTAAGTTTCATATGCAATTTTAAGATGATTTAGTAGCTCCAGCTCAGGATGAAATGATTGGTTTTTATACATTCAAAAAAAACGTGATTCCCACTTTATTTTAATGGGATAACGGGCAAGTACCATTTAGTTACTATCTGTTCAAATGGACATATTTTTTAGTTTCACTCACACTACATAATCAAGTTTTGTCATACATATATATAGTATAATGTATATAATCGATATAGATATATTTATTTTCATTTGATATTTATATATATACTATTTACAAAACAGCTGTACTCATGAAAACATTTAAGCTTCAGCAAACTTCCAATCGTATATATGAATATAGTCTTTTTTTGAAAATACACCTAACATGCTATAACAACAACTAGAGAAAAGGAAAACAAAAAATATTTTGTACACAATTATCCTTCTTTGTTGCACCGCGCCTTGATCTGAGTTCTTAACGGTATATGAGTCAACAGCAATCAAATGTCTTTGTGTCAAGTCTCATTTTCACACAGTCCAAGTAAAAAATAATTCCGTTTCAGAAGCAATACCACGAAAAAAAGAAATCTGAATTATGGCAAACAAAAATGCTCACTCTGTGCAACCAGTTTTTCGCTAAGAATCCTTAGAACGCACAATTCTTGAGGCATCATAAAGAAAATATAACACATTTGGAGGTGCTGATAGGTAGGAGAGTTCTTCGAGATAGAGGGGAGAAAGTGTTGAGAACTTTTCACCAGAATTCAAATTTTTTTTTATATAGGGGGACTTTGAAACCAAGATTTAATAGGTTGCAGTTAAAAAAAAACATCGCAGAATATTCGCAAATTTATAGGAATAATATAAGACTAAATAGAATAAAAATTATATGAAAATAAATAACAGTACAAATATACTAATCACCATACATTGGTTTGGAACTAGACAACCAACAAGTGCTTAAACTAAATTTTATACTTTTTTTTAATAAAAACTGTAGCTAAATCGAGGTCAACAATCGAATGACTAGTTTAGTTTTGATTTTACACTGATTAACCACCCAGTAACCAGAAGAACGCGAGGGGTTTTATATATGTACACAAGAATATAACTGCAATATGTAGTCATGTTCCATGATCCAAGGTAGATTTCCAACTGAGCGTTTTGAAATCCCACGATTTTTCTTTCACAATCGAATAAAAAATTTATGTAATTTTCATTAATTAATAAAAATAAATAAAACACAACAAGCAGCTTGGTTTCAAAAGCCTCCTCTATCTAAAGCATTTCGGCTAGGTAGTCCATCAGTCACCACTCAAAAGTTGGCAGAAACATTGTTTCAATCAGGTCAAGCAAATATTTTTGCCACCTTTTGACTGGTGACTGAGGAGAAAAAAATGTCCATAGTCACCACTCAAAAGTTGGCAGAAACATTTGTTCAATCCAAGTTAACCAATTATTTTTGCCAGAAAATAATTGGTGACTGAGGAGAAAAAATGTCCATAGTCACCACTCAAAAGTTAGCAGAAACATTTGTTCAATCAGGTTATTAAGCAAATATTTTTGCCACCTTTTGACTGGTGACTGATCCGAATTCCTGCAGAGTCGTCACCACTTTCTCTCCTTCCCTCGATATCCCCCCCTTCAATGCACCCACGACCTGGTGGAGGTGGTCATCGCGTGGTGACCGTTGGAGGCGCCCGCCGTCGACGCGTCGAAGTTGAAGTCCAGGTTGCCGTCGACGCTGAGCTCGTGCCTGATGACCTGGTCGACGTCGCACTCGAGCCCGCCGGGCAAGGGCTCGAAGTCCAGGTCCTGGGGGAAGGTGTTGTAGAGCAAGTGTCCCACCACGTGGCTGGCCGTGTTGGTGAGGGACGTCGCCCCCTGCTGCTGTTGCATCTGCTGCATCATGTGCTGGTGGTAGGAGGGAGCCGGTGGCGTCGTGTTGCATTGGGTGAGGATGGGGGACAGTCGCTCCTCCTTGATCTCCTTGTAGACCTGTAGGGGCTGTTGTTGCTGTTGCCGCAGGGGAGGCTGATCGTCCAGGAAGCTCACCTGGCGGTAGGGGTCGAGCTGGGGGGCGGGGGGCAGTTGCTGCTGCTGTTGTTGTTGCTGGGGGTGGCTGCCGATGTTCTGGAGGCGGGTCAGGGTGTAGGAGCGTCCGTTCACCGTCTCGATCACCTGATGGGGGTAGAAGAGTTTTTTAGACACTAAAATAGGAGGTGCGTGAAATCAGAATCTGATTCACGGCCATATTAACCACTAATCTAAGGTTAACCTGGAATCAAGACTTTTCGACTACTCTAACGGCTGTCTGTATTCACCACAAACTTTATCTAAGGACAACCTGGTATCTAGGTTTTTCGACAACTCTGATGGGCTTAAACTTGTTAAACCAGGTTAACCTTAGGTAGGTTAGTGGTGTATTGAATTGCTTGAATTATACGGCTGTAATTGAAAGTTAAAAAGGAAAATATTTTAAGTCAGGTTTTAACACAGCCGTTAGGAAGGAACCTCCTGAGGAGAGTTAGATTTCTGGGAGTTTACTTAGCAATAGTAGAACTTTAGGTTCGGTATTTCTCCACGGCCAGTTGGTTCACATCAGCCACAACAGCAAAATAACGGAATATTTTGAAAAATTTGGGAGGATCTAAATTGAATTTAAAAGCAAGCCCTTAAAATTGTCTAGCCAAACAACACTTCAGCAATAAGAGTAGGGGGTTCCATCAAGGTTAAAAAGGAAACTTAGCTCACATGCCATAAGTTAGAGCGCAAGTCGGAGCTAGGAAGGCTTTACAAATCTCAATGCTATTAGATGTCTAGAAGGTCATATTAGTCTAACTTGAAATTTCATGTAAAATATTTAAAAGATGAAAATCAAGCATTTAAGAGGGAAAAGTACATGCTCAATTTAAATTTTTAAAATTCTTGGCATGTCTGGCAAAATATATGACCTCCAGCTATGGTAAGAATTAAAATTGATATCAGGGGCGGTTCTTGAAGAGGCTTTGGTAAATACAGTGGCTAAAATACTTCAACAACTGCAGCAAATCCAAATGATTATCTATAAGGTATTTTTTTTATCATAAAGCACTCTGGTCGTTTTTCTCTTCTCCAGATTGAACACTGGAAGCAATGTGGCCATGAAGAAGACATGCTAAGTAGCAAGTTAGCAAAGACAAGTCACACTTAAGTCTCACCTGTTGTTGTTGCTGCTGCTGTGGCGGCGAGTTGTTCCTCTTGACCATGGCGGCGCCGATGGGGTCGGGGCTGTGCTGCTGGTAGGAGGGCGGCCTGTAGTCGGGGGCGCGTCCTCCGTTGGAGGGGCCGCCGTAGTAGCCGCCGAGGGCGTAGGAGCCGAGCTGCTGGGGCGACGGCCGCCCGTTCGGCTTCACGGCGCAGTCGGGCAGGTGCGCGTACGGGCTGTCGGGCTCGGAGCCGTTGCGCAGCTTCATAGACTCCGACAGACTCTTCACCAGGTGGTCCGTCGAGTACCTGAGGAGAAGGAGACACCGTGTTCATCGTTATGAGGGAGCACAACAGAGGTTCATGCAAAGTGCTAAGGATCCCGTCTTGGAGCACAACAAACACTGCTTTTTAACAGATTAATATTAAAGTTGAGTTGGTCCAGACTACTCAACAGGGATTTTGCCATTCATATTCACCAGAAACTGTTGAATTCTCGGGTGAAGAGGAATTTTTGGACTTTAAAGATCACCAGGACACTAACTTCAAGGAAAATGATATGATAAGGGGCATGAAGAGCATTGGTTAATGGAAGTGAACAAAATTCTTAAGATAGTGGTTGGCAAGAAGATAACCTTTAGATATTAAGTTCTTTATAAGTTTACTCTAATCCAAATAAAGCTTTTCATCGCAATTTGGTATGGTTGAACCCAATCCAGTATTGCAAACAATACAACCAATATGGACACCAACAAATATCCAGCAATTATAACAAAAATCCAATAAGGATATCCTTAGAACAGGCCTGATGCTTTTTTGTCGATGAACTTAACTTTCAGTTATCGCCCCCATGAGGTCTATTCTATAGAAACCAGGAAAAAAAGACGAGGTGTTCAAATATAGTTATACTATACAACATATGCAATGAGGCTTATTTGATGATGGAGGGCGGATGGACACGGCTCGGTAAAACTGATGGGGATGAGATTATTGCAAAGTTTAAAAGGGATCTGGTTCTGCCAATGGTTCTTGGTAAAGTCTGTCTGCCCCGGGTAGGCGGTAATGGTAAACCAAAACGGGGAAAGCCATTCTCTCCCTGGGGTTGGATAGGTATGGAGAGAACGCCACCTCCCTACTAACTACTCCACCTCCCTTCCCGAAGGAATCGGAGATTGGGGTGCTTAAGTAGCCAAGCCAGCTACCCTGATTTCCCGCACCTCTACTCGAACTTGGATTTCCCCGCTTCCCACCGCAAAGCGAGGACAGACAAACTTTAGTATAAGGTGATAGCGTTCACTCCCAAGAACCAATGGTAAGAAATAGAGACATCTTCACCATGTCCATCCGCCCTTACATCTAGAGAACGCAATAAGTTACCTGTCGATGGGGTTGGCCGCCGGCTCGTAGGCCATGTGTGGCATCTCCGGGTTCCAGCATGGCAAGGGTGACAGCGGGGGCATGTCGCTGTCGTGCATGCCGTCTGACTCGACGGCGGGGATGGGGGACAGCCTCCCGCCGCACGAGCTGGCGTTGGAGGAGGCTCGTGGTCGAAAGTCTGGGCTGAGCTGGAAGCCGTGGTGCACGGGCGAGTCCGGGAACAGGTCCTGCCCTTCGGACACCGAGGAGCTGGGGCTGGGGGTTGCGCCGTTGCGCAGCGCCTCCACCTTCTTCTTGACGCGGCCGCGCTTCTTCTCGTACTTCTGCGTTTCCATGGAGGTTGCGCGTCGGCGGGCCGCCTTGCCGGGCTTCGCGTCCGGGTTGATCATCCACCAGGAGCTCTTGCCCGTCCCTTCGTTCTGGACGCGCATGAAGCGGTTGTGTAGGGAGAGGTTGTGCCGGATGGAGTTCTGCGAAGGGAAGAAAGAGGAATCATGTAGAGGTGTAATGTTTCATACACACACACAGCAAGCACAAAAATGAAATGCAGCGTTTTATAGAGTGCCGAGGCAAAAGTATGGAATATGAGAGGAAGAATCCATAGTCGTGGTAGGCAGATACCATAGGTTGGCCGTGGAAGGGTTACGATAGGTTAGGTACTAAAGTAGTATTAAGTGAAGGTACACGAGTATTTCGAGGGATGTTGTAGGAGTACTTAGGAGATCTTAAAAATTTGGGTTTGCAGTAGTTTTGAGTTTTCTTTTCTCTCTTTCCCAAAACAGAGGAAGGGAAAAATGGGAAAGAGAAAACCGGAAAATTCATTCTTCGCAAAGTAAACACTATATAGCCAAGTTCTCCAAGCCACTTCACCCATAGAACTTTAAGATATAAGATTTATTTCATACTTTGCCAAGGCATTCTACAGAATGCCAGATTTTATACTTTGCCGATTACATAGAAATTTCATTGTTTCAATAAGTTCTTTATTCTAGGAATTTACCTATTCCTTTCTTACATAAAAACAATTTATATCAAGTTCCATCTCTATCTAGTTCTTGTTTCATCTCTTTCTATACCTTAGTAAATGCCCAAAACTCTCAAAATTTCTAGTACATTTGTTGCACGAAAAAGACAGTAAACATTTAATAAGAACAATAAACTTACATAACAATACAAATAAATAAAACACGCAAACAAACAGATACATCACTAGTTTAAAGAACTCGACCCTCTCGAACAAAAAGCAGCAACAGGTCTCCCCACCACCTCTAAACAACTTATCACTTACCCAAAATAAAACAGATTCAGATCTTAATACCATCCCCCTACTACACACACAAAATAAACGTACACTCTCATAAAACAAAAATCCAATTCCACCAAAACGCAAAAGGGAAGGACACCAAAAAAAAAAGCGTGGAAATTGCTCCCATCTCTTAATACAAACGAAAAAAAAAATGTCCCCTCGTGTCCATCCGCAGCGGACAAAAAACCCGACATCGATCAAGACGCACTCCTAACGAGGATATCGCGTGCGCTGACCACCGGAACACCCCTTGGACCGAAATTCGATAGATGTCCAGCGCCGAAGGATGATTATTACGGGTAGGGAACGGCTTGAATGTTTAATGTCAGAGGGAAAATCGTTACATTATTTCTTCGGATGGACGACAAATTGAGGGCACGTGCTACCAGGAGAACGAACGACTACCGTGGGGCAGGTCATTTAGGTGCACCCTTTGGTCACTGCTGTTGGGGAGAATGAGGTATTGCCATTACTGGTGATGGTGGTTTCTGAAATGATGAACAAATTATTTCCGAATTTTCAAGGATAAATGAAAATGGATTGAAAACAAAACTAATGGTATGGTTGTAAGATACAGATTACGTTTTGCGCGCCATTTTCAATAAGGTATTTTTACAAATTCTACAAGGATGGAATTATAAGAGTTTGGGGAGACATTTCCTAAGCATTTAGTCCAATTCCATATTTATTAATATCGTTTTTGAGGGTTTAACGTTTCAGTTTCTGTTTACGGGAAAGATCACCTAACTCCTGTTGAAATATGGAAAACCCTGAAGTACCATTATTTACCTTACAATTAGTTCCCTAGGGGCTCTATCGTAGATTCATAATAAGCAAATAAGTTTTAGACCATACTATATATTCAGTTTTCGTATTAAATATTCTAATCGAAATTTAAAATGTTCATTACTATGAAAAACATCCATTAATATCAAAGTTTTCATGACAATGAAAATATTTATTTAACCTCTTTATCCCTGGTACCCCAAAGTCAGAAAAATATCAGCTTTTGAATTAAATTATAGCTAGCAAAATAGAAATTTCCGATAGTAACATTTATCTCTAAAATTTCAAGAAAACCATAAAAACATTTCAAGTTTATTATATTAAATTCACGGGATGCAGAGAAACTTTATATACAAGGAGTTTAAATGTAAAAAAAGATCCTTATTCAACACACCCCACCCAGATCACCCCATCAATGGTACAGTAATTACCAGTTTATAGCTTCAACTACAAAACCCTAGAGATTCGCCAATAAATCCTCCTCGAACAGAACGCACCTCATATTTGCCCCCAAAAGCCAATCTCTACAGCTCCATTGTGCGACAAAGCGATCCACCAAAAGATCCGAAAAAGGTGGTCAACAATCGCCATCGAAAAAGAGACGAGCAAGGAGGAGGAGGCACAATGGCACCCGATCGAGAAGGCCATTTCGGAGATAGATGACCCTTTTTAAGGAGGGTGTCTTTCCTGAGATGTCTCTGGAGAAAAAAGTGACTGAAATATGGAAGGATTTTTATGTCTAGGGAGGATTGTGATATTTATCATGGGGCAGAATACAATTCACGGCGATAAATTATAAGGAAGGATTGGCATCGAATTTCTATAAGGTTCGGAGATCTGAAAGGAAAGGTGTGTTTAAATGGGATTATGGGATTTTTCTTGGAGAGGTTTATGAAAAGTCATTTTCAACGCCCGTCTAAAATTTAATATCATTTACTACGCTTAAAGTACTTCACTTTACATCAATTATAAGTAAATGTCGTAAAAACATCTCTTCGATTCCGAAAGAATATGTTTCAATTGCAAGGTTAAAATAGAGAAAACTTCATAAAAGGAGAGAAGAATAGAATAATATAAAAAAAATCGTTTTTAGTATAATTAAGAAATTATTAATATTTTTAAACTATTCTCCTTGTAAGAAACAAAGTTTAAAGGAAGGAAGTTTATTAAAACTCTGTTCACACATTTCGACGTGATATAAATAAATGTTTTTTTTTTGTCTCATTTACAAAAGAACACAATCTAAAAATAAAATGTCGCTGGTTTTGAAAATGATTAATTAAAACCACGAAAATCCATTAAATCATGCGCATCATCATATTATAACTACTAACTTATTCTTCAGTACACTCAATATTTTACCATAAATGACAAATTAATCACAATTTTAACTTTTTCAAACGCATGTTAATTACCTAATATGAAATTGACTAATGAAACAGAAGTTTGAATTTCTTTATGATACGGGAAACCAAGTTAACGTGTACCGAATACGAATATCAAAGCCGACTCTTCAAAGGGCACCGTTTGACCCTTGGAAACGACCTTCAAAAGTTTTCTCAATCACTAGCTTTTTGCTTACAAGGTCGGAAAACATGCAAGTTTAAGGATAATGCTATTATAATTGATTATTGATGGATTATTCAGTTTAAATTTATTAGCTCTAAGCAAAAACCAATATAAGTGAGTTATTCTGTTTCAAACAATAAATTCAACTCACCTAAATCGGAAATCGTGACCAATGTAATCAATGGATTCTAAATTTCATAGAAAAGATTTCCGTGTTTTTTAGATTTATCGGGAAGGTGTTTAGAAAGGATATTTCAATAATTATATCACGCACACTGAATGTTTTTTCTTGTAAAGTCAATATGAATGAAACATTCCTAAAAAGATGATGGAAAATCCTTAAAAACTCGATTTGTGAAAAATCGATTATTAAAAATGATCGGATATAAAAAAAATCGATACTATCCAAAGTCGACTTCTTGCCATTGATTTGGGAACAGCGTCTGGCCCCCCAATTAGCAGGATTGATCACATCGAGGACCCGTGTCGCAGACAAAGTCGGAAAATTAATTGCCCGGCTATTCACAGCCGGGTGAGTCACTACGAATGATGCGACTGTCCCCAGTCATCAACCTCCCTCCCTTCTATTTCTAGAAGGGATTAAAGGCAGCAAAAAGGGGCAGCGGCTCATTTGTACAACCCCTTCGTCACTATTCGCTTCCCCTGCATATTGATACTGAGACGCACTTGCTGACAAGTGTGACAAAAGGTATTATTGATGTCGACCACAAATGAGATAGTCGATTTGACACACAGAGCGTTTGTATTCTTTTGGAAACATAGCCTCAGGAAGTTTTTCTTTCAAGCCGAGAATAATAGATTTTTTATAATGGAATTTACATTGTTTTGACTCAAAAATAGAAACATTACTGTTACAATTACTTCAAAATACAGCAATATTTTGCATACCCTAGCGTTGTCCCAACTGCCCCACTTAAGGAAAAAAAAAATTGGTGCTTGACATAAAACGATTTAACAAACTAGGTGAAAAACCCTCCATCATTGTAAAAATTATTAT
Source organism: Tetragnatha montana (assembly GCA_963680715.1). NCBI lineage: Eukaryota > Metazoa > Arthropoda > Arachnida > Araneae > Tetragnathidae > Tetragnatha > Tetragnatha montana. Next base: position 19,368,524 of record OY796675.1, read on the forward strand.
TTTATGTAAAAATTATTATTTTATGTAAAAATTAAAATATTAATGCATTTTATACCAATTTAAAAAATACAGAATTTTTATTTCAATTTAATACAAAAAAAAATCTGATTTAAATAAAATAAATCAGATTTTTTTTTTATTTAAAAAGAAATCAGCAACCCTGTAATCTACTCTATCATTTCAATAAGTAGTGTCCTTACTGTTAAGATGACACAATTTTAAAACATAAATACGATTTAATACTTAAAAATGTTAAAATCGCATTTAAATTTTAAGATTTTGACATCACAAACAACTGTAATTATGACTAAGGAAACCTAAAATATAGAATATAATCCTTCATACTACATTTTAAATGGTTGTCATATCTTTAATTGATAAAAATAGAAAAAAAAGGTTATTTTTAATTATGACTTAATAAAATACCTTTACTTACTGACTTAAATTACTCACATCTCATTAAACACATAAGCCCTAGATATCAATGATATTGAATGGTCAAATTTGACAAATTATACATGAATATAATCAGAAATTATACTTGATGTTTGAAAAGAGCTAACATAATAAGAAGAAAAAGAAAAATCATTCACATAAAAGGAAAAAATTACATTTTATTTAACCAATTTAAGATACAAATAGGATAATCATTGGTAAAATATGCGTTTAAAGTAGACATGGATCAATGATTTTTCATTTATTAAATGTGATGACATTTTTTCATTCCGGTAAACACTTCATAACATTGACTAAAACCACTGGTTAAGGTATAAATAAAAGTTTAAAATTAACGTTATTTTTATGCTAATAACCAGATTAAGTACAAAATGAAAATTTATGATTAGAGTGATAGTTATTGTAGAAGAAATAGGAATTTTAGGTTGTAAATCACACAGTGGCACATTTTAAACCAAAACAAGAAGACATTTCTTAAAAAGAACTCAATTTTTCGCAGCTTCCGTGCTTATTACATGCCTTTTTCGAGCAAAATTAGTCAGAGTTTTCGAAACCAAGAAAGAATCTCTTTTCATTAGACTGTCCCACTCTTTGGACATTAACACCTCATCGTAATTCTTCAAAATGAAAGAGTTGACCGCTAAAACGAGGCGGTCGTCCTGATGCTTGTCCGCCAGTGACAGAGCGTCGCACACATTCTCCGTAGACAAGTTGACAATCAAGAAATCGACGCAAGCCGTTTTGAGGGTGGGGACTTGATACTTGTCGGCCGCGTAATAAAGCTTGAAGGCGCTCTCGCTCTGAAGTTTCACGACGGTTCCCGAGTACAAGTAGATCAGGAAGCTGGTTAAGGTGGGGGCGTCGAGATCCACGATGTCTACGTAGCCGGACACTGCCTCTTTCATGTCGCTCAAGAGCATGCTGTTGAAGACAGGCGATCGGGCGCTGAGGATGTTCTTGTGGACCGAGAACGAGACTCCCTCGCAGTGCAGTTGCAAGTCGGAGAAGTCCTTATTCTGATGGAGGCACAAAAAATCTTTCAGAAGAGCATCCACTGCGTAAGCAGGCTTGTTCGAACTGCTCGTTGTAACTGATGTGACGAATGGCGAAGAAAGTGTGTAAAGATGTTTCAAGTTTTTGTTCGGAAAAATCGTCAATTGCAATAGTATCGATATCCCTTCTAGCACCACTTCATTTCTTATTAAAGAATCCGAAAAAGTCCACACCTCGCCCTTGAGCATTTCATCCTCATTTTCTTCCGTTCTGATGACGGAACCGTCGTTGTGAAGTATGGACATGCGCGTCCGGAAAAAAACAGCTTTTCGCGTGGAAATATACGGACGCAATTCAAGTTGAATTTTTGAAGAAGGGCTCTCGCTGATTCTCACGTCTACCTTTTCCGTGCTACCATCTCGCAAAGGATATTCCGCAGTAATAACCTGGCTTAATGTTAATGCACTAGGCTCTGGTTGACCTTTTAAAATCGACGATAACGCTATGCTCATGGACATCGTCATAACCTCAAACATGGAGTGCATGGAATGAAAAACATTGCATTCTCCATTCTCGAAGCGAAAACGTAAAGTGAGCCGATCTCCAGCCTCCTTCTTCCTGATTAAATCGACTAAAAACCCGAATTCAAATGGCAGGGCACCGATATTTACATCATTTTCGTCATCGTCTTCATCCACTTGTATCGTCCAGATGAGGGATCCGTCCGGATATATTAAGGAAAAATCCCCTTTTACTTTTCCATCAGGAACATTGCAGATTTTCACCCACATTCGGCCGGCATTTATAAACCCCAGGGCCCGGGAGAAATCAAACTGCACCATATTCGATCGACGTTCTGTTCGCAGGTGAGGTTTAACATACTCCGTTGTCCAGTAGCTGAAGTTTTCGATGGTCCATTCGTAAACCGTGAACTTCTTTTCCTCTGATGTTTCGTCCATTCTATCGCTGGTAATGCAGGAACGTTGTTTGCTCTTGCACGGATAGGTATTTGGATGGAACCGACAACAGCAAAAATTGTTCACTAACAACACGTGGTTTTCAAGACAAGACGGAACGCGCAGAGCTCACCGAAGGGGAAACGGCAATGGATACTGGATTTCAGGGGGGGGGGGTTTCTTCGCTAGGCGGTTGGGAACGGGGATATCCAAGTTCCAATAGGGGTGAGGAAGAGGGAACGGAGGTGGGGTAGTTATTTGCGCGAAGTAACCGGTTTGGTTATCGCTCTCTACCTCCCCAACCCTAGGGTGGGGAGAGAATGGCCTGGCTCGTTCGGGGTTACACTAGCCGCCTAGCGAGAAAAGAAAAATCCTCCCTACTATTAATTGGCGAGAAGTAACTAATTTGAATCTCTCTCTATATATATACCTCCCCAATCCTAGGGACAGGGATGAGATTGGCAAAAAAGCAAAAGGTCTGAAAACTGCGAGAACGACATTTGCTCTCTTAAATTGAGAATAAATCGGGAAAACTAATAATAATTATAGTTAATATTAAATTGGATAAATATGGAAATTTACCACATAAAAGAGTCTCATAAGTCACTCAAGAACATCAACTTGAATTTAGAAAAACGAAATTCCCAGTCAAAATTTCAGTTCATAAACTGATTTTTTTTTTAACGTAAAAATTCTGAAATTTTCATGATAATTTCAAAAGAGTCTGAAAATCCGCCAAAAGTCTGAAAAATCTCATCCCTGAGGGAGTGAATGGCCTGGCTCGTTTAGCCTAACTAACCGTCTAACCGCCTAACGAAAAAAGGCAAATTTTAAAAGCAAGGAAATGCCATCGTTTTAGAGAGTGAAGAGAATTAAAAAAAAATCCCACAGTTTTTGAGCTGTAGGATCACCAACGCACTATAATAAAAATTTAGAATCGGAGCTCTTCTCGAAACATATTGAAAAATAAGACTATACAAATTAATCTGTAAAAAGGTTTCAGAGTGGGATGGTGTTCTATGTGATTATTTGGAGTAGTTTGCGGAGCCCGTGTAAAGACTTCACAGCGCCGCGGCGCAGTGATTATATTAGTGAACCACTGATATACCTACTCGATTATAGATACAAGAGACTAAAATAAAAGAAAGCAAATATTATTAGCAAAACAAAATTTAAAAATTAATATTTTAATGGCAATCAAGCTTTGGGTTCTCTTATAGAGCATTTTCAATCACATGACTCAGGCCTAACAACGGCCTTAGCAACAGAAGATGTTACAGTTTTTTGCCCTACAGAGGTTAACAGTTACAGAAAATGACTAGCCGTGGAATTCTTCTATTGGAGCATTTGCAATCATATGATCCCATACCTAAAAACCGCCTTAGCAACAGATAAACAATGGTCTTTAGCAACAGTTAAAAGAAAATAACCGGTTGTGACGTCACCTGAAAACACTCTATTTACATTGAATTAAAATAATTTGTTACAATAAAAAAAACTAAGATTTCTATATTTCTTTTATTTTGGTTCATTGGCTGGATTTTTTAAGAATTTTTGGTTTGCCTCACAAAGATATTAAGACAAATAATAACATAAAATCTATATAATTGACCTACTTTAGTTTTATGGACGAATGCCTATGTTAAATATAGAGCCTAGAATAAACACCAGAAAGAGTGAGATAAGACATTTCACGTCTAGAAAAACTGAAGATAGCAATATTAGCTTTTTAAACTAACCTTTGCCCCCTGTAGGTAACGACACACACACAGTCAAGTTCATTCCAACAATAAAATCTCCCAGTAATTAAAAAAAAACCCGGATGTTTAATGACATATCCTCGACTTTCAGGTGATCATTAAGAGAAATATAATAGCTCCAGTCATTGGAGACAAGGAGACGGTCTCTAATTATGTCGAAAAATACAATATCAATGCAGTTTGAAGAATCGATAAGAAAAACTAAATATAGCACACTATAATTTTACTCCTTATTCCAAATGTAAAAAATCAAAGAGAGCAAAAGAAACCCCTCTAATTAGAACCCTCTTTGTGAAATGCAAGAACAATTAATCCTCATTTATGATTAAAGGACAAAATTTTATTTTATCTAAACTACACCTAAATCAGTATCTTTTGAGTCAGAAGACTAACGATAAATTCTTAATATACCCGTAATAAACCGTTTTATTATTAATAAATTTATGCATTTGACTTAATTTGGAATAGTATCGTCTTTTTTCACTTCATACCAAATCTAATTACATTAAAACTAAATTTACATTTTTTAACCCAACAAGAATTGATAATAGTTATTAAGTAGTACTATAAATACTATATTCTAATTTTTACTACTGAATCTGTTAATATTCTAAGCCCAAATTATTTTCACATATGTTCTCCTTTTAGTAGGCAGAATGGACTGTATGTAGCTAGTTAGTACTGAACTGTCCTTATAAATGGAAAAAGTTTCTTCCAACTATAACTAAACTATGAAGTTGCAATGGCTGAACATAAGAACCTCTTCAAAGACAGAATCTAATGGTTTTCCATGATACCAGTAATTGAACGAACATTACTAATGGACGAGGATTTCAAATGGTAAAATGCTGCGTGTTTAAGTTCAAAATTCCCTCTTATTTAATATAATAATAATAATAATAATAATAATAATAATAATAATAATAATAATAATAATAATAATAATAATAATAATAATAATCTTTATTTAACACTATGGAAATTACAAATAAATATATAAAATAATATGAGTTACCAAGGGGAAACAGTCCCGTTCAGGTAACCAAAAAAAGTGCGAACATTGAGTGATATTTAAAATAAAGGATATATTTAAATAATATCAAGGGAAATATTTCAGAATCAGTTGATAATCTAGTCAAGAGGCCAAACCGAAAGTTATATTGTTCAAAAGTGTACCCCAGAATCATCATTTTTAGTTCAATCAATCAATCTTTATAGAGCGAAATAATTAACCGAACATTTGAGTAGCGCCATAAATTTAAGCTTCTCAGGTGGCTTTACAACCAAGATGGATTATACTGGATACAACCAAATCCGAACGATACCATCATGCATGAGTCATTCCCCTCGGAAAACCCCATCATCGAACCAGAAGCCGGTCCATCGAAAGAAAAAAAAAAATGCCCGCACCAAAAAACGGGTTACACACCTTGCCATCTTTGGAACCCGTTCACTAAAAGAAAGAAGCACTAATTCGGGGTTAGTGTGACACGAAAATTGTCCGGCATGGCCACTTGATGGACGAGCCTCCATTTATCACCATCATCTAATTACCGTTCCCTGGGGAGCGCGCGTACATTATCATCATCACCATCATCATCATCGTGTGATGTGCGCTTGCGTGCACGGGGAGTCACCTTTTGGAAGAGTGCGTTAATTTTTAGTGGATTATTTCCCAGCCTTGTAATTTAAATATACTAGATGCTTACGTTGGCGATATGTATCGTGAACAGTGAGTTATCGGGGAATCGGATATATATTCAATTGCCTCGTGTAATGACGGGTTGACGATTGTTTCACTTATGGTTCTGTCGAAATCAGTGGGTCGATAGATATCTTTTTTTGGATATATAGAGTAACGTGAATGCTTTGTATTTGTCTCCTACATTAATCAATGGCGTATAATCATGTATGCTATAGCAGATCCTGGAATTACAGAGGGAAAAACCATTTGTCTTTCAGAAAACGAAATGTTTATTGCAATACTTCATTAGTTCTCGGAATTTTCGAGGAAAGTGGTTGGATAAGTTACAAAAAATACCACTAAAATATTGGATTAATGCAAAGGAATTGGCAGAATCGATTGTACAGAATGTCAGTGCGGTATCAGGGATTGTTAGTGTAACGAGAGTGTAGAATTATTGATTAGTATTACCAGGACTCCAAATCTTCCATCGAGAAAGAAAGGGTTAAGAACTTTAAACATAAACTACCTATTAATAAAAAGTTACAAGATCAAAGATTACGGAAAATAGAGTATTCCTTCATGGATAATATTTATACAAAAAATAAAAAAGACATTAGAATCAATCGAAAAAGAAATTTATAACTTTTCTCCCCCTGTAGAAACACTACTCATAACTAACTATCACAGTTGTGCTATAAAAAAGTGATACTAATTTCGCCTGTTGTTGTGGAACCAGTCAAGGACCACCACCAAGACTATCTGAAAGATTTCGGTTTGAAGAGAGTCCACAAAGCAATTCATGCAAAACAAGATCTTATCCAATAAGACCCTGGGATAACTTTCAAATGAAGGAGAGGAAGAATATTGCTCCGCTTTGGCTCATTCGGAGCTCTTTTTAGGTCACTTGGCGACCCAATTTGGCGAGTCAAGGTGACGAGATGCCGTCCGAACCGTATGCCCCTTCCTTCGCAAGGCCTTTCTCCCCGGTGTCATTGCCACACTCACAACAAAAGGGACATATGACACAATCGCGGGATGATTGATGGCTTTTCCAATGCTTTTTCCTCCTCCTAATCAGTGATTTCCCCCGATTTTATTAAGTCAATTTTACAATAAGGCCTTCGAATTCGTATGGCGGCTTTATCGAGCTTTCCGGAACGTAGTAATATTTTAGAGCAGTTACGTTTGTTAATTCACTCGTTCTTCCTCCAAACTTAATCGTAAATTATTTTTTAACGAGTTGTTCTCACACTCAAAGGTCATTTAACTGCAAAGAAAACTCTCTTTTAATTTTTAGATTTCACCATCTTGCTACTACATGAAGCTTCTCAGAACGACCGCTTTGCAAGTTCTCATAATTTGAGTTTTGACAATAGCTAATTGGAAGTATTTTGTAATGGCGGCTGGATTTTATTTTTATGGAAAAATTATTAACCTATTACAAAGAGAACTACTATTATTACAAAGAGAACCTATGTTTTAAAAAAATCAAGAGCATTCAAAGTTTTCTATATATAGTATGGTTCCAACTACCAATAAAAAATAAGGGCATTATTGTAAATCTTCAAGTATTCAATACACTTAAATATTGAATGATAAAATGATACTCATTTACATGAAGATTTGGGAGACGTCAAACATTTTGGAGAGAATCTGTGACATTATACCATTCACGAAAACAAGGTATAGTTTCAAAATTGTTATAACATAACTAGATCACAACCTTTCTTGGCAGTGGCACGCGGAAGAAAAACTAAGTTAACAGCCCCTCATAAAATTGAAAACATTTAACATTTTACGAAAATTATGACCAAAAACTACTACACATGCATAGGTTTAACACACTAATCATATTTCTGAAGTAAAGTGCCTAAATTCACTCGAAATTCGGACATTCAGCTTATTTTTCCATTGCGAAGAAGCATTGGAGTCTAGTATAGGCTTAAAATACACTCAAAATATTTACGAACTTATGCAAATTTCGAAACTGAGTCGCAGAGAGGATGACTATTAAAATGCCAAGTCTTGTAATCGGCACGTGCTTAGAGTTTATCAAAGTGGGTTATCGCCTAAATTTATCGGTCAGTCGGTGGCCATTGTGTCTGCTTTAATCCGGTGTAAGTTAGTCTATTAGGTATAATACGGGTGTCTATTTGTTAACAGATATCTTAAGTAAACCCTTAAGCAAAGACAATCCACAGACCGATATTTGTTTAGGTTATTTATTTACAAGATTAGGCGTTTTATTCAACTAGTTAAAACTTCCTCCATCGATTTATTAATATACTTATTCTTCTTTTCACTCTTCAGGCAAAATCTTATTTTCAAATTATAATAGTGATTGATTTAAAGTAACCCCGGTGTTTCTATGAGTCAAATTCTTCATGAGATATTTTTTCACACAATGCAAGCATCCAAATTACACAGAAAAGTGGTACAAGTTTAAAGCTTTGTCTTCAGAAAAGCATTGAATAAAACCAAAATGTTTCCATTATTTTAAAATTTAACAAATTTGGCGGTATGGTTATACAAAGAGGAAAAACTCACTCGCAAAACTAATTTTGATACAGCACAGTTCTTCTTTACAAGTAATATTAAAACAAAATAATGAAACCAACGTTATTACGAACTCACACCATTTAACTAAAAGAAAGTATAAATAGCTCTGAACAGTAACCTTCTCATTCTCATCAGGACAATTCTGTTTCTGACCATCCCTGTGAATTATTTTGCCTCTCTGAACAGTTGACAACTCTCTTACTCAAGTTACATTCTATTAAAATGAGAAATTCCACTCTCGTAAGTTATTTCGATTTCTTCCTTTTTTAGGATGAAGACGAGACGCACGTGATCGTTTTCTCACATGGATCGATGCAAGTTTTGATCATTTCAAACGATATTATTAGAACGTTGCCCCGAGGACAAGAGCTAGTCAGCAGATTCTCAACAGCTGATTAGAATGAAAAAGTTCTGGGTACATGTTCCTGATGGCTTCATTCTGTTTTCATTTCATACAGAAGAACTTCCTTTTATATAGGGACTAGTTAATTTAGAGTTTACTTTGAGGAACAGTTTCTGGAAAACGTTAAGACTCTTTTTTAAAAGATGAAGTGGAAGTAGAAGTGTTTAGCTTATGTTGGGGATCGTGTTATTCTTTCGAAGATCAATTTAGAACGAAGTAGTTTTGTTTGTATAAGGGATGTTAATATTATTTTTTAAAAATAATTTCGCAGATATTTTATTATATTAGATGTAAAAACAAATGAAAACATTTAACTAAAGAGAAAGCTGATTCGGCCAACCTTTGTAGATCAAAATACACGCAGATTAAATTTAGAAAATAAGGAGATACCCTATCATTTAAAGTGCATGTAAAACTATAAACAACCAAACAACCAATGTTTATGAATTTGAATAATCTATTCATTTTTGTAAGCCAAATGTAGCATAACAGCCTTACAATAAATATAAAAGGAAATCATATTCCTGATTGGAATATGATGGTTTTTATTAAAACTTAAAAACTTCATTCTATTTTAAAGTATCAAATAACTTTTTATCAATTTTATAAACACGTTAAGCTAAATAGATAAAAGTATTCCAGAAAAATAATTGAAAAGAATAGGTTTTAATACAATTTCGGTTGCTCAAAAATAGCTATTATAATCGATATTGACGATTTCTAACACAAAATTTTAGCAAACAAGCCTTGTCAGAGTAAGTACAATATCTTTTCCGCGATTCTTCGACCATTCATTTACGAATTGTGGATGCCGCTAAAAGACATTTTGTGACCAACAGTCCGACACAGCACAGAGAAAATCCCACTCGACCAAGTCGGTTGATAAAGATTTATCGCGGAATAAAATGCAAATCGCGATAAATATTCCAAAGATAGCGGTTCCCTGAAACCCTGGCCTATTTGAGAATTCAGAGGAGCAGCGGCTATCTGGAAATATGGGAGAAAGATTTTATTTTGGGAGACAGAAAACTTCGACGCACTTGGAAAGCTTTTATCACGAAGTTTCCAGAAATTCATATCTACAAAGGGCTATGAAACGATCTTCGAGAGAAGAGACGTAAAGGCAGAATATTTTTGAGCTTGAAATACTTTTAGTAACACGAGATATAAGTTAAGATAAGCTGCCTGCTTAACTGGTTCTGGGTACTCGTCAAGTAACATTTTATTTATTATTATATTATTATTTTTAACATTTAAAGCAGCAGTGCATTACTTGGCACTTATTATTTTCCAATGTTTTACTTAAAATATATCTAATAATATCTTTGTCTACTCTTACTTCAGCTCTTGATAAAAATATAACTGCATTCATCATTTCACATTCATGAACTTAAGCCAGATAGCATTATCATCTATTCAAAGCCATTAGCGACTTGCATCGTTACCCAATCCTATTCTGGACTGTACACATATACCTATACTGATGCCTCCCAAGCAAACGAATATTCAAAACTGAAGATATTGACGAAGGTTTAACAGGTTTCAACATTAGTATGATAATGGTACAGTTAAATTTAATTCTAATTCCGAATCACAATAAAGAATCATCAGAGCATTATGATCCGCGGGTTGGGCACCTCTTCGGTAGATGAATCCGTATCGAATAACCCGGAAGTGTAAGAAAACTTTCCCGCCACAAGGCTATGCTTCAGAGAGCATCATAATGCAAGAACAATACCTAGTTAACCACAGTATTAAGTCGACGAGCAGCGAATTAACATTCACTTCATCACTACCAAAGTGACTGACCTCTGTCCACTACATCAAGGGTAGGTGCTGGAGCGATGATTTACCACCACACCAACCCCATTGCAACACGAAAGAAAAAAAAAAGCGTGGGCGAGCCGCAAATCACACCAACATCCGAGATTAGCGCATCAGGCACATTACGGCACCATAAATAAACCTGCGCGCGACCTCCAAACTTTTTTTTCCTCCACTCCCCACTCAATCTGATACGTTTATATAAAAAAATGACAATGCATTCCTCCAGAGAGAGAGAGAAAGTGAAGAAAAAACGGCCTTGCGCCTGAATCGGGCCTCTCTCTCTCACCCAAAGGGGCCCCGGCGGCCCATTATTTTAATGGAACGGCCTTGCAAGGCCGCCGTTGTAACAGGTGGGGGCGCGCTATGGGTGCGAAGCTATGCCGTAGTAGTAGTAGTAGTATTTGCATCCATGAATGAAAGGTGACGTCACCGGGGAGGGGAGGGAGGGCGGTGTCCTTAATTTACTTTTTTTTTGCAATTATCGTCATCGTCGTGCAGGTGGTTGGGAGGAGGTGATGCGTGGACATTTTTTTTTTGGAATCGGAAGAGGAAGTGAAGAAGTGGCGGTTGGGTGTCGGAAGGGTTGAGGTTGGGGAAAAGATGGAGATTGGAGGTGGAGGGTGATTTGGAAGGCAAAGGGGTGTTCGGAGTTAAAATCCCAATCGAAGGGCGAGGTTCTTTAGGGTGAGGTTGACTTGAATGATAACTATTTTCTGAGCAAAAATTACCTTTAATTTTCTCTTTCAACTTTTCAAAAAAAAAAAGTATAGAACTATAATACACAACAAATAAGATTAAAAATTAAGATTGGAACATAGGGATATTTTGGCAGCTAATGTTTATGTAAGGTATTGAAAGAATATTACTTTACAGTAATTAAAACCAGGATTACAAAAATGGTTGTTGAAAGTAAAAAATACGTAAAAACTACGATATTCTCAACTACAAAAAAGTGTATTAGTTAGACTAGTGATTTAAGAGTAAACTCGCATGCAGATGTTAAAATTCAATCATGGAAAAACAAGAAATAATTCTTAATGTGATATTTAAATTGAAAAGCATACTTCTTGGGAAATAAAAATCTTAGGGTGTGATAATTTACTCTATAAAATTGATGCCTGTCAAAAAAATAAATTATACAAAAACTTTTTTACAATTTTTTTTCTAGTTTAACGCCCAAGCTATCTAGAGCTTTAAAGAAAAGATCAATCAAGCTAAAAAAAATATCTTCTTAGACATCTTCGCGCTTCAAACCACCAGACCGACTTTATCCCAACCAGCGACAAGCTTAGCTACGTATCACAAAAATTTAAACAGTAATCAATCTATTCTAAAACCACTGTCAATAAATAAAGAGAACACAGATCCATAATTACTCCCGTTTCTCAAAATACTCCACTCGCTTTCAAAGGCACACTTTAAAAAATAGAGAAGCGACCGTTAATACATGCAAATCTCGGCCAAAAAAAAAAAAAAAAAACCTCGGCAGCAATGAACCCAGAGGGAAGGTAGATTCAAGTGGAACAGCAGGTGTACAGCGAAAGGTTCTCCAGCTTCGGGCAAAGATCTTTCTATTTGACTAGATATTAAAGCAAAGAAAAAAAAAAGGTTCTTCATGGTCACTGCCATGCAATTAGACGAATGCTTCCGAGAAGACATGACTCGATACATCGGAAACAATGCTCTTAACAGGTGGTGGAATTAAAAGATTTCTTCCGTAGTCACGATAGGTATTTTGCAAGGCTAACTAGATCATGTATACGGCATGGTTCCTGCAATTATGCACATTGCTGCGTTCCTTGTCTGGTAATGTAAGAGGAGGGATTGCGAGAGATAGGTATGTTATATCGACGGGATAAACATTGCGATATGAGCAAATGCGTTAGTGTTATGCAAGTATGAAGAGCATTCTTTGTATGGGATGATATGTGAAGTTGTTCTTAAGGTATTCATTCCTCTAGTTATCCTCTAAGACAGCCCCAATCTTCCAATGGAGATATTCTCTTCGTGAAATGCTCAATTACATGCATGTTATTGGTCCGTCTATGTTTTTTATGGGTTGAGTTGTAACTGTTTACAATTTAGATTATCCGTAATAATCTCAGTAGACCACTTAATTATTGGATACTTAAGAAGCTGTTTGGAATTAACCCAAAAACTGACAAATAATTATTTTGATGTTCTTAGAAAAATTAGGGTTCAAGTTTCAAAAGCTGTTAATTTTTCTTCATTTTAGCGGCTAATAAGTAAGTTATAACTCTAGTGGAGATTTCATAAAAATGACTAGTTTAACATAGTTGTTAAAATTATAAGACAAATTGATCACAGATTTATTTAAAATTAAGTTACCTAACCTAAGTTACCTAATACACAAGAATGACTTCATTAGAAAAAATATTCCAAATCTTTATAAATCTCATTTTTGTATTTACAATGAGAGTAGTGGCATACCTAGAATTTTTTTTTGAAGGAGATTAGTTAATTTTAGTCGTTTTCAGTGGTAAAAAAGTGAAGTTTCTGACTTTCGGTGGGATGTATCCCGAAATCTCTCCCCCTCCCTCGTTACGTCTTTGATGGGAAATAACAATAAAGCAATTCGGTTTTTAAAGACTGTGATAGTCTCGAAGTAAAACTCGATCAAGGTAAGAGTACTTAAACCGAACATCAAAAGTGCTGTCGATTTCACCGAAGACGTCTGATGTGAAACAATGTGCGGCAATATGGAAGCAGCTGTATATTTCAATGACGTTCATGTCTCGTAACTTGTTATTGTGAATGAGATGATAGGTTTTAAAATAGCAATGGAGAACAAAAATTTTTACACAAAACTCGACGTCACGAAGAATCTCACAAAAAACAATGTATACGACACACTTTAAACTAACATACGCACAAACTATAAGAACCATTTCGCGAAACAATCGTCCAATATAGTCCAAGAATAGTGAGGAATAAAAAAAGTTTGAGAAGAAAAATAAAATTCCTTTAAAACGACATTCATAAGATACACCGCAGAATACAACACGTCTCTTCGCTTCTGTGGTGCACAGAGAAGCGCCTTAACTTGCAAATAAATGCAGATAGAGAGAGAGATGTGCTCTTGGTTTCCGAGCACTCTCCGCGAAAAGAACGTGAGAACTGTGTGGGACCGAGGTGGGAACCCACGTGAAGAGGGGGGGAGAGAATAAAGAGGAAACAACGCACGTATGGAAGTTTCTCATACGAAATCAATTTGCATCGTCACACGTGACGCGAAAGAATGTTCCACCGAACCAGGAAAACGTTCCAAAAAACCAAGAAACAAACGACGAAGTATCAAAATGCACGGCGAAATCTTTCATTCCAGGAAAGAAAGGTGAGGGGATGTTTCTCTATTGCACGTGGTTGATGAATAAAAGCTAGACTTAACTCATTAATTTATTACAACTCCTTTTTTTATTATTATTTCAGTTATTATTTTATTCCAGCTGTAAAAGGAAAGGTTATGAACCAAGCCAGTGGTGTAACAAAAATCAGTGGATTGATATTTATTGAGGGGAGAAATACCAGGTAGTTTTAAGCAATTTCTGAGAAAATATATGAGTTTCGGGGGTATGTATCTCCCAAATCCCAGAATCCACTGGTTTACATAAGAATTTAATTCGGAGGGGTCTATATTTAGATGGGAGGACAATTATTTTACAAAATCATTTTTGAGGTACTGCTAAGATTTCTAGTTTGAAAACTGGAAAATATATTTCACTAAAAGAGGTAGAGAGCGTAGGAAAGCATTCCCAAATCCATTCCTCAGAATGAAGAAATACTTGACCAATAATAAACTGGCTTCTAAAATTTTCAATGAATCTCGTACGACTGACCCTAAAGGTCTAGCCAGAAGATTTGAAAGTAAAAAACATGCCCAAAATTTTAAAATAATCAAGGAATAAAAATAAAATAAAATCACTATCTGACCAATAATTGTAAATTACATCCCCCAACTGAATTTTTGATGACTGCACAGCTGGCAACAGAAAAGGATATTTAAGGGGATTTTTTTTTGCACAAAATTAATTGGTAAATACCAAATTCCGTAACAACCCTCCGCAGGCCACGATACCGAAATTGTAGTGGGATAGATCACGAAATAATTCGTGACTGTAATTTATAAATGACCCCTACGGTTAAAAGAAAAAGCTGCCGATAAATTTGCGAGTGTCTCAGCAGGAAAACAATGGTTCTCGATGTGGTTGTGGCCATCGACAATGGGAAGAGAGTGAAGGTGAAGTACAAGGATAATGCACACACGGCGGACAAAAGGGAAAATACTCGGGGAAGAATTTGCCTGCATTATCATTATCGCAGCAGCAGAGAGTGATGCAAGGAGTGAGGGTTACGCAGCGGCCGACTCTCGTTTTCTGTGAGCCGTGAAGAGAGTGGGTTTTTATTTCTTATTATTATTTCTCCTTTTTATACTCATTCTACGGTGGGAACGAATAATGACATTGCTCGCTCGATTTTCCCAACAATGAAGATAACTTTGTGAATGGAGGTGCCCTTTCAAAAGTGGAACTCGGTTTGTGGGATAGAGAGGTTGATATGACCCTTGAAGAAGGCCATTGTCAGAGCTGATCATGAAATTCAGTTTGATAGCATGGATGCCAGCGGAGATAAGGACTTCAGTTATGAAATACCGGTTGGTGTAAGCTTAATTTACACAAGTACAGTAATTTTAAGATCCCTGTTGTTTTGTTACTTCATCTATATAAGGAATATAACGGGAGATCTCCGGGGATTTAAACATTTAAATTAGAAGTACACCTTTCATTAAGAGTTAAAAATCAGCAAGGCCAGTAAAAAATTTCTCTGGAAATTGAAAATCCTCAAAAATTAGAGGATTTATATGAGTACCCTCAGGGAGATTCGTATTTTCGGGGTGAAAACTTAACACTTTTTGGGACGTCACTGTGTTAAATCGAACTACTTAAAAGAATAGAAAGCACATAGCTTAATTTTACTCGATTGTTTACAGACAGGGTACTACCAAAGCCAAGTTTTTACTTCTCTCTGAATTCACTGAGAAAAGTGATTCATTCTAAAACACGCGATTTACAAAAATGAAAGAAATCATCAAGAAACTAGACAGCACTAATCCACCAGGTTAAGAAACTGTCTCTTTAAAACAGCTCATTAAAATTGTAACATCTCAGACCGAGGCATGTCAACAAGTCCGAAATCCAAACTCTTCTTGTTAGGAAACCCCAGTCATTTTAACATTCTAGTTAAGATAACACTCTCGACGGATGTTGAGAAACTGAAACTAAAAATACCGCGCTAACACAAGCAGAAGCGAGGAAACCAGCCGACTCCGTTGCCACTGCCAGAAAAAATATTGCTTGCAGAAGAAAAGTTTCTGAAAGAAACTAACCCAGATTTGAAACAAAGAACCTTCGGTTAAACCAGGACAGATTTTAACTTAGTCCTAAGAGAAGATAAACTTCAACCCTTAGATTAAAAAAAAAAAAAAAAAAAAAAAACCCACCACCCATATATATATATAATTAAGGCAAAATAATTTTTTGGCAAAATAATAAATTTGGCTGTTGCCAACAGAAAACGACCCGTCCACCATGCTTCTGTTTGGTACCCCTGATGAAGTGACAGAGGTATGGTGGACTTTATTAATAATTTGCTGCAAGTTTTGTTTCTGGCCCATTTATGTAATTATAAAAAATTATTTTGCCTTAATTATATTCATGCTCTTGTTGCATGCAGCATTGGCGCTGCTTCAAGTTTGCAGTAATTATCTAGTTTAAATTCTAAAATTCAAAGATGAGTTATATATATATATATATATATATATATATATTATGGAAGAACTTGTGCATACTAACTAGTTTTGAAATCAGATGAAGGCGAATTTACCATGACAACAGTGAGTTCCCAAGCTTATGTAGAAACACAGGGCTGAATCTGGATCAGGATCAAAACGAGTATTTAAGACTTCAAAGGCCTTTTCATCAGGAAACATTAAACGAATATCTCTAACCGAAAATATCCAACAATCTCTGTCAATCTAAGTCACGTTGTAGTATTTGATTTGATCTTATAGAAAAAACATAATTTCCTTGGGAAACTCTAAACAGATAAAAAAAAACCTATCCCCCACTTAACTAGTAGTAGAAAATATATCTTAGTTAAATTATTACAGTTACTGCTCTCTTTCTCCCAAAGGGGTGCTCTATCGTCTGCAAGGTGGCAGCCTGGAACGGAAGAGGGATACGAAATAGAGCTCGGTTGCGGTTCACTGGACGTAGAAAGTAGCTTTTGGGTAGGAAGCAGTAAAAATCATTACCGACTTTCCATTTTCCCACGACGAAAAAAAAATTTCCTCGGGCGGCGTCCAAGAAATTAGAGGAGAATAATGACCATTTCTTTCCTCACTTCCGCCATCAGTATCAACATTTTGTCGAATATTCAAAGTGATGAAACCGAACGGTCAGGGAGAAAAAAATTAGAAAGACGGTCCTACAATGTAGTATATGAAAAAAAAAGGTGATACTTTTAAATGGAGTAGGCTTAGTTCTCAAGAAAAGTTATTCAGTGATTTTAAACAGCTGATAAATAGTACAAAGACACTGAGAACGAGGAAAAAGCAAGACTACTTACGGTAAATTTTAAAGGTCCTGTGAAAAAGTGGATCGTTTCATACATCTGGCAATTATTTCTACACATCTATCTGATCATATTTTTCACAATCAGCAAAAATTCAAATTTCATATATTCATGTAAATTTTAAAAACTGTAGAGCTTACAGTGAAAGTAGGTTAACCTCACAAAAGTTCTATACGTACTGATTTAGGTTTAGTACATCCCAAAATTTATGTCTGGGGAGAAGTCAAAGGATACTAGAGACAAGGAATAATTTCTTAAACTATGGTGGTTAGTGAACCTTTGGTTGAAATTTAATGTCGAGTTCACAGATGTAGCGACACCTCGTAGTAAGAACTTTTCCCTCATTATCCCTTGTTTTGTACCTTTTGGCTTCTCCCCCACACATATCTTTCATGTAAAGAGAAACGACAAGAGCTACTTACTGCCTAGACTTGCATAACTTCCAAGAAAAGCGAGTTATCCAATAGTATTACGACTACAATTCGATCAAATGACTAATGGTAGCAAAAAAAGTATTTCATAACCGAATTCACTTACTAGACAGTACACACAAACACTCCTACTTACGTACTTCC
Source organism: Tetragnatha montana (assembly GCA_963680715.1). Classification (NCBI taxonomy): domain Eukaryota; kingdom Metazoa; phylum Arthropoda; class Arachnida; order Araneae; family Tetragnathidae; genus Tetragnatha; species Tetragnatha montana. Next base: position 19,386,391 of record OY796675.1, read on the forward strand.
ACCTAAACACCGATGACAACGTTATGAAAGATCCATAAAAAAAAACGAACCCAAGCACTCTAACTTCGAAATCCTTGAAACATGGTTACGAATTAGCTTTCATATTATGAAGGGAGCTATTTCAGTTCTAAACTTGAGCAATCGATTGATATAATGCACCTGTTATTCTGAAAAAGAGTACTTGGATGGTTTATTAAGGGAATATGAGATAAAAAAAAAATGGAAAACAACGTCGAGGACAAATATAGACTGGTAAGTGTTTGGAGTGGGAGGGTAGAGCTCGAATTGGGAATTATCTTAATTACATAAGAATTGATGAAGAGGTTTCATCAATAACATATTATATAATATGCGGAAAAATATTTATGAAAACGTATTATTTTTTTTACTCACTATATACAGCACGTTTCTGGGAAGTGCTCTGTATACTGGAAACAACGTAGAATGAGGATAATTAGCAAATATTAATAACGTAGGATGAAAAGGATTATTATAAAATCTAGAATTTTACCGTGTAAAGGATTGTTAATAATAATTGTCTTCGATAACTGTGTACAATAGCAAAAATTTCCCTATTACAACCATTTGGTACTTATTACAAACAGCATTGAAACAAAAACTCGCTTGAATTTTGCTGAAAAAGTGCAAAAAGTTTTTTGATTTTATAGTATAAAATTTTTAATGGCTGTAGACAAATTTGGTAATGATGAGAAGCAATTTAGAATCTTATAACTTATAGCACAAATTAGCACCTCGGAAGAAATTCTCAAATGAGTTAAAAGTCAATTCGCAGTCGGGCAACGCCCAAGAAAATAACCTGGAATTACCTCTGACAGAAGAGGTTTGTTGTTATTATCATAATAATTTACCAACGACCGGGGCCGTTTAACCTTTTCTGTCCCACCACGGCCTCCACAACCTGGAAATTCGGGCCGGTTCGGACCGCAAGGGTTAAAAGAGCTCAAAAAAAAAAAAAAAAAAGAGAAGATATGCAACAGCATCGACGCGTGCTTCCAACGAATGACCTTCCCTGTGGAGCGTTCAAGGTCACTTGCCAATAATTGAAAACACGCAGGGCAATAAAGGATAAAAATAAAGGATGGAACAAAATATAAAGAGAAGAAAGGAGGATTTACCCCCTCCATCATTCCCTGCATAAAAAAGAACGAAATAATGGGGGGGAAGAGCCAGCTGCGCGGGTTTTCGAATGAATGGCTTTTCCAGTGTATAAGTAACCCTTTTTATTCCTTGTTCCAGTTTTTTATTTTCCCCGGCAAAGGTGGAATTAAAATATTTCGTGGCTTCCCTGGGACAAAAGGAATAGAGCCGAATCCTCCGCGAGAGTGTTGATAAATTTAAAACGTTTTTTTTTTCTTTTTTAAACTTTGCTGAGGGGAGTTTTAATGACTGTAATCTCGGTGTATTTTTGTGGAATATTTTCTGAGATGAGAGAAGGATTTTGAGTAATGTCTGTACGAAATATTTTATGTATTTTATTTATGAAGAAATTTTGGACCCGTCGACCGTGAACTCTGAATTCATAAACCGACCCAAAACCTGTAAACTGTACCCCTGAATCTGACGGTCGACGGGCTAATAGGTAAACACTGAAATTTCTAATTGACTTGACTGTAATAATGTTTTTAGGGTGTGTTGAAGTATTACGTAATCAGTGGCGGATTCAGGGGGGTGGCACTCTGGACAGTGCCCCTCTAGGATCGAAAAAATCACACATATATGTACAAAAAAAGTCCCAAAAAGTACTCAAAATGAGTTAACATCCTACTTTTACAGGTATTATTTCAAAACTAGCTGTTACGACCCGGCAAAGCCGGGTCTTACAGCTAGGCTAGCCTTTTATGCGAGCTTCGCTCGTTACTACTTCAAGTTCCTATTAATTATACATTAAATAAGAAGTTTAACTTTAATAATTTATTATTGTTGAATTAGAAACCAACTTCCCTAAAAGTAACTTTTTAACCTTTATTAAGTAAACCAACTTTCTTGAAAGATATTTATTTAAAAGCTATTATATTATTTTAAAATTTTAATTACTTTTATTTATTTATTTTTCTGATTATTGCGAGATGGCATCGAGTCAGTGAGTGACGTGGGCTTTTATATGAGAGATGGCATCATAGTGTGCGAGCGTTCCAGAATCAGTCAGTGAGTCAGTGAGTGACGTGGGCTTTTATATGAGAGATTTTACTGGGGGAGGAACCCCATACCCCCAGAGGTACCAAAAGGGATCTTGAGTGATAATTTTTAGAAAATCCCCAACATTTTGACATTTTTCTCAAAAGGTAAAGGTGATGGTCTGGAAAAGTGCCCCCCCCCTTGGAGCTGTACTGGATCCGCGCCTGTACGTAATACGGTATAATCGCTCACTAATAAATAAACGGAAGAAAAATCACAATAATAAGCATATTTTAAATACGACCAATTAAAATTGATAAAGATGGATTTAACTATTGAATCTAAAACTGTCATGTTGATCAGGAAAGTCTGATTATGTGTCTTTGATTATTTAACTTTTCAGAATCATTGAGCTTTTAATGTTTACATGATACTTCAATAAATACCAACCTAAAAAGTTTTGATCTAAATAAGGTCATTAGGAGTTTCGTTTACAAGAGCACTATAGTCAACTATAGCTAAAACACATTTCAATTTACATATTATTTTATTATTACAGTTAAATAGGAGATAAGAAAACAACTGTATGCCAAAACAGACAATAAAACTAGGCCGTACTTGGAAACTTGAAGGATAGCGAATGGTCAAGCCTCATTAAGAGATACCTAACAAACTAGCCTCATTTTACAGTTGGTTATTCCTATGGTTATTCCCCTCTCCAATGCAATGTTTGAGTAAAACAAAAGACATCAAAGCCAATTATAATAAACCATCTGTCAGGGATCAGCTGGTTTCCTTAATAGCAACTCCCGTCGGATCTGGCCTTGCAAAGGACCAAATGGAAGAATCTCTTCAACCCCCCCCTTCATCATCACAAAGGAACTTTTCCCAAATTGCTCACCAGCGAAAGTAAATGACAGCTAACTGCCTTCCTTTGACACCAGGGGAAAGTCAAAAAAATTTGACCAAAGAAGGGGACCAAAAAAAAATCCTGCGGGCCACAATGACCTCAAAAGAACGGATTGGGTCAGAACAATGGGGGAAAGGACCGTTGACGGGGGTGCGACAGGAAAGCCCCCCACCCCCGAGAGTTCAAGGGGCGGTCCTTCGGTTTTTTGTGGGGTGTTTACGTCCTTTTTTGCACCCTTCCCTGCAGGAACTACGCGGGATCGGCCGGTTAACGGCCAGGCGGAAACCGCAATGGGTGTACGCAGATGGGGGTGATGGATCAATGAGAAATTTCTGGGGGCTGATTTATAAATATCGGATTTGGTTTTTGAGTTATAGGGCTGGTCGGACCGCAATTCGTTTTTGGGCTTTGTGAATGGAAAGATTGGTTTGTCAAAGTTGACGTGATCATTGGTATGGGGAAAGAGAAAGTTTTGGTACTCTCCTTGAATGAGCGATGTGTTGGTAATAAAAGTTTTGTGAGGTTTGAGATACGTATTCAGAACAATAATATCTAAAGGAGGTAATTTACAATACATTTAGTCAGTACCAAAAAAAAGCAATGAAGTCGTACTATGGATTTTGTTGTCATTTTATAGTAACCAGAATGTAAGTGGAAAATTGTTATAAAAACACTCGGGTAAACTATTAATTAGTTAAACTAATGAAATCTCCATAAAATTTAATTTAAATTTACTTTATAAGATAACTACCTCAGTTTTACAATGTGAATACAGTTCCAGAAAGAGAATATCATCTCCCTATCTAATGCAAAACAAACTAGTACTACAATTTGATTATAGGAAAAACCCAACTGTGGCTTAGAACAGGTAGATCCATTTTATGTATTTTGTAAGATGCAGAAACTTGTTTGCCACACTTTTCCAACAGTACTGCGCACTCTACATAACAGTTAAAAAAAAAGCTACTGTTAAGGATTACACAATGCCTCTCTTATCAAATTCATGTCTGTCCAAAGTCAGACAACTCAAAATATGATCGCATGTTTTTGAGTTACTCTAGGACTGAACAAGTCCAGGACTTCTAACAGACCCCCCTCTAGAGGCTTCTACATAAAATATTCTATCCTTGTTCGCGTATGTATTTATTTAACCTAAAGCTCCCTACCAAATAAAACCAATACCAACCAAGCGAAAACCAGCAAGTGAAAAGCATAGAAAGGAAGTTTATCTTTTAAGTAGACATCCACCCCGTTGAATATTCAACGCAAGGACAAACATTTTAGAACAGTTCCTTCCAGAGAGGGTCGTATAAGATTCCTGTCACTCCCTACGGCAATTACAAAAGACAAAATATTTCTTCTTCCGCCCCCCTAGACGCAGACGAAAAAGTAATGAAGATGAGGTATCGAATCGTTCGAAATACTCCCCCCCCCCTTGGATAAATAAGTAATGGGAGCACAGAGCATAAATACCATGGAGGGAGAAAAGGGGTTTCAGAATACTAAAGGGTTTTCTTGAAATTGAAAGAGGGAGGGAGCGAGTGAGACAAGAATATCAATGTGGGCATTAAGTGTTTATTGCAGGTAATAAAGGAAAGAGTAAAAAAAAAAATAGTTTTTGATATTTTAAGTATTCTTTAAAGATGTTTTTCTAGTTTATAGAGATCAATGTCTTGTGGCAAATTGTTTTATGGGAGACAGGGTGAAAGGGAACACTACTGAGTTCACATTTAATTCAAAGGACTGATCGAGATCTGATTGAACTATCACTACATTGGAAAATTAATTATTGGTTATATGAAAAAAATCAATGTACTGAGTTGCTCAAAGCAGTATTTTTAAAAAAAAACTTCTACAGCAAAAGTGGTTTGGTTATACGGGAGGTAAAAATAACAGAAATAATGCATAAAAAGCCCAATAGTGCTTTGAAAACAATATTTTTCTAAAGAAAATTGTCTAGCTCTAGTTCTAGTTATTCTTCTCAGAAGATGTGACATTTCAAGCTTTAGACTTCCAACTCGAAATGCTAGAATTTTCCCCTCACAAATGAGCCTAACATTAGGACAAGTTGTCTTTTCGGCCTCACTCCACCAATTTTCGTGACAAATGAAACCCGAAAAAATATACAGAGATCAGAACGCCCCGATTAGGGTAAAAAAAAAAACCTCCAGCGCTGGGATAAAAGCTCGAACGTCCAAGGCCGAATCTAAGTGGCCCAACACAACCGAAAATCCAGCAAGGTTTCCCTTGGTAACGGATCGCAGAAATTGTTTCTTCAGTTTCCGGGGCAACGCAACAACCATAATAACTCCGGAAAAGTTTTCCCACCTCCCGCGGGGCCGAAGCCAAACAGGACCGCGGAGGAAATGAAAGTCCCCCGTCCGAATCCCCGCAAATGCAAAATTGCTGCGAGTTTATACTGCTGTGTGTGAGATTGCTTGCTCTGTGCTCTGGGCGAAATTCGCGGCGAGTTATCTTGTCGCCGACTTTTATTACTTTTATTAATGTGGGGTTCTTTAACAAATTCTATTGATGCGAGAGAGAGGGAGGGAGTTCTTCCACTGGGGGTAAATTCGTTATAAAAATTTGGAGAAATTATGTTTTTATGAACTCGTTATTTTGCTTCTAATACCGGTTAGAAATGTTTTGCTTCAATTTTGGGTGTTTTAAAAGGAAAGAGAACTATACCCCATTGAAAAAATTTTCATAAACCAGTGTCAAATTATACTGGATCCAGTAAGATTTGATATTGGATCCAGTATGATTTGATATTGGATGCAGTATGATTTGATATTGGATCCAGTATGATTTGATATTGGATCCAGTATGATTTGATATTGGATTCAGTATGATTTGATATTGGATCCAGTATGATTTGATATTGGATCCAGTATGATTTGATACTGGTTTATGAAACATAATGAAAAATTTTGCAATTAGGGTAGGTATTGCAATAGTTATACTTATCCAGATTTTCATTATGTTGTTTGAATATTAACTCAGGGAATCGGTTTACATTTCCACTGGTACCACTGAAAATGTAACGTCTGATAGAGACAAAGGATGAAAATAGAACCCCTATTGAAATATTAAGCAATTTCAATTCTGAGAGATGTTTGTTAATCCCTTTGTATACATAATATAATTATTTCATAGCCCTCTTTACACATGGCTAAATTACTAGAGTTTAAAGAAAACTATTGTTTTTACTAATCGAGATTTTGCAAACCTCAAACCTCGACCTAAATATGTAAGAAAATACAAGAATCCCACAACATTTTTAAAGCGAGTGCAGTGAATCCAGTTCAGACTATGCCTATCAATTAGTCCCAAGCTATCTTGAGAAAAAGGGGCGCTCACTCTGTCCACTATTATTTCTGCTGTCAACAGAAGCAGGCCAACGCGGCAAACTGCCAGCAAGAAGCATCCGAGTCCCACGGTGACGTAACAACGCGTAGAGATCGTAAACACCAGCGTTTACTTGCTGCGAAGAAGCCCCAAAAAACGTTGCATCCAAATTATACAGAGCCGTTGACACAAAGGGATGTTTTCTAACCTTTCATGAGAGCACTAACTTTGAATCAGGAAACAGATGGTACTCTTAAGTTTTTTTTAAAGTTAACTTGCCTTAAGTGTTTTGATACTTAATTTTGACATTCGAAGTATTAAAATGTTTTTGAAAAATAGCATTTGTAGCAATCTGACCATTACTTGAGATTTCTTGCTATCAAAAGCGGGGTTGAACTGAGCGTAGAGTGCTGTCGCATCACTGAGGTGAATAGAAGCTATATACTGGTTAACTGAAGGACACAATTATGAGTCAGAAAGTATACTTCGAAAGTTCGGTGATATGAATGCTGGCTTGTAACTTAAACTAATATGAAATACTTCTACACATTTATCGGATGCCGTGACTACTACCGGAACATCAAGAAAGGTAGTAGGTAGGTGACCCTAGTAGTAAGACGTATTATTAGACCCTACAGACACCCTTGTATCCCCCCCAAAAAAAAAATTAAGCAAACTAATCAAACCAAACTTATTAGTTCCAGTCTCGCGCAATACAGCAATCTCAAACTTCATCGATTCCCATCACCAACAACTATTAAAAAAAAGGAAGATTCTTCGTAAAAAAAGAATCCCCAGAAAAAGAACTTCCGAAAATAGCCGCGCGGCAGCCCAAGCGTCAAATCGGCGACATTTGCATGGAGAGGCAGGCATGCAGAAAGCACGTGGAGCGAAGTATCGAAGCAGCACGGAAGGCGGCGGCAGGTTTCCCAACCCACATGGAGACAGATCCTTCCTTCCATCAGGGCTCCCTTTTGCGTCAACTCGGGGTGACCCCGTTACCTGGATATTGGTTGGGGCGCTCTTTTACTTTTTTCTCTCTCGACATTCAAATCGCGTTCGCCCGGTGGTGACCGATAGGTGTTTGATCTGAGCCAGCTTCGGTGCTGGGATATACTGCGAGACCTACGGTGATGGCTGGGCCGTCAGAGAAATGGCAGCCTCTTGGCAAGAGTGGTCCTCTTTGTTAGGCAATAGTGGGGCATCTCTGGATGGGCGTATGGCGACTTTCGTCTTAATATCTGAACTGGTGTGATAATCCAACAAAGGTGATTAAAACTAAACGTGTAAATTATGTGCCATCGACTTTTACAAAAGTCAAGGTACCGATTACCGATGGTTCAAGACGTTGGAGTTCCCTATTCTCAAACTAATGGCTAGCAATAAATAAAAGGAAAGAGAATAGAACGATAAGCTATTTTTTACACGTTTCAGGTTGAGTCCAGAAAACACACTTGGCGGCAAATGATTAACAAAGATTGGAACTCTCTTGAGTGGCCAAGGTTGAGAGGGAAGGGCCAGGAGAGCAGCGGGGATGGAGAGCATATGATTGAAGCATCATGCTTAGTCCAGCACAAATTCTTCACAGTTGCAACGGCCTCAAGTTATTTCCATCGACCATTTTAAGAATGCTACTAACTAAAACTAACACTAAAATATAAAGTTTTATTTAATTTTACTAATTGAAAGTAATTTAAAAGTTTTTGAAGCAGAACTAACTTGTCAAGCAAGAGATAATGTTAAAATAGTACAATGAAAGATACAGGAAATTATTGCATAAATAAAGATAATTCGCGGTGAAAGTGCAGCCATTGCTTCATAAGACGAAAACTGCCTCATCAATCGGTTCAGGAATTAGCGATGTTGACTCATCAAATCTCTACGTAATCTACACCGAGCCGGTTTTGTAATCGTCTTAGGAACGGAAATAACACGCAACGCTTCCTGACTGCGTTTTTGCGTCCTCGAACAGAAAAAAAGTAAATGAAATCCATCCTACAACGTCATCATCACAGCCTAACAAGCTTGAAAAATCCCTCCAGCTCGCTGAACAGTCCTAGTGTTCACAGAAGATCCATTGCACTAATTTCAAATCAATACCTTTTCCCTGTCAAAACCACATTTCGAGAAGGTCAACGGCCATCCCCACACGAAATCCCAGGTCCATACTTCACACACAAACAACCCTCTAATTACCATCAAATCGAACGAAACACTTTTTTGAGTTGAAAGAGAGCTGGAGGCGTCACGATTTAACCTCATGCAATCTCTGAAGCATACGGTGCAGAAAAAAGCCAGCTAATCGAACCCTCACCGGTCATCCCGGCAGCACATCTGCAGCACCCCTGTGGGGTACAGGTGTGTTGCGAAAGGGGGTGGGTATTACAGCACCCAAAGCTATTCAGATTTCCTGGGTCCCTTCATGGCCTCGAGGAAGGGTAATGACCCACGCGTTCCCCCTTTCTTGAGTCGGAAGCCCCCCCCAAGAGAGGTTCGGGGCCTAAGCAGATGAATTTACTTTTCATGTAACATTATGGACACCATTATAGGCTTGCAATGTAATATCAGAAATTTATACCAGCAATATGTGTAAATTGGCTGCTGGAATCGAATAGGAGATTTGATTAAGCTATGATGTGATTTAAATGCTTCAGCATCTAAAATGATAAATAGTTACATTTATCTGTCGTGGTTTGGCAACACTCTTTATGCTATTAGAAAATTGCTACTTGAAAGGGGAAACCAATATTACTAGCCTCTCTATTTAATTATGCTTTGAATTCTATAGAAATAATACATTTAAGATCAATGCAGGTTTTAGAGAAACCGTTCCCTTTAATGATTAATTAATCGTTAATTACAACTATTTAAATATGGCTCCAGCCTAAGATGATTAGATCGCAATTAAACAAGAATATATGATTTTTCTTCATACATAACTATTAAAATGTAAAATAAGCCTTCAAGATAGGTTAATTAATCGACTTGGCAAAGCAGAAGTTTCCCCAGAATTCAACCTGCTCGTTAACCGACTGAATTACAAACGATCTTCTTCCAAGAAACACTCCAACAAAAATTTAGCTCAAACCAGTTACGCTCGCCATTCAAGAGGGTAAAAAAGATCAAATTCAAACGAAATCGAACGCTCCATCAAATTAAAAAAAAACCGCAAACGCTTCCCGAAAAGAAGAAAAAGAACGCAAATCCCAGAAACGCCCCGAGGACCTCAGCCCCAGAAACGCGTCCAAGGAAGAAAACGAATAATGCGCCCTTTTCCCAGAAGCGTCCGAACGGTAACACACATAAAATTGGACGATTCCAACGAGGACACGCATCTATCAATGAATTAACAAAAAGGAGAATCGAGAAGGTCAAGGTGGCCCCGGGCACGCGTATAATGATGATGCTCGCTCTGTGTCACTCGAAGAATCATTAACCTCGGATTGAAGGGATGTTAGCAGTACTACCAGCTTACTGATGGACTGGTAAAGCTATAAGCCAGCTAAGCTCTACACCAGCTTTATTAATGTATCACTTCTTACAACCATTATTTTCAGCAGCAGCAGTGCTGTTAATACTAATACCAAACCAAAGCTGAGGGAGGAATCCAGGAATAATTACCTTCACTTTGGCAGAAAATATGGCTACTACGGATTACAGGTAATAAAAAAAACAGGTTCTTCTGTGTACGAAGCAAAAGCCGAACTTCGGTGTAATAACTACCACTTCTAAGTATTCTGTACCACATGTAGAGTAAAGGAATGTTGAATACAGATGTTGAACTTTATGGGAAACGTTTGAACGAACTGAATATTTTGAGTTAGTTGTTCTTGGAGTTAAATGCTATTTTAAGTTAAGTAGTTAAACTCAAATACTTAAAAATATTCATATACAACTTCATTGCATTAGTTTGATGAAATATATACGCAGATATTTTTAACTCCTCTGAGACAGTATATTTCACTCCTTGAAAATCAGAAACTCTTTAAAAAACTAGCCAGGAGTATTTTCACTCCGTGAATTTTTCACAATGGTTTAGCTTAAAAAATTCACCATGTATAATGTTTAATATTTTCTATTAATACTTAACTTATGCTATAATTAAAACCCCAAAAAAGCATCCTCATTTTTTTTTCAATTTCATTTTGTCCATTATAAAGTATAAGCGTTTTTAATAGAAAATTTGTTTCTGTATATGTATAGCTAATGCTATTAATTACTGTATTTTACTCCTCACAATTGAATTTCACTCCTCCTAAAAAAGTCAAGGAGTATTTTTACTCCTTGAAAAAATCCTAGGAATAACACTTAGACTACAGGCCCGTGTCGAAAAATGATGGGTCATTTGAACCACCACAAGACTTATATAGAATGATATAAGGGCATAAAATAATAAGATTCAGCACTATGCCGTCACTTGTAAGCTGTCCAACTGAGTGCCGGTGAGAATTCAAAAGCACAGGTAGAGTGAGTACATTTTGGTCATGTATTTTTGTACGGCATTGTTACCATCAATAGATCCAAGAAAAATAATGGGAAAACACGCAGTGCCGTACAAAAGTAGTGCGCCACCAAGTCGGAATTTTTGTATGATTTTCCGCCGATTTTTAGGGTAAATTTGGTCATTTGATTGTGTACGGCATCGGTTCCATACAGTTTCAAAACCTCTTCTAATCCATAATTCCGCAACGCCGTACAAAAAATCATGCGACAAGGGGGAAAAATCGAGGGTTGCAACCCTCTCCATTTCAGTGGTCTGGGGGGTGATTTTAAAAAGTACGGCATCGGTTCCAAAATATTATCTAGCACTCAAATGCACTATTAAAATTAATGCCGTCAAAAAATTATTGTTCATTTGTATGTATATATTAATAATTATCTCAATTTCATCATATACTTGATTTATAAAGCTGGAAGATCATTTGATCCTGTACGGCAACTTTTTTTTCAACATGGCATAGTTAAATACAATTGTCATATAATATTGCCGTTCAAAAGAAACTGTTCTAAAAAAAATTACAGAGAAATACAAAAAATGAAATTTTTCGAATTATTTCAAAAGTTTCAATAATCATAGATAAATGAAATTTTGCAATTTTCTACATATTATCGTGGTTTTAAATAGTATTCAGGTAAATAATTCAGAAAAAAATGATGCCGTACATTTTAATGCAAAACATATTTTCAAGCTGATGAAAATGGCACTACCATTTCAGGGGTATTTTATGTTTATCTGATACAATACGGCATTCACATATTCTTAAAGAGAACAACTGATAATATGCATTAATCATTATGCCGTCTATCTGAAGTGAAACAGTGTGTATATTATATTCAAGAATTGAAAACTGCCAATGTCAGTATCAACAGTTTTGTACACTCCTGGTCATGTACTCCTACTGACCTTTGGACCAACAAAAATGTACGGCATGTGAGAAAATGTTATCTATGCATGAAATACTTTCAAAATAAATTAATTTTATGTTGTGTCAAATCACCCCCCAGACCACCGAAAGGGAGGGGATTGCAACCCTCGATTTCCCCCCTTGTCGCATGATTTTTTGTACGGCGTTGCGGAATTATGGATTAGAAGAGGTTTTGAAACTGTATGGAACCGATGCCGTACACAATCAAATGACCAAATTTACCCTAAAAATCGGCGGAAAATCATACAAAAATTCCGACTTGGTGGCGCACTACTTTTGTACGGCACTGCGTGTTTTCCCATTATTTTTCTTGGATCTATTGATGGTAACAATGCCGTACAAAAATACATGACCAAAATGTACTCACTCTACCTGTGCTTTTGAATTCTCACCGGCACTCAGTTGGACAGCTTACAAGTGACGGCATAGTACTGAATCTTATTATTTTATGCCCTTATATCATTCTATATAGGTCTTCTGGTGGTTCAAATGACCCATCATTTTTCGACACGGGCTTGTAGTCTAACTGTATATACGTGCTAAATGCAATTTTGTAAATAGTAATTGATATTTCCAGAATGTCGTTTATAATAAAAAGTTATGTGCAAAGGTGTATTGAGACATTTTTTAGAAGGATAAAAATAAAAACATTGAATATAGGAAATGGTGATAATCAGCGTTTTATCAACCTGTTTATTATATAACTTTTATTATAATGTTAAACACTGTTCAAGCTTGCGGTCGCTTAACACCGAGAGAAAGCATCCGTGAAACCAGATCTTTTCAACAAAAATGCAAGATAAAGACCACGGATATTAGCTAAAGTGCACGGATTTCGTAACAGTATTCTTTGTATTATTACTTCCTCGTAACTGCAGAAAGACCAATTTTAATTTGAGGTTGTTAACATCTTCAAATTGCAGTTACAGACACAATTGCAACTACCTTAATCGATAGTTGCAAGTTGAGGATTTTTGTGGTTTGATCATATAGAAATAAAGAACGGAGGAAAAAGATTGCAGAAATTTAGGATTGTGACACTTAGTATTCTGAAGCGGCAGCAAAAACGATTGTTTTAACGTACAATGCTTGTGTCTTTCAATTGTTGTGGGATTCTATTGTTGTATCAGCTTATCTAATAGATTCTATTGCATAAAATACATTATTCATTCCATTATACCCAGAAAAAAGAGACTAAGTTTTGAGATATCCAAAGTTAAAAAATTTCAGGACGAAGATATTTTATCCTTTATTTAGGTAAGCAGTTATAAAATTAGAAACACAATTTTTATAAGCAAAAAGTATCCATTGACTCATGAATTATACGGTAAACCAAAGATTTGGAACATCAGCTCCAGAGTTTAACAAAGCAAGGAAAAAAATTCCTCGACCCCACATTTTTTATAAATGAAATAAATACTATATTTAGTTTGTGTACCCAGAATACATAAGGTGTAATTCTATTAATAAAACAACAAGTAAAAATTTCAGATTAATATCTATTTTAAAGACAATATAACTCCTTACAATTTAATTAATTACCCAATGATTTCTGGTTTGGGCTACTTTTTTAGTGAAATATCATATTAACCTTGACCATAAAGAAAAAATCAAGAACTTTTGTTTCTATTCAGGTAAAATCCATTGTAAAATAGGTAGATATAAAAAAAGGATATACATAACAGTTACAACTCAACTTGAGAGCAACAAGTTCAATTGTTCAATTTTAATGAACATTTTATTTGTAATAAATACTTTTACATGTATAAAAAATTACATACTATCAAAATAAACCAGAAATATGAGTGAAACGACTACATAAACGCATCAAATCGGTCTTACACAGGACAGATGTATAATACTGCAATCATTCACTCCCAAAATATTAAGATTCCCTTCGAAAATTTCAAGCTGAAAATTAAGTAAGGTCCAAATAGTTAAACAGAGCATATCAGGCCCGCTTAAGTAACCTCCGCGCAATCATCCATCTCCAACCGTGTGAACACCCCTCCTGGGTTAATTACAGGCCCCAAAAGAGAAGGGTGGTCAAAGGGATGGCGCATCCGGGTTGGGCCCACATTTTTCCAGGTGGGGTGGGGTTGAACGACCTCCTCAAACGAAAGAAAACCCGACCCTAGGAGAAAAAATCCCAGGGCAAAAAGAGTGCCTGTCCAGGGGGCAGTGACCTGAGCAAGCCGGGGGATGATTAAAAATGGATTTTTTTTTCTCCATCTTCTTGCAGCCTTCATTTGGTTCAGGGGAAGGGGTCAGCAGGGGTGAGGAGCAGGTAGAAGGAGCGGCTCGCCCCTGGGGGTGGTTCACCTCTGTCTGTCCTTGAGAGTCGTTCCCCCGGTGCTGCTACTACGCAAGGGGGTGAGCAGCGGTTTGACAACGACAGTGGAATGTGCTAAGAGCGTCTAGTCTGCTGCTGGAGATGTCTGTCTGATAGGTTTCTTGGAGGCAATGTCCATTCTGTCGGAATGAAGGAAATGCAAGAAATTGCTTTTCAGTAGAAGTAGAAGATTTTTTTCTCTCTCAAATGAATCGCTAACAGCCTGTCTATGTGCTTAAGTATTGAAGATTATTCATTGAATATATGGGTCATTGCTTAAAATTATTGCTGAATATTTTAATTAGAGGTTCAATGGCTTAAGATACTTATAATTTGACTTAAAATTATCATGGAATTCACAAAATTCTTTAAGTTTGAAGAAGGACATTTTATTGACTTAAAATGGATTTCTGATTTAATTACTCAAGAAATGTGCCTATCTATAAGTATTGAAGAATATTCATTGAATATATGGGTCAGGGTCATTGCTTAAATCTGAATATTTTATAATCAGAGGTTCAATTGCTTAAAATACTTATTATTTAGCCAAAAGTTATCATGATATTAACAAAATTCTTCAAGTTTGAAGAAAGACATTTTATGGACTTGAAATGGATTTCTGATTTAATTACTCAAGAAATGTGCCCCCCTTTAAGTATTGAAGCATATCCATTGAATACATGGGTCAGGGGCATTGCTTAAACCTGAATATTTCATAATCAGAGGTTCAATTGCTTAAAATACTTATCATTTAGCTAAAAGTTATAATATGGAATTAACAAAATTCTTTAAGTTTGAAGAAGGACATTTTATTGACTTGAAATGGATTTCTGATTTAATTACTCAAGAAATGTGCCTATCTATAAGTATTGAAGAATATTCATTGAATATATGGGTCAGGGTCATTGCTTAAATCTGAATATTTTATAATCAGAGGTTCAATTGCTTAAAATACTTATTATTTAGCCAAAAGTTATCATGATAAAAACAAAATTCTTTAATTTTACTAAAGCTGGATATTTTAATCAGAGGTTCAATTGCTTAAGATACTTGTTATTTGACTAAAAGTTATCATGGAATTTAAAAAATTCTTTTAGTTTGAAGAAGGACCTTTTATGGACTTGAAATGGATTTCTGATTTAATTACTCAAGAAATGTGCCTATAAGTATTGAAGCATATCCATTGAATATATGGGTCAGGGCCATTGCTTAAATCTGAATATTTTATAATCAGAGGTTCAATTGCTTAAAATACTTATTATTTAGCTAAAAGTTATCATGGAAATAAAATAAAAATTCTTTAAGTTTGAAGAAGGACATTTTATGGACTTGAAATGGATATCTGATTTAATTAATCAAAAATATTCATTTCAGATTTATTCAAGAATAATTTTAGTTACTAGAAAATCAAAAATTCTAAATTAGTTCAGAAAGGACATTTTAGGGAAGGAGTTTATTAAGTTAATTCTTTTTTTAAAAAGTACATAGTACTGTAAATGGTTTCATCGGATAACGTAAGGTGAAATACAGAAACAGTGACCCCACATACGTGGGAAAAATAAAGACAAGTCCAAAACAGAATATATCAATCCCTTCAGTCCTTAAAAAATTTAGAAGCAATTCTTAAAGTACCAAGTGGAACGAAATTTCCTAGAAACATGATTAATGATTTTCAACTCCATTAGGTAGGGGTAATTTTAAAATATTCAGAACAAAAAGAAAGTCACCAGAGTCTGGCGACGATGATAGAGTTTCGCAACAAACACCCAGAAGAGTCTGGCACCCGTTTAATGGGAAAATGACAACCGAGCAGTTCCTGTTCTCGACTTTTCTTCGGCGCAACATTTGAAAAAGATGATGTCTCTGGCATCTTTATAAGTGTTTTTATG
Organism: Tetragnatha montana; assembly: GCA_963680715.1. NCBI lineage: Eukaryota > Metazoa > Arthropoda > Arachnida > Araneae > Tetragnathidae > Tetragnatha > Tetragnatha montana. The sequence goes on from OY796675.1 coordinate 19,402,432, forward strand.
CAAGATGAGGTTTTGACAAGGTTGGTTTGAAAAATGATTTAGGATTAACTGGGAAAAGTAGTTAAATCCATTGATTACAAGTAAATATGATTATCAGGCCTTGTCACATTGTGATTTTAACATTAGTTTTTCTGGATTTTATCAGTTATGAAGTAAAGAATAATTTATATTGGAATTAGTTGGCGGATATTTTACTTTCGACAGCGAAACAATAACTACAAAGGGTTGACAATGTAAACGCCTATCGTTTGATAAACACTTGTTCCAAGTGTGACAAGCTTGAATGGATAAATGATTGACAACTTTATTAACCTGTTAGTATTACTTACTAGTTAAACCTGTTCAACAAATGAGCTGTCAAACAATGATTGACAGCTGATAGTTAAAGATGAAACAAAGGTTTTTAGTTCAACAAATTTAATTACATAGAACGCAGAAGAAATTATTAACGGTTGGTTTCACACATGAAAATTGTTCTAAATATTAACATTATTTATTACCTATTTGATAATATCGCAATTGTACGCATATGATAACATTAGAATGACCCTTCCTTTGCAAGAAATAAATAATTTTAAAGCCTTTTTTTTATCATTTTTGGTCACTTAAAATTTTAACTCGTAAAAAAATAGTTAAATCCAATTCTCTTGTTTTAGTTTGAAATGGTTTAACGTTTGATTTAACGATTTTAATGGTGAAAGCATACCATTCTACAGATTTATCTACGTCATAAGTCCTTAAAAATATATCCAAAAATGTAGAGTTTCTCTGAAAATATAAAAAGCAATATTTAAAACTTTAGGATTTTTACCTTTTTTAGGTCAAAATAATACAGATTGAACCGTATAATATATTTTTTACATATTTTAGAGAAAATATTATGAATGATAAGCTTTTACCAGAACAAATTCTTTATTTAACTATTATTCATACACAATTCCATTGGCTACTCTAGATCCCATTCCTTAAAAAAAAACAAAAAAAAAAAAAAAACAGGTCACGAGGGGTTCCCAAACACTGCTCGGACCCCCACCACGATAAAACCAATATCGACACAAAAAGAGATTCGACCGTTACACATTCCTCTCTCAACCAACCAACCAACCAATAAAAATCCCGATCGGCATACCTCCACACAGCACAAAAAAAATTCCTTTCTCCAACTCCCTCAAACACATTCATAGCCAGCCCAGCCTTAATGGAAGCCACGTTCCTTCCCCTCGAACAAAATCCGTCCATTAAACGCACATTTAACATTCACCCTACAGAAGAAGAGAAAAAAAAAACCCCAACCCATCGACAGCGATTTTCCACCCGGCCGAACGACGTCCATCCCGCAAGGTCGAACGAAGCAACTCTACCTACTGACCATCGAACGAATTGGGTCGTTGAACTGAGGGTCTTTCCCAGGGAGGCGCAGCTCAGCCGAGGTCACCCTTCTCTTCTACCCCATCCCCCCGTCGTTCCATATTTAATATAAATCCATCCGAAGGGGGGGTCTGTTTCGGACAATGTCTAGCCGAGTGTCTGGATTTCGGGGCGATTTTTCCTCTTTTCATCTTGCAGCTCGGCCAAAAGCCATCCATTCCAGCGAGAAATGAATTTTTTTCCCATGATGCCTTTCTCTTTCACTCGGTCGGCTAGATTTCAAGTTTTTTTTTCTTCTGAAACTCTAGAGAGGAGTTTCAGAAATGCCGAAGTTTTTTTTTTTTGGTGTGGTGGTGAAGTTTTTTTTTTCAGAGGGCGTTGCCAAGAGTTTTGGGGGATAAATGCTAGAAAAAGCGGTTTTGGAAGCGTGTTTTTTTTTTGGAGGGAATGAGACGTTCGGGAACTGTGTTTAAATGCGGAGGAAAAGTTTTTGAGTAAAAGGTATAATTTTGGTGGGTGAAACGCTTTTCGGTTAATAATAAAAAAAGTATAGCTGAAGTTTTATTTTGTAAAATTGCGCCGGAGTTGACCGAACTTGGAAGAACAAAAGGGACAGAAATAGAAAAGCTTGGAAAAAGTTAATAGCGTGGAGAAAGTTATGCATCATTAGTTTAAGTAATGGTTACCAGCAAACAGATTAAATTCCAATTTTAAGTTATTTTAAATAACGATTCTTGGTTTTTAAAAATAAAATAATGTCTTTAGGCATTAATTTATTGCCGCAGTATAAGCTGAAGAAAGGAACCTCAGGTTTAGGTCTTTTTCATCATATGACAAACAATATAATGGAAAGTTAAAGTTAGTATCCATAAAAGAACGGAGTCAAATTTACTTGGCATCTCTAAAAAATATAATCATTAAACAATAATAATAGAGAAAATATCAGTAAATTTGAAACGCCAGTAAAAGCTAATTTCCTGTTTTACACAAATAGGCATATATAATTAATATAATTTAAACTTGTGGTTATTTACAGTTCAGTTTCCATGAATGCCTTTTGCTATAACTACTTTTTTTAAATGTACCAAAAGCATTTGTTGAAAGATACTAATAGAAAATATCATACGTTACATAACACAGAAGTCACATATCATTTAACTAACACAAAGCTCAAAAACTTCTTCAGACCGTAACATTACATCAGCCAAATCACAATTAACTTCCTTACTCAAACCGAAGCATAAAAAAAGGAAAACCCAGACATCTGAAAAACGACACCAAAATAACAAAAGAAACGAGCGCCGAAAAATACACGGCTAGCTCCAGTATATCCATTGGTGGCCACAAATTGACCAAAGGCAAGCGCCGTTTGATTTATTATCAATTCAATTTGGCAGCCGACAAGATGTCTCGAGAGACATCCTAATGAATAGGTCTGCCTTGTACAAGACCTCAAATGAAATTACGGGTCTTAGCCCATAAATTGGCCCGGCTGATGTCCTTTCCTTGTTTCTCTCGGTCACCTCGCTCCTAGATCACGTCCTAGAGGCGCACTTCCAGCTTCTCTTTACGTCCTATTAAAGGCAGCGAAGGACTTCCCTAGTGCTAGTTTTTGGCATACTTGGGGAGTGATTTATACTTTGAAAGCGGTCTTCTAGAACTAGTGGTTGTTGGATAGGAATAAGATAGTAGAATGGAAGCTGCTAAAAAGGCAAATATGTAGTGAATTTGTTATAACAGAGTTTAAGGGTTATCAATGCCCATGTGTCACATTTTGGGTGTGGAATCTTTCTTACTAGATTTTAATAGAAACATTTAACTCTATAGTTACGCCAGTTTTGCAATGTCTCAAAACTAGAACAAACAAGAAAGCGATAAAATGCATTAACTCTATTAATATTCTCAGCAAAGAAAAATATCTTCCCATAAAAAGCTTTATCGTTAATTATAGCTAGTAAATCACACTTTAGTTAATTTTTTTTTCGAATAGGATATCGAGGTTTTTATTATAATGCATATTAAGTTTTATTGTAAAGGTGTTAAGAAATAAAACAAAGGGAATTCATTATTGGCTTTGATATAAAAACTTGCGATGAGATTGAATGGGGAACATAATGAGGTGTTAAAAATCAAATTAAATAGTATTAAAAAGTAATATAGAAAAAAATCCTGATAAATGGTAATTGAGCTTTAAGCTGCTTTCAACTTACACTAAAACTTGCCCATCCCATGATGGGCGACAGTTTAAAATTCGAATGCGGTGTCTTTAAAATTAATAAAGCAGAAGACTTTATGTACCAGTCTGTCATGACGCCCAGAATGGTCTAGAACCCAACTCCTACACAAACAAATAATTAATGACTGGGCGACACAGCACACTCAGTTGTCATCAACATGTTTGCTCACGGAACTTCTCAGAAACGAATTGAATTTCAAGAGTCGAGTTTTCCCTGTGACGACCCCAAGTTCAAATCTCCCACCCTCATGAATCAGCCCACTCACTTTTAAAAAATTTCAATAAGTAAAATTTTAAGATTTATGTCTTATACAGTTCAGCTATGACTTCTCCTTGTGTAAACTCAATGTGAGGGTGTGACAGGATATCAGACAGGCAAATGTTAGTTTCACAAAGATGAAAATGGATAGCCTTGGTCAAAGCCCCTTCATAACGCCTAGTTAATGAATAGGAGAAATTTTATTAAAACAAAGAAAAAACAGTAGAAAGCATGAATACGTACGCAGTAAAAAGAGCATGACCCTTGGCTCTAATCAAGCAGACACAAGACCTCAATTCCTTGTGGATTGTCTTTAGTTCATTAAATTAGTTTCTTTCCAGGATCCCAGACAAATTTTAGATGGAGGAGGATGGTGCCCACATATGAAAAAATCCAGTTTGTGAAAACTATTATGGACATTGGAACAGACAACCGCTCTTCTTTAAATCTAAGACACAGATAATCTATTTCGTTAACTATTATTAGCAAGCATTTTAATTTTTTATAACTTATACACAAACGACATTTGAACTAATTACAACCATAAGTAATATCGTTAACTCCTAGTAGCAAGCTTTTGTGTAAGAATAGCAAAGACTCATCACAGTTCATTGGAAATCCTGGATTTAAAAGTTCCCAGCCTTAACATTTTCAAGTTCACTCAATTTCCATAGGAGTTGATGAATAGCGGCCTGAGCGATTTGGGACGGAAGGAGACGAAACCCAGTAAATCCGGACATAAAACGCAGGAGGGAAGAAAAGGGCCGGACAAAGGACAGAGTCCAGACCAAAGAGTTCCGACCGCTTTGGAGCGACACGTCTGACAAATTTAACCCTTTGAGACCGGACAGCGGTCATAAAGGAGAGCACACCTAAGTTCACAAATCCCGCGTGAAAAGGGTAATGTTCCCTTCTTTTGCTCTTTGGGGTCATTCACCAAAGCGCAAAAGTCAGTTGGAGGCATTGTGAGAAGCCTTGTGGAGGCTTTTTTTATTTAAATCTTGTGCAGAAGGAGGTGGTAGGAGAGAAGGATCAGGGTGACTAAGGGGTATTTAAATTTAGCTTCTAACAGCAGGCGTTTGTTAGCTGGAGTTTTGATTTTTGAGCTTCTCATATAGCTTGGGGATTGCTCCAGCTTCCTTGCTCAGTTTAGTTTATTTAAAGGAAAACCTTACACACAGAAGGTGAAAATCGGATCTTTCAGAAGTAGTATTGGAGTTTAAATAACCCACTCTGGTTGCTTTTGATATAATTTGCAAACGCTTTTTCTTCAAGGCGATTTAGAAATTGACGCCCAGTTTCTAGTAATATAATAGTTAAAATCTATTGTTTTTCAATTAACACTGAAAGTGCAACTGACTTGGCTTAATTTAAATAATTATATGTAATTAAGTGCAAGCGTCCTCTACACTGTAAAAAAAAACCGTCTTTTTACGTATTCTTTTCCGTGAATTTTTCATGGATTAATTCCGTAAACTTCAAAACGGAATTTTTATCGTGAAAATTTCCGTTATTTAATTTCTCTCTCCTCACGCATGCGTATTGTGCTATTTCTCCACTTGTTTTGGTGAGACTCAAAGCAACGAGTTGTAAATAAGTAATGTGAGTTTGTGCCAGCGTCTTCAGGCCTAACGAACCTTCAGCTATTTTATTATGTGTAAGTAAAATATATTGTTCTTATTTTTTTTTCATTATTGGCTGTAAATGATAATGCTTTAAAATAGAAATACTCTGATAAAACAGATATTTAAACATCGTACGATCGCTTTCTTCGCCACGTAGCTCAAGTCTTAAAATATTGCATAGCTAACTAGTCTTATTAGATCGCAAAAATATGTTCTAAATAGTTGTGATAACTACTAACTTTTGATTAGACTTGTAATACTGTGATCGGTATTGTAAATTATTTAAATGAATTGTCTATTTGGATTTTACGGATTGTTTGTCAATATTTTTTTCAAAGTTATAATCGGGAATATACTGAACCACAATTCAAGTATATTAGATCGCAATAATATGTTTTAAATACTTGTGATAACATGTAACTTTTGATTGGACTTGTAATACCTATGATCGGTACTATAAATTATTTAAAAGAATCGTCTATTTAGATTTTATGGATGGTTTGTCATTTTTGCTTAAAAATTATAATCGGGAATATACTGAATCACAATTAAAATATATTAGATCGTGGCACGCTAGGGACTTATTGGGTTCCTAGACTTTTCTCGCCACATTTCATTTGTTTGTTTGTTGTTTCCGTTTATACCTCTTTGTGGCGTAGTGCAAAGGCGTAACGTCGGGTGGGGCACAGGGGGGCATGTGCCCCCCCCCCAACCGGTCGGTCAACTAAAAATTCTGAAATCAACGAAAAATCAGAATGCTAAAAACGTTAATTTTCAAGTTCCTTCATTTCAGATCTTTTAAGCTCTTTGAGGAGGTAAAACTGTCATAAGAATTTATGAAAGAGCTATAACAATTGAGTTCGGCGGTAATGATAGTATATCTCTTGGTACTAAGGGTGTATATCAGAGGGGGGGGGCAAAGAAGCTGACCCAAATTTCTAGGTACAGACGAAGGAGATGCTTGGTGTCTCCGAAACAGCAGTATTCCAGCTTTCACGTCCATTTTATTTGTGCTTATTATATGCTTGTTTTTACATCAGATTTAGTTTGCACTAAGTATTTCTATATATTTACTGCAACTAGTCGTGCCCCCCCCCCCCGAAATTCTGACTAGGTGTACTAAAATGAGTTAAAACCCTGTTTTTAAGGGTCAAATTTCCAAAAATTTTCTCTGGGAGGACCCCCAGACCCCCCTTTTGTGCTTGGAACTATATTATTCACAATTTTTAAATATTAACTTCCTCAAGATGCAAATCATACCTGGAAATATGTTAAAAAAGAATACATTGAATCTATTAAATGTGCATGGTGGGGGGCTTAGGAATACTTTTGGTCCTCTCCCCCGGTGCAAACTTCTAGATGTTGGCTTTTTAAAAAAATTTCTTTTAGGATATATTGGGCCCCTCCCGAAATAAATTTCTATATATACGCCACTGCAACTATAGTAGTTCTTTTACCTATGGTTAAGACTAGAGTTTTTTCTACATCGATAGGCCGTTTATTAGGTTCAAATGCAAATTCGAGTCTGAAAACTTTTCAGCAGTGCCCCCCCCCAACATTTTAGGTCACGTTACGCCTATGGCGTAGTGGACTTTCTGTAACCTTGGCCATTGAAAATAAAAAATATATTAGATAGCACAAATATGGTCTAAATACTTGTGATAACTTGTAACTTTTTATTTAACTTTGTGATACTGTGATCGGTGTTGTAAATTATTTAAATTACCTTCGGTTGCAATTGATTAAATCAAGATTGAATTATTTATTATTGAATTGATTTATTTTCCAACGATACAATTTTGCGAGCACACAGAACTCTCCTTTGGGTTAAAGGCAAAATCCAACCAGAATATCCAATCTTGGGTTTGGAAAAATACAAAATCAACCCTAGAAAAGGACTTAATTTCTCAGTTACGATAATCAGTGAATACTTCACTTTTATTCATTGTTGCATTGGTACCTAGAGAATCAAAGAACTGTAACATTAGAGAAATAGAAGCATTAATGATTTTGTTTTATAGTATATGATCGCTTGACGTGCCTGCCAAATTGTGTGGTTGGCAAACAAATCCTGCAAACATTAGTCACAATAAATTCATGTACTGCAATAAAGAACATTTTCATTTCAGAGTCTTTGCTGAAATAAATCCTGCTGCTGAATAATGAAATATTGATGTGATTCAATATTTTGAAAATACCATTACTGTGTTTAAATTACTTTTTAATCATGATTGTAAAACCCAATACTCATTTCTGAAAGCAATAAAAATTTTCGGGTGGATTTGTTAGTTATGTTTGATTCTATATTTTCATCTCATATTAAAATATTTTATTAATCAACCAAAGTTGTGAATTATATAATGAAAATCCACAACCCTATAAAGAAAATATTTAGAGATCCATTGAAAATTATCTTAATTTCTCTTCAATTCACTATGCTACTTGGGAAAATTATATTACAGACTGTATTTTTTTTATAAATTGACATGATTTGTATAGCCAAACATGAAGTAAATATGTAAATTAAATTAAGGTTTGAGAGGCTGGACTCACATCAGGGGGTCCGTCCAACGTCCCACAATATAGTATGTATCCACATTGAAGTATTTAATATAATTCCTAATTCCTATGCTAAAACAGGAAAATAAAACTGGATCTTAAAATTTTACTTAGAAAGGTATTAATGAACGTTACTTTTTAGCTTGATTAGACAAATCAAAGTATAACTCAAAAATTTTAATAGTGGAGCAGGTGAAATAATTGATAACTAATTTTTTATGGGCAATATGATAAACTGGGGATTATTAATGTCCGAAGTTGAGACGGGGCATGTGATAAATTCAATGGTATTTATCACTTTGCCCGAAATACGCGAGCATTAGTAATAATGTCCAGATTTATTACATTGCACGTAACAAACGTATAATCTCTAGTATTTCTCTTATTAAAGTATATTTTAATATTACTAGAAATTTATCAAATTTTCAGGCTGGTTAAGCTACAGGGAGGCAGGGTAAAGAAAGTAAAAATGTAAAAAAATGACGAGTAAAATAAACGTATTTCATAAAAATAGAAATAAGCTTGTTGATTAGTTCAATTGAAATAAAGAACGAATATTTTTTTCCTCGAGGAATATCTTTAATTATTATAGAGTATAGGAAAAATAAAGGTACAAACGTTTTCTTCAAATTAGGGAAAAATTCTAATTTTTGAAGAAAAAATATCAGACGCAATAGAATCAGATAACAGAAAGTTTCACTCCAATGACGAAAAGATATTAAACGAATGTTCTATAAAATAACGGAAAGTTTCTTTCCTTTGACGTAAAAAGTTAAAATGAACGTTCCATAAAATAACGGAAAGTTTCACTCAAATGACGAAAAAATATTAAACTAACGTTCCATAAAATAACGGAAAGTTTCTCTCATTTAACGGAATAAGATAAAACGGACGTTCCCTAAAATAACGGAAAGTTTCTCTCATTTAACGGAAAAAGATAAAACGGACGTTCCCTAAAATAACGGAAAGTTTCACTCATTTGACGGAAAAAGATAAAACGGACGTTCCCTAAAATAACGGTAGTTTTCCCTCCTTTGACAGAAAAAAAACAAAACGGACATTCCCTCAAATGATGGAAAAAGAAAATACGGACACCTTCTCAAATGATGGAAATAATCCGGCAGCAGTGCTGCCGGGAAATTTCCGTTTTTTGAAGAAACTTTTTTTTACAGTGTATATTACTCAAAAATTGAGACACTAGCCTGGAATGTAATCACTGTTTCATGACCCTATCTTTTAATTCGAGGATGCTTTTGATTTCTTCTACTGTTTTTGATCGAAAACAAGATGCCAATGGTCAGCAAGATGTTTCGCAATTTCTTGACCTCATGAAAATAGAAAAAAGGTTTTGATCCCAGAATAAATATTTTGAGGATAAGATCGTGATGATACAATGCCTGAAATATTACTCAAATTAAACAATTATTGTTCAGTGTTAGGCATGAAGGCATGTTTTACGCTTTTTTATTGTTCGCTTACTGCTATCCAAATCTAGTCATATGCCTTATAAGAGCCAAGCAACAACAATACTAAAATATTTAATAAATTTCATTCCTTTCTTTGTCCTGAATAAATTTAAAATTAATTTATTGCTCCATCCTAGAGACAGAAATAACCCACGCTGACAAGAAAGATATTTTAATCCTTCCGCAGATCAAAAAAGGCGCGGCTCTTTCGACCTTTTTGACCAAAGGACCTGCTAATGTCCAACACACGCGGTTGGGCAACACCTTCCATGAATCTCCAGACTGTGAGGTCAGTTTCATTCAATTCTGGGTAAAAAACGCTGAATTTCTTAGCATATTGAGGGGAAATAGCCCCATAATTAATGACCCGTAACGCCTAAGGCAAAAAGTAGGACTCCAAAAAAAAAAATGAGGTTCTCTTCTCAAAAGGCAAGTATCCTTGGGCTCACCAGTGGTGGTCGGCGTGGGATGGCTAGAGAAGAGAAAAGGGTTGGTGGCTTGGCTTTTTTAAATTGGAAACCCTCCGAGGCGGCGGTGTTGGTAAATACGACGCCCGTCTCGCTCTGCCAAGGCTCGTTTCATGCTCAGCATTTTTCTTCGGATGTGAACGACCATTCCGGCAGAATAAATGATGGTTTGGTTGAGAATAATTAATGACGCGTGGGATAGGAAGACTGTGGTTAACTTAAATTTTTTTTTCTAACTTTAGAAAAAGTTAAACCTCTCTACAATCCCAAAATAAACTCTGTAGGTCAGTATTTTTGCATTGCGTTTTTTTTACATTTATTTTCAATATAATATAGTTTCCTAAGTTCGTATTCTTAATTACATTGAGTACCTGTAACGCAGGAGTGAAAACTTTTTGGTTGAAATGCGACTTTTGAGCAAGTTTCCTAAAAAAAAAGTTAGATTTACTTAATTTACATTTTATTGAAATACTATATTATTTATTTGATTAAAACTTTGGTACGACTTATCATTTTGAGAAAAACTATGTACTAAAGTGCATTTTTGTTCTTTTTTATGCTAAAATTTTAGCAAAAGCAGAATTTATAGTTACAATTTTATAATAGATGCCCTCATATTGGAGAAAATAATATTTTTTAGAGGCTTAAAAATTTCTTTTATGTTTTGTTGTACTAATAGAAAAATTCACGCTAATTCTCCCTGATTATGATTACTACAGACAAAGAATATTCTACAGATTAAGGACATATTCTATTCAACGATTTTAGCACGAGACAGTTTTACACACAATCCTAGTTTTATATAAAAGTAAAGCATTTCCGAATACAATCCCCTACTATACAAACAAAATAATAGTCTTACGAAATATTTTGCCGAAAAAACCCCAACATTCTAGCAAGCAATGAAAATTCAACAAAAATATTTTCCCCACCCCAAACGAACCAAATCCTCCCAACCAAACACACAACGCAAACCAATCAATATAAGCTCCGATGAATGTATCCGATTCCACGGTTCGCACCCGAGAACCCCTTTCGTTCTTCGAAGTATGCGAACCACGTCTCTCGGCTGGCGCCAGGGACCGGCCCACGAGAGAGGTCAATCCGCGCGCAAAAGGAACCGGTTCAAGAAGTCCCCTTCTTCATCGTACGATGCTGCTGCTGCCAACTATTATTAGAATAATGATGAAGATAATGTAATCCAAGCGGAGAATCGATGAGGAGAGATTGGTTTACAGTATGGAAAAGGTTAGATTTGTCAGCTGTTGGTTTGGAGAGAAATTAGTTCCAATATCATTTCAAGTAATCATAATCTCGTCCTTAAATTTAAACACTAGAATATTTACTGCATGTTAATTTGACCAGTACATGAACTGCTTTGATACTTTATTAGCAGCTAAACGCTTTTTAACTATAGCTTAATATGGTTGTTTTCATGAATAATTTCAGCTTATGAAAACTTATGTAATTTGCTTCTGTCTAATTAAAATAAAAATGATTAATTTTGAAAAGTCTTTATGACTGTTAATGATGAAATAAAGATGTAAAGCTTAAAAATTTATTAATGATTTGAGAAACAATAGAGCATTTTCAATCACATGGCTCGGACCTAACAACGGCCTTAGCAACAGAAATTTTACAGTTTTTTGCCCTACAGAGGTTAACAGTTACAGAAAATGACTGGCCGTGGAATTCTTCTATTGGAGTATTTGCAATCACGTGACACTATACTTAAAAACCGCCTTAGCAACCTATACCCCGTTACCTAGCAACCGCCTTAGCAACAGTTAAAAGCCCTACAAAGGTTAACAGTTAAACGAAATTAGCTGGTCGTGACGTCACCTGAAAACACTCTATACGGATATTTGAGCTAGAATATGAAGCAAACAAAACTCAATTTAAAAACTAATATACATACAGCACTTAGGAGCTGTCATTAGGCATTCCTATTAAATTAAGGGGTTTAATTTAAACCAAATAATTATAACAGTTTATTTGCTCAGTTAGACAACTTTTATTTAGGTATCTTATTTTTGACAGGTAGCATTCAAATCAGCTCGGTGCGCTTCCGTCGTTTTTAATGAGAAAAAGCTCATCGCAATAACAACAACAACAACAACAGTGAAATAAATTTTTAAAGGAATAGATACCCGAGAACAGTATTAGGCCAAGTAAAGCAGCTTATCAAGAAAAAAGATTGATACATTCACTTCTGTTGTAATATGGATATGCTGCGAGGTATCATCTCATTAAAATAGGATTTCAAGAACTTAAAAAAAAGTTTAGCTAGAAAATTTTAAGTTCAATGTTGGTTTGCACAAAGGCGATTTTTGTAATGCTTATTAATACAAAATTAAGCTTGCATGTGACATGACGAGCACTACAAGAAATAAATAACGAGGTTTATTAATATTTTAAAAATAAAGATTTTCCAGGAATCATTAATGCTCAACGTATCACTCACACACGCAGAACGTAGCGATATGCTAATTTGGAAGAGCTAAACTTATGTTTAACAAAGTTTTGGATAAGACAGAAAGTAGAATATGAGAGTCAATTATTTTAAGAATGCACATACTTCTTTATTCATTTAAAAAGGAAACATCACTAGGCTGTCAAAATCACACGCAAATTAAAAAGAATCCAGCACTGATAAATTGCGGACCCTATTCCGTATTGCAGTGCATCTGCTAATTTTATTTTGTATGTCTTTTGCATATTGCAAACAGCGTATTTTATAGGTAATATTTCAAAAGTTACAGAATAATTTTTGTGCAAATTCTCACCGCACTAAACAGGTTACCTGCACTCAGAATGAATAGCAAAATAATTCAGTAGTTAAAAGAATATAATACTTCTGAGAAAAAATACTTCCAAGAATTAAATTCAGTTCAGAGAAGCACCTACATCAAATCCTATGACCATTATAAAAACTTAATAGTAATACTGCAGCAAATAATATCTGGAGGGGGGATTTTGAAGTCCAGTGTAAGAGGATAGAGGATATTTCGAAAGTGCTCCAAGATATTAAAGTCGCAAAGGCAATAAACCCCTATGTTCGTTGCTCCGATCAAAACTTTAAACTAAAAATTTTCGTAACATCAATAAAGTAAATAGAAATCTTCAACCCATTTCTCTTTCCACACCACTACTCAAACACGCGGCTACATAAAAAGATAGCCCATTGAGCTCGTCATAGAGTGTTTGAGAACCTCTCGGTCATCCCCAGTCAGCCTCTCCCGATCCGCTCTCGCTCCTCCTATTCGAAGGGCGCGAGAAGGCGACGAGGAAGCGGAAGGCGCCGACGCCCCATCCCTTTGTCTCGGCGCCGTTCGTTCGATGATGATGCATCAGCCGATTCGCCCCGAACGATCCCGAATGATCATGGGTTATGCGACCGCAGAGGGCCGATTAGAGGTGTTCCGTTTGCCGTTTTTTCGTGGAAGGTTGCAACCTGGATGGATTTGTGCGAAGTGGGGTGATGGTGGTTTGCAATTACCTGAAGTGTAGTTATGTGCAGCAACCAAATATGCGCACGAATTGAGGTGAAACGTATTTTGAAAGGGATGAGACGTCAGAAAATTCATTGCTGTCATAATTTGGTAAGATTTCTGAAATGAATAGGTTTAACAATATACTTCAAGAGAAACCTCAGAATTTTAAGGTTGTTAATGGTACGCATCTTAATATATAAAATGAAGAAATCCGTCTGCTGTTTTGATAAAGCATATGATTGGCCGAAAAATCCGTTGTTCAATTAAAAATAGAAACCTTGCGGAAGCGACTGAATATAAGGATAAAATAAAAAAAGAAACAAGCTGATATTGCGAAAAAGCTGATATTATTGAGAGAAGGAGTGATTCCTTTTGAAACACAAATTTTTGATAACGCTCTTCAGAATAAAAAAACCCCATAAAAATGTCAATCTTTGAATTAATGAGCTAAGAGCAGGCACTGAGCTGTGCCTTTAAATCACTCTGGCTTTTTATACATTTACTGACTTTTGTTTAATTCTTCGATTATATTCATTTAACTGTTTGAATCCATTTTTATGAACGGTAATGCAGCGGGCCTCTTTGTGTTGCAGTCTAGGTACTCTACTAAATCTGTTGCACCTTAAGTTTAAATATTTTTTAACAAATATGACTTCCCAACTATTTCAAAGTGTATGAGATTCTGTCCAAGGAACTTAGTACGGGCGCAGCCCGTCAATAATGTCTGAGCAACGCCGGGATAGCGCGTGCGCTATAGGTATTTATATAAAGTTTTACTGCGCCCGGGCAACGCCGGGTCTAGCGCTGAAAGCGCTAGTTGACTATAAAAAAAGATTTCGAAACTGAAACGAAATAAGTGTAATCCAAACAATTATTTGATATTCGATATCGATTTGAGAGGGTGTGAAACCGAGATACGATAATCAATTATCACTAATTAAACAGCTGAGGAGCCACTTTTAATCAAGCCCAGCAATGATATGATAGTTTATTTCACCAGATTACTTGCTGAATGATTATTTGGTAGATAAGCAATCACAATAAACAACTGCAAATTCTCTTTTAATTGATCTTGTTTCACACGACAACAAATTATTTTTTACCTATCACACACATGTAACCAATCATAAAACAGAAACAAATCTTTTTGACAAATCGTCTAGGATTTATTTTTAATCTTTTAAATAATGGACAATTAAGACTGTTTTCAAGTGCAAATGACGAAACCGAGGTAATCCGTTATTTAACAAAAAAAAAGTTCATGATTGAGTAATAGAAAGATAACCCCAATGTCGGTCAAGGTTATTACATAATCCAAACCAGTTCCTTCAAACAGCCTTCAAAACGGATTCCAAATTTTAATCTCCCAATTAATTTATTAGCACCAGAAGATCAGGAAACGGACGCAACAACAAAGCAAACACGACCATACTTCAAAGTCAAACAGAAGGAGAAAAAAAGATTTCGACAAGCACGTGTTTTGGCAGAATTGGTTTCAGATGATGTTAAAATAATATACTAGTTAAAAATAACTATCAGAGACTGAAGAAAACCGGTTGACGTCACCCATCAAAAAGAAGGCAACAGTTTCAACCCTTCACTCAACTGCACCTAGTGAATAAAAGGAACACGCGGGAACTATTTTAATCCCTATTACCCAACGAGAATTATCTCCTACACACAAGGCTAGGTGTTGGAAGCAAGTGGGTTCCGCCCAGCAATGGTAATAACGAGCAAATAAATAAATGAAGGGGGAAGACGGTTCCGCACGAGTAACACACATTTTGCTGCTTTCGAGGCCACAGACAGGTTGCTGCTGCTTCAAAAGGCGGACGACTAATTTCTAGCATCGTTAGTGCTCATCCCGAGCAGAGAGATGGGTGTAGGAGATTATGCTAAAACATTAACCATTCCAGTGAGTCCTATAGCCGCCCTAAAATTACAATTGGATTCAATGGAAATCTCGGGCGGTCTTAGGACTGAAAGGGGGAATGCGATACTCTTTTGAATACGGCGACATTCAAATTATGACCGGAAGCGTATGATGACATAAAATTATGCAATTTATGTAAAATATATATTATTTTGTTGGACTTCTATTTATGAGATTTAGTAGAAAGGTATCTGCATAGCAATAGATAAAATATTTAGTGATACTTACCGAAAATTCCTATAAAACAAAGATAATCCACAGATATAAGAAAGAACGTAGCTTACCTGAAAGAGAAAAAGGAACAGTGAGAAATCATTCAAAAATAAATAAATAAATCAATACACATAACGACAAATAATTTAAAAATTAATACACATACATAGCTTTTTATTTGGTATGTTGGTGTCGTGTCCATGGGAGTGTTAAATGTATCCATGTGTGATGTGTATGCAATACACAGCCTGCTATCTCCTTGATGTTATTGGAGTAGAGACTTTAGCTTTTTATTTGTGTGATTAAATAGGGTCACTCAACTTTTTAACGCCTACAGTTTTCAACATGAAATTTAGTTAAAATTTTTGAAATGGTTTAGTTAAAATGTTTCCCCCAACATAAATTGCCAATATAATAGGTTTACTTTATTTTCTGTGAGATTAATTTACACTGAACAACTCCATTCGATCAACATTTTCTTAATTTTCACCAACTTCTACTACAGCAGCGGTTCCCAAACTTTTTCAGCCGCGGAGCCCTTTTCAAGAGACAAATTCGTCGAGGAGCCCTTTACACGGAAATCAAATTTTCAAAGTGTAAAAAACAGATTCTAATGCTTAAATTCTTTAACTACAAGAGATGACAGCAAGAATAGAGAATGTTATTAAGCAAATTAATATTTTATAAATTAATATTTATTTCTTTAATTTTTTAAAATACTTGACAATTTGACATTAAACAAGTTTTATTTTTAATTGGTAGATTAAGACCACAATGCTACCTACCATTTCGATTTAGAGGTAGAGAGGGTAGGGAGCGGCAAAATATAGGTTTTTAAAAGGAAAACCTTTGCAGAAGGTTATTTATTCTCATTTCAAAGCTACAAAAATTGGAAATTTAAAAAAAAAAAATGTATTATATTTTAAAATTTCTTCGCGGAGCCCAGTTTGGGAACCGCTGTACTACAGTAACAATTCCTCAAACACTTTGACCACACACTCCATTTGAGCATCAAGAACGAAGGTCACGGACGCAGCCACCATTAATTTAGTCAACCTCACAGATAAGGGATAAAAAAAACTGCAATTCTGGCCCAAATACATGCCCAGCAAGACCTCCGAATATAATAATTAATCCCATCCCACAACTTCCCCTAAAAAAAAAAACCCAGCACGAGTCACGGATTTTTTTTTCTTGAATATCGCTTGCAAGGGACTAATCAGCCCATTCCCATGCACACACCGCGCGAAATGTCACGGCCAGTAAAGGCCACAAGCGGTAATCTCTCTCTCCCCCACATTGTTTGAATTCAATTCCAGCTCTGTCCAGCTCATTTGAATGCGTCTGTGGGGCGGCACGTTGCGATACACGGGACGCTCAGGGTCGCCTTTCTTTCGACACGAGGAGAGTTGAGTTGACACCTTATGGGTTGTCAGGTGGGCTTTTTATTTTTTTGCATAGTAACGAAATGGTGGTTGAGTGAGTTGAAGACATTTTTCAATTTCATGGGTTCTGAGGTCTCAATTATTGTGATGGATAAACGTGGAGTTGTGTTTGCTGTCCTCATTTAATGGGGTGTGAGGGTTGTCATTAGCAAGGTCAAGCGAAATCAGGTGGAATAATCACAGAAAAGAATTATATATTTTAAGGAGCGTTTTTAAATACTGTTCAGTTCACACTGAAGATAGTTTGGAACTAAGTAAAGTTTTACAAAATTTTGAGAAGGAATACAGTCATTACTAATACCTTGCAATGTACTTCTGAAATAGTCTGTAATTGTGTATTGCTTGATTTCACGAGCACTATTAGTGCAACCTGATAATAAATTTAAAATTATTTTCAAAGAAAGTATCTACTTAAATAAAACCTAGGTCGCATTCCGCTAATTAATCGGATTTTTTTGGCAAACTCCAAGACAAGACACTCTTTTAGCTCTATAAGAAAATTACACAAAGTTTAACAGATCTTACTAAATAAAATGTTTTAATATTATCAAAAAGATTGTATTCTAGAAATACATAAAACATTTTAAATAATTTTATTTAACTTTAATAACATTTTTTATATCCTTGTGCCACACTAGTAACAGTACTAATGTTTTGAAAACAAGAATTAGTTTTGCATTTAATGCCTCAAATTAATACTATATCAGATCATGCATTTGTGCCAGGTGGAATGTATAAAAATAAATAACTATTACTGTAGATAAATAAATATTCCTATAGATAGATGTAAATAAATAACCTAGGACAATATTATGCGCCTTAATCCATTGTTGTATGACCATAACCATTTTTTTACAATTAATAAATCCTTTGATTAATTGTTTAAAAATATTAAAAAAACTAGTGCAATGGAACCTGCCAGTCGGAAGACGACAGCCTTGAGAAGGTTGCCTTTCGAACCCCATCTGTCCAGGTCGATTTATGGAAAATTCGAATACAAAGGTGTTTTAAGAGCTGGCCGGCATATGACCGCGGCGATAAATGTAGGAACAAGGTCGATTTTTTGTTTCATTGAGTCAGTGTCAGGGATTGAGGAAGAGAGAACCGGTTGGGAAGGTTGGCTATCTTTTGGTATGCAGATGGGACAGAGCTCTCCCGGTTGTGAAAGGTATATCATCCACTGATGGCTTTGTTTAGGGAATACGGAAATTAGTAATAGCGAAAAAAATCAATTTTTAATGTCTAATTTAAAAATAACATTTAACTATACTGGTCAAAGTTTCATGGTGTTGGAACGACTACCACATTATTGTTTTAAATATTTTGAAGGATTTAATACAATTAATTAAGATGAACATAATTTATGATTTCCTTAATATAGGAAAACTAATACTATTTTTAAAAATAGTTTTATAAGTTAAAAAATAGGTTTATTGTCAAACGGATTAACAATTATTTTAGGATTTTTTGTAAAAGTTTCAATCAAACAAGTTGAAATATCCATGCCACTTCTGCGATCCCAAATTTGGATGTTTTTTTTTTATCAAAATGCAAAAGCACATTTCTTTCTAATTTACGTATTTTAAAAGATTATAAAACAAAATATATCTTCCAGATAACACTGAATTTTATTGGATTTAAACATAACCCACTTGATTCCACTCTAAATGTACTAAACTACCAGTCCCTTCACCGCAATAATTAATAAACGACCCCCCAATCTTCATTAGTCACCAACTGCGTGGAAAGGACGACTATTTTCTCCACCATCAACAGAAAGCCAAAACGCATTCGCTTCCACAATACCAGGGAAAACGGCTGAAAGGAAAAAGCCACAATCCCAAAAGGATTACGACCTGTTGACTCAGTTGGCCTTCTCACGAATTAACGGATCCCGAATTTACACCACCTCTTGAGCACACGATTTCCGGGAGTCCTTCATGAATAGGAATGGAGGTAATCATTCGAGGAGAGCATATATTAGCGCAGCGTTAATTCAAGGGATTATATGGATAGGATGAGTGAGAAGGTTAGCTCTTGCCCAAGAGTACCTAGAGAGAAGATACGAGATCTGTTCCAGTAAACGCTGTTAATATTAACTCCACTACCGAAGCGGATCCAGGTTTCACTCCTTACTTAGTGGCACCACAGTAGTTTTTAAAACACCTTTCGCAATAAAATCTTGAAGGATAATTACTTTACTTGGTTGTTGTCAAGTCAAATAGATCCATGGACCCTCGCCAGGTCAATAACCTTTTTAGAGTAGAACCCTCCTTGAAAAGAAAATTCCCGTATTTGATAATATACTTCTCTTGTCCATAAAGCTACACATAGCAGCATTAATTAAGCAGCAGAAATTATCTTCAAATGTCATTTTATCCAGTGAACCTGTACCATTCTGAAGGGGGGGGGTTCCAAGAGAAAGTTTCGAGAATTGATGTTTAGGTGTAATAGTTTAATTGTAACTATATGTCGACGAAATCTAAGTAAATCGAGTAGGTTAGAAACTACAATGCGTACAAGTTACAATGAGGGTTAGCATCTACATTCTATAATACAAAGTGGATTGGAGTTCTTTTTTTTCCAAGTGCGTTCTTGATACGAAGTTTCAATAGTTAAGTAGCAGTAATAAAGTAGAGAATAGATAGACAAACCTCCCAGAAATTTCAGTAAATTATCAGTTTTAACCAACACGGCAAAGAAAACCTTTCGTTCATGGTCACTTGAACCCCTTGTGGCTTGGAAGCTGAGTTGAAATAGTTAAAATAATTTTGTTTTTAATAACCTTTTCAATAAACTTCTCGAGAGGAGTTCTGAACACCGAGCTAACAACTTCTATTTAAGGAAAAACACAGCCTCCTCCTGATGCTCTCTTCCTGATTAACGTTCTCTTAATTAATTACCAGCATACTTTACGATCCAGAAACGAAAATAATTCCAGAAAAAGGACCGAGGATCCCAGTGATGAGATGACGAATGGCTCCCGAAGCATGTGACTCGGCCGGAATAACTTCCAGAGAAAAGGATTAATATTTCACACACAGCTCGCGAGGAATTGGACTTAGTCACTGGACCAATCACAGTAAAAATGGATAATGCGAGCAGTGCCTGGAAACCTGCCAGATACAGATCCAAGCGATAACAGCCCTGGCATTTTCTATCTAACAGCCGCGTGCTTCCATCATTTCTTTTTAACCAATTAGTGGGGATACTAATGTGATAGCACCTCTACTATGTGTTACGTCTACAATTGTACGTTTCTACAGTGTGTGTAATGGGTACTCAGGGTTTTCTCTTTTCTTATTCCCATCTCCAGAGTATCCTCTTCTTATAGGTACTTTTTAAAAAAAATTTCTCCCTATTAATTTTTTTCTCACTTTAGCCTCCTTTGAATTATACCTTACTCATTTTTCTATCATTCCAAATGGGAAATCAAGGAACGATGCATGTAATTTGGGATTCATAAACAAGTCATCTTTACAATTCGAGGCAAACAATCGAGAAAATATCGAGAGATTGACTTAATTAAGAATTTTTGGGCCTCAGTAATAAAAAAGAATTATGGCTGATAAAAGAAGCAAAACACATTAATTGGAAATAATTATCAAATACGACAACAGTTTTTATTTTTTCACCTGAATGCCTTTATTTCTAAATAATTTTTAGGACGGATACACAACTAAGTCGGAAATTTACCACACATCCTACAGAAACTCGGTAA
Source organism: Tetragnatha montana (assembly GCA_963680715.1). NCBI lineage: Eukaryota > Metazoa > Arthropoda > Arachnida > Araneae > Tetragnathidae > Tetragnatha > Tetragnatha montana. The sequence goes on from OY796675.1 coordinate 19,423,218, forward strand.
CCTGAGAGAGACGCAGTAACCCCAAAAACCACAACACGTGGAACTTGTTGATAAACATTCCTCTCAAAATGAGATAACGCGAAATTACACAAGTATTCCACATACCCAGTTCCACCCAAACCCATTTGTTCGCATTATTACGTCGAGACCGACTTTTTCCCTGGATGTTTTTCCCTTTTTTCCTGGATGATAGAAAAGCACCAACCACCAGGAAAAGACACAAAAGCGCGTGTTTTTCCCACAAAGCCTTTAACTATTTCAATATTAACTGTTGAAAAACGCATCAAGAGCTAGTGTGAAAGTAGTAGCGGTCCACCAAAGCAGCTGGATCAACTGGCGCATGCGCACGTCGCTCAAGAACGTGTAGGGGTACTTTTTTTTATCGCTCGTGTGCACAGAATAAAAAAACTATAATAAAAACCGTTCCTCTACCACCAGTTGCATCATTCGGAATCGTTGCCGCTGGCCATGGAGACCTGTCGCCAATGGAGTGAGAAATTCGAACGTCCAAGGTTTCTCTCTTTCCGATTGGAAAAGGGTTGAGGAGAGAATGATTATTCCCCGAGAACGATTTATTGGGTTTGTTGTGGGAAAGAATTTCGAGTTCGTGAGTTTATGTCGCTTCATTCCAAACGAGTCGGAGGGATGATTGACATAGGCGATTAATAAAAGTAAGAGCTACAAAGGAATTTTGTTAAGGAACCTTTATGCTATTTATTTATTTATTGAGCGTCTCTTCATATGAGAACATTAAACTATCGTGGAGAGGATTGCCATTAATTTTTATCCCGTCCTTAGGGGCCGTTCAAATATTTCGTAAGCACCTAAGGGGGCGGGGGAGAGGGTTTGCTCTTTGCTTATGTTTTGTATGAGGGGTATGAGTGATGCTTACGTAAGTTGATACAAACACTGCATTTTCGAAAATCTCTTAGTTTTTTAAAAATAACTCCATAATCCAACCGAAATTAATTTTACACAAAGAATTGAAGAATTGAACTAGGAAAAAAATTTAAGCATTTCGACTTCACGAGGAAAATTTTAACGATAGGTTAAGGACAAGGATAGACTTTTACAGCCGTCAGTTTGTGGTTGTTTTCTTACGTAATTATGATGGGGGATTTGCGGTTTGCTTATCTTTGCTGACAGGGGGTGTGTGTCAAAAATGACCAAAAATATGCTTACGCAATTTTAATACATTATTAGGACCTACATTAATTAAGAACAAACTAATTTTGATAGAAATAAAAATATTTTATAAATCGATTACAAAAGCAAGGGCTATAAATGGTGATAACTATTTCGAGAATGCATTTTTCATCAATAATGGCGGTTTTAAAATTCACCCTCTCTTCAAGACAGCATTGTAATACCATAGCCGATACCACATTTATTTTAAAACCTGGTAGTACTATCTGCAGTGGCATCACTTCTGCCGGATTGCAGATAGTGACACTAACAGCCATAATCACAGATATCAGCATTGGTATTAAATCCTTGGTTAAAGAAGGATTCCACCCATCAGAGTCAGCGATATTCGCAATATTTTCTTTCTTCAGTTGCTGGTTAACCAAGCCGCTGATGGCTGTAAGTAATTTACAAGTAATCAAAGTGAAAAAAATAGAATTTTACAAAAGGGACAAGCTCCAAGTTGCTCCACGTATACACGCAGAAATCTCAAAGCTCCAAAAAGATCCATCAATGAATCCCTCAAACCTGGTTCCCGAAAAGGGACAGGTAAAAGGTCACGCGGAATGGATCTCCCGGACAAACACGTGCTCGGCGTTTCCTGATTCGCACGAGGCACGCTAGTCCCGTGCACGCAGGGTCCGAGGGGCAATTCGGAATGAATCCAAAGGATCTAATCAAAGGGATGGAAGCATACGTGCGCAACCTTCTCCAGGATCCCAGCTCTTCGAGTCAAATTGTCCAGAACTGAGTGCTTCAATTAGGGGCCATGAAGGGCTTCTATATTAAAACGCCTGCTTTGTAAGTCGTTGTAAATTAAAGTAATGATTGCACGTCATACAGATTTTTCTTCGTTTCATCCTTTCGTTAAGACAGAATATCCAAGATCATTACTAGTAATTTTCTAATTCATAATTACAAAAAAAAAGTCTAAATTAATTTTATCACAAGAATAAATTTTACACGGAATCGTTAAAAAGTGAAGCAGGGGAGAGTCCTCTACATTCTTCATGCAGCAAAAGTAGATGTTCCCTCTTCATAGGTTTAGGAATACACACAGTGGACACTCCCGATCTACACCCCCTAAAGTTAGTCGCTTTAAAATAATTTAGCAGAAAATTTTCCGACCACAGTATGCGGCCCATAAGAAAGTAACGGGCTCAGAACAACTAATAGAACAACGGAATAGACAAAGAGTACACGTGAAATAAAAAGTTAAGAACAATTCAGGTGGTAGGCCGATGTGGATATCTATGATTCTATCTAAGTTATGTAATATAATCGTATAATATGCTATGCTAGTCGCTTTCTTTGCAATAATATACCTAATCAAAATATTTCGTGTTATGACTGATAATTAATATGGAGATCAATAACGTTAGTTTCTGATAATTTGCCTCTATTAAATCGCCGGTTATGGGAGTGAATGCTGATGGAAGTCAGAACAGGGAGACAACCACTAGGTTACTGGGTAAGAAAAAAAAATATCTGGGTGAAAGGAAAAATAACCCAAACAATGTTATTTTTGACACACATGCGTCATCCGCAGCCCTCGTCACCCGCCGGTGTTGTGTTTGAACAGACACGTAAACAATATACCACCATCCGAGTTCATGACGTACTAGAGATCAATCAAATAGGAAGGTTCGTTATTCCCTCGAAAACAACGTAAAAATCGAACGATATTTTCTACCACAGAATGCCTATTATAGACTAACGTGCTACTGACGAAGTTTCCATGGAATTCATCTCTTTCGATGTTATCGGTTAATACGTTGAAATCTCAAGAATAACGTATAGGACTATAAAATTATATCGCATATTTCTTTTTTAAAAACAGGTTAATGTACTAAAAACAAGTATATAAGTGTTTTGAAGGAGAAGAGATATAAGATATAAGGAATGGAGTCAACATGCCGTTACAATAAGTATAATTTACATTGGATTTACAGATTTAAGGGAACGTTATAGGAGGAAGAACTTAAGATGCAATAATTGATAAATCTATTTGGTACTCTAGCATGAAACAAATATAAGAACCAAATAAAGAGAATCTTCCAAACCTAACATCATAATTATTTATAATGCATCACTTAATCTGTATGCCAAAGTCGCAAAAATTTCGCCGCAAAAAAAAGTATCAAAGTTTGAAAAATCGTTATTTGTTCCACATTTTAGATTTTAGGGCTTTATAGTAGTAGTTTATACAAACGTAGGGGACTGAAACTTCATACGCTATCTATTGGGACCCTAAAGAATAGGAAAAGCCCCTGAGAGTGAAGTTTTTTATTTTTTGAGTTACATTTATATCACTATACTGTTGAAAACGTATAGCAAAAGTCTTAAAAACGTCATTGTAGATTATCTCAAAATCTACTAAAGCTATTGGGTAAAAAGGGATGGTATGGTATATTCTGAATCAAAAGGTCGAATAAATACAAAAACAAGTTAAATAACTAAGGCAGCAAAATGTGTGTTGACCAGTTTTATCCTATCTATTTCATCAACCCAATTTATTAATAGACGAGTTCAAAAACGGTTGTTTTTACATGGAAGATCTCGAATGGATCACTCGTCGATACAGACACTACGGACGAACATAGTAAACCCCGCCATCTTGTTTACAGGCCACGCGTACACACACGGTCGGCAGTTAAATAACCGAGCCAAACTATTTCGAAAGTTTGAACAGCCAATAGATAATGAGTAGTAAGAAAGAAACGACTAGTTAAATCTTAACCTTGAATAAAGCTATTTTAATATAAATATCAAATACAGCCGTTTGAATCCAGAAAATTATAAATATAAAACGAGGTAAATGGAGAAAGTAACATTAAGTAATTAGTAACATTATACAAGATATAAATCCTTGCAAAATAATTGCTTTTTAAAAATTTGAAATGCTATGAGGTGGAAAATATGTTCGAACAATTTTAAAATTAAATTGTAACTCTAAAAGTGGTAAAACAATATATGCCACGATTTTAATTTCATTGGTTTTCTAAAGTCGTTTGCATTAATGAAACCTCGATTAACTTAATTCCTTTATTGACAGTCTCAAGTCCTTGAACAAAAGGTGCTTCAAATAAAATGTATTAATGGAATAAACGGAGTCTAAGATAATTGTGTTCAGTTAGGAACCAAGTGCTTTTAGAACAGTTCATTATTTTTACCAACATGAAAATTGCATTAATGTAGAATTTTATATTTAACTAGTTTTGACATTAAAAAAGCCGATGCAAATTTATAAAATCATTGTCTCAACCCATTACCCACTTTTTAGCTCCATTTGGATCTCCAGGAGTTTAGAGAACGCCTTCCCCAAGAGATGGACAAAGATCAAGGACAAAGGTTTTAAGAACTCCAGGGGGTTCGCTAACTCTCCATTAACTGAAAATGCTTAAAACACGTGTAGAGCTTTTCCTAACATTTTCATTTATTTGTACCATTAGTCTCAATCAATTAGTATGCTACCTTACGGAAGGTAGGTCTCCAATGACGAAAGCTCTTTTTAAATCAGTAGCCCACACGTGAAATTTAATTAAGTATTTCTCGACTAGTTCGAGTTACACTCAATGCTCTTTTCGAATTTTAATTAATTGAACTTCATATAGCAATAATGGATATGAGTAACAAATAGATCAGCAAGAATTTTACTTTTTGGAGTGAGCTCTGTCAATTGATGCTCCTGTGTGTTTTTTGCGTTCATAATGCAGAAAAATTTATTTTAGAGACGTATACTAACTACAAAGAGATACATCTTCCAAATTAGTTTCGCACTTCTGATATATAGTTTGTAGATTTTCTTTGAAGCACAGTCGAAGAGTAATTTAAATGCAAAATCCCAATCTTAAGTTAAAGAATTGATATGAAGGGTACAGAATATATTAAAAGTATGATTTTGCAATTAAATTACTCCTTGACGATGTTTCAAATCAAACTTTAGATGAGAAAAAAATTATATTATTTACTTTAAGAAAACGTCTCTTATTAAAGTAGTTGGTTTTATGGAAACGTTTTCTAATGTTCATCACTGTATTAAAGTCAAAATTAGTTCTAAACGAAGATAAATAGATAAATATGACGTCCCAAAGGAAAGGGGTAACTCGAAGTGAATATCTGATATGAGAGGAAGATATAATTGTTGATCAACAGCATAGGATGAATTCAACACCATTAATTCATCTCTACCTATTTGAACTATCATTAATAAATTCATTCTTCTCAATATTGATTATTGTACGAAAAAATTAATGCAAATTTGAAATTAATAATAATTGAATAAGTATAGATTTATATGAACATTACCGAAAATAAATTAGTTTATTTTTTGTTTTAAAAAACTTTCATATCCAGGATTTCAAATATTAAGTAAAACCAAATACATTATACAACTTCAAAACACATTGCAAACTAGGTATTAAAATAGGAACTTTTAGGAAACAGTAGAATATTAATTAAAATTATTTTAGAAGTTTAGTTGAAGTTATTATAGTTATGCAAGATATTTAAAAGAAAGAGTGAGTAGTGTATTTAATATTAAAGAAAACCTTTTCTCCTCTCATTATTACAAATATCGTCAATCTAGGTAAGTAAAGGTATCCGTCTACCTAAACTGATGGACACAGTGAAAGAGGACGGAATCCATCCCAAAAGATTATAATACTGAACTTATACCAACAAAACAAAATGCTCCAAAACCACAACAAACGAAAAAAAAAAGTGAGAAGTGAGCCATCCGATAAATAAAAAGCCACTAGAGAGCGAACCACACAATAGAAGTATCACTCTCACCCACTTCGCGTCACTCGAGTGCTCTCACTTTCTCCAAAGGTGGTTCCCACACCGCACAACACGAGAAGAAAAAGACCCCAAAAAGTGTTCTGGCCGTCGCAATTAGCAGCGAGGAACGCGGAAGCGACACTTGAAGACAGCTCTCTCGTCCATCCGTGTACCGAGAGTTTGTCACTCGATTATTTTCGTCGTTGTAATCGCCGTTCCCGTTCGGTGGGCCTCATGGTTATGTATCATTTTGATTCACAGTTTGAATTTTTTAAAAATATGAATTTGGAATCGGGTGTTGCGGTGGTACGGCTAAACCAAATGATGGATAAAATATCGACCGAAAATCATACAATTTATAAGTAGGGTGAACTAGTAGAAATTGTGATTTGCCTACGTCTAATACCATTTTTAGGGTATTAGACGTAGTCTCGATAAATTCTTTAATGTAAGGTATTTTTTCAAAGAGGCATTTTCTCCACAATATGGTGCAAAATGTAAATACGTACTTTGAAATAGCATATTTGAAGTTTTTTTTCAGTGAAAACACCATAGAAAACACTGCCATGTATACAAAGTAAATGAAAAAAGTGAGCCCTAAATATGAACACCGTTTTACATGAATGTCCACAGCAATTAGTCTCCAGTTTTAGTATTTTGGAAATCTCCAATATTGGCTAACATTGGCTATTTTTTTTTAATTACTCGAGTAAAAAGAAAACGGGAAAATCCCTGTTTTGTAAAACTACAGGTATTTAATATAATATGAAACATTTTGGATAAACTGTGAGAGAAAAATTAATATACCCATTCATACTTCACACTAAATTTTGGGATTTTCCCTTCATCGCATACGAAAACATATGAACAAGTTTGGAAAAAACAAAGGAGGATAACCGAAATAGGATTACGAATTTAAAAGTTGGGAAATAATTATTAAAAACGAGTTTTGCCAACAAACGTTTTTTGGTTAATGAAATTAAATGTAATGCTACCCCTCTTCAGATCATCAGTTTTTCAATGAAGACCTCCTTTAACTCAAGGTAAAACTACACTTCCCTTTTTTATCTATAACGAACTAAGAAAATTATATTAATAATAAATTAATTACAGCCATCGTGAAACAATTACCTTCTCCACCGAATAAATTGAGTTAATTATCGTGAGAGCAAATTGCATGGATTAATTTAAATGGCGTTTGAATTATTTTCAGAAAGCGTTTCCATTTTTATAACCATTGTATTCAACATCGTTTGAAAGATTAAATTCGAGAGCCGAGATTATTCACAAAGAGTTTTAAAAATCATTAGAAAACTCGTCTCCAGAGGGTTGGATATATTTTAGAAAATGGCTCGGAAGTGATTCTGCATATTGTCTAGAGATGGCAGACATTAAAGTTTAAGCTGTCTGAAGTATTCGAATTTTTGAGAGCCACGGGTTGGGTATATAAATAGAAGTTTAAATGAATTTGCATTGTTTTAAGGCTTTATTGAATGGGAAAGGAGATGTAATTGGTTTATTCGTTGACTTAAGACTATTTTGCGAAGAAAAATGAATAAGCATAAATCAATAACATTTAAATCAGAGAAGGATTTTAAAAGTACTTTTTAAGTTTAAGGGTAGAGATTATTTTCTTAAAAAATGAAAGCATTACTGTCTGATTTTATAAGAAGGGAGAGGATAAAAAAAAAAATATTTTAACAATTCCTCAAGATTTCGCATAACATAATCAAAGAGCAGCAGCAAATCACTCCGAAACTACTAGACATTGATTTTAAGTGAACAACTATAATTAAACTGTTTCATGAATTTCATATAAAAAGTCGATTAGCCGAAAGGAACCATCATTTTAGAGAAAATATTCTGTTCAATCCACTAGAAAAAATTACCATATTTTCACGATCTATAAATCAACGTTTACTTTAATACGATGATACCAAAAACTAGAATACTAGTCTACTAGAATACTAGACTTGATCTAAGGCAGAGCACCAAGTATAGAGTTAATTTAGTAATTGAACTTCAACTGTAAGATTAACACCGTGGATTTTACCCATTGTCAAAATCCAATCAACTCAATTAAGATCCCAACAATTCAGACAGCGAATTCCCACCTTTTGTTCCTCAGCGTCTCTCAGACGGTATCTCCTGTCTGACAGTCCGTCTGATTTTAGAGCCGTTCATCAGCGAGTCTATCCTTTGAACGAGCATCATTAGTACGCGTGACAAAATTGCACATGAGCTGTGCATTTATCTTCATGGCTGCAGCAGTGACCAACTCATGCTGAGGTGCAGACCATGTCGACCAGTGATCAGAGGTCAGCAACCTTAGAAGATGGAGCACTTGGATGTTTAGTAAAAAGAGAATGAATTTTAGAAAATTTTTGTAGGGAATTAAGTAGGAATGATGGAACAATATCTTTTTTAAAACAGTCGATTACTCTTAATGGGTTGTTAAATACTTAAGAACCGTAAAATAGGGTAAATGAGACAATTTAAACACATTAATTTTACTTCCTTGGTTGGATCCAGTCACAATCGTTACACACTAATCGACAATACAGACAAGCAAGTGGGACGAACTTTAAAGTATAATTTTACACAGGAAGACATTATTCTAAATTACATTTTAAGATGATAATAAGGTCTTTATGAGTTGAATAAAATTAAGTATAGGTATCAAAGAGAGCGATTTATAAAGCCATGCCACTTCTACAATGCCGTAGTAAGGTGCAGTAAAAAAGATAAATTGATAGACAGTAAAGCATTTTAGGAATGAAAATCTGTACTTTGAAATATCAGAAACAGATTTGAACCTGAAAACGTCGTTATACATTAATTTTGATATCATACCACATACTTCTTGATGCTTGAGTTTGACTTGTAATTTTTAAATTATAATGACCTTATTTTCACTTTCTTGTCGAACATTCAAGGTGGCAATGACCAAAATTCTAACAAATATACTGAAAATATTTTCGAAAACTGATTACCGAAATAGTAATACAAAAAACAAACGAAACATTCTAAAACGGTCTAATATACCCTAACTCTTACAAATGCGAATCGATACGGTAGTCTATGCCGGCCTCGATATTTTTGCCAGCTAAGCATGGGGTCGAAATATGTAGAAAGAAAATTACTCAGTCGGGCCTCCATTGACTGAGCTGATAGATTTGCATAATGGACAGCCAGCCAGCGTCTAGCGTTCGTCGAGAGTTGAATTTTATTAGTGCTTCCCGTGTGAGTCCTTTTCTCGGTGTTTCTGTAGATATTAATCGTGATTATTTCAGGGCGATTAAATTTCCATTAGCTTGAGTGGCATCAAGTGGGAAGCTCTCGTGCGTGGGCCATCGATTGAGAAAAGGAGATGGAAGAGAAATGAGTATTCTTTGCAACTAACAAATGCAATTATATAAATTTTGAGGGTACTTGTATTAAATATTAAAAACAAATAATATTCTAATGAAAATATATTTAATATTCCAATTAGGGAAGAGTCTAGTTTTATTTATTTCAAACTTATTTCCTAAGTTGGTTCTTTCCATAGAAAACAAGTTTTTAAATGTGTCCCCAAAAATATTAACTTAAAAAGCCTTAAAAATTAAGAGAACTCCCACAGTAATTTTGGTGCCTTGTTAGACTACATTCTTTTTATAATTATTATGCACTAATATCATGTTCAAAATGTTACCAATATAAGATTAAACACAGTACTCGGCCCTAATTATGTGAATTTTCAAGTTTTTTTTGTATAATTTAGGAAAGTAGTCTAACTATTTTCAGGGACCCAAGATTTGGTGACGATGAAATATTTTCCACCCCCTTTCCAATGTAGATCAAATTTTCCAAATTTGCATAAAAGTTTCCCTCAGAAATATAGGTCCTTCCCAGACTGGCAAACCAAAGAAATTACGGAAAGTCAAATCACACACACGATTAATGACACACTTGACTAAAAAGCATCGTCCGTCCTGTGCAAGTTATTTCCCAAAGGAATTTTAAAAAGTCGCAGGAGAGAGAGAGAGGAGAGAACCCTCGAGTACAACAACCTTTCCCAGCACACGCGGTTGACCGACTTGGCACGCAAAGTTGCAGTCCTGCCGTCGCCAGTGTCGCAGAATTCGGCCATTAAAATATACGTTAAAACTTGGTTTGGGATGCTCCAAAAGAACTTTTGGCACGGTTCTTTTCTGGTGGGACACAAAGGAGCAGAATTAATCTTTTCGCGAGTTATAAATATTAAAAGTTCTTCTCTCTTCGGCCCCGCAGCTATATCGCTCTCTCCCTCCGGTTAGAAAAGAAGGATCGAGTGTTATTTATAGTCTGGATGTGGCAGCAGCATGGGAAGGTTTGTTTTTTTGAACTGAGAATGAGAAAAGAAACCTGCGAAAGAAATTTTAAGATCTTTTATTAGTTTAGACACTTTGCTAATACAAATCATCCAAAAATTTGAATTGAAGTGAAATTTATTTCATACAAAGTTCAAAAGACCAACTGAAATCTTCGAATTTAGCATCGCGACTTCAAGTTGGATGTTTGAGTTATCCAAATTAAAATATAGTATAAATTATTTAGTAAAACTCTCGAAGCAGAACGTAAATAAGATTAAATTTTGTCAATAGAATAGTTATCTCCATTTGCTAAATATTTCTTCAGTGATATATTGAGGAGTTCCGCAGTAAAAAGCTTCGATTACCTACGATTCCACTTAAATAAGACCTGTAATCGGTATTCTGATAGAAAAAGAGAGATAATAAAGGGAAACTGAGAAATAGCACACACAAAAACGACGTTGAAATAAAATTAAATAGTAAGATTTTCTCAAACAAGAAAAACTAGAATTTCAAACTAGAAATGTATAGCGATTATCGACCCCTTTAAAGTGGATGCATAAATCAAAGAATTTGTACATATGGAAAAGGCCAATGATCAAAGGTCATTCCTAAAACTTAACTACAAGTCCAGGTAATTGACCATTAGAGCAAAAGGAAGTTGAAATGGGCAAATGATAAAACCCAAATAACATAAGACAGGAATGTTAAATATTTACTTGAAATGTTTACAAAGCTTATTTTAAGCAAATAAGCAGAGACAAACGAGTTCTACAATGTAAGAGAGAATTTCAAAGAAACATTAAAAGGGATGAATAAACTATAGTGGAAACAGTTTATGTCCTTTTGAGTCTCATTTCATTGTAATTTGCAACGGCAAACACAAGTAAAAAACCTAAAAATAAATGTTAAACAAAACAAATAATACACGATCATGAAGACATATTTGCATTGTAGAATACACAATAAGAATGTTCGCAGGAAAAGATAATGTAAATTTCTCTTTAGGGTTTTAACCAAATAATCTTGAGTCAAAGTTCTAAATTTTTAATGCGTTTATTTAATCTATAAATCTCGTAAGAGTAATATCATTCCTACTTACTCGCAAGTACATATATTTACTAAATGGGTTAATCGTTAAAGCAAATATAAAATCTCATTATTCCCTCAGCTTTAGTTACTTTTATTTAATTGTCCCAGTATTAATTTCAACACAGTTACTTTTAACAGAAGGATATCACCCCGTATTTTCAAAAACCAAGACAGATTGTTTTTTAATTTGAAAAGAAATGGAGCTCAATATTAGTTTCTAATGAATATAATATGATTACATAATATGATTTCAGTTAATTTTTAAACTACACATCAACCGAAAAAAAAACTTGAAACTCTATAATAGAGTTAAAAATTTGAGGGGTTTGTAACTGATATATCAATGTTTCTTTCAATATGGCTACTAATAGTCGACTCGCCTTCAACATTTTTAGTTAGTACGTTAGCCGCAAAGATACGATGTTTTAAATTGTGCTTAAGAATTTGATACTAGTTTATGTTATATTTATTGGCATATCTTTAAAAAACTATCTATTAACTATCATTAAAAAAACTTTCTTTCATTTGATTGGGATTAAATAACGGGGTCCGATATTCCCTTTAGGAACTTAGCGCCACGAAGGCGGAGAGCCTTCCCTATTGATTCCATTCCAAAAAGGCGTGGGAACCCGGAATACTTCCCATCTAATCGCAAATCCCCATCATTTCACTTCCCTCGAAATAGCATTACATCCACCCGAACCGGGAAACACGAGTTGAAACTGTTTTCTATTAAAAAAAATAAAGGATATTGACCGATGGAATCACGTGCTTCTCAACCTCAACAGGTAGGTGAGAAGGGGGAGTGAGTGTTGATAATTCGGCTCACTCGAGCATCGCAGCGGGGAGGATATCTTGCGTCACGGAAAGGACACAGCAAGGACTTGTAGCAGCAAGCTCAAGGGCGCTCCTTCAATTGAGCAGATAGATAGCGTAGTGTAGTGGAGGGAGGCATTTTAAAAAGTTAAGCTCACGATGATGAATATCAACACACGACACCGGGCTTCCCAAGGAGATTCTTTGTTCTGTATGCGGGAGTTATGAGGTGCTTAGTTACTGAATGCCGCAGTAGTGATGAGAGATGCGGTGGAACTTTTTGGCAAAGATCGATGGAAGTTTAAAATTTGCAGTTCGGAGGCGGGAGAGTTACGGCGGCTTTACACCACGCGATTTGCGACAAATTTCGACAACCGCGATTCGAAAGAACCAATAGGAAGCCTCAAAAACTGTCGCTATTGCAGCAAATCGCAAATCGCGTGGTGTAAAGCCGCCATTAGCCATTGAAACCTACAGAGAAGAGAGAACTTCGGGTGGCTAGGTCTGAAAGGGTTAAAAAGGAAAAGCATAGAAAAAATAAATTTAAATTCTTTCAAAATTGAAATACAAGATCAATATAAGTTTCACTAAAATGTAAGAAACGAATAGCAGTTATGTAGCGGGCAAAGTGATTAATCGGGCATCATTAATAATGCCCGAAGTGGAGGTGGGCAAAGTGATAAATTTCATTGATAAATGCCCTTGAATTTATCACATTGCCCGTAGCAGTTAAACCAAATCAAAAGTATGTGAAACGTTTTTAACGTTATTATACATCTATTAACCCAAGGCTACGTTTTTCGCAAAATTAAGCCATCAATTTTTTCAATATCATTTTTTATCATCACAAATACATATTGCAAAAATCTAACTTAATGCCTTGCTGTTTTTAAATCACACTATTATCTCAAATTGGATCCACATCAACTTGAATTAACTCGCTCACTGCCATAATTGACCCCATTCGTCTCGTCTTATCTATTAATTAAATACAATACATGCGATCCAAAAATAGGATGATCTACCTCTTCAGAACCACCATTGTAAAAAAAAAGCTTTTCTCAATTTCCATCTTCGCATTTTTCAAGCCATATCACCCCGTGTATACGTCTACCCAGAGATACATCACCGTTGAACCCACCCAGTCATGTTCTTCATTAAGCATCTTGAACCCGAGCTATAATAATCATCAGCCATCCGCCCATCTTCCATGCGGGGATAAACATTGGCCTCGAGGGCACATCGCATCCCCTTTGATGCTTGGGAGGGGACCAGGTAAACTCCTGATCGATCACTGAGCGAAAAAACAAAGGAATGTTAACGATGCTCTTCGCACTGCCGAAAAACGTTTTCTTTTCATTAGAGAACGCTTTGAAAAACTACTCACTACTTTGAAAAATTACGTATAGATAAATTCTGGTTCTTTCAGATACAGCGAACCTATATTTTCTGTTAACAGAACTTCTTTTTTTTTCGAGCACCCCCAGCAATTTCACACTAAAAATACAATCCCTACAGTTTATGAGAAACCGAGAAAAAACTTCAAATAAGTAGGTCATTTTTTGTAGTTTCATGTATCAAAAAAAATATCAAATTTAAATTACTTTAAAAATCAACTCTAACAATAAGTGCAATGTATTTATTCTCTTTATGGGTGGGAGACCGTGCTCCTAAACATTTCTTCTGAACCCAACCTATTGAATTTATTTATATTGTCGTTTGATTTTTTTTTTAAATCATTGGAAAAATTGCTCATAAATTTTCCTGTAAAACTACACCAATTAAGAAGATAGATAACTAATCTTTTGAATGTTAGTATTCCGGTACAGTTTTAAGAACACTCTATACTAAAACAGCCATGAAAACGTGCCATTGAAAAAGCATTTGGAGGAGTAGTGAAAGTGCAAAAAACAAATTTCTGTAATTTACCCTACACCAAGAGGAGTCGGTACCAAAATGGGCGGTGCTCTCTGTAACAGCGGCTAAGCCAGGAAATTTATTTGGAGGTGATAGCTCATGGTGCTCGTAACTCTTTTAGTAACTAGTACTGACAATGAGGGGACTCCACCCTTTGAGTTATAAATTGTAATGCAGGCTCCTGGATGGCTACCAAACTAAACAGTGGAATTCATCAAATTAGTTTATTTTGAACTCTTCTTGGCACATTTAAAATACATTCTAGACTAGAACATAATTGTGAGATAAATGTCTGTAAAACATTCTTTATTATTTCCTACAACAAACTGAGTACAAAATGTTTTTAAATAAAACCATTTAATAAGTTTTTTTGAGTTTCAATAAAGAGTAAAATTCTAACTATTTAAATCTTTCTCATCCCTTTTCTTCTGTGTGTTCAGTTTAAACATTTTACACGAAAAGAGATCCGTTCATTGCTAAGGGAAGTTGGATACTGTGTACTTTTTGAAGAGTTTCATACTATCGAGCTTTAGAAAAAAAAAGATTTGCTTTAAAACCATGCAAAAATTGCCGAGTAACTTTAAAAAAAGTCAAAACATCGAGTTCTTGATACGAAACAACAAATATCAAGCGCTCCTACATCACCAGTTTTACGCTGAAATTATTCCAGCTATCTCATGAAAGCTGCAGTGAGGGAAAAATGATGAATGGACTCTAATGTGCCCCAGCAATTCAAAACGGAATGCTCACTCTTCCCTTTCCAAATAAGCTCCAAAGCTGATTTTAATAGCTGCCTTTAAAAAAAAAACACGACACTAGAACCGAATAAACGCTAAATATTTCAAAAGGGGCGAATTTTTGGGCCTCTGAAGCGGCGTAGTATAAAGAAAAAGAGTTAAATCGATATTTCAACCTTTTTATCATCGCTTCCTGATTTTCTGTAGTAGTCATCGTTTCTTTCTTCCGCATTTAAAGGCGACCCCCGGCGAAATCCCTTCTATTCGAAAGAGAAGAGAAACCCTGGGCTACTTAACTTTCTAATCGAAGCTGAAGCGGGGGAGAGGAAAGGGACCAATTCAATTACCTGGCAGTATAACGCGTTTCCATAAGGAGATAATGGAGTGCATGATCAGGCAGAGGGATTTGCTGTTTGAAGTTGAAAAGCTTTTAAGGGGGACTTTCATTGGTGGAAGTGGAAGAATAGCTCTTTCGAACTCTTATTGTATAAGACATCAGTGTAACTTGTTTATACGTAATTACTGATTTTTTTGTGGTTTATGTAATTAAGTAAAGGAGTTTAAATTCAAAGTTTCGGTATCCTTTTTACGTTTCTCAACAACGTCTAAAATTCTAAGCTGGGTATAGTTATAGTAAGTAATTCGTAAATAAAATGGAGGTTTTGCGTTTCAATTTCATATTCTCAGAACTAAATTCACAATAACACAATTTTTATAACATTTTAAACCCAAATAGGAAAAACACGTCTAGCTCACAAACCTTCAACTTAAATTTTATGTTTTATTGAATTTATTTAAACATTTACCGATAGTTATTAGACATCCATTACCATTAGATTAGACTTATGAATTACTCAAACTACCCTATTTTCTACATACATTCACCTGTTCACTAGGATATTAGCAAATGAAGGTTTTAGTTTAACGTGCTTAACCAAAATCAAAAGAACCGTTTTGAAAAATTTCTTTTAATCCTGTACACTTTTTTCTCATTACATTTATGAAGAAGAAAAAACACATTTTTTATTAATTTTTAAACTATTATTGCACAAGAGATTTCACAGTCTAACTAACACAACACCTCAATATCCCCCCCCCCATAAAAAACACTAGCACACCCTAAAACTAGAAGCAAAAATAAATAAGAAAAATAAAATGACACTGGTTATTTCCACGAAAGTAACAACTCAACTCTAACTAATCTCTCTACTTCTGAAAAATTACAAGTTAAATAAAAGCATAATAATCACAAGTAGCAGCCAGGAATCGAACCGGGGACTTGGGTTACTAGCCGCACACTATACCACTAGGCCATCGGTACTGATGCCAGGATTGATCAATAAAAAAAATTAATGTTATAAAACACGTAATAATACGGTCATACAAACTTATATTACTGCGCATGCTTCAATTTTAGTGGAAATAACCACTTCGAATTCGAAATAAAAATACTAATACTCTTTCATCCACTACAAAAGAGAGAGAGAATATCACCTTCTCCTCTGACCACATCAAAGCCTCCCCGCCTTTCAATTAATCCGCATCCTCCGCCGCGTCACGAAGCCAAGAGAAACGCTAATGACGTCGTCTGGTCCCACCCTCCCTCTCCGCACGCAAGCGATTTCGGGCACGTGGGCGGCGGGGGAGCTTGTCCCTAGGGGGTGCGGAATCATCCGTTCTCCCCCCTTTCGGCGGAGGGGAAGAGTTTGTCGCCCAGGGATTGTTCGGGTGAAGGATGGATTGATACAGGTGAGTTGCGCAGATTTGAGGTGAAAGCGATTGAGGAAAGTTATCCATCATCATTTATACTATTTGAATGCGGAGATGGACTGTGAGTATGCTCAACAGGTGAAACATGCTATACCGAAATATTCCAACTCCTCGGGGAGTGATTCTCCATTAACTTTATTCACCTAATCCAAGAAGCGTGTTCACTGTTCATATTCCACTTTTATCATTGCTCAGTAAATTGGGGGGAAAAATTCAATGGTCTTCTGGAGGAAGGTTCAAAAGCTACATTTGATTTTCTTTTCCTTCAGTCCCAAAATCTTTCTCTGCAATGACAGAGTGAGGTAGAAAAAGAGAGAGAAGGGTAGAGGGTGAGAGAAAGTAAGAAAGAGGGGGTGACACAAAAAGAGAATAAAAGAAGCACAGAAACAAACATTTTCCGGATTGCCTCTAGTCACATTTATTCCGATTCAAATCAATTGCTAGCTAAAAAATACTCCCTCCAACTGTCAAAATTGAACACCTATTTTTATTGTTTAGTAAGATAAGTTAAAGACCACTTGATTTGTGGGACATCAACGCCAACCACTTTTGTTAAATTTACTGCCCAACTTATCGAAACGTCTCTTGCACTTTCAAGTTCTAAATTAATTCAAAGCAACAAGGTGGGCTGATAAAATATCGACCAACAGACAAATGCATAGATAGCGTATATTTTTTCACAACCTACAGATGTCCCTGTAATGGAATGGTCAATGAGAAATAATAAATCTCATCCACAGTAATGCCGTTTAAAGTTAGGGACTTCACTACCAATTCAGTTTGAATCTGAAGGTCCAAATGAAGACAGCAATTTGGTATGTCAAGAAAGATGTTTAATGCCAACTCGTTGAATAGTAGATTCTTTTATAAACACCTTTCCGCTTAACTTTAACATTGAGTGAAACCCTAAATCAAAGATAACAAATAGCGAATATGTTACCCATCAAGATAAAAAAAATTAACCATAATGAAAACGGTAACTCAAACTGCCCTTGGTCAAAAAATTTCCCTTCTTTTCACACATTTTGAAGAATTTTCCAGACCATTTAAATACAAAGATAAGGCGAAATAATAAGAAAGAAAAATTATAAATAATAAGAAAGGCTTTTACCTCAAATCCCTTATATTAAAGTTCTGAAACTACCCTGGGATAAATTTCCACAAATTTCGTGAATATTCCCCACTAAATAGAACTGATTTCTCATGCCAAGAAAAAAAACACGGAAATACACATTTATTCTAGCGTCCAAAGGTCGCATCCGAAACACAAGAATCAGCTGACTAACAAGGCATTAACTCAAGCGCTAATCACCCTCACCTGTGCCCATAAAAGTGATTCATTTGATGACAGGTGGGACATGTTATTTTTGAACCACTCGACCGCCTTCATTCCATTCTATCTGTGCAGAAACCTCCCTTCGAATTAAATCGCTCGTAAATATGTCGGTTTACGCTTCGGCGACATGGTGTGACGGATGTCAAGTGTTTTGAGCACCCTCTTGTCACTTTTTTTTTTATGGTGAGAAACTTCAGTTTGACACTTTTTTCCTTAAGGTTGGCTACTTTTTTCAGAATCTGGCGAGATATCCAACAAGTATGCTCATTGAATTTCAATTGCGTGCAACAGTTTGTACGTATTGCTAATTTGATACAAAATTAAACACTTTTAACTATCTGATTGGCGACTTTTTATAACTGACACTCAAATTTTACAAAACAAAACCCTTTAATATAAATGGATCATAGAATACGTAAGTGGTTTTCGCTCTTCTAACAGTTAAGTTTAAAAACAAAATCATAATAGTTTTATGCAGTAATAACTATAAAAAATTTAACAAAATTTAATGTAATTCAAAAAATACGTAAAAAACCATTTACCTGATAAAAGTTTATAGTTTCAAATTTCACAATAAAAATCTGCAGTAACTTCTAACAAGTCAACTAACTAATAGAGAAGGTAAGGCACTGTGAGTAAAAATGGTTTATAAAACTGAATTGAGGTACACATCAGTTATATAAATATCTTGAAGGTCAAATTCCAAAAAAATATATAATTTTTGTTTCCCAAAAATTTCTCATCATACAAAAAATATTTGTAAGAGCAATTATGTTCATTCAAAATATTAGATACGCGTACAGGGAAGAAACCAAAAAATATCTTTATATAAACCAAAATCAATTTACTCTCTACATCTATGCATTTTGAATTTAAAATTTACGTTTATCTGTTCACACGAGGATTAAACAATTGAGATTTCCTGAATGGTTGAGCAATGCAACTGTAGATAATGACGATGTAATAAGGAGGCAATTTTCCTCGCATTTCTCTTACCTTCTTCCGGTAAACCTGATGTCGACGAAGGGAATTAGGATTTAGGTAATTGAAACAAAATAGCCATACTGGTTTTAAAATATCCTACTAACATTTACTCATTTTTTAGCTCAATTGATTGAAATTACACTCGTAACGAGATAAGATAGCTAACTATAAATTATCTTAAAATAATTCAACGAGATTAACGAGTGTGCATCGGTTACACTTCCGTGAAATCATGAACCCGTTTACAAAAATTATAAAAACTAAACCTTTTTTCCCCTGCATGATGTTTTCTCAGCACTAGTGCTTTGCTTTCCAGTACGCAGAAACTGGAATACGTTGGTGTTCTAGGGAAACAGCACCCCTTCCAAACGCGACTGCGCGGCGACGGTCAGTTTGCGGAGGGGATGTTAATGAGTAACCTGATAGTGAAACCACCCCCTCTGACCTCCCCCTGTTGAACAGGGGAAAGAATGAAGTTGAGCAGATGGAAGGATTTGAAACTCACGAGTCTTCCCTGAAGACCCTATTATCAAAGTTAAAATAACTATGCTAGGCTGCATTAATGACTATTTAGGGAATTGGTTTTGGGACTGATTAAGTTTAATGTTATATAATTACCCCAAGGTATTGTCGGTAAAATTAAATTCTAAAACGAAATTATTCACTTCATATCGACAATAATATGACCATTTTACTTTTATAAATTAAGTTTTATAGCCAGCAACGACGCTTCCTTCAAAAATTTGAATAAAACTACTCTTTTTTGAAATTTAAGGAGAAATTTATATGTATGGAAATTAATACAAAAAACAAAAATAATTAAATAAATTTCTTTTAAGGAATTAAAGTTTAACAAAGGTGAGACGGAATCAAATCTACTCAGAACTATCACAGTTCCTATTCGAATAACTTTTAATATTTTTAACCAATAACATTAATGCTTTTGAATTTTGAGAACTACCACCATCATCACGATTATGTTAACTACAATTTAATAAAAAAAAAAAAGGAACCGTGATAAAAAAAAAAATGCGCCCTAATTAGTATTTGGAATGAATACTTCATTTCAATACAAAACACACCGACCAAATACGCGAGGACACAACACACGTGGCCGCAGAACGTGTTTGGCCGGGCAGGCCCGATTCGGATTCCGGAACACACCCGATGGGATGCTATTCGGAGCAACCATTATCGGAATCCTTCTTTTCTATCGCATCACGCGTTCGTCACGTGATTGCCCGAGACAAGAATGTCCCTCTCCGGAATCCACTATCAGATGCGGCACACAGGTAGGGAGAATATTACGTATGCAGTATGCACCTTTTTAATTTGAAGCATCAATTCCAATACAGTTAACCAAAAAACATGTCAACTAAAGTGGTTCAAGAAG
Source organism: Tetragnatha montana (assembly GCA_963680715.1). Lineage (NCBI taxonomy): Eukaryota > Metazoa > Arthropoda > Arachnida > Araneae > Tetragnathidae > Tetragnatha > Tetragnatha montana. The sequence goes on from OY796675.1 coordinate 19,443,564, forward strand.
ATAACCTGTCATGGAATGGTTTTTAAAAGGTGTTCTATTACGTATTCGTATTTTAAAGAATACAAATTTATCTTTTAAGATTTTGATACCTATTTTAATTTTAGTATAACTTTCAGTTGAATGTGTGGTGATAAAATATTTTTGTTATACAAAATTGGGAGAATTCAGATGTTTAGAATAATTAGAAAATGTTTAATTTATTACGTAATACATATTATGTACAATTGTAAAAATTTATTTAAAGACCAATACTCCTAATTTTAAAATCTCGTGTTGTATACTACCTTGTACAGAGAAATTCAAAGCAGTTTTTATAAAAATATATAAGATATTTCTATAACTTTTTTACTTCCATGAAAAAAAAAACTTAAGGAAATACTTAAATTAGTTAATTTTCTTCAAGGTCTTTTTCTCATGCAGTAAAGACATAACGGTCATTATGCCAAAAGCCAGAAATCAAGGTTTTCCTTCTTTTTTTTACTTAATTGTTCTAATTAGAGCTATCAATGAGAAAGAACTGAAAGAACTTCATAAGCAAGCTTTTAGTTGAGAATATCCATTTGCATTATAGTTCAAGTCCGTTTTTCCGCAATACAACATGCACAAGAAGCCGACTTTACCGACGACTGCTTCAGCCTGTAAAGTCAGCTTCTGCTCACATTGAAGTTGCGTTGCAAGAAAGCATTCCACATACTGAGATCTTCAAAATGTAAGTTTTTTTTCCGCAGTACAACCAGTGGACAAGAAGAAGCCGCCTTTACAGGGTGAGTCGTGGAGAATTAAAATCGACACACTGAGAATCGTGAATTTTAAAGATTTTGAAATGTTTTCTTGAACATAATCCTTAAAGTTAATTGGAATTCTGTGAAGAGGTTCTTTATGAAATATAATTTTTTGAAAGGGCCGTTTCAATGAATTTAAATTATGTGAAGGGGCCGAGCCGTTTTTAGGCGGAATTTTAAAGGACTGCAAAAGAGTCCCGATTTTTGTCTAGATCGAACCTTGCATGACGTAGTTCGTATAGTATTAGTAGAATATCTTATAAATGTCCAATAATTTTAGAGAACAGCACATGTATTCAATTAATTCCCTAATATAAAGTATTGTTCTTAATAATTCCCGCATCTTTACTAGATGATCAAACACTATCTTATTTATGAATCGAGTATTAAACTCACTCACAAGTGAAAGAAAAATGATGCACTAATTAACGAAAAAAAAAAAGCCCCAGCCATTATTTTTATTACAGGAATATTTTTTTTTCGCAGATCAGATGCCTTTTTTTTACTATCAAGAACAAAAGAAATCCGAAGTGAATTAAGAATAGTTAACAATCCTAAAAATGTGCAATGAAAAAAAAACACTGATTCAATCAAAGGACGAAAGGGGCATTTAAAAGAAAAGTCGAAGAAATCAAATTATTCCTATGAGAGAGCATTATCTAGTTCTCATTACAAAACGAAGTTCTCCTGGGGGACTTTTTATTAACACTATTCGAGTACCATTCTAATTCGAGGATACGCCTGAGTGATCGAAGAACATAGGGAAACGCCCCCTAGCGACACTTCCCAACTGTTGCTGCAAATGCAAAAAAAGAGGAGACTTAAAAAAAGAACTCATCGCACAGTTGTCTTTTTTTCAAAATGAATAGTTAGTACTCCGTAACTTATACCTCTTTTTTCTTCGTTGATCAAAGGAAGGTAATTTTTTTTTAATGAAGTCACAAAAGAAGAAGTCTAGATTGGAGTAAAAGGATTTTGCAGTAATTTAATTATCGAAGGCGGAGGAGTTTCTAAAATGGCAGGAGAGCGCCAAGGGGATAGCCGGATTTATTATGAATGCACTAATGTTCTCCAGTTTAAGACACGATACGAATAATGAATATGGAAAATGCTGAATGGCAATATTCAGGGCATAAAAAAAATCACATTTTTTTTTTTTTGCTTATTTCGAAGTAAACGTGAACCCTTAAATAAAAATGCGAGTTAAGATAATTTTATATCAATTTCTTTTATTCACTTAGTGTTTGAAATTAAGGAGAAGAAATGTGCAAATATAATAGCCAGATTGTGGGACTTTAAACTGGGCAAGACAAAATAAACACTACATCATTTTCAATGTAGTATCTATATTTGTTTTGATATGAAACTGGACATCAATGAAAAATAATTTCATTAAATATTGTAATCAGTCTTTCATAAGCACGTGACTATATTAAGATTTTTTTGCACGTTGTTTGAACCATTTATTAAGAACAATGAACTATAATTTAATATAAAATGAATTAAAGTGTTAATCATCTGTCTGGAAAAATTAGCGTTTTTATTATGAATGGAATGAAAATACTTATGGAACGATTTCTCCTAACTATCACAATGCCATCCTTCATTTCAAAAACCATAAATTTCAATCAGTTGAGACCCTGCTTTCTTTTATCGATATTTTAGCAAGCTTAAGAGAATCAGTTTCATAGTAGAATGCTGCAGTTAGATATTTACTTAGATTAAAGGCTGTTTTTTTAGGTATTAGGTTAAAAATTTCGGTTTCATTATACAACCGGGTGCCACTTGTTTTTTGTTTGTTATACTGGATAGTGGATTATATACCAACAACAATAGTGGCACCCGGTTGCATAATAGCACCAAAATTTCAACTGGTAATAAGTGTACTTACTAGAAACCATATAAGAAGCTCTCTCATACTTGGGAGTCACACAATTTTAAAAGAGACACTTACCTAGAAAGAAAAAGAAGAAAATTAGCAATTTGTTTTTTTATTTAACATAACATAAGGTCAACTGGAGCATAGAGTTTATCATCTTTAAAAAAAACATACTACATTTGTATATTAGTCTAAATAGATTTGAAAGAAACCGAAAAGAATTTTACAATCGTCAGTTCTCAATTCCTATCATTGCGTTTAAGTTAGAAACTATTTATCTTCCGCCTTATCAAGAATTTGGCTAGGGAAAGGGGCATTAAACAAAACAATAGAATTTTGACACGTTTAATTCTAAATTACACAACACAACCGTTCCATAATTCGGTATTTAAATTACACTTCTATTGCATCATACACCAGGACATCGTCACAGCAAAGTGAAAAAAGCTCTTCCATTCTCGAACCCTTTGCTTGGGGGGGGGGATAAATTTTCGATGGTCGCAAAACACGACAGGTGCGTGACCAGTTCTGAACAACGGCTGCTTTGAGACAGAGACAGAAAGCGGCATTTCCCACTTCATGCAAGAGCCCATTTATTAACCATTGCACAGATCGATTCACGTTCGCGAATTTATAAAAAATTATAGCAGCTCCCCAGTTATTTTTTTTTCTTCTTCTACCCATCGAGCTAACTCAACAGGCAGTTTCCGTGACGATTTCGAGTTAGATCTATCTATCTGTGCACCCTTCTGTCGAAGTTAGAAAGATTTGTCACGCTATGGGAGGATCTGGTTGTAATGGCAGGATGATTCGCTGGCTACAAGTGCGCTCGCGAGGAAGGTATTCGATTTTTTTTAAACCATTTGTTGCGTTCGAGAGAGGAGAATAGCAAACAAATAAGAGCCGAAGGGTGTCCATTTGATTTTAGTAAGTTGTGTAACAAATAATCCACTCACATGTTGATGAACAGATGAATCAATAAATGTATAGTGATAAGCATCAATAATGTTCCTATTATGATTTGTAATAATGACAAGGGTATTTCAAATGTATTTCAACGGATGCTAAATGAAAGGGCCCGGTAAAAAGGTAAATAAAATAAGCAACTGTAAATTATTGGGACAGTTTAAAACATCAATAATTTTACTTTATCATTTTCAAGCGTCTAATAGATACAGTGACAAAAAAAGAACCTTTCTAGGATCACGCACATGATTTCTTAAATATTCGTTAGTTGGTTGATGTTTTGTTGTTGTAAAGGCCAGATTATTACATGTTCATTTTATCATAACCCTATGTACGTGCCTGCTTCACATTGTATTTCGTTTGACAAATTGAAAGATACACCTATTAAGTTCTTGAAGAGGTTATAAACCAACAAAACAAGTTGGTAATCACAATTTACGTTCGTAATCATGAATGACCGCAAAAAAAAAACGCCATGAGATCTTCAGAACTGAAAAGATGATAGCGAATGAAATATAAAGCTTATGGCACCATCATTCATTCGCTCGTGTACCTCTATCTTCCTCCTTAAATGGCGCTTTTATTCGAGAGCGATGAAGACCTAATAAACACGATAACAGGCAGGGCACATTACGAAACCTTTCCTCACTTATGCGATGCGTCGTAGATCAGGATGATATACACTAGTTCCTTGAGCTTCGTTTTCCAAGCATCGTCCGACACAAACCCAGCAGAACGTTGATCTGATTTTAACTAAGTTGGGAAACTGATATGCAATATGCCTGGATCGATTTAAGTATAGTTACTTTGGATACTTACAGCTGTGTGAGAGGAGAGGCAATTTTTGGTTTGATTAGTTCCAAATATCAATTCAGGAAATATTACTTCGTCAATTGACAAAAATAAATAAGAAAAAATTTGACTTAGTTTAACAGGAGTCTTAATTGCACTCATTACTGTAATTTTTGTTCCTGCTTTTTTTTCTCTTCGAAGAAAAAGATAAGGATTGTAGTTTTAAAACAAGTTTTGAATACAGTTCAGGTTCTGCCCTTTTAACCGTCAACAAGATAGCATCGTCTTTCCATTAATACATTTTCTCACAATAAATAAGACTTATACTTCTTAGTGTTTTAAAGTTCTCTCTATGAACTACTACTTTAAAGCCACAAATTATATTTAAGTATAATTTGTGGCCTTATAGTAGTAGATCAAAGTAGGTAGTTTTTATCAAATAGGTATCAAATAATTTTTGGAAGGGGGCCTATGGAATTTTTTGGAATTTTTGGCCTATGTAATGTAAGTCTAGAAGTATATAAAAGTCTGCGTTCACAGCTTTTTAAAAATTAACCAATACCAAAGATCTTCCAATCCATTTTCCCAGGCAGCAAACTACAAGACATTCCTGTGTTGACTAAACAATTCTCGACACTAGTTCGTGAATTTTCAAGATTTAAGAGAACGAAGGCCGTCCGATAGGGATAGATTAAACTCAAAATCCGCATAACACCTTTTTTTTTTTAAAACAGAAGTTCGTTTCGGTGTTTAACCTTGGTATACTGATATAAGCTGCGATAGGAAGAGGATTGGAATGATATAAGATGTTTGTTTTTCCGCCATGAGATATCAATGTTTTCGAAGGGTATTTTTGGAAATAGGCCACATGAATAAGATTGCATGGGACTAATGAAGACAGCCTATCAAAAAGGTTTCTCCTGCTTAGGTTTACAGCTGGAAACAATGTCGACAGTTCGCCATTTAAGAAAGGAAGATATTTTCTATATATCAAAGGGCAGCATATGGTAATTTAGCTTTTTGGGAACCCACTCGTCCAGGTTTATTTGAAATCATTGATTATGATCTATTACACAGACAACTAAGTTCTCTTTTCAACAGTGTTAGTGTAACTTAAATTTAAGTACTAACTGTTTACTAAATGTGTCTACTGAAAATCTAGAAGATACCTTCAACCTATCTGTAGACGGCAGTTCCAGAATTTAAATAAAAATAGTTTTAATGAGTGATATCAAATGCACCAATAAGAATAAATGAGTTCATAAAAACTTTTTTTTCATTATTATCAATCGTAAATTGAAATCAAAATTATCAGTATGCCTCTATTGCTCTATTGTATTCATACTTAGTTCACAAGTTACATTTCGTAAAATCTGAGTGTTCGTAAAAAAGAGCATAAATTGTTCACGGTAGTTATTTTAAACAAGTATCTTGAGACTAGTAAGGATAAGGAATGAACTGGAAACGCTTTAAAATACTTATTTGACTCACAAAAACGCACCAAACGTTATATCCCTCAATTATGCCATTGTTATTCTTAGAAAGGGAGTTTTACGGAGAACACAGACGATAAAATCTCTCAACAGAAATTCTTATTCAGACCGCCAATCGAGAGCGCTTTTGAAGGGGGATCATAGAGTACACTGTTTCACGGAAGACCGAGCTGCTACAACTGGTACATCGTTCGAACCTTCCTACTGGCGGTGAGTCAGCAGCTCGTTAAGCCTCTGAATCAAGGAATACTATTAGGAGACAAATGACCTCCTATTGAAGCAAAAAAGACGCTAAATGCAACTTAATCACTCTCTCTCTCTCTGCCTTGAATGCTTCCCAATTTTCCGTTTCGTTCCCTTGGTCGTTCAATGGAGCGGTAAGGCATATAGAAGAAGGCGAAATGTTTGATTGATATCGTTTGATTTGTGTTGATTCATCCGTTCTTTATATTAATTCTGATGCCAAATATCAACACAGGAACAACCGTGGAAAACGAATTCCCAAGGGTCAGTGAACTACGAATAAAGGCAACGTATAAAATTGAGGGTTTGCCATGAAGCAGCTAAACGAAGGGGTCCTCTATTCTCACCCACGCCACTAATAGGATAATTTACACAAAATCTCTTCTTTTCTTTAAAAATCATATCCCTACATAAAATATACAGTCAGATACGTATGAAATTTTCCTTTGAGGATACTATTTTAAATTGCTTTGAAATTCAATCGCAAGTAAAATTTTCCACTAGAAATTTTCATTAATTTCTCACATTGCCTTTTAATGGCTATTATTAATGCTCGCCGAATTTATTTATTTTTTTGCCCGTCGTTACACTTTCCGTCCTTACAGAAAGTTGAGAGCGTTTAGTTTTATCATCATAGTGTTAAAAGAAGGAACGTCATCGTCCTTGAACGAAAACAGAAGGAAGCGAGCTTTGATACCCTTGAATCCGCGGCTATGTTCCCTCTCTCTTGCAAAGAATCAAAATAGAAATGGAAACCGAGAGGAAGTGAGTCGAATTTTTTGAATTATGTAACGGAATAAGCGACAAGTTCCAAAGGTTACGCAATGCAGATAAATAATGTTATTTCTGAACTTACCATGCATTAAATTAAAAAATTAACTATCTTTTTGTAGATATAAATAGTAAATACACAGATTAAAGTTCTTCTCGGATATGCTGTTTAGTATACATACTTTATTAAGGTCTAAAGCTGTCCTACTTATAAAATATATTAAGCACGATTATAAATTTAAATAAAAAGATTTTGGCAGTATCCCTTAAATAAGTACCATCATCTATTATTATTCCAACTCATCGACCAATATCATGAAAGATCCCAAGAGCCTTTTCACGAATTAGAGATTATAATGGGAGAATTCACCGGGTGTTTTTCTCCGAACCATGAGGTTATCAGCTTCGCTGACAAATTAAGAATCTTCAACTTCCATCTAACTGAAGAAGACGAAACTGACATCGAGAATAACAACCCAATAAGAGAGCAGATCTCTCGATAATATAATAAGCTTTTGGGCTTAAAGTGCAACTTAGACGAATGTGTGAAGTTCCTATTAATTTATATTTTTGAATTTCTAATAATAAAATTAGAAATACTCAAATGTGTAACAGTCTTTAAGCTATTTAGAATAGTGAAGTACGTATCTAAGAAAATCTCAGTGGAGAAATAGGAAGTTTTGGCAAGATCTCCAAGGCAACTTCACTACATGAAATGGCTTGTCAGTAGTAAGTGGAAGACCTCTGAATGACATTTGGAGTTACAAGAGCGACATTATCGATGGTCAAACTCAGACAAAGATCTCAACAAAAGGAAAAACGCCGTTGAATACATGCGTGGAACTACAAAATTCGAAGAAATGCTGGAAGGAAGAAACCCCCCAACAATAGAAGGCTCTCAATCGATCTTTATCCCTCAAACAAAATAATACCAACAACATAAAGCCTGCGAGAAGTCGCGTATTTCCACTAGGGAGAGAAATTTGTGCATTAGCTGTCAAGGCTTGGCCGCAGATATCCGACGTCAAGTCGTCACGTGGAGTCGCGGCGTCATGTGAAGGGGCCAGGGAATGCTGTTGCCTTCTTTTTACTAACGGTTCCATTAGTCGCAATTTATGAGAAGTTCTCACGAATCGCACGAGTGAGGAAATGTCCGTGCATTTTAAAAGGTTAAGCTAATAAGCTTGTATGCACGTCAAAATTGACAGAGTATTGCATAAACTTTCGCATGGTCAATTACAAATATACTAGATGTTAAAATGAAAGTCGCTTCAGAGGCAAGAACTTGAACATTTCAGTTCAAGTTTCTTGAACACATCAGAACAAGAACATGAAGAACCTGTACATTTGGATATTGACTAAACAAATTTTGTCCTAGTCAAAAGGTAAACAGGTACTTCAATAGATCAGCCGGGCGCAAATCTCTCCAATCGAACTATATTGCGGAAACATTTTATTATTACGTATGTACATTTAAAATTTAAACAAAAATTCGCTAGTTGAGATATTTTAATGGTGTTATATTTTGATATCTGATTATTTTTGGTGATTTAGCAAAAAAAAAGTCGACGCTTGCGCCCGGCTAATTCTAAAAATCCGGTAAACATAAAAAAAATGGGGGGGGGGATTGTTGAATATTCATAAAACGATACAAACATAGCTAAAGATAACTGAATGTGTGGAATTAGTTTTCTTGATCTTGGGACCTAGAGCACAAAGCATGTCTCGGGTAGGTGGCCAGACCTCCAATGTTTAGTTCCCAAGCATTGCCCAGTTCAAAAATTTACCTATTATAATGAAAAATTAAGGAAACAGTTACAATCAATAACGAGGTGATAAAAAGGGAAATTCCCCGAAGGAAAGTTAGTTGACACCTCCGCTTTAACAAGGAAATATCCCACCACGACCGCTTCTCAATTAAACCACTAAAGAGAAAAAAAAACCACCCTCCACTCCCTCTCCCGTGTCATCGCCAAGAAATCCAAAAACTCCATCTCCCGAAAATCCATTCCGGAAACTCCCTTTTTAATTGCGCATTACCTGAGAGGGCGAACGACACCCAAGTCGGAACGGGGGGAGGGCGTTTAGCGGTAATTACGCGGCCTTAATAACCCATCATCTCGGCCTACCCTTCTGCAAAAATTTATTACACTTATAATTAAATGGAGCAGTTAGCGGAGATGTCGATTACCGCCCACTTTTTGGGGAAGAAAGTCCTCCCGGCAAAAATGGCGACGGCGGCTTTGACAATGATAATAAAGCGCCCAGAGGTGTAATGAGACTGCCTCTGCTCTTTTTATGGAGGGAATTAAGGCTTTGTTAATTAAGGGATAGGATTTTGCGGCGAAGGGGGAAGTTTAATGAGAGGTGTCGGGTGTATAAAATTAAGACAGGCCTAATCTTGTTAAGTTCGAGACGAAAGTGCACCGACTATTGAAAATTATGTATTCTAATAAATTTACAAAAAACTTCAGTTCAGTTGTTCCTTTAAAAAAAAATTAAGAATGGATACCTCTTCCACCTTTTTAGAGAAGTCTCTTTAAGTAATTGTACCTCCAAATGAGAATGGAATTAGTTTAACTACACTGGGTCAAACGGGATAATTTGACTGAACATTTTCCAATGATGTTCCATTTATAGAATAAATCTGTGATTATGGACTGATAAAACGAACAAGGATAATTCATTTTAGTTGAACACTGTTGTTAGTAAAAGAACTGCAGCCAAGTCATTTTTCTCATTCTACAGAGAAGGACCATGACTCATATGGCTGTAGGAAGAATTAAATGACTGTTAATTTAAAAGATTTTCAGAGCAAATCCTTGAGGTTATAATAGAGTTTTTCTTCTCTTTTCCTATAGCACTAACGAACGGGATCACTTTAAAACAGCTGCATGCTTACGTTTCATATACTTACATTTGTGCAAATGCAAACTTACGTTCCGTCTTTTTTAATTTATCGATCACAATCTACTTTCACGATTTTAGGGACGCTTCAGTCTTCACCAATGCTTTAATAACCTATTTTTAGAGTTCTACGTTACTACCAGAACCGGACATCAACCACTTTGGACAACAATTTGCATCTCTGGTCTCGGACAAGTCTCCTCGTAACACTTTAGATCAGACACGGAAACTATCGCCTACAGCCAGGTAAATTCCAAAACAGTTGCACACCAGACCGAGATGGAACAGGCCGGCGCAGGCACGCGCAGGGGCGGACAACCCCTCGAAACGCAACCCCCAGCGCGAATACCAGACGGCGGGTGCGATAAAGCGAAGGCACAGCTGGAGGGCCCGGTCGGCTACCCTTCTTTTTGCAAGAGAACTAGTCCGGACACAAGACGCTTCTATTCTGCGGTAATTAGATAGGCCCGGTTCGTCAAGAGCAGAGGTGAATGAGCCAGTTGGTTCAGAGAGCGAGGGTCTTGACATCGACAAGTTCGTGTGGACGATGGATTTCTGATGTATGTACTCGGCTTTAGCTTTTCTATAAGATAGATGGTTTTTAAGTTTTTAAATTACAGCAAGTATTGAAGACGATATATAAACTGAGTTCAACGAACTTGCACCAGTTCAAGCGCGGATCCAAGGGGGGGGGCACTATGGACAGTGCCCCCCTTGGCCCCAAAAAAGTTCTCAAAATGAGTTAAAACCCTACTTTTACAGGTAACATTTATAAAAAAATTTTCTGGGGAGGAACCCCATACCCCCAGCGGTACCAAAGGGGATCTTGAATGATACTTTTTAGAAAATCATCAACATTTTGTCTCAAAAGGTAAAGTGATGGTTTGGAGAAGTGTCCCCCTTGGAGCCGTGCTGGATCCGAGCCTGCACCAATTGGAATATTTCACATAAAGTCTTCGATTTAGAATGTCCCTCTAGCCCAGAAATAAAGTTATCCGACTTTTTCAGAGAAATTTAAAAACAATTCTTAGGTATCTATATTTTCTTGGTTTCACTTCATTCCAATCCAATTTGCCCATTACTGTTACACACTTCATAGCCCGTTAAAAATTAAAGAGATTTCTGGCTATTCCCCTTTTTCCACAAAGTACAAAAAAGACGGTGGAAAAGGTGTTAAAAGGGTCATTTTCCAGTTTGACTTTCTAATTTAAGTGAAAACAAAGCTTTTTCAATCATGCTATTGCTAATGCTGTTAGTAATGTTATTTTAGGGAGGATAGAAACTGCAACTCAGATAAAGTAAAAAATAGAAAGATATTATTTGAAACAAGAAAAAATGCTTTTAATTGGTGTAAAAATGCTCCACTCTTTTAACTTATTTATAAATAAGAACCTTTATTCATCTCTTTTACACCTCTCTGAGATGAGATATTTTTTTCCTTCACCAGCAGGTCTAAAGGATAGACTGCATAGCCTCCAACTAAATACGGACTTAACAAAGCATGATTTTCTCTAAACAGCGTTAACCCGAGCGTGAAAATTACGTTTTCAATTGAGACAACTAGAACACATAAGTGGCCCCTTTTGAGTTAAAAGGAAACTGGAGAAGTTAAGCGGGACTAAACACATTACTTGGGAAAATTCTAATAATTCCAGCGTCTTGCTCTAAACCACAATGAATGAAGGTTACGAGATAGTATATAAGTGTTTTATTATTGGATACTACACAAATTTAGGTCACTACAAGTACTATCATTTAAGCTGGAAATTGTGCATAAATAATGAAAAAAAAAATAATTTTGAATTTTTGAATTATAGTTCAACATTTTGGGAATTAAAAAAAGCCGAGAAAGGTAAAATGGATATAAAAATGTAAAAGCATTCTATATTGGGTGAAAATTGCTTAAATTTAACCGTTTTCAGACAGCTAGTCAAATGCTAGAACTAATGATAAATTGCCAAAAGGCGGGAAACTAAAAAGTATCAAATGAACGCACAAACTGATACAACATAATTAGAAATTCCAATCAAAGCATCCTCCGAATCGACTGAAAACTAATTCACTGCATCTTTGAAGATGGAGACGAATAATCAACTTCAAAGAGACAAGAACGACACTCGAAGATCGAAACAATGTTCTTTTCACCACGGCTGCTAATACCCTACCCATTACATAACTATAATTTCACGCATCACAGAAAGGACCCCATAATAATAATAATAATAGCGTAGGAGAAGCAGGCACAGGTACTACAAAAGAAGCAATTAATTATCGCAAGAGGAAGCCTCGGCACGCTCAGACCTTTGATACGACCGGCGTCGATTTCCTCGTGCCTTTTTCAAGGTGAAGCCTCTTCCTTCTCTACCATACATTGTGCTTAGGCCCATTAAAAAGCGGGGAATCCTTGTTTCTTCTTCCATTGTGGTGCTCTTACAATCTAATTGAGGCTATTGGGTGTGAGAATCGAGCTTTGTTGTAATGGGAAGGGGTTGAGAGGTTCATGAGAATTCAATGGCTAAGCGTTATTAGGCTCTTTTGATACATAATAAACTGAATAATGATGAGTTGCGAGTCCTTATGTAGAAGGCGGACGTGGAGAAATGGTTTCAGGGGGAAAGGGTGTTGAGGTGACGATGCTTACATCGTTTTCGTCCTGTCCATGTGCACTTATTTTGATGTGACATGGATATAATTTTTTTTTTCAAATGTCTCGCAAACCATGAAGACAGTTACCTTAAGTTGACCATATCAAATCATGTTCTTACAAGGGAATAGCAGTGTTTAATTCAACCTTATCTTTCTTTTCTTAAGGATTAAGGGTAGAAAATGTGCGACATTCTTAATAAAATAGCAAATAGCTTTAAATTGCCTCATGCATACCCAAAGTATCATCACATAGCATCAAAAAGGTTGACATTTCTAAGGCTTTAAAGGGATTCATTAAAAATGAAAGAAAAACCTTTCCATTTAGGTACCAACTTTTTAAGAAGCAGTTCTCCTTAATTTATAAAAATACTACTCGGTATTAATTAAAAATTTCTATATTCTCCATTATCTAATTTTGCATCATTTTAATGACACTGGAACAGGAACTGAAAAAACATTCGATTCAATTTTTGTAACTCAATATCAAGACACAAAATATTTGAGGGGGTTTTTTTGACAACAAGAGAAAAAACAGAAAAAAGATCACTATGAATCACACAACCATTTTCTTTACATCTCCTTAAAACCCGATCTATACTTTACAACACCAGATAAGATCAGAGGTAACATTTTTATTTCAGAGAATGTTCAGAAAAGAAACATTTAGGTAGTTTCAATAGATTCTGAGAATGCCAGAAAGGATAAAGGGACTGGAATGTAACAAAGTGACGGAAGATTGAAGGGACAAAAGGGGGTTGTCTTAAGCTGTCTACCGTCCACCTGAATAGGTACGCACGATTTAACTTCAAAAGACATGGGATTCGGAAAGGGCAGAGGGGTTGGAGTGCACCAAACGGGACGTGTCTAGAGAGAAGATGTAGACTACACAATTACACTGAACCTAAATGATACATAACTCTCCGCATTTCAAATGTTTTTTTTTAATGTTACAACGGCGAGCACCAGGAGAAATCTACTACCGACTCTTTATCTTAAGCTTAAATAAAAAAGGTACTTCAAAACTATTCATATAGAAAGGAGTGTAAACAACAAAATTAAATAAGCCAAGTAGTTAGCTTGAGCAAAAAAGAAAACCAAGCATTACTTTTTCCCACGAGCTGTATAAATGATTAATCGTCAAAACCCCTTAATAAGCCAAGTTTTCGAAGTGAATTAATTTTTTAAAAAATTTCCTTCACTTGTGTAACTTTTACAACAGAAATAGGAAACTCCTGTCAACCTAATCCCTACAAAAACCATCTCTACCTACTTCAGACCATGAGCCCTGACACTCCATAATCCAACTGTCCCCCATAAATATTAAAATATGCAAATTGGCATCTCCGCCAGACCAAACTGATCACAAAAACGAGGAAAAACGTCGACTGATGCCATTTTCGGGAACAGGAATAATAATAGCAATATTGGAAAAAGTTACGTCGCCATTGCCACAGATTTCAAGCTCAGTGCAATCCGATTAAAATCGGGATAATTCGTCATGGCTATATCCACTTTTCCGTGACTTCCGAAAAGAAAGTTATTACGGGAGGTAACAGAGGAATACCAGATAAGCCAACCTAAATCCTTCTCGCCAAAGGGTTAAGCTTCTTTTTTTTTTGACGCCGGGGATAAAAGGTTTTGGAGAAGCAGACGGAATGGGATAGGTAGGTCTGAGGCGACGGCTGCTGCTTTTTAATTCCTTAGGGGTGTTAAAAAGCTCTAAAACTAGGAGAAAAAGTTCCGTGATTTTGCCGATTATTATTTCATTTCCAGGAAAAGACTCAAAAGAGTTAAGAAAGAGAGGGTAAAATTTTTTTTTGTTGTTTGTAGTGACATATGATAACGCATATCAACAAATGTGGGAAGATGAACCTTTAAAAAGATACATTATTAATGTTGGTTAATACAATATGCAAATCGATACATACTTCAGAAACGATATTTAATTTCATAAACGGTTGCACATTTATTTTTTAAAAATCAAGAACAAAAAAAATGATTTAGCTTCAGAGAAGGTTGTGAATCACGCTACGTAAAATTCTCCACAAAGCTAGTTACATATTAAGGCACAAATAATATGCATGACATTGCCAGGATTCTGGATGTTGAAAGGGAGAAAGTGCGGATGAATTTTTAATGAAAAGAACATCAGGCAAAGCGGTCTTAATAAGAGCTCCTTTGAGAAAGGAGAAACTCGTGTGATTCAATTTACTAGACTGCACTATTTCCATGCCCTCCAGTTCAAAGGCTGACAGAGAGAAATCGCACGTATTCAGATAGCTTCTACAGAGAAGCTTTGGGGGGGGGACACAGCGAGGGACCACTCGAAGCAAAGTGGACAGTGGAAGGTAGGGTACAAAGGAGAGAAATCGTAAATTCAGTTGCCCCCCCCAGAGAAGAAAAATTAAGGTCTTTCACGGTCGTATTCAAGTACAGAACTGTAAAGTTGTGCAGATTTTTAGTTCCAAGGTTCACCATTGGACTATGTTTTATAGTTTTCTTTTATGCCCACTAGGACTTTGAAACTTTTTTTTATTTTTTGAAATATGTCTACTTACATTTATTATATTTTTTGCAAAATTTTAATTTCTGCTACGATTTTCCAACATATGAGTAAGAAATAAATTAAGCCTTGACTACTTGGTTGATATATCATTTCGGTACTTTCGTATTTAACGGTCGACCGTGTCGTTGAATCCAAAAACGTTGTTAAAGCCCATTTATTAACTGTATCGCTGAATCGGATGGTTGCAGAACTGTCGACGGGCTAATACGTAAGTTATTACATGTTTTTTTTTTTAAAACCCTTTTATGGAAATTTAAGGATCAATTGTGCATAAATTGGCTACACGTTAGACCTCCATAACAATGTATCCTTCTCAGCGAGAGTGAACCTGCATTTAACTCCGATAAAAAGAAATACAGCAACTTAATAACTTAGAGATGAGTCTAATAAAAAAAACTCACTATAGGAAAAAAGCGAAAGTAACAAAAAACATAATTAACCACCAACCTCTGCGTAAAAAAAAATATCACGCAACGACTATTATGAGATAAAGAAGGAAAAAAAAAGTTGTTGCACAACCTTCTACGACACAAAGAGAAAAAATGAAATAAAGGACAGATCATTCTTAATTAACCTTACACCTCGCATAGGGTGCCCTTGAAGGCGACAGAGTTCATTCTAACTGGAGCAATGTTGAATCATTACCCTTTCACATGTAGTAGTTTATTCAACTTATAAAGGTCGCTCAAACAAGGTTCTATGGCTCGTGCGCAGGATCTTTTCGAATGGGTGTTTTATAATGTGGTACGTTTTTAACAGTTTAACTTTAAATTCTCGTCATTTAGTTCCATACTTATTTTTGGTCTTGTATTTTCCCAACAAAATTGGTATCTATAGTCTGTGTAAATAAAATAGGCGGTTTGACGTCATTCTTTACCATGGCAGCGCAGAAGAAACACATTGAGAAAAAAAGTCAAGGTCAACCGCCGATTCTATTTACACAGACTATATAGCTTATATTTTTTGCAAGTTGGCAAAACCAGTAAAAAACAGACACAAAACACCGTCAAGCATCGAAACAAGAGCGAACGAGAACACAGTAATTTACAAACACAGATAAGATGGGATCCAAGGAAAATTTTAAAAAACATTGCACCCCATCAGAATTTCTCACTATCTCCCACCATAAAAAAAATAACGCACGAAGCCGTTGAAGGTCATCCCTATGGAGGAAAATACTGTTTCCAATACGCGTACCAAGAGTAGCCTTATCGCTCCCCTACCTTTGCACCTATGGCTTATCAGATAAGCGCTGACGGCTGTGCCGTGCGTCAGCAGTATCCGAGCGCTTTTCAAGATGTTGCTGGAATATCTTCCGAAAGGGAAAATATAAAAGTGATAGGCACGCAGTATCAACTTATTGCTCTATGACGTGACACTGTCAATGTGGAGTCAGCGGTACAAAGGTTATGATGGCCCGTTTTTTGCAAGAAATCTACCCATACCATCAAAAACGTGGATATAATTGATGGTTTATCAGTTAACTGTTCAACCTCTTTTCTAAGGAACTTTTCAAAAGATTGAACAATTTTCAGGGATACATTAGTACTACAAGGTGTTAATAACAACAAAACAATTTCATGATTATTAATGAAATATTAATTGCATCCCATTTGGCTGTCTGTACATGTTTCGAGTGTTAAAAAACTTTTGAGTTCTTCCGACCGGTTAGTTTTGAAATGCTCTCTTTTCTCCATATTTTTCACTTAACCGACGAAAGATCCACACATCGATAAATCAAGGTTTTATCCACCGTATTTGAATATTTTTTTTAGGAAAAATCACATTTTAGGAGGAAAAGATGAGAGATTAAAGAAAAATAAATTGAATCTGACCACCCTATACATGAGCTTCCTGAAAACCAATTTTGGAATGCCAAAGCAACTGTGAGAATGAGAACCATTCCCATAGAAAAGAAGTCAAGATCGCAGAGCATGCAAAGGGAAAAGGAAGAACACTGCTGTGCAGCAAGGCAGCTGAGCTGACCCCCGACAACCCCTTAAAAAGGTAATAAAACCGGTTTGGACCAGTTTGGGTTCACCCCATCCACCCTTCAAAAAGTAGAGGGTAGGGTTGGTTGGGGAGAGAAAAGGGAGCTTGGTTCCGGCCGTTCCGGTGCTGAGATAATATTTAGAAAAGAAACAACTCGAAAGTGGTTTTGGTAGGAGGAGGACATTTTCCCGTAACAAATCACACGGGAAAAAAATGTGCTACTCAAACAGCGTTAAGAGGCTCAAAAAAATTTACTTTAACTGCAATGGATTTTAGGAAATAACTCTACAAAGATGCGCAATCCCCAGGCATATAAAATCCGACTTGGACTAACAGCACGTGACGAGTGCAAAACAAGACAAGAGATACAAAAGAACACGAAGGTGATTGAAATATAACCGAAGCGACAGCAGCTCACATTGAACAATAACAGATAAGGAGCGAAAACGCGTGTTGAATGAACAATTTAGTGTACGCAAAATGTAGGTGCGAACGGAGTGGAACAGGTTCTTCAAGGACAAAAGAATGCGCAAGGAATCGAGAAGCCGAAAATAAATAGGCGATTAACTTTTGCATTAATTACGCCGGCGAAAAACGCACTAGCCGTTTCAGCCCATGAAAACATGGATTTTAAACACTGAACGAAAGTTTGCTTCTTTACGACAAGTTGTCCCCAAAACAAAAACTGGAATTCTTAATTCTTTCATTCATTAAACTGATGGTTCATTAACAATGGTGCAAGGTGCAAATGCATAATATTTTAAACGACAATTGGGAATCTGATGAGTACGAGAATTGTTTTTCATAATGAAATCATCAAAAATCGGGCAGAACCTATATTAATTTTCGGACTTGTCAGAGAGAACCTCGAGTTATCCTGAATTTATTATTACTGGTAAACATCTTTTTGGGATTGTTATTTTACAGTTGAGAAAAGGTGGATATTTGCTTTAAAAGGACAAAATGTTTTTATTTCGTACTAAGGCTCATTGGAGTATTAAAAGGCACAGATTGGACACTCAAGGTCGGTAAAGCGTTCGGTGCATCTCCTCTCCATCCGCGATTTCCCGTAACTTGGCAGAGCCAACTCGGGAATTTACAGGATATTTTACTTATTTAAATCAGTTTAAAAGTTTCTTAGATTCTTTAACCACAGAAAAAAATGTTTTCTAAAATTGACAAAGGTAAATTTTTTAGTATAAATGAAAATTAAGAACCCTTTTTTACAGAGGAAGTAATACCCAAGCTGAGGCCAATGACTAGAAAATATTTAGTAGTTTCTATTCTCATAATGCATGGTTAAATTTTATGGATCCCCTTCAATAGAGAATAAGAACTAAACAATTTAAGAGAAGTTACATTTTCTCATATTCCTGGGGCGCAATGGAATATCTTCTAGGCAGCAACTAATTTGTGAAAAGGGGCCGTTAAAATATTACGTTAGCCCCTATAGCTCTTTGCCTAATTTTCCTTAAGGGGGAGGGGGTCAAAAATGACCAAAAACATGCTTACATAATATTTGAATGGTCCCAAACTACACTAAAATAAATATAATTTCGATTTTCGATTCCTTTACTATTAAAAGTTAGAGTTAGTCAATTTTTTGTGTTGGCAAGATGTTAAAAATTACTCTTTTCACGATGTTCTACTATTGAGGGGGGGGGGGGGCGGGGCGCGATTCCCCGTCCCCCGTGATCATGGATGGGAACATTGCACCCAACTTTACTTTTTATAAGGATTTAACTTTTACAGGATTTTTTTATCCCAATGGTGATTGATATTTTCAGAACCCTCAAGACTGCCTAACCCCTCATGATCGCTCCTAAATCCATCATAAGCCAAAATTGTCCTGAAATACGGGGTGAATGGTACGAAAGGGTTGTTGAGACTCACCTTCCATCCAGCCGAGCTGTTGCTGTCCCCTTTATCCTTGAAGTAGGCGACGTTTTGCACCATCCACTCGTAAATCTGAGCCAGGGTGAGTCTCTTTTCGGGCGAGCTCTGGATCGCCTGCGTAATGAGGTCCGCGTACGACATGTTGCCCCACGCGTTGCGGCGCGACGAGTTCTTCTTGGGCGCCTGGTCCAGCCCCCCGTGTCCCTGGAGGTGAGGCGGCAGCACCCCCTTTTCGTCCGCCCCCCCGTCCGGCTCCACGAAGTTGTCCGGCCGGGGCAGGGGCCACGTGTTGGACCGAGCCCGAGTCTGGGGCTCGAAGTTCGGATCGATGTCCAGCGGATCCATGGTGGTGCGGAGCCCGTGGTAATCCACTTTGGAGGCCGTGCGGAGAACTACCGGCGAGAAGTTTTTTTTCGTTTGTTTTGTGTCGTCTGCTGAAGGGGGAGATGATATCACATGGAGGGGTTGACCACCCCGAAAGGATCGAGCATTTTGTTCCGAGATGATAATTCAATAAATACGACACTCAAGGTCTGGAAAATTGAGCAAATTCTTTTTTTTTTTTTTTAATTTTATCGGGGACTAGTGGAGGAATAAAAACAAAGGGTCACACACAAACACACGATCTTGTTTACGAGGAGTGTTGCGTAACACCAGTACGCACTTGTCAAGTGGGCGGGCCGATTCGAGACCCCTCGACGACGAAAAGTAATCCTTTACCGCCAGGCGGTCACTCCGAAAAGCACATTGGGAGAAGAGACACACGACACGACGTAGATGTGACTCGAAGCCAACGACGCACTTCCGAAACTCACTCGTTGGGCAAAAATTCTGGGAGAAAAATCGAGCACGCCGGTGTCAATCGGAGCGGTCAGCCGTGTGGAGGGGGAGATGCGATCCACAGGTGGGCAGCAATCAACAAAACTCGTCGCTGGATCCCCGATATCGCGAGAACTTCAGTGGGCCCAGCCGTTTCGACCGAAACCATTCCAGTTACTGGCCGGGAGAAACTGCGCCTCTCTGTTCACGCACTGTGGGATGACGTAGGTCGTGACGTCGCGTCACCCTTGACGACGGCAGCACGCTTTCTCGGAAGCCAGGAAGTTTCGGGATCGCGGCTGCTGGCCGTGAGAGCGACATCTGGTGGAGGAAAATGAACTTGTATTTAGCTCTGGGTCTCCTACGCATCCAATTAGGAGAATTTTTGTGGTGTTCAGAGATTTAATGTTTGCATTCTTTTTTTAACAGACTTTAAAGAGGCATGAAATAGCAGAAAGATTAAGAGAGAAAGAAGGAAAAAAGAGAATTGTTGAAATAGAAAAGAGACCAATGGATAGAAGAGGAGAGAGAAGGTAAAAAGAGTGATAGAACGAAGGAGAAAAGAGACTGGTGGATAGAAAGAGAAAGAGATGGTAAAAGAGAGAATGATAGTAAGAGAGGGAGAGGAAATTATGTAAAATGAGAGATTGTTGAAAGGCAAGGAGGGAATACTTGAGAGAAAGAGAGAGAATATTAGAAAGAAAAGGGGATAATTGGAAGAAAGAGGGAATTAATTTCTAGAAAATTAAATTGATTTTTTGATTTTTTTAATAATGTAAAGTATTTCATACAAAGCTGAATTTGTTAAAAAGGTGTAAAGGTGTTAAAAGGTTAAAAAGAGATAATTTCCCCTGTTTGATTATCTATTATCTGTTAGTCTGTTTTAAGATATTTATCAAATTGTTATTAAAACTAAAACGTAACAGTGTAAAATGGAGTTTTAAGAATAAAATGTAGTGTTTTAAGTATAAAAAATGAAAGGATAAGAAAACAATTTATATCGTAGTGATTAGACCAGAATGCAGTTCTAATGATGGTTTTATCCTTTATTTTGTTTATTGTCATACACACACAAATTTTAAGAAATCTCGCTGTGCCAAATTTTTGAAACCTTCGGCCGAAGTTTGTACCCTCCGTAAGAGCATATTCAATTATTTAAAGTATCATTGATTTGAAAAGAAATATGTAAAAGGCGTCTCTCTAAATGATTACTAAGACCTGATTTTCCTGTTAGAGAATCATCACAACGAATTCATTTAAACTACCTTTTGTGGTTAAAAAAATCTATAAAACTTCTAGAAAGAAGTATTGTGTGCTCTACCAGTACAGTAAAGAACCGAGTGATAACTGGAGCTATACAAACCTTGAAAAGGAAGGTGAGAAAATAATGTTTATCAACAATCTCTCCAAAAAAAAAAAAAAAAAAACCTGACGAAATACAGCTCCCAAAGCGATAACAATATGTCTGCTTCAATCGCCGGTGATACAGCATTATATAACCATCGGGTTCTTTGCATTTGAGAACGCAATCAACAACACCTCAACTCTAATAAACCTGTGAAGTGTTTTTCGAATGTAATCGTCACCGAGGTGGACTGTTTGCTTTGAATTGGTATTTCTGCTTCGTTTTAAAGAAGATCTATTGTGTAACGATTTCAGAAAGAATAATCTGGTTTAAATAATTTTTTCAGGGGTTCTCGTAACTAAAATTCAACGGTGTTTCTGAAGGTGTGTTGTAAAAAATATAAGATTTATTTATAACTGAAAGAGTTTTTAACTTTTTTTTTATTTTAGAAAGGAATTAAGATTTTAATGATAGTAATGCTTATCAAACGGGGAGACGACAAAGTCAATGTGATTTTTGAACGAAAAAATGTTTTATACGTAGAATCATAAAATTAGAATATGTGTCAAGTTTTTGGAGAATGGATAGGTATTAAGCATTAAAATTGTGTCTTAGAAGTTTTGAAATTTAAAGTAAGAACAGGATTTAATTTTGAATTTAATTTAATTTCATACTGTTTATTATTGAAATCAAGTTTAAAGTTACTTATAATAGAATATTTTACTTTATTTTAAATTGAACTAACAACATTTAATTTTATAAAAATTTCTGATGTTATTAAGTGAAGAGGTATCATGAACACTTTCTTGATGACGAACTTCATTTAAAAATTAAAGAAAACATATTTGATAGCATAGCCTTACAAACCATTTAAGAAGGTAATATCATATTAGTAAATCACCATCACAAATTAACAGAACTGTTTAGTGATTTGCGTTTCAATGTAGCAATAAATTTAATGCAAAAAGCACGGTAAACATACAAAATCTGTAAATGTTGTTTTACAAAGGAAAATTTGTGGCAAAAAAAGCGCTTGTGCTGGCTCAAGAGACCTCGGAAAAGTCGCCCACAGATGTAAAACCTCAAAAGAGAGTTTAAAAGCAAAACATAAGTAACAGTTTACTTTATTATGTGGTTAATTCATACTAATACTCTTTTGAAAATCTAAATTAAACAAGTTTTAAACACTGCAAAACGTTATTTTTTTAAAATTACATTTTTTGAAGATTAGAAAGTAAAAGAAAATGTTTTTACATAGGTACATACTACTTACATTTCTCACTTTTATTTTCACTTTCTCACTATATAATTTACGATCGTTGTGGTTTTCAAGTTATCAACGTCTTACAAGTTTATTTAGATGGAAAAATTCTTTCACTTTCGGAAGAGAATTTTAAATGTCATGTATGTAGTTCTAACTTCAAACGACAATGAATGAGTTGGAGGATTTTCAACCCGACTTAATTCATCAACGTCATTACCTCACATCTTTGTCACTAACCGTTAGTTTTATTTATCTCAAACATCCTAAATTTTCCGCAACATAACTCTCATTAAATTTTCATCTACATCATCGAGTTCGTGAAAAGTACGCATAGAATTTTCGGGTAGACAGTGTTTACGTCATTCTAGCATGTCTGTAATAAAAGAATAAAGGATACCATAGTATTTTTCATATCGGTATTTTTTACCTAAAGTGAAGGCTCAGTTACCAATCTTTCAAAAATCAATTCTTTGCCTAATTCATTGTTTAAGTAAATTTTTTAATATCAATTTATACTTGAATATTCATATTTGCTCTTGCTATCCAAGCGCAACTTTTGAATACGACCCATAAATTTTTTAAGCAGATCCTATACTCATAACTTTATTCCCCACTTGATCGAAGCATCTCAAACCGTTCCTAAAAGGTCGCTATGTTTCAGTTCCAGTTCTCATGAGGTTACTATCAGGGTCATCATCACGGACAGATCCCAAGAAGGGAAGGGAGACTATTTTGAGATACTCCCGCCTATCTTCATCAGATTTCTAAGTGGCCATTTTTTAAGTGATTGAGATTTATGGGGAAATAAAGTTGTGTCAGGTCAAGACTCAAGAGTGTCGTCGTGGTCCTCTCTCTTTTCTTTTCTTTTCCAAAGGTTTCAAGAGTAAGTCGGACTATCAAATTACAAGACCAGTAGGTTTTTTTTTTGCGAATAAGAGAGTTGGGCATTGAAAGTTTTCTCACATTTATGCGTATTACGTTCATGAGTAGAAGAATTTTGTTGCCAGTTTCATAAATTTTATGGGTTTTCTCTGGTCTAGTTTCTTACCCTAAGAATTTAGATACATACGTTTTAGTTTTGGAGTAAAATAATTGGATCTGATATTGTGAAATAACGGGTTTAATAACTAAAAATAAATTAAAAACATTACCTAATTTGGTTCAATTTCTTTATTTATTCCTCTAAATATCGCCGAGCAGTTTTAGATACCAAATAATAGAAATAATTCTAAAAATTGTAAACGTTACAGTTATATCATTGACAACCATAAAAATTATCCCTCTAGTTTTGTAAAAAAGGAGTAGAGTTTTTTTTCTAACCGTCTAACCGTCTTTCATGTGAATTTCCTCTATTTTCATTAGTCATGTACTGTAACTTTTCACAATCTTGGTACTACAAAACTTTGGATCTATGTTTAATCCTTTGTTCTCAACATTAATAAATCCATAAATATCGGTAATTGGAAATATATTATTTCTTTACCATATGATAAAACCGTCAATACTCAAACAATGTATAATAGGCTGTACGAAGTTTTTCTATTTAGGTAAAATATTTATAGAGGTTCTAAATATATCATGTAATATAAGTATAAACCACACAGTCTTGTAGAAAAGCTGAAATCCAGAATATTATTTTTGTGCGTGTGCTGACCGGACCTCTATATGGTGCCGATTAACGATGGAATTATCAGCTTTTTATCACCAATGTTGTATTTATTTATGGATCAAAGTGGTGGGAAGTTACTATAGTTACGGTATAGCTTTTTTGTCCGAGTTTTAGAATTCTAAAACAACAGACCATAATTTTTAAAAAATACTTTCAACAAATCTCTCACTGCTTTTGACTACCAATACCAATTTTAAAATTTCAATTCAAAGAATCAATTACACAGCTTAGAGTGAGTGCCTTTGAATCGAGCACCAACGCATTCACGTGAGTAAAATATAGAGAAAACGTCTGGTTACCTCCTTTTATCATAAATCTTTACAACCTCTAGATAGCCTCTGGTATTGCGCAGTTACCCGAAGCTTTTTCAATCGAATAGTGCTATTTTTTACGACATTATCTTTAATGAACTGCTTCAACTTTCAATGGTTTTACTTTCAAAAACGAAAGATCAGTTCAATGGATTTGACCTGCGGGATTCTTACAAATATTTGAGTATATTTGAACTGGCTGAAACGGAGGCGTTTTTTTTTTAACGAGTTCAACATGCTTAAATTTGAAGAGCTAACTCGTGAATTCTGGTTTGTTTGAGTTGCGAATAAACTATGCATGCTGAACATTGAAGATGTTATTGAAGCTTGGTTGGTTTTGTTTCAAAAACCTACCCATTTTTCAAAAAATTGTCGCTAAAACACAAATGTTAAAATTCTTGAAGCATTAAGTTTGTAAACTTCAAAGTGATTGAAATTGAACGTCCCTTTAAACTTGAATAGGGTGTTGAACTTATTAAGAAAGATTAGGATTCTGATCTAATTGTATGCCTGCATATAATCATTGATAAAAAAACTCTTTCAAAATCAATTAAACTTCTGAGTAATGAAAAAATCCCTAAAATAGGTTGTTTTTATTCTTACATGAATAGTGTGTTCATAGAAGTTTAAGAAGAATCCTTTTTTAGGATGAAGATTGCTAAACAATTTCAGTAATTTTGTGGGTTGAAGCAATTATCTAGATTTCTAGACTACTACTATAACTATAGACTATATATATAATCTATAAACTAATTACGACTAGTGGTTTCTGTGAGAACTTTAACATAGATATTTAAACTATAGCGTGTCTCTCACTCCTGGAGTACTCTATAATTTCTATAAAAAAACTAATAAATTTCATTGGACACGGTTAAAACTTTTCTACCACCCTCCTGTTTTCCCCATTGCAATTACTGTATTTTGTTATTGCAATTACTGTATTTTATTATTGCAATTACTGTATTTTATTATTGCAATTACTGTATTTTATTAATGCAATTACAGTATTTTATTACTGCATTTCAATTATTGTACTTACACACAATTAAGTGAAGGATATCTATATCAGTAAATACATTCTTACAACGGTGTTCCTTTGTTTAACTCATTTTTAAATAATTTCAATTATATCTTATGAAACTAAAACCAACGATAATTGTTGACCTCACAATGTCATTCGGGTTTATAAACTATAGTGATTGTTATAAAAACTGCCACCATGTAACTAATCTAACAGAACTTTTGAAGTTTCTCTTCAAATAATGAAAAGTTTCTCATTTGACAAAAAAAAATTCCTCAAAGTGCAGAAATATAGCTTCTCAACAATTCAAATTCTAGTGACAAAAAGTTTCTGTCGATACTACAACTGCAAAAACCGCGGGAATAAAAAAAAATCCGTTTGAGTTCAGTAATCCTATCTCGAAACTCCGCAAAGCTCCATGACATCGTCGTAAAGTATTCCCAAGTGAAGAGCTAAAAAAATCTCGAGTCATTGTCTGTGTTCAGCTTTGAAAATGAAGGTTTCGATGCACACGATTTATTACGCAAGAATTGAATGGCAGAAAATTTCATAATTGCATGACATTCGTGGTAGAGAAAGTATTCGTCTTTCACGTACACCAGAGTGAGGTTTTAGTGCAAGTTTTTTTTAAACCATTGATTTTGTTTTAAATCATCTTAAAAATTTATTAATTGATATAAATATTTAAACAGTTAAAAAAGGAGTATTCACGATCAAGAATTAGTATTAAAATTCCGATATTTTCAACTCTAAATATGGGTAATGGAGACTTGGTGGTTGTTCAAAATAAATAACTCCTTCTATTGTAACTACAGGCAACTCCGCTTAATATAACAAAAAATAAGCATACAATAATATACAATTTGATACTAGAAAGTTTCAAAACTCTAGTTTTTGAATTAGAATCACAATTATGAGTCCTAATTGAAGTATTTAAAACGATTCCCTAATATGCATTTTGCAACTTTTACATTCTTAAAGAAAAATATGAGAGTGGAACATATATTACTAATAAATTAATGACTAATTTTGTATGTATATGTATTAAAACTGGCCTTCAAACTGGAAAAAAGGAGGTTTTTAGGGGATTTCACCAAATTTTGATAACATTAAGCGAAATATCGATGATTACTTAAAGGGGCGCATTTTACATTAAATTAAATAGGAGTGATCGGGACCGGTCAATTTCGATAACATTATCCGATTAATAACATAAACCGTGATCACATTAAGCGGAGTCGATTGTATTTCGTAACTTTCTATTTCTATAGTACATTAGTACATAGTATAAAGTAAATCAAATCAACAATGTAAAATATTCGATATCGTAATATTGTTAAAGGGCCATATTGCTAGCGCGATTTAGCGAGAAAATCTCAAAATGAGTCATCGTGTGACGAATACTCATCTCTGTGGAGGTTCATATTAACTAGCACGTTGTTTTTAGGTTGTAAATGAGTTGCTGCCATGTATTGCAAAAAATTGCATAAATCCAAAGCAATAAGCAACCACTGCTTAACTTTTTTTGAATGTTTAATAACTTCTTAAGGATTCTAGTCCATCTCAGAGAAAAAATACAACTTTACTTTTTTATCGAATGCATGTGACTCGAGAGTTCCTCCCCACATCTTTTCTTCTCTTCCAGACCTGTTCACCACGTTCTGGTTGACCTTGATCTTGGATGAATCCATCTCACTTAGATCGTATGACTTTGGAAACGAAAGAAGAAACCCCTTTCAAAATCCCACTCCAGAGCTTAGTCATCTCATCAGCGACGAATCTTCTATGAATTTCTTTTCTGATTATTTCATTATTTATTCTTTAAATTTATAATTGTTTCAACACTATTTCTTAGACAGAAGGCAACTTTCATGGATGTATAAAATTAGGATTTTTATGGTTTTTCAAATATTTAATATTGCGTAATTTGATATTTACACCGCGTCAGGCAAATAATTCCATAAATATGCCATGTCTCTGCTGCTGGATGAGTCTTGTTTTTCTTCTTTTCATAATTTATGTAATAAAATATAAACTTTCAAGAAAGTTCAATTCCTAGAATCTTTACCATCAACAAACTTATATTCTGTAAGCAAGAGAGGAGTAAAAGGGTGACAGTCTAAAATTTCAACATG
This sequence comes from Tetragnatha montana, assembly GCA_963680715.1. Lineage (NCBI taxonomy): Eukaryota > Metazoa > Arthropoda > Arachnida > Araneae > Tetragnathidae > Tetragnatha > Tetragnatha montana. Next base: position 19,471,061 of record OY796675.1, read on the forward strand.
ACAATAATTTTCATACGTGTATTCTCTTTCAGTCTGTCTGTTCATATACTTATCATCCTATTGAGAAACACGTTTGTGTAATGTATACTCCAGTAAAACTCGTTCGGAGATATCACGACAGCTCAAAAAAATTTTTTTGACCTTAGCTCAAGTCCTGTATTCTCAACTGCATGCCCATAAATCTTTCAGTCAATCCATCATTATTTTCCTATACGCGGATCGACAGTCAACAAAATTATCAGTTTAACTCATTCCGAATTCAACACTAAAAAACGAACCAGACAGAACCGGACGCAGCGAATCTCTGTGACGCAAAATTAACGTCCTCCGATACCGGCACAATATTATAGAAAAACAAAACCGTTCCCCGCCTGGATACAAACTATCTTAATCGATTGGCTCACCCTTATCGCGATTGAGTTCATGGGAGAGGTGGATGACATTCGACTCTCAAGAGAGAGAATATCTGTTTTTAGACGGCCTCCCTCCTTCTCTATGGGATTCAGATGATAATAATTTTGACCGAGGAATTATTATTCTAAAACGCCATAATGGAAATGAGATTTGTAATCAGGTGCCTTGCTCATGAATGCGAAAATTTAACTCCTTTTTAGATCCCATAACAATGGCGTAATGAAATTGATTTCGGGGAGGGTCCAAATATCATCAGAAGAAATTTAGTAAAAATACATCGTCTAGCCCGTATAGCTAGATGACCCCAGAATTACATGCACAAAAAGAGGTCTGGAAGTCCTCCCCCATGAAATTTTTGTAAGTTTAATGCTTAAAAATAGAGTTAAACTAATTTTTGGTCCTTTGCGACAACGTGGGTGGAATGCCTCTTAAACGCTTCAGGATTTTCAAGGGAAAACAGCAATTAATAATAATACCCCCCTGTGATACGGCCGTGTATTAGTACATCATTCATTTTTTTAAGTTTTGTATTTGAGGTGTAAAATTTGTCCTTTTTACGTTAATATCTATAAAGTTTAAAGTGTAATCCTTAAGTGAATTATTATCAGCTCTATGCCTTGATTGATCTGCAAACATCATTTAACATTAAAATAAAGGAGTATCCTGAAAAGGTTGGGAATAGGCTATGACTCCATGAGCCCCCTTAAATTCTCCCATACCCTAAGGGTAAATACAATTATAATAATGCATTAAAATTTAGTAGTACCTAAGTTCTTAATTTTTCAAATGAACCAACACTATACGAAAAAAATTGAAATATGTATACGTTCATGTAAGCAACTCAGATTGAATATACAGTAAATAAAAATTAAACACTAATTGGGTAGAATCCAGGTTTTAATTTAGAAGCAGACGAGGAGTTAGTTAGAATTATGAGTAGGCTAAAAGAAAAAGGACACTTTGAATGAAAACTATAGTTAAAGGTTTTTATGGAGACCAAAAATTAACTAATATGAAACTTATTTTATCTGCATTTCCACTAGCACTTAACCATTTTAATTATTATTAATTTTATTAACCATCCTAATTATTTTTTTCTAATCCCGTTCAGTCATCAAGTCAGAGGTAAGGAATATTAATATCATTGAACACACATAAGAAAAGTTGTTGTTTTTAATTAATTAAAAGACTCAGTTTTTTAATGGAAATCTATTCCTTTGAAGTTTTTCCTCAACAAGCCCTAACCAAAATTAACATTTTTTTGCGTAGCACGTCTAATAAATTTGCAAGGAAATGCATCGGCATTTAATAAGCGTATGAGCCAAAAATGTTTTGGATATTAATTCTTTTGAAATTTTTGAAATTCAAAAAGAAAAAAAAAACAGTTGTTTTTTCAATGCATCCCATTATCTACTTTACCTCACTTAACCCTATTCAAAAGTTTAAGGAAATAAGGCGTTTTTAGCTTTATAAATTGTACCTTTTTAAAACAATATAAGTATTAATTTAATACTTAAAAATAATTCAAAAGTGCATACGTGTTTTTAATGAAAAAAATATTTAACCACATGGTTCCCAACTACAACCATCAATTTTTATTCTATAGGACACACTCCTAGTTTTTGATTATCGTAAAAATGAAGTAATAATTGTTTTGTCAATTATTAAGTAAAACCCTCCTTATAAAAAACTACGCACAGCATTGAAACAACTTTAATAGAACACGTTTTGTTTCTATCAAATGTAATGTTATAGATATTTTATTGGATCAGCGAAGCGTGAGTGAAAAAAAAAAGAGTTTTGCTTTAGAACAATAAGATATTTTTAAGTATCAAACGATTATGAAATTATTATAAAGCAATTTCGTAAAATTAAATGTTCACAGAAGTACTGGACTTCCACCATGTATATTGTTTCGCAGCAATTTAGGTTTATGATTTTTTTATATTGTTTCTAAGCCTAACTAGTATCTCAAGACAAAAATCATTGACCTGAGTAATAACTTTAATTGAATGATTTAGAAAACACCTTTTTCTTATTTTGGTTGGTTCGTTCGAACATGAATATATAGTATTTGATATTTCGAGAGTAACGAGAGCGATAAAGCATTAAATTTGTTCGAAACATGAACTCCACGAATCCTCAGGTTGCATAATCATCGAAATATGCTAAGTTTTATATTTTTTGAGGTTCTTCACCTTCTGCTTAACGGTTATTCGGCTGCCTTGTGATTACGGATAGAAATGTACATTGAATTCTTTTTCATGTATAATAGAGGAAAGAATAAAAAAAGGAGTTATTTGATATACGAGGAACACATTGATACATCTTCAATATCTTCCTATCATTTTTTATACGTTTAGTTATGAAACACGCTGTATGGGAAGGTAACCAAGAACTATTTTTCAAAAATATTAGGAAAAAACCAGTGGCAAAATAGTAGGTACAAATAAATAACTCCACACAAACCAGTTAATAAGTGCCGCATTTTTTTTAAATTTCTGAATGATTTTAGACACAGATACCTTTGAATTTTATACTTAAAACTAATTCAGGAGGCAATTAACCCTTTATATCTAATTTTCTAAATTAGAGAGCTCTTAAAAATCACCATTAATTTCATTCTTTGATTTTTTATTCCTAAAAATTTAAATGAAAAAATTATTATCTATATTCCGAAAAAGATATGTAAAACTGTCTCTATGTAAAAATCTCTATCAATACATAAGAACATATAATATTTTCCTAAATTTTTGTTATTAATTGCTGTTAATTAATAACTTAATGTTAATTAATGTTAGTTATTTAATTTAAGCAATTTAATCACTATCCATGTACCCCAAGGAATTTATCAAGCTGCCGAGCCTATGGGGAATATTGATACCAAATTGATTTTTTTTAAACAAAAGTCATTTTCATAAGACTTGTATTTTTTCAAATTGGTTTCATAAAATTGAGTAATTTTTAGATATTTTTTTAAGAAAAAGTATTTGATTAAGTTCTTTTTTCTACTGAAAGAAACTGGTTTGAATTTCTCTGACATAGCCTTTGTTTACCCTATGTTCTGAAGTTCTGTTGTAGATTTGCATTTAATCATCAAAAATGACGAATGAATGAATATTAAATATTAATTTAATTTTAATATTTTAGTATATTTACTTATTACATTATTCTGTTTGAGACATAGTTTAGTTACTTTTACTTATTTAAATTAAAAATTTCAAAATGCTTCTAAAATACCTTTGTCAAAAGATTAACCATACAAGTCCTTTTTTTTATATGAATTTCACAATCGAACCAAAATAATTTCTCATGGAAATTATATTGAAGTAAATGAAAAGTCTAGACTCAGTTCGTTAACAAATTAAAGTTGGAATAGTATATTAAAATAGATATATAAATGCCTACCAATTCACAATTCCAATTCCAATGCAATTTACATTACCAATTTGAGTTTTCTTTCATATCATACTTACTTTTCTTAAGAATAATTAGTTTTTAAGAATTTCACAATCCTCATTTACTTTTTGAAAATTTAACTCTTTTGCTCTCTTAGGTTAAAATTTACCAAATACCTATGCAAGTAGACAGTTTTAAAACTTACATTATGGAATATGAACCAAAAGTACCTGAAGGTCATATACTGACGCTTTCATTGTTATATAAGAACGGATCACATGCAAATTCGACTTTCAATCACGAACATGGAGAAAAAAAAAGGGTCGAGACCTATCTGATGTTTCATTACGCACAGATATACCCGACAAATTATATTTGGGAGGGAAAACTTTTCCTGAATTCTCCAGCAACACAATAGAATGGCCCGCGAAATCACTGGCATACTAAATCCCTCGACGACAAAGAGTCCAATCCGAAAACTTGTCAAATTAAAAAACGATGTCGACCGTAACTAACTCACGGCTCGGTAGCACACTGCTGCTATACAATGTTGTTCGAACGGCAATGAAGACATTTCGACGACATCGTCAACTACTGTCGCCTTGTTCGTCGATGCGTTGGGTCCTAATGATGACTCCTTAAGTGGACGTCATCTGAACCCCAAGCACGTAGCAGATAAAAATGTCAATGCGGTGATGATGGGCTTGTAAAAAAAGCTAATTGGCATTTTGAAAGCTCAGGAGATCACTGGAAGTGAAGATGGCGTTTAATAAGGCATTTAACTGGATTGGACTTGTTTGTGCAGCCAAGTACATTTAATTCGAATAAATATGACAAACCGAATCGAAACCATGGTTGATCACTGTGTTTAAGGACCTCCATATAGTTTCACTATGGGCCTCTAAAGATTTTTCCATGTATACTGGAAGATCTCTCAATTGCTGTAAGTGACTAAAAATCTGATTTCTGTGAAAATCTTTCTCTATGTCGCTTTTCCCAGGAAGCCTAACTAAGAAATTATTAACTGTCTGGTTGACCAGAAAAAATATTTTTCAGAAACATACTGTTTAGTGTATAAATGTAACAAGTTTAGATGTCTTTATGAATATTATTTAAGAGTAATTTCTTATAGGTTTTGAACAAGGATAAATGATATCACTCTTTTAACAATTTATTCTTATTTCTGAGAAATTATTGTAATAAAAAGCTTAGGTATTAAAACCTACTAAACATTTTAAAAACACTTATAAACTAATATAGCTCTTAATATTTCCTCACTTATAAAGTGAATATTTAAAGTACAGTTAAAAACAAGATTGAAGTCTAAAATCAAACTATATTTAATACTTTGCGGAAAATTCTAGGCTAATAAATATTCATTGATTGATTTCCGAATGCAAACTAACATTGAGGAGAGTTTTAGAAAAGATAAAAAGTAAATATATTGCATAATCTTGTAAGTTTTTTAAATATTTACCAAAATTAGATGTTGTAATGATTAGCTGTAGGGTTGAATTTATATAAAAAGTAATAAAGCGGAATCATCAAGTTTACAAAAAAAGGAACTACGGGAAACTGTGGCTTAAATGGAGTGGGAATTTTTTCGCATTAAAGCTATACAGTATTTTAATATCCTTGGTAAATATTTTGATGAATGTATTGCCCTCGTATAAATTGTGGAAAAATCCACTTTTGGAACAAAAACTGATATATCTTTGAACACCAATCGATTTCACAATTATGATACCATCTACACCATATAGTCTTTGAGGTTTATTAATTTATAATTTTAAAAAATTGTTTTAAAAGTTAATTTCTTCTCTAGCTAGTTCATTTATTCTTTAAACTCAATAAGTATTTCACTTACTCCAGCAGATACCATTGGGCCAAAGTTACCCCAAAACGTGCGGCAAAGTTACCCCAACGTAATAAAAATTCAATAGTTTTCAAACAAAGAAGAGAAACTAAATAATGCCACTCAAAATAGGAGGGGGGGGGAAGATTCTATAATTGATTAAAAATATGACCTAGCGGTTTTAAATCACGATCTTTATCGTCTTTCCAAAGAAAATTTGTAAGGTTAACAAAAATTTACATTTTGATACTACCTAAGTTGGAAGCCCTCTAGTGATCGTAATTTAGGAATTTTAAGACACCACTGAGGATGTCATAACAACAATGTCACCTATTCGCTTTAGAATTGAATAAGTGATAATTAGATTGATTTTTTTATATTTACAGGGAGCTAAACTTTTTTCAGAATAGAGAGATACAACACGTAGAACCTCTTTCCGATGGTCGGACCAATTTTACCCGATTTTATGGTACTCATTACCTTATTTAACTCTTGTACACATAGATGTTACTAGAGGTTTTTAGAAACGAAATCACTATGGGATTGTTTTCCATTTAAAACTAATAAGACTTGTAAAATGTAGTAAAATAAAAGCATTGAAGAATTTTTATATACACATATAATGCATAAAAAGTACTGTAGTATAAAAAAAATTATTACATATTTAATAAATTAATGCACTAATAATACTTTAATGTAGTAAATTAGTACATCATTTATGTAAAATTAGTTTATTTCCTTTACACCTTTAATGAAAGATATGAACACAATTCTTTTAGACTTATGACGATGTTTATTACATCTTTACTTTACATAGTTTCAAAGAGCATTCCATCATAAATTTTCTTCAATTAAAAAACGGATTCTTTCAAGTATAGGGGAGATCAGGCTAATACGACATACCACTTTTTCAAAGCAACCGTAGAAGACTAATTAAATAGATTTCCTGTAGTTTTCAAAGCCAATGCAATGTTTATTTAACGCTCTAACACTCCCTAATTGGGTATATCATAATATTTCTTTTTTCTTTTTCAAAAACTTACTTTTCTAAAAAAGTAGAAAATATGTCATTTTACCCGATATAAGGATAAAATGACATAGTAAATATTTAGAAGGGAAAAAGTAGTTTCTTTGGCAAAAGCAATTTTATTTCATCCCAAATAATAACTATATTAGTAGTTAAGCAGTTTGGCATAATCTATAATTACTTTTTTGGGGAAAGATAACCAGCTAATTTAAAAAAAACAACTGTAATGTACTTATCAAAACAAAATTTTAGTTTTTTTCTTTCATAGGAGGCGTTAAAGTTAACAGAGTATGCATTTTTTCTGAAGTTAACGTTGCTTAAGATTAAGTTCTGTGGAACATGAGGGATAGGACATATTTCAGCAACTTAGGATTGTCTATACTAGTTACTAGAATGTCAGAAGCTTCTTCTGAAACATGTTCATTGAGCTTCTTCAGTATTTGCTGGAGCAAAAAGATGAACTGAGAACACATTGGGTTGGCCGGAGAAAGGCCAGTGTTTAGGAATCCACTCTCCACATTAACCACGGTAGCAGCCTTTCCATTTCTTTTTTTTAAAGCTCTGATATAGTATTACGTGGGTTTTCCCTTAGTTGCCTTTTAACCAAGTCGAAACTTCTTGGTCGTAGAATGTTTTCAGTGGCCCATAAAAGGTCTTAGAAACTGATAATATAATTAAGTATTTTAAATATTGACAGTATTATGTATGAAAATATTGTGTGGGTAAAATGACATACTATGTCATTTTATACCAATAAATTGTATGTCATTTTACCCTAAAAGGTCAATTTTTATTTATTTTCAATTTCTCGTAAAACAAAAATTCTAAGCAACTACCTATCGCATGAAATATACTCTTAATTGAACATACATTCACACAAGAATCTTAGTTTTAGTAAATGAAGGGATTTGTATAAGAGAAATCTCATTATAAGAACACAAAAAAAATATTTTGACACTCAAGTTTTTTATTTTTGTTCACCACGAGGTAAGAAATGCTTTTCAAACAATGGCGTCTGTTTGTATCGTTTTGGAAGCAATAAAAGAAGAAAAAAAGCGCCCAACACGTGCTGTCATTCTGCTAAATTTCAAGAAAATCGAAAAAGTCATTTTACCCGAGTATGTCGTATTAGCCTGATTTCCCCTAGGAACAAGTAAGTCATTATAGGATAGTATTCAAAACAATGAAAAAAAAATCAGAATTTATTCGAACTTTTAAAGAATAAGTTTATTAAACAACAAGTTTATAAAAAGTATATCTAGCTAAAAAAAAAAAAACCCTAATTACATGAATTATTATCCTCACGTAAAAATTTTCAATGGCTTATGATTATGAGAAAATTGCCACTTTTTGTTAACCTATTTCTTCAATTTGTAAAAGTAAAATTCACTAATTCTATATCCAAAAGGTGTTCTACACAAAATATTTAGGGTGGAAAAAATTGCTTCAACATGATTGGATTATTTGTTTTTATCTAAATCTAATATCAGCATCTTTTTTAAGAGTATTACGTGCATTAACATGGCTGTACCTAACGTTTTTAATCAGTAATTAATAAGTTATTAATAAAAATAATTATATCCTCTGAGATCGCAAAGATTTTAATTGAACTTTTTATTAAAAAAGTAATTAGGTTCTTTGGAAGTATAATTACCATATTTAATTCCTAAAAATTGAAACATCAAAGGAATTTCAGCTAACTTTATCCTTATATTATTACTGAAACATATAAATTAATTTTATAGTGTGTATGTAAAGGTTTCAGGATCTTTAAGTCAAAGTAAATCTAATTCAAAAATTGTCGAGATGGTTAAAATTAGTCCTAAAATTATTAATATGAATTGCTTTGATAATCAGTTAGACAACTTTTTTTAATAACTCTATCACATAATAACTCAAAGTTATGTAATGTAATATATATGCAAAATCAATTAAGAAATTTAAAAAAAATTATAATTGGATTGAAAATTTTTTATTTATTCGACCCACTTTATCTTTAAACCTTGTCCAAATTAATGCATTTTATCTTTTATAAATTCTTGTTAAAGGCTTAGTTAATTCTATCAGGAATATAATATTTTTAACGTATAAGTTATCCATCAAAAATGTTTCATTAATAAAAGATAGAAAATTGTTCACTCCTTTTTAGGTACTAATTTTTGTGTTTGTGTTAACTGTAACTACAGTTTGTTTCAAACAATTAACTATCAAAAGAATAATTTAATTTAATGGTAATTTTTCAAATAATTAAATTCTTTTATGGTGATAAATTTATTTGGGTTTTAATAACTGTTTTATAATTTGTGTATACTTCGTATAATTTTCTATCATAGTAACAGTAGTAAATGTAACATTTAAAAAATGACACACAAAAGGAGGACATGCAGAACTAAAATAAGAATGGTATACTGTTTTTCACGTTTTACAATATTTTATGTTACATTGTTTTCAAATACATCCCTGTGTTTTTAATCAAAAACAAAAACTTAAAACAAACTTTTTGAATATCAGAATTATTTAAAGAAAACAATCTTTTTAAGTATTTAAGTTATCGTTTTAGAATACAAAACAAAAACTGTAATGAATATAAAAGTATTAACTAGTTAATATTAAGTTAAAGCAAATATACACTCATAAGACTCCATATGCTTTGGGTGGGCTTAAGCTTCCCCAATATTTTTCGAGAAGAAGCTGAGCCCATCCAGTATTTTAGAAATTGATATAAAAATAATGGTCTTGAATTTTAAATTATAGAGGGTATTATTGATATTTAAATTATTGGGGAGGGTATATAGGCCAGAAAAGATATTTGTGGAAAGATATTTAGCATATAGTGGTTTTCACTACTAGGTAAGACGAAAAATAATGTGCCATTCAAAGAAAACATATTACAACATAAACAATCATTGGTGAAACATATTACATTTCATCATTGTGGATTGTTGGTTAATCACTACATTAATTTAGCCGGACGCTCGTAGCAAGAAGTAAGAAGTAAGTAAGTAATCACTGCATTAATAAAAAGACGAGGTGCTTAATTTCTTAGTTTGATCAATAAATTGTTTCGATAAAGATGGTCTCGAGCTGGTAGTTTTTTTAACTCTTAAATATTTTATAAATTATAATCATAGATAGCTAGGGTATCAAAAAAGATTTTATGAGAGTTTAAAGTAAGTCTTAAAAATTATATTCTTCAGGGCTGAGTTTTTGTCCATCTCTCTTAGTAATTTCCACAAGTCGAAGCCTTATAAACTTTAAGTTGAACATGGAGCAGAAGGTTACGATTAGATTTGACAAGAAGTCAATTATATTAAGAGTAGAAAATCTTCAAAAGGATTTCCATTGCACTTTTTGGTAATAATTTGTTTTAAATATTTTTAGATAACTCAACATTTTGCAATTAATTATTTACTGGTTGATTCAATCTATTTTTTTTTTTTTTTTTGAGTTTAGAAAGTAAAAATATTTTACTGCAAATAAAGTAGCCATTTCTGTGAAAGGACAGAAAATAGTTAATAATCTTTTATAGTACCTATACAATAAAATATAAATATGAAATCTATAATAAACATAATGGAACCTATGTAATAAAATATAGGAGAATTTATGACGAATGCCATAATCTTCTTGAATATTAGTTTTTACAGCATGAAAATGGTAGGATAAAAATTGTAAAACAATTATACGTATAGTATTGCACTGAATTTTATTGAATTGCCAGTGAAACAAAGCAATCTTTTAAAAGAAGACAACCCCATATAGCAATTGTTTCTTGGATGAGTAGTTAAATTATTCAACAAATGTAAAATATTTGTATGATTTTATAAAAAAATAAGAAAGTTTCAGAGAATGTCTAGCCAAATTTTCTATAACCATGCTTATATTAAATGTAACTATTAATTAATTTACAGCTTTTCCATGTTCTTAAATGTAAATAGACGTATGTGAGTCTGAGAAAAATAAAACTATGCGTTTCCATAGCAACATTTAATCCTAGAATTCATAGAAGCAAACCACGAATGACGTTCTCGGTTTGAACATTTTCTGCCTGCCTTTTTTCTCTTTTCACTCTTTCTCTCTTTGTAACAATCTGATGTATATTTGTAGAATTTTAGTTTCAAAAATTACTACAAGCCCCAAACCACACCACAGAAAGAGGTACTTTCTCAGAGTCAGTACATACAGGGTGCATCTGAAATAGTGCGACAAACTTTGAGGGGTGATAGTACTCATCAAGACGAACAAGAATTGGAATAGAAAGGGGGGTCGCAGATACGCCGTTAAAGAGCTAGGACCTAATGTAGTGCGAGTGCGTTTCAAAAGGCCGTTTTTAGAAGGTCCGTGTGACGAAACAAAACATAATAAAATGAAAAGCATTATTACATGAGGTACAGGAGTATCCGTACTACTTAAATCCTCAATGTGATAGAAATTGGACCACTTGCTAAACCGTGGGGTGAGTTTTAAAACGTGCAATATTCATCTTTTAGCCAAAGAATGGAGTTCCCTTACATTAGTGTAATGGTACTTAGAAAAATGATGATCGGGGAAGGAATTTTCAATGATCATACATTGATCATTGAAACTGTATGATCATTGAAGATTCCTTCCCCGATCATCATTTTTCTAAATACCATTAAGGGAACTCCATTATTTGGCTAAAAGATGAATATTGCCCGATTTAAAACTCACCCCACGGTTTAACAAGTGGTCCAATTTCTATCACATTGATGATTTAAGTAGTACGGATACTCCTGTACCTCATGCAATAATGCTTTTCATTTTATTATGTTTTGTTTCGTCACACGGACCTTCTAAAAACCGCCTTTTGAAACGCACTCGCACTACATTAGGTCCTAGCTCTTTAACGGCGTATCTGCGACCCCCCTTTCTATACCAATTCTTGTTCGTCTTGATGAGTATACTATCACCCCTCAAAGTTTGTCGCACCATTTCAGATACACCCTGTATAGACGTAGAGGGTGCGACAGTGGCAATCAAGTGAAAAGAACTCGAGGGCCAATTTCCTAAACTCGTGTAGGTAGGTAATAAAAGGATAAGAAGCCACTTTAGGCAAAAATCTGCGACGACCAATGAAACTGGATGAAGCCTCAGGCAATTGACCTTTGGCAAGATAATAGCGCTCCGGGCAAACCCAGATTGGATTTTGAGTGAGTTATCACGCCCCAGAGAGCAATCGTGTTTGAGGTGACCGCAGATAACACTACTCCCTCCTAAAAAAATGGGACCTGTTGCACTCACCTCTCTCAACCCTGTCCTTCTGCTTTGTTTCTAGAAAACGCTACACTTTTCGTTGAGGTGGAGGATACGAATGTTAATTATGTCGTTACGCAATGAGTCGACATTTTTTTCTTCATAAAAATAGAGTCGTGACGTCATTTGCTTCTGTAATGCGTCTACTAGAGACAATATCTAATCGGGACAGACTTGAGGTGCATGATGATGATGATGATTGTGCGTGTACCATGGGGGTGGTTAGTCATCAATCACTCACTTTTCACCTAAGCGACAAATTCTTTGAAAAACACAGAGAAAACTTTCCTAATACTAGTTGATTTGTTTATTTCGAAATTCATCCATTTTATATTTTTTAGGCACACGGTTTTCTTTCTTGCACCCTTAAACACTTTGCATATTTTCTTTTTTTTTTGGTATGGTACTGGCACTCCAGTTTGTTCTTTTTAGCCAGGTAGCTTTATATTTCACTGATTAAGTAATGCAATCAAGTGGTTCATTTAAAATTAGGTTGAAATTGCAATACTACTCTTTCTGAACATCTGTAGTGATGTTTTGAATGTATTTAATTAATTGCAAAAGAAACTAAGTATAATAAAATACATTTGAAATGAAGTAAAATTAATTCCTGGGGATTAATTTCATTTTATTTCAATAGAAAACTTCGAAGGGATATGCGTAGTATTCAATTGCTTACTTTTTCTCATGATAAGTTATAAAAGAGCTCTTCAAAAAATCGTGTTAAAACATTTTGAAAAAGTTTTTTACATTAATAACAGAAAACTAAATTATATTGCTTTATGAGACAAGTAGAGTTAGTACTTAAATACACTTACTGAATGTCAGTATGTAATTATTGTAAAGATAAAAAATAAAAGTAGTGAATAAGTGAGGGGAGAGATGAAGAGAAACTTCTAGAAACATGCACTCATAATAATAGAATAAATTCACCATACGATGCGTCTGAAAAAATATGAACAGCAAACTATGTGTAACTTCAATATCACGAAATGAAAGATAATTTGCATAGGAAAACATATTCTTTACTTAAAAGAATGTGCGAGGGTCATGGAATGAGATGACCCTTTTCCACCATTTTCCCACTAAACGATGCACATGTAACCCTTGCATTATAACGTCACATCTTTATCTGCGTCATAATTTCTCACTGTTGCCGAATCGCAGTGTCAAGTAACGGAAGGAGGAAGTCTTTGTAAGTGAGAGACTTCGAGAAAATCGTAATTGAATTCATGTACAAAGGAATAATTTGAAGAACAAGTGCATGCAATTATTTTACATGCACTTAAATTGTTTCCATTCTTTATGTGATTGGAATTATCACCTCTTAACGAGGAGGAAAATTTTTTACTTTCGTTACTACGATTAGCAGTCGTGTTTATAAGAACTCTTTTTCAAACGGCGTTGTTAGAAATCTCCAAAATCTCCCTCAAATTTCAAACTTTTGCAATTAAACGTATGAAAGCTTACTTCAAAATTTTTAGGTTTTACCTGCCTTATTCTTCATAATTTTTAGCTTCAGTAATTTCTGCGATACTTTTGGGAGGTAAAATATTAAAAGAACAATGAAATAAAATAGAAATATTTTATGACTTAACACAAAATAATATTTTTTTTTTCACTCAGAGAATAAATTAAATGAAACAATAACAGATTATAAGAGAAAATGTAGAAGTTCAAATGATAATGTCATTTACAAAAATGGAACATGATATGAAAACGTTGTATCAATGATTCTGCCAGAAAAAGAACTCTACCAAACCTGTATGTAATATTGTGTAATATTCTCAATTTCTCATTATTTGTGGAGTCATTTGTTTTACTTATCATTATGAGTTATAAGATATCATCTCAATTACTATTATCTCTCTGCACTCTCTACAAAATATAACAATAACAATAATAATAACCTCAAATTAGACGAGTAGAAGACGAGAGAATAGTGACGAGTTCAACCTTCTGGTTGAACTCGTCTAAACAGCAACATTTCCTGACCCTATGACGTCACTAACAATTAAAGTAGGCCCAGTGCGGTGTCTGAATTTTGAGTGAAATGAAGAACGTCTATTTACAAATATGATTATCTTGTTAAACTCATGTATAGTATAATAGCGTCTTTTATCACGATTTTACTCCTCTTAGCAACCCAATGCAATAAGCTTTCTGTTTACGCAGTTTTTGCTTCAGAGTAGTGACGTCATAGGGTCAGGAAACGTTGCTGTCTGTTTAGTATAGTTAAATTCGTCTATATTTTATTTGGTTTATTTTGTCCCGAATTCTTTGTTTTGAAAAACAAAATTTTTACCAAAAAATTTTATGCATGAAATTGAAACTATTTCAACACAAATAAAGTTTTTCTATACAATAAATAAATAAATACTACTAATAATAACTAAATAAAAGTATAAATAAATTTAAATTGGATACATTAATAATAATTATGAGTAACCAAAGTTTAATTTGAATGAAAAATAATTAAACAAATTTAAAAAATTAAATGTACAAAATGAAAAAAAAATTGTTATTAATTTTACTAGATTGTAAGTATACTACATAGTTATAAAACATTTATTGGGATCTTGTAGTGATTATTTTCAAACATTTAAAAGAGTAGATGTATGGATCATTCAGTTCAAAACCCTAAAACATATCCAGCATTATTTTTATCGGTAGACTTCTGATAGTAAAATGAGACGTCGAACTAACTGTGTTACATATCAATGCACTGTCGTAATCCCTGATTTCATTTGGTGGTCCAGTTGTATGTATCCCAAGGGATGGCGTGTGTTAATAGTTTTAACCAAATGCGAGATAAAACACATCATTAAATATCTGTCGCTGCTGTGATGGAATTCAGCAGGCGTATGAGCTGAAAAGCTTATGGTGTGTTAAAGGAATTTTAAAAAAATTAAAAGATGAACTGTTCACAAATTAGATATCGAGACTTTTACACTTAAGAACCTATGGTTGTTAAAACCAAGTAGGATTCGATAAACTTTGTTTTACATTAAGCAGTTACATTAAGCAGTTTCTTTAACATATAAAAAATTATGTTTCGAGTTATTAACTAAAAAAAAAACAATTTTTATATTTATTATTTTACATTCCTTTTTAAAATTTATGGTACTATATACCTATTATAAAAACATATTTGTTAGGAATAAATTTTAAAGGTTTTAAATTTTTAAAAATGAAATAAAAGGAATGACTGCAGCTTGTTAAAAAATATTTTATGGAGTTTTTTTTGGTGACCCCAACTCTGTCATGTAATATTACCCCGAAATACTTTATGGAATTTCAAAAACTTAAACTCAATGCAAAAAATTCAAAAGGAATGCATATTTTTATCACTATTCAAGGAATAATTTTAAAACTACTAAATTTCGATTAACTATTACTTAACTCGAGAAGAAGGTGTAAATAGTGGCACTGGGTGCAAATACGGATACTTCTCCCCCAAGTGTCTATGGTGATGCAGAACTATGAAAAACTATGAAACTAATAAATATAAAATATAACTATAAATTAAGACTAGTTTTTGGAGCTTTGATAATAATAATAATAATAATAATAATAATAATAATAATAATAATAATAATAATAATAATAATAATAATAATAATAATAATAATAATAATAATAATAATAATAATAATAATAATAATAATAATAATAATAATAAATGTTTTTTTTTTAAACATTTAAAAAAATTTCTTCACTTTCTGGGAGTGTATCACAATTTGCTCAGTATTTTCTCGATGCCTTTTTGAAAGCGTTTTGTAAATATTTATTTTTTGATCCAAAATAATTGATAATAATGATTGTTTCGCTTCTTATCATTTAGTAAACTCTTCATAGTGGCGAATAAAAGTCGAAATATAGAATTTTTTCAAGTTACAGTTTGTTGGCACTTATGTCAAAAACAAAAGAGGGTGTCACAATTTACACTTTTTCCTCTGTACAAACTAATAACATGTGCAATACGTGTTAATTAAATTGCCCTGAATTAAATATACTAAATTATTTCTGAAATAAATATCGTACAAAATAATCATATCGAGTTTTTAAAAACCTAACATCTCTAAATTGTCACGGTTACGAGTAAGTATCTATACTACCAAAATGTTTTAAAGAAGCATCTGAGAACCACGTACAGACGGTTCAAGAAATGTAGACGTACGAAAAAAGAAAACTTATCGTGTTGAAACAGATAGGAGATGAGGTTTTTAAAGATATTTTAGTCCATCTGATCAAACAGTCTGCCCCGAAAGGAGAAAGATGGTTTTTCTCGGTGTTACTTTTTACGTTTTATCGTTCTCAATTAACCGCTTTCTTTCTCCATGGCATTTCCAATGGCAGTTAATCGGTTACAGTGAACGTTAACAGCGCTAATGAATCTATTTCCAGCGATGTTTCGTGCTGAAGAGGCGGTTTTGGACCATTAATCTGTTGGAATATTAAGTTTCTATTGATGATTTGTAATTTCTTATTGTATTTTTAGATGTGTAGGGTTATCTGGTTAGTAATCTTTTTTGAGGTTTATTGAAATTTTGATGAGATCAAAGTGAATCATGAAGAAGAATATGATGTAGTGGTAATTCAAATTAATCATTTTAAAATATCAGCTTTTAAGTAATATTTATATTATGTTAATTGTTGATGCTTTATAGCATGTTTTAATAAATATTATCTTGCGCCATAGAACATTAAACAAACAATATCAAACCTAATAAATGTGGAAAATAATTTTCCATTTCAAAAGATCATATTATCCTCATGTGAATGAATTTAAATGAGAACTTTCAAAAACAAATTAGAATCTTGAAATCTATTTGTGAGTCAGAGGATAAAATTATATAATTTTTTTGAAACATTTAATTCATCAAATTGTCAAGTAATGGAATTAATTAACAAAGTATTGCAATCATCCATTGGAGATGGAAGTCGATATGGTTTCTAAAAAGCAAGGTAAAAATTTTAGATAAATCCAATTTTAATTAAATTTTTTTATAGTTTTAATTGCTCAAAATATATAGACCTTGATTGACATTGGTTTATTAAGCTTTAATAAACATTTCTGATACATTTCTAAAACTTAGAAATGTTTCAAATTATTTTAACCATTATTACTCGACAATGTTTTCTTTTCATGATAAGTTTATTAAACAGTTTATGTCGAAAGCAAAATTCCTCCAGGGGGGGTCAACCCTTTTTTGGAAAAACGAAAACCCTACTGGCTATTAGCCAAATCCCGCCTTTACACGCGGATATTCAATTCGACACTCTTCACTACCATCTATCTACATAGCGGTTTTGAATACGTCCCTGAACCCGAGCAAAGCTCAACCCAACTCCATTTGTTTTGAACACTACAAAAACACTCACCCACTTTTCACTACTGACTGAATTACGCAGCACCGCAAAAAAGTTATGTCACAGGCACCTCGCTTCGATTTCGACACGCGAGCATGGCTCACGTGTTCTTCTACCGAACGAGTTCTCCGATAACAGAATCTTGGAAGGGAATCATCATCATCATCATCTTCTTCTTCATCGGTTTTCCACGTTTCGCAGACAGATTGAAAGTGGATACTGGACGACGTCGTAAAGTCCCAATTTATAGGCCATAAATAAGCGAAATTGAAGGATTGTTCGAGGTGGAGGGGACTTGTTATACACGATAGTCTGTTATCGAAGTGTTCTGCTTTGTTTTTTTACCAAATTCACACTAGTCTACTCGTGAATGATTGAGGAACATATGCGTAGTAGTTTGACCATCTGTATCCAACATTTTGTTGCTGGTTAAACCTGTGATGTGTTGCGTTTAAATCAAAATGTGAGCCAGTTGAAGTAGATTAGCAAAATGTGTTCCAATTTTTAAATGGTGTTAGGCTCTGAATTTAATGTTATTTTGTACAAGAAAATTAGCAAACGCTTTAATTTTCATTTTTCCATTTAGACTTTCTCAAGGTACACGTTATTGTTACACAGGGTTAACCTGACCTTTAACCTCACTAACCTTTAAGGGAGTGAGAAACAATGATACAAGTCACAATGAGAGAAAATTTTTTTGAGGTTTAGGTACGATAAGTGATTGGATTATTCTAATCAATAATGCTATCAATGTGGTTTTACATCGTTCGTAACCGATGAAAGTTTTTTATTCAACAACCTACCTCATATTCAAAACTTTTATCATTATTAACGCTTGTATGTGTACTACTTAGATTCTCATCTGCTTATTTGGACGGTATTTATTTCTAAAGCCATTAAACAGCTTGTGTTTTACTCTTAAATTTAAAAAGTACAACTTAATAAGGGTGTCTTTATGGAATCATCCCATACTGTAGAAAAAAATTATGGGAGACTGAATGCTGGTTACAGATTTACATATATTTTTTAAATATTAAGAGCTTATTAAATTTGTTCAAACATGATTTGGCGGAATCACTAAATTTCATAAAAAGGTAAACCAGTTTCTTTCTGCAAAAATCAAAGAAACAATTTTGTAACTAAAATGTGATTGCACATTATAAAGAATTTTCATAAAAAAAGCATTGATGAAATTTGGTACCTTATCATTTATAATTTCACATTAATACACAACAATTCTTAAATATGTCTATTCAACTAAATATGTTTTAAGAACAAAATGTCATTCTTCTGAAATAAATATTTAACAAACCTAATTTTGATATCGCTGTAATAACACTTCTCTTTCTACGTTTTATACTTCCCCGTGTTTTCTTTACCTAAACAGCTTGTTATCTCTAAAGAACTGATAAAGAAAATACGCACTCAAATTACCAAATTGCTTAAATAAAACTAATTTTTGCAATGCAACGGAATGCTTTAAGTAAAACCACTCAAATATTTCAGGTGTAATGGACTTTAAAATATACATAATAAAATACTAAAAACATAAATATGGGGTAAATTGAAGAAAAAAATAACTATAAAAGAAAATCTTTTAGTAAATTACGATTTCCAATTAATTTTAAATGCTCAACATGAAAAAAAAAAGTTTTATTTAAGGTAGTTTTGAGAAATCTTTTATTTTTAATCCTCGTTTTATTGGTCTTTAATTCCAAATTTAAAAAAAAACATTTGAAACCCAGTCAAAGAGTTAAAGCAAACAAGAAAATTTTTAAATACAAGTTCCACATGGCACTGTCGATATTACCTTGACCAAAAGATAATTTAAATAACTTTTAATGTTATTTTTTTTACAACCTATACCTCCGTTATCAATGGGAAAGTCATCAAACGGATAATTTAGCGGGAAAAAAATGACCCCCCCCAGACAATACGAAAACTCGGAGGTAGGTGTAACAATGAAAATAGTGATGAGCACGAACAGTGGCGTGTGATTGAGCGGCTATAACCAAATGTCCCATGGTCATTAGCTTTGTCTAAGCATGCCATGGTGTTTAAATAGAGATATCTGCCACGAGGCATCGGGTTTGCAAATCTCTTGAGCCACTGGCGGAACACGAGGGCTATAAAGGAAAGCGTGTGGGAGTGCTTCATCTTCATCTACCTCGATCGGAACGCTAAAAAAAAGAGAAACTTCCAGTAGGAGATTTTCATTGTCATTCAGATAAAAAAAAAATGGTGGTAGATGCTTAAAGCCACAATTTTTCACTTTTGGAGTTGAGAAATTGATATTTTAGGGTTTATATAGGAAAACATTTAACCTTTAAAACGTTGTCATTCAAATTTCAAAGGGAAGTTTTTGCGTTTCGACTTAAATGGCTTGTTTCATCATTAGTAAAAAACTTTTTGGCATTCTTTGTCAGGAAAGAAAAAAATCCTAGGTGTGGTTTTGTTTTGAGGATGTTCCCATTTGGGAACATCGGCGTGTGGGGTGTAGTTTGTAGGGGGGGGGGTTCCAGAAGGCATAAATTTAACAATTTATTCAATTGACAATTGAATGAAATGACTGCAATCGGTTTCTACTTAATAGTTTTGGATATTTTTTTTACATTGAACAGTTTTTTCCATCTTTATTAGCCATGGTTCGATGATTGACTAAAATTTTATAGATTTTCATAAGAAACATTTTACAAGTTTATTACATGCGTGACAGTTTTTCTTACATCTTTTTTTGCCACTATGGGTAATATTTTGTAAAAGATACGAAAGAGTGTTCTCTATGCGTTTCGAAAACGGACATATAGAATAAAGTTCACGAACTGTATTAAAATCTAATTAGCTTTCAAAAGTAATATCATTATTATCTTCATTAATTCATTAAAGTTGAGTTTCTCATAGATGATTACAAACTTAATTACATATATCTTCAATACAACTTACGTTAGAGGAATCATTTCAACTGTACACACTTCTCATTATTTTCAAAACTCTTCAATTTTCTTTTCAAAATCTTTAAATAAAAAAGAGCACCCGAAAAACATAAACACGCAAGTCCTCAGAAGTACTCCAAATACGCCCTTTGTCGACCCCTTATGATAATTACTTAAAATCTGTGGTCCGGGCGTCCGGGAAGGGGAATTTTTTCATTTTAAAAGAATTCCCTTAAAAATTATATACTCTAAACGCCGATGTTCCCATTTGTGAACATAAACAACGAATTGGTAATTAATCTCTAAAAATGGAATATGAAGTTATTCTGTCAAGCCAAATGCGAAGAAGTGTACTGTAGCTACCGAAACACAGCAAAATAATTTTAAAAATATTTTTTATTTAGCAGAAATTGAAACTATCACTTTAAAAAGAGCCAAAAATCAGTAAATTTTACATAAGTTCTCTAAAAAAAAGGATTAAATAGTATGTGAAAAATAGTTTCGTGTAAAGTAACATCATATCTCAATGTTGCTCTCTACCAAGTATCAATTTCCTGCATGAAAAATTATATGGTAAAAAGATATCCCAAAGTTATATTCCCATTTGGGAACATCGGCAGGTAAAAGGTATAAAAGATACTCGACGCTGTATTTTGATGCATTTTATCTGCTTGTATTGAAAATCTTTCATTTTTATGCACATAAAAGATAGTTAAAAATGTGCCATAGTTATTAAATGTAAGGATGTTAGAATTAAGTTAAGGGTTTTAAAATATTAGGTTAACATAATAATTATAAAACATTAAGAAAAAATAGTATAAATTGCTTGTTTTTTTTAAAGACGATTCTAGCGAAAACATGTCATATTGGTTACAAAGGATTTTGAATTACATTTGAGATATAGTTATTAGTAAGATTAGTTTTTATTCAGTATTTCTTTTCTTTTTATTCGTTATGCTACCTAATTCATTCTTGTTTATCGGTTAATAAACTGCAGTGTTAGTTCAACAATCAGATAGAACGTTTTTATCAACGCTGATAAAATATTATCTACCAGTAAAGATACAAGACGAAATGAATTGATTTTAAAACGGGTGTTTTAAAGTATCTCAACTCAAATTTTCATTTAAAGATTAACTGTAACCCAATTTAAGTAATTTTATCGGAATAAAATTTAAACCCAGGTGAAATCGTGTTGAAATAATAAGTATTGTGTATAAGAGTGTTGTATAAGTTTAAAAACGAAGATAGTTTATCTGAAACTAAATATTTCAGTTGTAGATAAAAACGTTTTTATCTGCAACTTAACTGTTTGAGGTATTTGCATAAGTGAGGGATTTGCTTAATTTTACACTTTTTTGATACGTTATAGTTTAAAACTCTCAAATATCGGATTTTTAAGTTCAAAAATATGTTTTAAATAATTTAAAATTCATTTTTATTTTTGCCAAAACACTAGTAAAGTCACGTTATCAAAAAACGGGATTTGACGTCACAACACACAACAACAACAGTGTTTCTGTTTCCGCGCCAAAACACAAAGCGAATTTTCAAAAATTTATATCTCAGAAACTAGGCTACGAAAATACAAACGTCATTCTTAATGTTTTTTATCTACTATTTTAATAGAGTGTTTTCAGGTGACGTCACGACCAGCTAATTTCTTTTAACTGTTAACCTTTGTAGGGCTTTTAACTGTTGCTAAGGTGGTTGCTAGGTAACGAGGTATATGTTGCTAAGGCGGTTTTTAAGTATAGGGTCACGTGATTGCAAATACTCCAATAGAAGAATTCCACGGCCAGTCATTTTCTGTAACTGTTAACCTCTGTAGGGCAAAAAACTGTAACATTTCTGTTGCTAAGGCCGTTGTTAGGTCCGAGCCATGTGATTGAAAATGCTCTATAAGATTTCATCTCTAAACGTGAAAATACCTCATTGTTTTGGTTTTCGGATATTAAGCCTTTTAGCAAAAATGTTTATATATTTCATAATAATTCAATAATACATCATAATTCAATTATGGTTTAAATGTCCTTTTTTACACATCAATTTCCTCTATTTTCTCTCATTGAATATTTTTGATAACATTAAGCAACATTTTCTCAGCATAAAAACTCAATCAAATGTAACTAGGCTCTGCATAAAAATATTATTTTCGCTTGTACATACATCTCAATACTTGTAGTTTTTGTTATGACATGGACAAGTGCTTGTGCATATACATGCAATGTTCCTAAATAGCGAAAAATGATAATTCTGAGTATATAAAAACACTTTTAGTCTATAAGAGAAAAATACGCCGTGACAGCCATGACACGAAAAGTACACGAGTTAATTTCTAGCGGACCGATTTTGTCCTATTTTTAGTAGTATATATAATTATTGAGGTAATTTTCAGTCAAAACCGTTGGAATTTCAGGTTTGATTCCTTTTTTCAGTAGATTTATTGGACTAAACTGTGACAGACATGACAAACTTTAAACTTTTATATACTTCAGTCAATTTTCCAAATAAACTTTAAGTTTGTTTTATTCTAAACTGCTTCTTATGATACAAATAAAGAGAAAATAATGTTTGAAGTTTTTTAATGAAGTAAATTTACTTTAAAATAAAAAAAAAGTTTCTGTTTTTAGTGACAGACATGACTAATAATTTAGCTTTTGTGTTTTGATGGTCTCATCGAAGCTAAACCAATTTCATCCAAAATATTTGGTGTTTCTTCTTTTAAGAAGTAATAACTAAATTAAAATTCAAATATAATTTCAGTATTTTAAAATACTCCTAAGTTGGGCTAGTTTGAACAGATTTTTCGTTTTCAAAGTTAGTAAAAAGTAATTGACTATAAAAACTACATGTACTCAAAACATATATTTAATTTTGTTGAATTTTGTCCTTATTCTATCAGTTAGAAAGAAAATTAATTTAGCTGAAATTAAAAAAAAATAGTTCTGATGTCAACTTACGCGTGGAATTAACCTAAAAAGAACTATAAAGTCTACAAGATAATCTTTTAAAATTATCTTTTGTAAAAGTGTTTCTTCTCTCCCTTAGGTGATATTTTCTTATACATTTCTCATTAAAAAGAGTGTTTCTCAAAGCAGAAGTAAACAATTTCAATTTATTATATACTCGTTTTGTGGATGGATGACATGCTCTTGAATTGACGTAACTCGTCTACCAGTATCCAGAAACAAGTAGTATAAAAGTAAAATCGATCCACCCATACACGGTGGTGCTGAGTCAATATTGCATAACCATGCCGGGAGCTATTGCTATTGATGCAACCGTTAGTTCGTGCCCGTACTGTCATGATCGCATAGCTCGTTGAATAATGAGATACCAGGATGTTCCCTAGAGGGTTTTTTTTATGTAAAAAGAAAAGAAATATCATTCGCTCAATTAGATTTTTATGAAAGAAACTTGAGTAAGTGAGAAAATTGACGAAACAAAGTAGTGTTCTTTGTGATTATAGGTCATAGTTTGATTTTAATTGAGCCCCGAATGTCATATCAGGACTGATTCTTTATGCTTCAGCATTAATTAATCAATCAATCAGTAGGAATTTTGAGCCTTTGATTTTACAATTTTTTTACTGGACTGACATGAAGTTCAGTCTGCATAGATTCTTTCACCCCCCCCCACCCTATATCAACCAATTTTAAATCGGTACACAATATCCAGCAAGCAATGGATTAATGTCGAGTACTATGGTCTCTCAATATATGAATTTCGTTTAACAATGAAAAGGTTTTGGTTAACATTGTAATAATGCATGATTTTCAATCTATAATTTGTGTGAAATTTAATGAGTTGGGGAAGGTAGGACACCTTGGAATAATTTAAGATGCTTTAAAATTTTATAGTAAATTCTCCCTAAAATAGATAACAGGTTTGAAAAAAATTATTTAATGTACGAATGAAACTTGAGCTGTACATAAAAAATTAAAAAAGTAATTTAATGAAAAGTGTCCCAAGGTGCCTTCTCTCTTTCCCTATAGGGTGGATATCTCTAAGCATGTTTTTTAAAACATTTTAAGTGATTTTAATAAAATCTGTTTTTTAGATTATTTTCATTGTCTTTTATCAAATTTGTGATGGGAATAAAAAAAAATGACGGTATTTTCAAAAGAATGTATTACCCAATTAAAAAAACAGACTTCAAAGAGGATAACCCATGACATTAGTACAATCTATTAAAGTGTTTGGTAGAGTATACGGTGTTAAAGTAAATTATCGTTGCTTGCTAATCTTTTATTGATACACTTCTATAATCTATATCTTTATAATATAATTCAATAAATTACATAAAATAACAATCAAAGTGTAAAAAAAAACATTATCTTTAGTTCTTTTGGTAGGTATACTCAGTTGCTGGTAATGTGTTTTAAAACTAAAAATATTTTTAAACTTACATAAAAACATAACTTACAAAAAAAATCTTTTGTAAATAAATAAAGTCTAGCAATATGAAGTAACATTTCTTTTGAATTAGAACTCAAAGTTTTAATCCAGTCAAGTCCTGGTTGACTCTTCGAAAATATTACAATTTAAATCAATTTTATTATTTTCTTTTAAAGTTGGAGATTTAATATGACATTCTACTTCATACAAGTACTTATATACCACATGCAGGAAATAAAATTTTAATAATATGGAGAAGAATACAAAATATGAAGTGAATTGCGAAATTTTCCAGACAAGCACTCAAAATATATAAAACTGATAATTTTAAAACACCAGTCGTTACATCTTGATTTTTAATAGTCTGTGAACTAGTTTCTGAAACATAACTGTTAAATATAGCTATTTTAGACTCTAAAGTGTTTATTCAGATCCATTTAAATGAGTCTAGAACGCCAACCTAGGTCTCCCAGAAACTATTTCCCTTGTTCTCTGCCACTTTTAAGAATCCTCTTAGACCCGCGGTCGCAAAAGTAAATAATCATAGTATGTTTGCTCAATAGTGTATGCTAGTATGAGAGGCAGGTGTTCAAATGAACAAAAGACACTCCAATTCAGATTCCGATGTAATAAAGGTGGGCAATCAAGTGACGTCACATTTGAACTGGACCAAACCGACATAATCAGATGGGCCAGCCGCTTGCTAGAGCCAAAATCAATCACGTTTATCGGTGTTTACAACTTTTTACGGCGACTCGATTTTTAAGGTTTTGCTTATTGTTTTCTTTGAAAACATTTATTCAGTGGGATGGGTTATAGCCGTTTTTTTTGCTGCTTTGGTCGCGTTTGACAGTAAACTCAGTGTGGAAGCCAAAGAAATTGGTTTGAAAGAAGACTGAAAGCCACGTAGAGGTTAATTTGAGGAGAGAGAAATTTTCTGATACGAAAACTTATCGTCACGTTGTTTTTAAGATATAATTGTAGTTTTTTCATTGAGGCTTTTTCATAAGTTAAAAAACATTTAACTAGCAGTTTGAATTATTAAAACAAAAACTGTTTGCTTGTGTTTGGATTATTATAAGAACTTGTTTTTGCATATTAACTAACATTTTCTTATAACACACCCAACCTGTCATTAAATTTATGTTCATACCATATTTTTAAAGCTAAATCTATAAAAGTATAATTTAATTATTACTTCAATTATTATGACTGATCTTCTATTACTTTATTAATACCATATGTTTTACGTATATTTAAATGTTATGTGATTATTTTTCATCAATTTCAAATTATTTTTATCCTACTTTTAAAAGCAGCTTTTTTAGTGAACAAATATTTTATAAAAACAAATATAATAGGTTCAGACATGAAACTAAACATACAGAGACAAAAGTTTTTACAAAAAATAACATCCAGCGTAAAGTTATAAAATAACACATGAACTTTAACAAAAATTGCAGAGACCGACTCAAAATTGTATAAAACTGAGAAACACGCTCTTAGCAAAACATTGAAAAAGTTATAAAGTGTGAAAACCAATCTACTTTTTGAAACATTTTATAAATAGTTATTCTCTGAAACATATATATGTAGATTCTGATTAAGCTTGAGAAGTACGCATCGTAACTCTTCTTCTTCAAACCCACACCTTTAAGTAGCACTCATTATCCTACAAGATCTCTAGTAGCGTCCCAAAATACTCACACTCCCTGTTAAAGACCAAGTTCTCCCGAATTCCGGTCCCCACATCCCGGATGGAAAGGGTGTCAAGGTGACGAAGAATCCGGGCGCTGGACACTGTCCGCTGTCCAGGAAGCCAGAGATGGCTTCGTTTCAGTGCAATCGCTATTGGTGTCTCCGGCATTTCCTATATGAGGCGATTTGAGAAGACAGAGTGCCGGAAATTTACAAAGAGGCATCTCTTGTCTTAAGCTGTACTCGTATTTCGTATATCGTAAAGGAAGTCGTTGAGAGAAAGAGAGTATGTTTCCTATATACTGATGACACTGATTCTTTTGGGTGTGAAGATCACTCTAAGATGTGGATGATGTATGGTTGATTCGTATACCGTTGTGTTTTGGCAAATACGATTTTTTTTAGTAAATTATCTCAAATAAGGCATTTACTGTGTTTTCGTAATGTTATACAGTCCAAACATGCGATACATAAATTTGGAAATTATGAAAGTGTTTATCTGCTAAAGTTAACATACCACATAGGCATATAAAAATTTCAAAAAATATTACCTGTATATAACTTTTAGAGACCATAAGGCAAGTAATTGATTCTAATAGATGTCGTTAGTACCGCTAAATGTCCTTTCCCTCCCAAATAGGAACTAAATTGAATCAAAATTTCAAAGAATGTGTATTTGTGTGCATTTAATTTTTGAAGATTATGTTTGTTAAAATATAATTATTGTTTAAAATGTACATAAAAACCTTTATATACTTCAATTTCAGGCATTTTTAATGGAATAAAAATTTAAATAAATTAAATTTCTTTCGTTTGTTTAAACGCTTTAGTTCGAACTCTCTCAAGCTCTGATTGGAGAATGTAAGAGGGATTAGAGAGATAACAAGTAAGAAACTGAAGCACAAATTACAAAGTTGAAATGCAAAACTGTTTTTAACAGCTAAAAATAACGCTTAAGTAAATAAAAAACTATTTTTTAATAACTGAAATAACATAATTTAATTTGAAAATATGGAGGTAAAAGAAAAACGTTTTCATATAAAAGGTGCTTCTTGAATTAATTAAAAAGACATTATATACCACAAAAGCATTTATTCAAATTATTATTCAGTTTAAACTTAAACATTGAATGTATACAATAATTACACCTGGAACGATTCTATACATAAAGTAGTTTGATTCTTGTTTCATTTAATTTAAAATTTATTATCTTCCATGCTTTTACTTTTATTCGTCAGAAAATAGTTCCTTTTTTACTAAAAGTTTTTGTTTTCTTACTTTCGGAAAATTTGTTTTAAAAAAGGGGTTTTAAAAAATAGGGTTTTTTTTACTTTAAGTTATTTTGTTTAATGAATATTTAGATTAAAGAAATACTAATTCATAAAAAGCAGTTGGTAGTAAACTACAATACTTACTGACTGTTACGTAATAATAACGTATCTGAATGAAATTCTAGTTGAAACTGAATTATTAAAACCTGATTACCTAAGATATACTAATTTATTTAATAAAAAGGTACATTTAAAACAAGATAAACATTTATTAAATTAGTTTATCAATCATCAATTGGAAGTTAAATTTCTGTTGAAGATACGAAATTACAAAATGTTAAAGCATGACATTTTAGTTTCAGAAACATCTTTTCCATATTATTTATTTATAAACTTCTAAACATATAGGAATTTAATAAATGCGTACATAAAAAGAAATAACGGGATTGAGCAAAAGGTAAAATAAAAATTATATAGGATGTTTCAAAAAGTTCACCCAAACTGCATAGCCAGATTCCTTGCGAGGAGTAGAGGAAAATTTCCTAGAGAACTCTACCTCTATGACCTATAGCTCGTTTTGAGACAGAAAAATGTATGAACGTCATATCCGGTTTGCGCTAAGAAAGGTTTATGAAAACATGAACATGGTTATTTAGATATGTTTGCACACTAAAATGTTAAAAATATGCATTACGCATGCGCCCATCGTGGAATAAAATAACTTTTCTATCACAAACTACGTCAAATTTTTCAAAAAATAAAAGTCATCGTAGTTCTTTTGTTGTTTTTATAGCTCTTTTGGTAAGTCAAAGTCTTATCTACTCTACGCAAGGAATCTTTCTGTCTATAGTTTGGGCAGACTTGTTGAAAAACCGTACATAAACCACAAGTTCAGTATCAACTAACCTCTTTATTACTAGTCTAAAAAATCTTAAATTAAAAGATTACTAATATTATCTTATTGTAATTATAATTATCTTCAGAACTAAAGAGGATTTCCAGAATTTTTATGCTCATTAAGATTTGAGAAGAGTTTTTATTTAGAAGAAATAGAAAGACAGTCTAAAATGGGTTATAAAAGATTTAAGTTTTTTAATTTTATTGTTATTATGTAACCTACTCTAAAACATGAGTGAAAAATATACTAAATGTAAGTTATGATCTGAAAAACTACTAGTTACTTTAAAAGGAACATTCATTAAATTATTATTCTCATTTTTAAAATAAGCCTCTGATTTTTTGCTTCTTAATAACAAAAAATTCACTGCGTTAACTAAATGATTAATCGATTATTTATAAATAGAATACTTAGTTGACTAAAATTTGAATATGGTATTGTTTTTACTTATTAATGCTTAAAAATTATAGTTCTATAATTATTAAAAGTATTTAAGTCTTGAATTTTAAAGAACTCTCGTATTTTATTTTTTTAAACATGAAGTCTTACGAGGAGTAATTGAAAGTATTATTGTGCATTTTGAATTGAGAAAACGTTCATGTTAAATACGTGATGTCTTGATGCAAAATGAGTCTAGGTGTCTGAAATTTATTTTAGGTTAAACAATTTTCTGGCAGGTAAGTTATCTTTGCTTCATTTAAAAGTTATGAAGATTAAGTTGTAAAAAGCGCAGGGATAATTTTTTTAATACACTAGTTAAGAATAAACAGAGTAAACAGTAAAGTGTTTATCATCACAAAGTTACATGGTGTTTATTCTTTTACAGGATTAGGGAATTTTAAAAATGTGTTCTTTTTTTCAAATATTTGTGTTTTAAATAGTCGCACTTATTATTCGTAAGATTTGCGTTATGTGTATGAAGAAAGCCAAAGATACACATCATAATACAAAAGGGAAAATAGGATCTCTGATGAACTGGGTGAAATTATTTGACAGGAACCTTAGTAAATACA
This sequence comes from Tetragnatha montana, assembly GCA_963680715.1. Classification (NCBI taxonomy): domain Eukaryota; kingdom Metazoa; phylum Arthropoda; class Arachnida; order Araneae; family Tetragnathidae; genus Tetragnatha; species Tetragnatha montana. The sequence goes on from OY796675.1 coordinate 19,500,617, forward strand.
TCACTTAAAAAACCTCCTTGAGAAAATAAAGTTATTGTTTTGAAATGTACACAAAATGAACCCTAAGTAGTAATTTAAATGATATTCTTGTGCTAGTTGTCTTGTTATAACTTTTCATTCTTGATTTAAAATAAAACCCGTAAAATCGAATTTTATATGATTAGAGGTTAATATATTTGTTTTGTGCATTGAAATTACCCATAGTTATCGTATAAAAGCGTACCTATCTTTTTAACTTTATCAGTACTTCCCTATTGGAAAAATTTTCCCAGTGTTCCATAAACCAGTATCAAATCATACTGGATCCAGTATAATTTGATACTGGTTTATGGAACACTGGGAAAATTTTTCCAATAGGGTTAGTATAGCAAATCACACTGAATGCTTGAACGAATCCATTAAAAACCGTGAAAAGATCTCACTTCTTATTTGTGACGTTAATTCAAATTTCCTGGGACAATCATGCAGTCAGTCAATGACTTTAAATATCCCTCAGTTGAGTCGTACGATTGAATATCAGATAAAGTTAAAAAGCTGGCTGCATATCAAAGCTCCAAAAGAAGCGAGAGATAAAGTCACACAGATGAACCTGAGAGAAACAACTATGCACGTGTCACATTATTTATTACTGACGGTTTCAAATCCCACTTCAAATCTCTGGAGATGCACAATGAAGCTAACCGAAGGATGAAGATAGAGATAGTGAATAGATAATCCCTGTATTAAAATGAAATTGGAGGAAATGTAGAGGTAGAGCAGAGTAGATGATTTCCTTACTCTCTGGGATATATTTCATAACGTAAAGAAGGAAGCTTTGGTGATGCGATATTTGATAGGCAAAGCTTTATGTCTTAAAGTTTAAATTGGTAGATTTATGCTTCAAGAAGATTGCTTGAGTTTCTCGTATCGTATGAGTTTTAAGAGTTTGATATGCGTTGCTTGAACTACCCAATTATGAAACCTGTGCGGTAAATAGATGAGTTTTCCTGCTTGTACGTGAAAATTTCGATTAAATATCTTTTGCGAAGATATCAAAGGTCTATAAGGATTATGTATACTTTTATATTAAGGAATGGGGTTAGCATAGGATGTATGTTTCTATAAATAATGGGATGTTATTGGTGTATAATAGGTTAAAGATAGATGTAAAGAAGGTCTTTACTGTCTACTAGAAAGCAAAATTAGATAGCACAAGGAACTCTAGGAAACCTTGATTCAATAATTAGTTTTTAATGAATAAAATACACTAATGCAATTTAATTTTACGATTTTTTTAACAAAAGAAAATACTGAAACAAATTATGGGGAATTACAATTAAGAACTTATAAACAGTCCCTTCAAAAAAAAACTGTAATAAATAACAATGTGTGCTTTAAACTTTTCAAAAACGCTTTTAATTCACATCAAGAATAATCACTGCATTAAAATTAGCTTTATGGCTTTTCTCCAGCAAAATACACCTTTCAAAACGAGCTTAAATAAATTTTCATTCATTGGGCTTAGCATAACAAAAGGGGAAGATTTCATTGATTAAGCCACTAAATGGAGTCTGACATAAATGAAAGCAATTAATTTCAGGTAGATGAAGAAATAACCATGCGTAATTAAGAATTTAGAGTAACCAATGCTTCCCAGAACTGAGGTGCAAACATCCTTGAATCGAAATGGAGGTCTGGCATCCGAGAGTATTGGTATTAATGACTTTAAGTCGAGTGCTTATGTGACAAAGAAAAGGAACGTGATGACAGTTTTTGTTGCGATACTATAGTAAATTAGAATGGAATTTTAGAAAAATTGTTCGACTCGTTTTCTTTCTGGAAGGTTTATTTGACGTCATCGTTAGGATTGAAAAAAGTGAAGAAAAATGAACTTTCGAGAAAACTGACTCTTTCAGGTAATTTCAGTAATTTAATTGATAATGGTATTTTTTCTTCTGGATGAAACTAATATTTTAGGGTATGATGAAAGTTAAGCGGGAAAATAATCAAGGTTATAAAGAAAGGTTTTTATTAAACAAGAGTAAGCAAAGCAAAGAAAAGGAACTTTTATTTAACTTTAGCATATTTTACTTCATTAAAAAACATAAACCTTTTGTGGGTTGATGCAAATTATTGTACTAACTAATTAATTACGGAAAAACACAATAAAAGTATTCCAGTACAAATTTGACACCCCTGTTAATTAACCTAACTCCTAACTTTTCGCTAAAAAGTACATAATACACTTCCTACTAAAAAACAACAACATATTTTTGGGCTTAAAAAAAGCGAACGGAACAAATAGGTATCATTGTACAACGTTTTAGATTGACATCTGTACCACAGTTGAGAGGAAAAAAAATATACTATTAGGATTATGCTTATAACACTCTAATAATAAATGCTCTTCAGTAAATTCTAAAAATACATATTATTTTGATTTTACTCACACTTCTTTACTAGAGGTAAATTTTAAAAGCAGAAAACAAAAAGCTGTTAGACCTGATCCAAAGTATCACTTATAAAAGTAATGAAATGATTGACCAACTATACGCGTCTAATAGTACCTGATTGGTTTTTTTATAATTTATTTATACTTTTCCAGTACTGTCCAGAGCACAGAATTCACTTTATCTTCAGAAGGCGAGGATTCGATCAGACAAAACAGAGAAATAAACCTTTCGGCTATTCGCTCAGACGATTGAATATGTCGTTTGCGAGATTCCGATCATTTCAATTCTTATAAATCAAACGCTGTCGTCTGAATCCCGTCGTATCACGATTTTTCCAAGACTTCTCTTGTGCGTATCTCATTGAGTTTTTTTTTTCATTAGGAAATAATATGGACATAAATAAAATTTGTTTTCTATAACTGAAGACTCTGGAGAGGTTTCTGCACTCGTTCTGTCAATTAAGGTAGAAAAATGATTCCTTTGTTGATAAGCAAAATTGACTTTTTGTCGTGTTCATAAATTACTACACTTTGGATGGATAAGAGGAAAGAGGTCGAGGAAGAGTGACAGGATAATATGGAATCACAGGACTACAAAATATTATTTTTTCCTTTTTGGTGCTAGGGATTTAAAAACATTTGACTATATTTGGAATGATGAATCTTTCTGTTTGAGCTTTACTTCTTCAGATCGGTGTTTTTAATGCGCAATTTTAATAAAAATACTACTGCAGTTATAGCTGAATGATATCTGGATAAAAAAATAAACTTATCATTAAGTATGACTTATCTATAAAAAGTTATATGCAGTAGTCAATACAGTCTAACTATTAAAAGAGAATATATTACATACTTTTAATAAGTAATACTTCGATAATATTGAATTGAAAAATATATACAAGAAGATACACTACGCAAGAAGAGATAAGCAGTAAAACTACACAATTTGTTGGAGGCTATTATTTTTTTATGTGATAAAAATTACATATTCACAAAATTATTGAAATTATCAAAAGCATCGTTAAAATAGTATTTCGAATGTGGGAATAAATAAAGCTTTTCACACGCAAGGTTTTTGCCGTGTATGGGCATTCAAAGCCCACATTACGTTCATCTATGCCCCGGGTCAAGGCTCCGACATCCAGCTGGTCACCCGACCGGCCTCGCGTTCTTCCCCTTTGGATGGAAGGTTCGATTGACACCGCCGAATATTTCAGCATTTTTGAGTGGTCGAATTCAATACATTTGTGTGAAGACTACTTTACTACTCGCTCAGTTACATCATACAGTCGAAAAGATGTATTTTAGGTCGTTAAGGTCAATCTTAAAACCTTTTCAAGAAATATCCAGAGAAAAAAAGTATATCAATCATGACTTTAAAGCAGTGGTTGTCAACTCGTAGAAGTCCACGGATCACTAAGAATCAAAAATGGAATCATTCGCAGACTATCCTTACACTTGTTAAAAAATAGATAGAAAACTTTGATAAGATTGCCGCCATTTTTTAACATAGTATTTTTCATTTAAACATTATTAACTCGTTTATAAAATAATAATAGTATACGTATAGAGCATTTTCAATCACATGACTCGGACCTAACAACGGCCTTAGCAACAGAAGATGTTACAGTTTTTTGCCCTCAGTTACAGAAAATGACTAGCCGTGGAATTCTTCTATTGGAGAATTTGCAATCACGTGATCCCATACCTAAAAACCGCCTTAGCAACAGATAAACAACGGCCTTAGCAACAGTTAAAAGCCCTACAGTAGATTAATAGTTAAAAGAAAATAACCGGTTGTGACGTCACCTGAAAACACTCTATAATCAATAATCTCTCTATATTAAAAAAAAGTAACGGTCACCGCCGCCGCTGTTTCAGAAATTTGTATTTTTGAACTCTTTGACCTCTCACAACGCAAAAACTACTTGACAGAAATTTATGAAATTTGAAAAGTATGTAGAGGAATATTTGGAGAACAATTTCGAATAAAAAGCTAATTAATGTGATTATTAGTTCTGGGGTATTTTTAAGGTCAAAGTTGAAGTTTTTGTTTTTTCGCCGCGTAATCGCGTTCAGCGAAAACTATTAGCAGCAGAGCTTTGATTTTTTGCAACCTCATACTCTGATATCTGAAGATGTGCACTACGTCGCCCTTTTTTCGAATTTCGAATTAGGTTTGGAGTAATTAATTTTTAAAGTTTCGAAATTTTTGTTATTTTTTCGGTTTTTTCGATCTAAAAGAAAAACTAATCACAATTAGAGTATGATTTTTAAACCACTTATGCTCTTATTTTTTAGAAAAAGATTAGAGTTTAATTCTTTGAAAAATTCGAATTAGTTTTGGAATTATTAATCATCAAAGTTTCATTTTTTTCATAGTTTTACTAGGTCTTCATCAGACACGTTTAATGTTTATTGGAGATTTTTTAAGTTTTATTTTTGACGGTTCACTAGATTGTTGCGAGCACGCGGGCACATTATAAATTGAAATGTTTCTTAATGATATGTTTTTTCTACAAAATGGTTGATGATTGTTAGTAGACTTCTGGATATTTTTTTTAACATTTCAATAAAATTATTGATAAGCAAGAGAGAGAGAGGTATTTTCCGTGTTACAAGAGGCTTAATTAAGCAGAGAAAAGGGTTGTGCTGGATTGTTGAGATGAACAAGCGAGCTCTGCTGGATTAAATTATTTATAAGCAAGAGTGATATAAGTAGTTTCGGTTGTAAAGGAGCATTAATTAAGCCGACCAGCGGGGTGTGCTGGATTGGTATAAGATGAAACAAGCGAGCTTTGCTCGCTGAGATCGCGAAGCGATCTTAAAAGAACTGCGAAGCAGTTCCGGGGGTTGGTGAGCGATAGCGAGCAGGGGGCAGGCCCCCTAGTGTAAGAAAATATTTTATGCACATTAAACTATTTTAGTAAATATTGCGGTTTTTGAGATCACAATGAAAAAATAATTACTTTACACTTCTTTTCCACCCTTATCTTACGTAATGGGTGTATGTTATTTAAATATTTTAAGCTTTATGTATATTAACGAATGGATATTAAAATTTCTATAAAAACAGAAAAAGCATTAAATGAATAAGATGAAGAGGGAGGCGGGTGCTAAGGTAAAAGAAAAGGACGAAAAGAGAATGAGGGATAAAGAAGATAAAAAGGATTTTTGTGAAATAAAATAGATTTTGCAGCTCATTTAGATGCTTTTAGCTTCAGATTGTACTGTACATGGGCCATATGGAATAATGGAAGGAATTGCAAACAATTTTGAGTGCTGATAGGCGTTTTTAACTATCTCGTTCAATGAACACTTGAACACTACACATTTAAAAATTCATATTGACTGGGATCTTTTTTACGTGTGCTATCGGGCTCTTCCGCGGACCCCTTTTGAAGTTCTCACGCACCACCAGTTGAGAACCATTGCTTTAATGATACTGAAGTTCTACATATCGTAAACCTTTTCGAAATTTCACTTTTTATTTCTGGAAACCGGTCATGAAAACTTCATACTAATATCCTTTATAAATTTAAAAAAATAAATAAATAAAAATAAATAAATAAAAATAATAAAAAAATAACACATAATAATAAAAGTATATTCCCTTTAATAAAAAATATTTTAGCCATACATACTTTCGAATAAGTTGAAAATAATGTAAATTGTAAATATGTCTGGGCATTTTCTATCGAGGTTTATTTTAAAATCATCAAAGTTCCCACTTTTGATAACCCACTGGGTCATAATTTTCAGCTGTATTAATATAACATGATATCAAAAGAGAAGTTCAGTGTAGAGAACATAAAATAAAAGTTAAACTATAGATAATATCAAAGTAAAACGGTTTATTATATTAGTTTTATATATTATAGTACATTTATATTTATTATTAGTGTTATATGCTTTTTTAAGTAGATTTTAAAATAAGTCTAAGTATTCTCTTGCTTTCTATTTCCCAAATAAGTGAACGAATCGCCGTTTTATAAAATTAAAAAAAAAAAAAACAGTAATAACCTGAAAGAAAACATTCGTACAGCTTTTCAATAACATAAATACCAAATATAATTTATTTTAAAATATCAGACAACTCAGGTAGAACGGGAAAAAAATTAAATGATTTGTATTCACGATTTTTTGCCTTCCATTGTTCCTTGGAATAATAGAACATTTTTCTAATTTCTTCGTCAGATCAATATCTAAAGATGTCACTCAATGTTACTTACGAACACATAAATATAATCGAAAGCTAACATCTTTCTTTCACTTCAGTGTAATTTGTTTTTACTGTGCGTTCGTTACCTTCCCTATAATAGCATATGCCCTTGTCAGGTCATTATATTCCAAACACATGTTTAGTACGTATGATGTATAACATTGTACCGTAAGAAGACAATAGTTTAAGAAAATATTCAATAGATCGGAATTGATACAAAATAGTTAAATAAACGGAATTGTTTACCTTCATTTAAATACTAGATGACGGATCATCTAAAAATAAAAATACGTTTACCAAGAAAACATTGATTGCTGTGTATTTTCTCTACAAGAACTTTATTAATATAAACAAATAGTTATACAATAATTTGATTATTCAAATAGTACAGATCAATCAATACTTTATGCATCAGAATAATAGAATGAAATATAAAACCGAGAATGTGAGTGTGATTATGAAAACTTTGAAAAATATGCTTGAAGAAAGAGCAAGATAGCTTTGCTCAAGAGCATCCACAATATGCTCAAACATTGCCAAAAGAGCATTTCACAATATCGAGAAGAATATATTTTAGCATTATTAGTAATAATTCACGGAGATAATATTAATTCTAAAAATCTAATACGCTATAAAAAATATAAAAATCATTGAAAAATTAATATCAAATCTTGTGTGTCATTCCTATGTCAAGACAATTCAAAAACTTAAAAATGAATGTGATTTTCTTCTATTGTTCATAGGTTTAGTTACAGTTATATCGGTCATAATTCGTGTCTTTGATTTCAATTCAGAAGTCATATTGAGCTATGAGCTTCAAAAATATTCAACCCTTTACTCTTGCAGGGCAGTGGGTCAAATGATTAAAAGTCATCCCACTAGGATAACGAAACACATTGACTGGCCTGGCAGTGTGAGAGTGCGTTTTTACCTTGTACACTGGTATAATTTTCGAAACTTCATTCGTAAAATTAGCACTGCTTTTCTCCCCTCTTAGTTCTTCTCCTGGAAAAAAAACCCATAAAATATTCTCGAACTTTATCATTTTTAAAGAAAGATCTAGCAAAGTCGAGTTGCCCGGAGAATAAAGCGAGACCAGTCAGCAAAGGGGAACAGGGTGCTGCGAAATCGGTCAAAGGTCGACTGGCATTCCAAGGACACCCTTTCCAGAACGTCATTTTTTTTGTTTTCTTGTTGGCAATTAATCACTCAAGGCGAAACTGGATTGCCCCGACAGGGAACGCTGCTTTTACGAATTGCGACGGGAGCTCCCGTGTGCAGTTTGTGGAGTTTTGTAATGCTCCTGGCGCCAACGGTGAAAGGGTTCCGGTGAAAGGGAAAATGAGTCCTTTTTGTGATGTCTCTCCCCCTCTCTTTTGATTGAGGGGATGGCTAGGAGGGCGATAAGCCCAGCCCCCTCTTTAGAAAGGCAGAGGGAATTCCTTTTTTTGTGAATCGCCTTATCAGCTACTTCGGCATTCCGAGCGATTTTGTATCTCAAACGATTGTGAAAGTGGTTGGGGGTGACCCCCAGAGAAATACAAAAGAAATTACAATAGCTTGGATTGTGATTGGCATAACTAAATGAAGGGCTTGTATTTATGATATTAAAATTAATGAGTACATGCAATTGGATATTTAGAATGACAAAGAAAACCTCTATTTCATCAAATATTGTTTCTTTTTTTTTTGAATATCTTAGTTCCCAATTTTATGATTATTCCCTCTCTTTCTCTCTCCTTTTTATCCACTCTTTTCCTCTACCTTATTGTCTTCTTTCTTCTTCTCCAACTTTCTTTCTTTCGCGCTTTTTCTCCAAACCTTTCATTTTCGGCCCATTCAGTGGCAAATCCAGGGGGTGGTCCAAAGGGTGAAAATTTACTCTATTTTTAAATGAATCGGAATTTATTTTGAAGTGGAGAAATGCTTCAATCCTTCAATGTCTTCAATTTCAAAAACATCGCAAATTTTATTGCGAAGTATGATTTGAATATCCTGGTGTGCTCCCAAGAAGTCAAACCTGTACCCGCCCTTGTTCTCAAATTCTCTCATTATGTCTCCTCTATTTCTTCTGTTGTCTATTACCGCTTCCCTCTCACAGTGGCGGATCCAGACATTGATTATTGGGAGGGGCGATTCTGTCCTTAGCTTTTTTAGGGCTTTTAGCTCACAAAATTACTTTTATGGCACCCCTCAAGCTTGCATTGAACGTTTAGGTTAAATCTATGCTTTTAGAAGCATTTACAGATTTCTCAGAGGGGTTCAGGCTCAAATAAGAGGATCTCGGGTTCACAGAATTTTTTTAAAAATTTTATCCTTTAAAACAGAATTTAAAGTTATTTTTATTCCCTTAATCCCAATTCCATGGAAAAAATTATTTTTAAAATTGAATCTTAGTGCACTGAATGTAAAAGTTTGTAGTTTCCCACCGAAAATGGGGGTCTGGGGGCCCTCGCCCCATAAAATTTTTGAAATTTGCCTCTTCAGAGTACTTTTTTAACGCATTTTGGACCACACATTTGGGGGGTTAGGGGTACCCCACAGTTACACCGAGTGGGTCTCTACCCTAATATGTTTGGGGGCGAACGCTCTAGTCACCCCCTCTCACGCTCTTTCCTCTCCTTTCTTTCATTTTCTCTCTCTCCTTGCTCCTTCGGCAAACGATTTTTGAAAAATAATGAGTTACTGAAGCCATGCTCAAAATTCAAGGGATCAGAGGGGAATCCTCCAACTTTTTCGGGATTTAGGATTTTTGTATTTCTCAGTGGTAAATGATGCTCAGAGACACTACCGATGTCTCTTACTAGAATTTAACGAGAAAGGGATTTTAAAATCTATAATGTAAAAACGAAAATATCACAATTCAAAATGTTTTAAACATTTAAATACCATTGAAGACAAGTTTAACTGACTTGAAAAATGGTGAAATAATTGCTAAATGTTCTAAATTAAATTTTTAAAAGTGAAAAATACGTTTTTCTCCCACATTTTGCTCGGAACTTCAGTTACATAACCGTCCTCCGTCTATTTCCAGATAAAAACGCAACAGAACACATGCTGCTATCTATCGATTCTTTGAAACATTAAAACTCAATTCGAAAATTCTTCTTTATCTCATACGCATCTCCCTCTCATTTTGATTACTATTACTACATTGGTTGGTATACGAGGGCGGCGGTAGACATAGAGGAGCCAAGTTACTTGGGGGAGCAAGCTGTCCCTGTTGACTCTGAAACCATCATTTACTATCAGAAAAACTAAAAACAGAATCACCCAAGAAAAAATCATAATTTAGACATTTTGAAGAAATAATAGTGTTAATCTTCCCTCTCCTCTCAATAATAATAAACTTTTCCTACTAAATAATGAATGTACTCCTTTATATGTATTTCATACATGTATTAAGGTCATTTATAATCATTGCCTTTTACCAAATTAAGAGGAAAATTCCCTGTCGGACTTTGAGAAAAGAGTCTTTTTGTCAAAAGAGTATAGTGTAATAAATGAGAAAAAAAAATAGATTTTACTACCTGATATTTGAAACACATAGAATATGTTTCATTTTTGAACCACACAATGTCTATAGAACCACATCTCAGCATTGCCGATGGGGGGGAGTGAAGTTTTAATGATGTGTTAGTTCACACGGCTTACTATCTAGTAAGCCGTGGTTAGTTGAAACTATAAATTGAGACTGTTCTGGTGAAAGCCAGTTTTAGACTTTTGGGAATCAATGGCCTTTAAAGTTGTTTAAACCTCAAGATTGATGCTTTTGTAGCTGTTGATTTATGGAAAATATTTTTAATTGTAATTTTGTGTGAAATATTTCCGAAAAGAATTAAATTAATCCAGTAAGTATTTATTTAAAACAAATAATATTTTTTTTTCGATTACTACTAAGAAATAAAGCGTGCTGAATAATATTCTGCAATCAAATGATCTTGAATGCGGAACTAACTTGGTAAATGACTATGATGAAAGATTTAGCAATGTTTATAACATTTATCAATCGTCGCGATATGAGTGTGTTATGATAAAAGTGAAATAAAAAGATATCGTTTTGGTGGAAGAAAAGAGAGTTAACCATTTTGGTACAACTCCATTAGAATTCCCGCTAAATATCGCCCGGTTCTATAGTAGTTTAAAAGTAGAAATATTCATAAATAATTTCAAACTCCTGAATTAAAGTGTTTAATTAGATCAATAACTATTCAGTTTATTAATAAAAGTCAGAAAAATTGTTGATATTTGGATATAATATGTCTAAAAGAACCGGTCGATATTTAACGGGAACTCTAACAGAATTGAACCTAGAATTTTAATTGGTTATTTTAGCCTAGCATTTTATTTACGAACTTATATGTCAGAAATAAATATGCTGTAATAGTAGAAAACTAGTTGTCATGAGGGGAATGTTTTGTTTTGAATGATTTATACAAGGAGCCAGGGGCGTGGACGTACAGAACATATTGATTTAAACATGCACTATTGTATTCTGCAAAATCAACGGAGTTTGAAGGAAGAGAAAGTCTCTATGGGCCGGCGGGAAATAACTTCAAGGAACGCGCTTGTAAACTTGTTTACTAATGTGAAAAAAATTCCAGAAAAGATGCCAATTGATCTTCAAGGATGTACCTATAATCTACCCAGCAGCAAATTTTTTTCTGATATTCCATCTACCTTTTTTCAGGAGCCTTCAAAACCTTGTATCTGTGTAACTTAATCGGGAGTTAATTGAAATTTTTGGTTATATTTCTAATCTTTGGTATTTTAAAATGCTTCATGATTTTGAATGGAATAGATAAGAATTCAATTCCGTTAACTATCCCGTTAAATATCGCTGAGCTAATTTAAACGCCAATTATTCAAATATCACTAACTTTTTATGGTTGTCATTGATTATATAACTGTATAATTTAGATATTAGTTTGCAATTTTTGGGAATATCTTTATTATTTGGCGTCTAACACAGCTTGGCGATATTTAGCGGGACCGTTAACGGTATTGAACCCAATTAGTACAAGACTACTCTTTAGAGTGAAACGGTTTTTTTTTAATGTTAGTTTCAACAAAGGCATTTAATAAATATCCTACTTCCCCAGGATTTTTTGAAAGGCCATAAAGGGGCTGTCATCAATATGTTAGACGACTTCGACTCTTTTCTGGATTCTACTGTTGAACCTAGAAAACCCCGTTTCCCTTTCTCCCTGCACTACTCTCAAGGCGTCAAAGCGCTTCGCTTGCAACACTTCTACAGAGCCATCAAACACTTTGACGATGCTCTGGAAAAGGTGCCAGACGACGGCAAGGCTCTGCTGAACCGGTGCAAAGCCCGGATGGGGGTGCTCCAGTACAAAGAAGCCAAGGCCGACGCCGAAGCGGCTCTGCAACAGTTGCCCCAGTGCGCCGAGGCTTACCACCTCAAGGCTCAGGCCGAGTTCATGCTGCTAGACCTCGAGAATGGATTCCTCACCTACGGTCGAGGCCGGAGCCAAAGGCCAGAGAACCGCACGCTGGCTCGCTGGCAAGATATCTGTAAGAAGGCCCTCATCAACTCCATGAATGCGACACTGGATTCAGACGACGTTCAGGAGCTCGAAAGAACCGGGAAGGAGGACTACAAGATCGTCAAGACTGTGAAGAGCGAATTTTTCCATTACGAGCGCTTTGCGGAGGACAAGAAGGTCTTGGAGGAGCTCCTGTCCGACCAGGATATCAAGTCGGTGCACGGGTTTTGCCGAGACGGCTTGCACATCATCCGCCACAACATGGCGATGGGGTCCATGCTCAATCCCATCTTCGACAGGAAGCCGAAGCCCCCGTCGTTTCGGAACAAGGTCGCCAAGCAGTCGTCGGTGCTCCGGTACGTCCAGAGCATCCTGCGACGCTGCGAGAGCTATCTGAACGCCGAAGGATCTCTGGAGCAGTGCTTCAGCGAGGGCTCGAGGCTGCTTGAGATCATCGATGCCAGGAAGGAGCTCACGTCCGCCCTGAAGAGGCAGCTGGAAGTGGACGTGTTCCACGTGCTCGGGCTGGCCCACGAGAAGCAGAACTCCGATCTGCGTTGCATCACTCTGTTGGAAGCCGAACTGGGAGCTGCTCAGAACTGCGGAGTGGTCGTCAAGGAGATCAGAGCTCTGCACTCTCTCGGACAGCGCTACCTCAGGAAGAACATGCTCTCGTCGGCCGTCAAGTGCGCCATGAGAATACTGAGCAGTCTGAGCTCCAAGAAGGTCAAACCGGTGCAGAAGCTAACTCCCGATGAGTTGGATGTGGTTCAAAAGGCGGTGGCGTGGGCCAGGAAGCTGAATAACAAGATCAGAAGAAACATTAGGGAGAGCCTAATTGATTCAGCGGTTTGTATTGTTGAGAGGATGCATAAAAAAGTAAATTGCATACAGTTTCCGGAGGCGGATTCGGACGCGCATACCACTGATAGTTCTGTCTCTGTAAGTGATGGTAGCAGCTTGAAAGAGTCAGATTGGTGAAAAAAAAAAGATTACAAATTCTACCTCATTTAATTATTTATGTAAAAATTTGGGAGATAATATATTATAGGATAGGTACTTTTTTCGGCTTTGTAGGAAATTCTGTCGAGCTTGGGGAATATTATTTATGTTTTTTGCTTATAGCTCAACAAAAATCTAACATAAGAAAAGTAATGGTTGATCTGATCGAAAACTAATCAACTCTTGAGTGATTTATAATACATTGTATGATTATTAAATAAAGTGTTTTAATTATTAATGGTTCGAATTTTTTTAGTGGTTGGCAATGATTATTGAGAATTTCGTTTGAAATTTTTTTTAATAAAATCTAATTTTCTTAGGGCGATACTATGTAATTTTTACAATTTTAAAAATATATTTTGTGTGCGTGATGTAAATGATTCTTCAAGCTGTAAGGTTGGTTGGTTAGTTCGTTAGTTATTGCTGCTCTTTGCGTCAGCTTACGCTGGCATACAGCACAGTGAGGAGAGTAGAGGAGACGTAAGGGAGAGTTCACAAGCTGTAAGGGTAGTGATATTAAAATGATATCCAATGATTAAGTAATGCTAAAATAGAAATGTAAATAGATCTCCTTTATCAACTGCATTTAAAATCAGGTATGCCTTTTTAAGGGAAAAAGCTGAGAAACCATAGGTTTTTAAAATTTAAAAATAAGTAACCACTGCAAATATTACATAAGTTCAGAGTTGGATTTAAATATCCGCCACCTATTATAGGCTGAACCAAAATTATCTCATCTTATTTCTTGCTAACAGAAAACTTATTATTTTTATGAAATTAGTATTGAAACTGGATTTTTATTCCAGCCTACTTCCTGACCATGGCCTTAAACTATAAAAATCGCTAGCGGGTTTGTTAGGTCTAATGACTCAGTTTTTTAAACTTTTTCCAAACGTTGGGTTTAATAAAGGAATATGTTTTCTACTCATAAAAATTAAACTTTCGTATTATTTTTTCAAGATACCCGTTCAGCCTTGTTGAAATACCTTATTTAAATAATGTCTAAAAGGTTTCGTGATCCTAAATTTGCATTTTAAAAAATTGCGTTCCACTGCATTCTGTCAGAAAGGGGGGAAAAAGGTCCATCGATCAATCTCATTCCAACTGACTGCTCAAAAGTAGAAATAATGATGATAATAATAATCACACGACAGTGTTGGGGTCCGCTTTTAGATGGACATGGTGCAGAAAAATCAAGCCCCGTCTGCCCAGTGGCGTCTAGACGGTTGAGAAACTCAGACAGTCTACACGCTAGGAAAAAGGGCAAAGAAAAGATGAATTTGTCATAGGAAACCTGTTAGGGGAGAGGCTTGGAGACTCAGTTTAGTTGGAACAGTTAAAAAAGCCATGCTTTCAGGAAACACTCTGAAAGCGGAATGGAAACATTGTAAAGAAATTTTAGAAAGTTGATGAAAAAATTAATACTTTTGTTATAAAAAAATTTGTGTTCTTTCTAATGAGGATTTTAAACTATATTTGAATAATTTCTTGATATATTTAAGTTCTATATAAACAATTTTAATTTCTTTCATTCTTTAAAATTCACTTATTTTTCATGGGATTTTAAAATTCATTAAAAACAAGTTTTGTTTATATGTTAATGATGTAGGAGAAGATTTTTTTTATAGAATTTAAACTTGCTACATTTGACAATGACTTTTTTTTCTCAATTCTTTATGAGTGTTAAAGATTTTATTAACAAAAATTATTAATAAAAAAATGTTAGACAACAAAAATCGTCATTTTAGTGCTGTTGGAAGCCCCCTAATGCACCATACTTCCCTCAAACATTTTAATTTATAGACTTGTTTCTCTCTTTGAGATTGAATCTAGTTAAAAAAATAATAGAGCATTTTCAATCACATGACTCGGACCTAACAACGGCCTTAGAAACAGAAAATGTTACAGTTTTTTGCCCTACAGAGGTTAACAGTTACAGAAAATGACTAGCCGGGGAATTCTTCTATTGGAGCATTTGCAATCACGTGATCCCATACCTAAAAACCGCCTTAGCAACAGATAAACAACGGCCTTAGCAACAGTTAAAAGCCCTATAGAAGATACACAGTTAAAAGAAAATAACCGGTTGTGACGTCATCTGAAAACACTCTATAGAGCATTTTCAATCACATGACTCGGACCTAACAACGGCCTTAGCAACAGAAATGTTACAGTTTTTTGCCCTACAGAGGTTAACAGTTACAGAAAATGACTAGCCGTGTAATTCTTCTATTGGAGCATTTGCAATCACGTGATCCCATTTCAAAAAACCGTCTTAGCAACAGATAAACAACAGCCTTAGCAACAGTTAAACGCCCTACAGTAGGTACACAGTTAAAAGAAAATAACCGGTTGTGACGTCACCTGAAAACACTCTATAAGTAGATTTCTAGTGTTAAATATTTAATAATTAATTCACACCGTATATTAACTCAACAGATCTTCCTTTCATAGCCATTATTAAAACCACATGCTTACTAGCCAATTAGTCATGGTCCATTTCTTACTAGAATAGAACTTTACTCATAACTTGGAATACGAGTTTGACCTAACGCTTTATTATAGAGCTATAATCTACAAGTTATTGAACAATAAACAACACAATTTATTTTCTGTTTTCAACTCAATAGTATAATTCACCCATACACTCTCCATTCAATTTAAATAATTTACTTTTACAATAGCAACTTCAAAATTACCCACCTGAAGGAAGTTTCCACTTTTTAAAGTGAAATTTAAGTTAACGATTACCTCCCTCACAACAACTTCAAAACCACTGCTTCTCAATATAATTCAAATTTACAAATCCCAACTTACTCTACACAAAGGGACTGGAAAAGCAAACGCTCGTTGGTAGATTCGGCCTCAGAACTGCACATCCTCAACTGGACTTTTAAGTGGCCAAAGCATGGATGAACAGGAGCACGAAGAGGTAGAAGGAGGAGGAGAAGAAGAGGATGGAAAGGCCTCCACAAAGCCCAAGTTTCCAATCACCATGTTCATATCGGAAGGAAACCGGTACAACCGAATAGGAGAGCTCAAAAGCGCCATGCAAAAGTACAACGAGGCTTTGGTACAAGAGCCAAACAACGTTCAGGCCCTGATAGGCCGAGCCCAATGCTTGATGAAGCAAGGCCTGCCAGCAGAAGCCAGAGCGGATGCCGAGGCTGCCCTAAGCGTCAACCCGAGGTGCGTAGAGGGCAAGGCCATCATAGGAGGGACGGAGTACCTGTCTGGGGACTTCGAACAAGGGTTCATCACTTACTACAGAACCCACGTGGTACGTCCCAACAACAAAGAGATGAAGGTTGGCTACGGGATGTGCCAAAAAGCCATCGAGAACACCCTCTACCCGGACGAGGAGAGGCTGCGTTTGGACAACGATGACCACAGCGCACTGGCGGCTAGCGAAGGCCAAGGAAAGCCGGCCGCCATGTTCCGGGAAGACGCGAGGTTCCTGAAGTCCATGCTTTCAGACGAGGCATACGATTCCGTCCACCCCAAATGCCAGGAACTGTATGACTACATAAACGGGAGAAGAGCTTTCTGGAGGTTCCAGAACCCGGACGTACGGAAGAAGAAGGCGAAGAAAAGGGATTCCCTGCTGGTGGAGAAGGAAGAACCACCTGAGATGGAAGAGGAGGTGGAAGAGGAAGAGGCGATAGTGGAAGCCGTCGTGCCAAAGGAAGAAAGTATAGTGGAAGAAAGCAAGAAGAAAAGGTCGGTGAAGAAGACCATCGTCGTGGAAGAACAGGTAGAGCGGGTGGAGAATGATAATGACCTGTCACCCAGCCCCTCGATGCAAGGGACGTGTTTCTCGAAGTTTATCAGCATGTGGAGGTCGAGGTGTCAACCGAAAAAGAAACCGTCTGAAAAATGAAAACTGGATGTACTTATTGTTAGATGCATAAAAAGCGTTGGGAAGAAATAAAAGATGGCTTGAAGTGTCATGAGCTTTAATCGTTATCAGAACACACAACCTTGATGAATGTTTTTTTTTTTAATTTGAAATTGTTAAATAAGCCATTCAAAAATATTTTAACAAAATTTAAATTCTTATGGTCTTTAGGTTTTACCAATCATATTTAGTGAAAAAAGTTCAAAAATTAACATGTTATGCAAATTGCAAACTACATTTTGAGTGTGTGTGAGTAGTAAGTGATAAGCGACATTTAAAGTGAGTCTATACAACAGGGTGTTTCAAAAGTCCGTTTCACGGTTTTTATTTGAAACCAACGTCTCTATTGAAAGTAAGTTTTACCCCCGAGGTAAGTGATAATGCAATGGAGAATTCATTGAGATGATTCACTACAGCATCCCTAGCGGCGAAATAAGAAAGTGTAAAACATTAATTAAAAAACTAAAGAACATAGAACAAAAAACTTCAAAGAGAAAATTGTTTACAATATTATAAAAAAAAAGGTTCGAGAAAAATTCAGGCATAAAAAAGGAAAAAGCTTGCAAATTTGCAAGTTTTTCAGTGTTATCATGCATAGTTTTTGCATTTTTTTTTTATCTTAATAGAGCATTTTCAATCACATGACTCGGACCTAACAACGGCCTTAGCAACAGAAGATGTTACAGTTTTTTGCCCTACAGAGGTTAACAGTTACAGAAAATGACTAGCCGTGGAATTCTTCTATTGGAGCATTTGCAATCACGTGATCCCATACCTAAAAACCGCCTTAGCAACAGATAAACAACGGCCTTAGCAACAGTTAAAAGCCCTACAGAAGGTACACAGTTAAAAGAAAATAACCGGTTGTGACTTCACCTGAAAACACTCTATAAAGACAAATTTAAACTTAAAAATAAACTTTTTCAAAACGAACTTTTCTTTTTTGAGGCCTGAAAAAGTGCTAATTTCACTTGCTAATATCCCCTCGAATATTGAAGATATTTTCATGATTTTTTGTAACCATTTTTTATAATATGGTCAACTATTTTCTCATTGAAGTTTTTGTTCCATTTCCTTTAGTTTTTTTTTAATTATTTTTTCAACTTTCTTATTTCGCCACTATTGACGCTGTAATAGGCAAAAGGTACTGGTAGTAATGCATCTCTCTATAGAGTATTTTCAATCACATGACTCTGCCTAACAACGGCCTTAGCAACGTTGTTTTATTCCTCCAGTGACATCATGTGCGAATGCTGCTATTGGATACTTCTATGTCCCGCCCCTAACAACAGCCTTAGCAACGTTGTTTTTGTCCTCCAAGTGACGTCATGTGCGAATGCTCTATTGATAATTGATATTTTTTTCAGATTTTTACATTGAATGGTGCCCCGCTCTCCCCTATGTGTTATTTAAAAAAGAACACGAACTTTGGGCACATGAGTCATTGCGTCATCATTGGTTAAGTATCCAACGCTTGCTGTTATCTTCATATTGAATGAGTTACATCGAAATATGCAGTGTTTCCTTGTCCTTGTACATTTTACTAGTTTTGAGTTTATCGGATCATAATGCTGGTAAAAACCAACTATCTTAAAATGGCACGGTACGACCTCTCTCTAAAAAAACAAATAAATAATATGAATTAAAGTACAATGAGCACAATAGTTTAGTACAAATGTCTCTAACCCACCAACCAACAATAGTTTTAGCCGTAAGAAAATAACTTTAACACAATATCTTCTAAACATTCTTCTTCTATCACAATATCTAACGAAAATATCTTCAGCAAATAGATTTCATTTTAATTTTTATTACATGTTTCATTTAGTATAATAGTATAATTAAAATAGTTTCACAGCTGTCACTGTCAGATACAACTAAATAGAAATTTCATCGAAACTGAAAAAGCGTTGCAAAATTAAATCAAGAGTAGAGAAAATACACTATTAACAAAACCTTTTAAAACCTCTATTGTTTTAGTTTAATATAGAAACCTAAATATTGGCATAGACGATGAAGTAAAGGACATGGAACAGAAGAAGAAATTCCGATTTCCACTGTTGACTTACCTTTCTACCGGCAGAAAATATGCCAAACTTGGGCTGTACGATAAGGCCATGACAACTTATAGAGCAGCTTTGGAGGATTATCCAGACAATGTCAAACTCCTGGTTGACAGAGCAACTTTCTTACTGCGACTGGGCAAAACATCCGAAGCAAGAAAGGACATCGAAGCCGTACTCCGGCTCGATCCTAAAAACAGAAAAGTGACCACATTACTTGGAGAAGCAGAGTATTTAGAAGGAGACTTCGAACGTGGATACCTTACTTTTCACGAAGCTTATGCAGACCATCCCAATCTAGATTTTCCCAGGCTTGGGATGAAGAATTGCAAATTTGCTATAAGCGATGCATTAAATCCCCAAACCAGGTATATTGACCCAGTTGATGACGTTGAGGATCTTCTATTGGCAGGTCAGGAGGAAGACAAAAAGAAAATGAAGATAAGAGCAACTAAATGTTCTAAACGGTTTCGAGATGATATTAGGTTCATTGAGTTGCTTTTATCCGATAACTGCATGAAACCGGTGCACACTCAATGCAAGGACCTACTGCGGTACTTGAAGGGTCGAGGTGAGTTAAGTAAGATGGAGGACCCCAACAGGAGGAGGAAAATGTTGAAGAAGAGCTTTCCGGTTGATTCTCTGGAGGGCACAACTGATATAAGCGAAAGCTCACCGACCGAGAGTTCAAGTTCCGCTGCTGAAAGTTTCTTAACCGACAGTCCACTCTCAGTATGTCAAGCTGCGACAGAAACCAAGGATGAGAGGACAAGTCCAATAGTAGGCTCCTCAAGTGAAAGCTACTTCTCTGTTCGCTTAACTTGCCGGGACGTGTGTCTCAACCGATTCAGGTTCAAATATCGCGAAGACAGTGAGACATCGAGTGCTCAAGAAGGTTCTGAACCTGTTCAAGGCCCTTCCAGCGAGAATCTTGGAGAAGAACGGGAGGATGAGTTTAGGAACATGGTGACTGGCACCGAGAAAGAACCGGCTGATGAACTGTCGTGTGGAGACTCAATCTCTCTTACTAATATTTTAGGTTATTCAAGGTTTTCGAGCGGGTTTAAGCAACCCGAGCCTAAACATAGTGATTAAAATAGTGAATATTATAGAAGTTTCATTGGTATTTCTCTCTCTCTTATGCAGAGATATTTTTAACTCCTCTGAGAGAGTATTTCACTCCTTGAAAATCGGAAATACTCTTTAAAAACTAGACAGGAGTATTTTCACTCTTTGAATTTTCCACAAAGGTTTAGCTAAAAAATGCACCAACTGAAATCAACAAATAATATTTTTCTACTCAAAACACCAACTATCTAACACCCTACAAAATACCCTAATTATCATACTTTTTAAATGTGTTTTTATACAACCATAGTAATTTTTTTATTGTTCTGATGCTTAGGGAGTTTGATTGCTGTTTTTTTTCGTGTCTCAGTATATGTAGTTAATGCTATTTAAGTATTTCACTCCTTATAATTAAATTTCACTCCTCCTAAAAAAATAAGGAGTATTTTTACTCCTTCAAAAAAATCCTAGGAATAACATTGCTCTTATGTATCTCATTTTATTTTTGAAAATTTGCCCTTTCTCCCCATTCATGACCCCCTCCAACAATAGCGAAGGAGACCGAAGTCACCTAATTAGCAGACCCTCGGGTGACTTCTCCCTCCTCCCCGAGGCCTCTCTTTTTTTGGAGGGACCATTGAAGGGGGTTGTTTGCGGTTTTCATATTGTCCGATAGCAAGAAACAGCAGATTTTTTCAACTGATACCATCCTGAAAAACAGGTTGTGTTTGTTGCAAAATAAATACTTTTTTTACTATGGATGGTTAGCAGCCATCAAACTCAGTATAGAGGGCGGTAGTGAAAATGAGTCTTTAAGCACTTCCGGGTTACACTTTGGCATCTTTTCAGAGTGCCAGCAACCGCCAATATTTATTATTTACATATGTAAAAACTTATTTCTTGGATATATACTGAGATATTTTACATCGGTCAGCATATATTTCAAGTTAAAAATCAAGATATCAACTAAATAACCAAAAAAACTTGTGAAACGAACCTACAGAAACAAAACGTAAATACCGCCAAATCGAGCGATAATCGTAAAATCTAGCAACCTATTCTTATTAAACTTAATTTAATAATACTTTTTGTGATTTAGTTGATGGATAGAAAGCTGAACGAAATTACTTAGCTCATCATTATCCTATGGATGGTACTATTCGTGAAACATTTAAAACTGTGCTTTATTTAAAAATCATTTGAGGAAATGAGCCTGTTTACACCTATTCTACATAACATAACATAAGCGGAAGGATACACCGGAAGTGGCACTAGAGTTAAAAATGTCGGACTGTTTGTTGTTGTTTACATCGGTTAACCGTCCATACTTCTATAGAGTGTTTTCAGGTGACGTCACAACCGGTTATTTTCTTTTAACTGTGTATCTACTGTAGTAACTGTGTTTACTGTTTAACTGTGTAACTGTTGCTATGACTGTTGTTTATCGGTTGCTAAGGCGGTTTTTAGGTATGGGGTCACGTGATTGCAAATGCTCCAATAGAAGATTTCCACGGCTAGTCATTTTTGTAACTGTTAACCTCTGTAGGGCAAAAAACTGTAACAACCAAAGCGCTATATATTAAGCGAAGACAATCCAATGGGACGACCGGTCGCTTCTTACAGGCAGCGCACTCTAGCGGTTGTTATGGCATATTAGAGAAATCTCAGAGCTCCCGAAATTGGCCGCCATGTTTTTTCTCCATGTTGCTCAAATTGACGCGACGGTGGCGAATTTTGTTTTGGATTGATCTTATTTTAAGATCCAGAATTCTGGCCAATTCAAGAAATCAAGATTGGAATTAAGAAGGTAGGTATTCAACTTTTTTAGATTCAAAGAAAGCTATCTTGCTTAACAAATTCAAATTACCTATCCTATTTATTAGTTATTGTTTACTTTGCTTTGAAATGATGTTTTTTGATGTTTAATTTAGTTTAAAGAAAATAGGAGATTGAATGTGTTTTTAATTCATAAAAAATATTATTTCTGCCCAGATTATAAATTACTTTAATACTCAAGTACTACTTGTAATTCTTGATTGGAACAAGGATAAAATAATTTTATTTTTTTTTAAGTATTTTGCTTGTTCTTATGTAGCAATGTTCTTTTGTATTACGCTTATTTTTTTGCATAGGAAATCCATACTTTAAGAATTATTATTCTCTCGTTTTTTACTAAACAAATTTTCTTCCGCAGGAATATTTTTATTTTAGGGGATTAATAAAATTTAGAAATTTACACCAAGATAAAAAATTCATTGAATGCGAATATAAACATTTTAATATGTCATTAAATAGTAATCAATTTACTGTTAAATAATTTTTTCTTGTTATTATTTCGATCTTATGATCATATGCTAATAATTGTTTTTTTATTTCATATAAAATGCTGTTCTTTGTGAATTTAATGATGCAACTTCATTGATGGCATGCATGTATTTATTTGAAGAAAGTGTGGAACATGTTTTCCTTTTGAGCTGAAGGTTATCTTTTGATGAAAACAACCATTCTGATAGATAGTAATGGAAATTAATGAATTAATCATCTAAATTGTTTTGAAGAACAGTTACTGTACTTAGTAATTTATGAAAAAAATATTCCTCATATGAAACAGTGACCATCAAATAGTAACAATCTATATTATATTCAAGTCAAAAGGTACCTACTGTATGTTATCATTGAGAAAAGAGTTGGAAACATAGTATATAAGTATCTATACAAATTTTTGTAGTGCTTACTTTTTTTATTTTTAAGAATCTTCTTGTAATTAGAAAAGTTGGTATTTTTTAAAGATTTATCGGATTTAGTTCATAGAATATACTTATAAATTTTTAAAAGCTACACTTTTGGTAAGTTTAAACTAGAAAATTAAAAATGTAAATTTGTGTAAAATCTGCCCCACTCTCTCCCACATATTGTAAATAAGTTACCAGTTTTCTTTTATAAATTACATTTTTATCAATTTCTTAATAAGGATTTAGGTTTTGAATATATAATTTAATATTTTAGTTTAGAAGTTGAGATAGAATATTTTGATATTGAAGATTAACATTAACATGCATATGCAACATTGATTGTTAATCTTGTAGATTTTTACCATCATAAAATTTCTTTGAGGAAATTACAGTAATGTGTGTACTACTATATGCATTTTAAGTACTTAATTTCAGCTAAATCCAATCAGATTTGTACTTAAACTTTTACTTACTTGGTCTTGTATGTTTTTGGATTATAACAAAAAGTTCTTAGCTCTTCTTGAAAGTTAGAAATTGTATTTAAGTGTTCATAAATTGGATACCCTAATTAGTTTTTAAGATTTAAATTTTTATTCAAGGTTCTTGTAAATTTCTTTTTTTGTTACATAATTTAGTTTCATTATTACTTAATTAATTAATCATTATAATTTAGTTTCATTCAAATGTCCTAGGGTGCAGGTACCCAAACGAGGTTTAAGGGAAATTCAAGCAGCTGTAGGAAAATTTTTGTCCAAGTTGGATAAAAAAAAACTCAAAGCATCTTACTGTCATTAGTTGACAACAAATATTTTGTCTAGTGACCAGGGTTTTTCTTTTGTTTTTGATTGATATACAGGAAAACAACATATCCATGATAGAATGGATGATTTTCACTAAAAATTGTGTTCTTGTTTAATCACATTGATGTTCTTAACGAACATCAAATAAGAACATAAAAAGAAAAGTTTTTCAAGTAGCTAAATTTGAGAAAAAATAGTTTGCAACAAATAATTCAAGAGAAGAGGCACTAATGGTATGTAAAAGATTTAAAGAGATAAAGTTCATTAAAATTCAAATTTATGAATTTTGTGAAAATTATTGAATCATAAAGAACTTCAATATTTGAATCAAATAGGTATATTTTATAATAAAATCTCATTTTGCGGGAATTTTTGGAGAACACAAATTGTGTTCTTGGGAAGTTTTGGCCCTGAAACATTTCCGTCACCCCTGAAATGTTCTATTAGGAACTTTTGGGTACTAAAAAGTGTATAATCCTTATTTTAAAACTTTTTTAGTGTTAAATATCATTATACAAAAATAACAATTTTTGTATTCTGTCAAAATTAATAAAAAAAGTTACAAGTTGCTTAAACAGTTAAAAACTTTTACATTTTTTGCAATTTTAATAAGGTATGTATGGTAAAATTTTAGATAAAATTTAAGTTTTCATAAATTAAAAAAAAATCTCTGTTTGTAAATTGTTGTCAGGATGGATTATATTGGTTTTTAATTATTTAATGTGCTCTTTTCATGTGATTAAATTAAAATAAAATGGTTTTAAATCAAAACATGCCTTTTTTCTTACACAAATAATAACACCAGCTTCCCCACTCTATGTTTTAATAGTTAATTTTATAATTAACAACAACCTTATTTAAGAATGGAAAATGGAAACCCAGTTTATTTTATTTCTCCTACAAGACTAAATAAAACGGATTGTAAGCAATGGTAAGCAACGCTAAGGAAGATATAAACACGCATGCGCGGACCCAGCGTCATCCAGTTTAACAAGCCATATCGTCCGCTGCAAAGAAATTTGGCGCTGCGATCGCTCAGAAATTTGCGACCGATGCTAGCATGTGAGTGACGTTGCTTCATTGTTGATAGCTTTGGTAACAACCTTCTGTTGCTATGGCCGTTGTTAAGTCCGAGCCATGTGATTGAAAATGCTCTATTCTACTTCATTAATCATATTTTTGTTTTTTTTAATTTTTAAATGCTTAAAAGAACTACAAAAAGCAAGGGTGTCATTTTATTAAATAATTAATTAAATTTACCTTAGCAAGGGAAAAGGGATTATGGCAAGGTTGGATTATGGGGCTTACATCAACCTTTATCACAAGGAGGGCCAGTGTTCTAAAAAAGCATAAATTAAATATTAATTTATTATGTTTGTAAGTATTAATATTTCAGTAAATATTAATATATTTTAACTATATTTAACTAATATAATTTAACTATATTTCAATAAATATAGTTCAGTAAACGCTTGTTGGTTCGCTTCGCTTCAGCTTCTGATTTGTCTGTTCAATTGATCTGTGATGAACATGGAACTTTTAAACTGTGACTGTCATCGTGTTTAATGTTTATGTTTACATTTTTTTCCTTGGCGGACCGCGTTTTACGTTTTATTGTTGGATGTAGTTACCGCTATGTGCATCACATTTCCTGACTTTTTATTCCCAAAATTATATCTATAAGTACCTTTCAAAATATAATATATTGTGGAATATTTCATTGAAGATTTGGAAAGTTAAGTTAAAACTCTTTTAAAATGAAGTAAGTTTTCTACTATTGTTCTTTCTATGATAACTCGACTTTCGTAAAATGGTCAAGTCAAAATTAATACACTGGGCAACAATTTTTGACGAAGTTCGTGTAAAAAATAATAAAAGTAGTCATTTCCTGTTGATCTTGACTTGCTAAACATGAATATCGCCATAAAAATTCTGGGCTTATTCTTGTTTCAGAAATACAGAGAGGTCATCATATACCGTGCTTAATGCTGAAATATTGCAATTTTTAAAAGATTGCTCGGAGTAAATTTATAGTTTAGGCATGAAATTGAGTAATATTTATTTAGAATGCTTGAAAGCATACAACACATGCAATAAACATATTATAATACACATATTTCGTTGCTGTCATACAAAATTTTATCGTTATTTTGATGGAAATTATAGCATGGTATTTCGCTTGGATGCAGATGGTTTAATTTTATGAAAATATACTAAAACTATGTAAACAAATTGCTTCTTTGCAAAATAAATTTAAAAAATCAACACTGAAAATGATTTTCTGGCACAGATGGGATAAGAGACTGTTAGAGACTGGACTAGTAAACCATTTAAATTTTAAACAAGGTAGACTAGTAAACCATTTAAATTTTAAACAATGTAGACTAGTGAACTGACTTTAACAAATAATTTTTAAATTAAGTTTACCTTTCTAATTTTGGCAATTGTTAAAATTAATAATAGAATTCTGTTTTTTGTGTATAAGAGAATGTGTTGTGTTGATTTGGAGTGAAAAAGATGGTGTAGTTAGAGTAAATAAAAAAATGTGAATTATTTGAAAGAGCACGTATTATTTTTGGTAAAAATCCCCTCGTTACAAGTGGTGACTACGGACAGTAACATCGTTGTTATGCCGGACGAACAGCCAATTCCAGCTCAGCCGTCTTTAACTGAAGAGTCTTCTAGACCGGAACAGCCGATGGAAGTAAGCAAAGTAAGCATTCAAATTCCTCCATTCTGGACAGAAAAACCAGAAATGTGGTTCTTTCAAGTAGAGGCACAGTTTAGAATTAGTGGTATTAAGAACGAAGAGACAATGTTTAATTATTTAATAGCACAGTTAGAACCAAAGTTCTTAGACAACATTTGGGATATTATTAAGGATTCTCAGAGTAATAAATACTCAGCTGCTAAGGAAAGATTGCTCAGTATTTTCAAAGAAAGTGAAAATCAACGCATTAAGCGTCTACTTACTGGATTAGAACTTGGGGATATGAAACCTAGCCAACTTCTTCTTAGAATGAAATCACTGGGGGTAGACATTCCTCTTAGCATGTTACGTTCTCTTTGGTTAGAAAAGATGCCAGATGCTGTGAAACACATAGTAGTGGTTAGCGACGAGGATCTAGACAAATTAGCCACAATGGCTGACAAAATTGTTGAACTCCACCCACACCAAGAAATAACTGCTGTGGGCAAGGAGGCGGTCGTGGAGGCTTTACAAACAAAGATAGCTGCGTTAGAACACCAAATTGCCAGCATGACCCTCCACAACTCCAGATCAAGAGCTCATAGTTACAATAGAAATTGCAATAGCCGCTCAAGATCAAGAAAACGGTATAATGAAAATGGGAAATATTGCTATTATCATTTTAAATTTGGGGCTAAATGCTTTCCTGAAAAATGTAAGCAACCATGTCAATGGAAAGAGTCGGGAAACGCGAGTCAGCAGTAGACTCCGCGGCCAGTGCTGCTGCTAGGAATGATGTTAGCCGCAAATTCCGACTATATGTCACGGACAAAAAATCGGGATTACGGTTTTTAGTGGATAGTGGCGCAGATGTATCCCTAATTCCAGCAACCAATGCAAGTACTTCACCATGCTCATATAAATTATATGCTGCTAATGGCACAGATATCCCCACTTATGGTGAAAGAACTCTAAATCTCGACTTAGGACTCAGACGACAATTCCAGTGGCCATTCATAGTTGCAAAAGTTAATAGAGGTATTATTGGAGCTGATTTTCTCAATCAATTTAATCTACTAATTGATATTCACAATAGGAAATTAATTGATGGTGTTACTCAGTTATCAGTAATAGGAGAAATTAAATCTATTTCAGAAGAACTCATAATCAGCACTATGAATCATAACATTAATTCTAAATTTTATGATACATTAAAATCCTATCCTGACTTAACGAAGCCATACGTGTTCAATAACTCATGTAAACATGATGTGAAGCACTACATAACGACCAAAGGTGTTCCAGTGTATTCACGAGCACGTCAACTTGATCCGGAAAAACTAGCCTTAGCAAAGCAGGAATTCCAGTTCATGTTGGACAAGGGGATTATTCGACCATCAAAGTCTCAATGGGCTAGTCCTTTACATTTAGTCAGTAAAAAGGATGGAACATTTAGAGCTTGCGGGGATTACCGACGCCTTAATGATGTAACGGTACCAGACCGATACCCAATTCCTAGAATAGAAGATTTTAATCTAATTTTACAAGAAAAAACAATATTTTCAAAAATTGATTTAGTTAAAGCCTACTACCAAATCCCAATAGATGAAGAAGACAAACCCAAAACTGCAATAATTACCCCATTTGGATTATTTGAATTTAATGTGATGAGTTTTGGCCTGCGAAATGCTCCAGCTACTTTCCAAAGATTTATTAACGAAGTATTTTTTGGCTTAGATTTCACTTTTCCATATTTAGACGACATTCTCATCGCCTCAAAAACAGAAGAAGAACATAAACAACATCTACAGATAGTCTTTGAAAAATTAAATAATTATGGTCTTAGAATCAACGCATCAAAATCTATACTAGGAGTGGAAGAAATTGAGTTTCTCGGGTATCAGATATCTGCCAAAGGATCATCTCCCCTGCCTAGCAAAGTTCAAGCAATTCTTGACTACCCATTACCAAACACCATACACGATCTACGTACGTTCCTGGGAATGATAAATTTTTATCGCAGATATTGTAGAAACGCTGCTCAGACACAAGCAGTTCTTCACGAGTTCTTGAAAGGTGCTAAGAAGAAAGATAAAAGAAAAGTTCCATGGACCGAGGATGCAATTCAACAATTTGAAAAATGTAAACAAGATTTAGCCAATGCTGCTCTTCTATGTTTTCCCAAACCTGGACTTCCTTTATCTTTGTTCACTGACGCATCAGACAGTGCTATAGGCTCTGTACTTCAACAATATGAAGAAGAAAACTGGAGACCAATTGCCTTTTATTCCAAGAAACTGAATAGCGCTCAAAGATCTTACAGCACTTATGACCGTGAACTCTTGGGTATCTATCTCTCAGTCAAACATTTCAAATATATGTTAGAAGGCAGAGAATTCACGATCGTAACGGATCACAAGCCCCTGACCTTCACATTTAAGCAAAAAAATGAGAAAGCATCCCCAAGACAACTGCGACATCTACAGTACATTTCCCAGTTTACGACAGATATTCGACATATTAGTGGACAAGAAAATATCGTAGCTGATACTCTATCTAGGATCTCTGTAATTGATTACGACCGAATCGCCATAGAACAAAGTACAGATCAGGAATTAAAAGACCTGGTGAAAAGTGATACAACGCTTAATTTCAACCAGTCAGTTCTCCCATCTTCAAAAATCTTATGGTGTGACACTTCACAGAAGAAAATTCGGCCTTACATTCCACCTAAATTTAGAAGACAACTCTTTGACCAAATTCATGGGTTATCACATCCCGGCATTAAATCTTCCATCAAACAGATGACTGCTAGGTTTGTGTGGCCTGGAATGAAGAAGCAAGTAAAAGAATGGGCTCAAGCGTGTATTCAATGCCAAAAATGTAAAGTAACGAGGCACACCAAATCAAAATTTTCAGAATATCAAGAACCAGACACCCGTTTTAGTGTAGTACACATCGACCTCATTGGCCCATTACCTCCTTCAAATGGAAATGTGTATTGCTTAACTTGTATCGACCGATTCACTGGATGGATGGAAGTCATACCATTACCATGTATAACTGCAGAAATAGTCAGTAAAGCCTTTTATGAGAACTGGATATGCAGATTTGGCGTACCTTACAAAATTATTACTGATCAAGGTCGACAATTCGAATCAGAATTGTTCCGAAGTTTAGCTGCAATATGTGGAGCTAAAGTCCTTCACACTACAGCTTACCATCCTCAATGCAATGGAAAAATTGAGAGACTCCACAGAACCTTAAAGTCTGCTATAAAAGCACATAACAACGCTCAGTGGACTGAGACATTACCAACAGTTCTTTTGGGTCTCAGATCTGCCCTAAGAGAAGACACGAAGCATTCGATTGCCGAAATGGTGTATGGAATGAACATCAAGATACCTGGAGAATTTTTCGATCCACCAAACACAAATAAAGTTGACCCTGATACGTTTGTAGGCAAGCTGGTGGAGTACATGGATAACTTAAAGCCTAACAAATCCAAGAGTATTGCGAATCAAAAAATCTTCTTTCACAGAGACTTAAAATCATGTTCTCATGTATTTGTAAGAACAGACCGAGTGAGAAAACCTCTAGAACCAACATATACAGGACCTTTCCAAGTAACTGACAGAAATGATAAATATTTTGCTCTACTCATTAAAGGTAAAAAAGTCAACATTTCTGTGGATAGATTGAAGCCAGCATACATGATATCTACAGATACTGATACTTTCCATGAGAAAAGGACGATGGATGATAAACATTCCAGCGAAAAGCTTCCCAAAGCTGTGGATGACAGTAAAAGTCCAGTCTACACCCGTTCCGGGAGACAGGTGAAATTGCCCGTCCGGTTTCAGAGTTGAAATGGACTTTCCAATAGACTCACCTTCCTCTGCCATGGATGCTTGGTATCGTAACTTAGTTACTGGTGAGGGAGTAATGTTAGAGACTGGACTAGTAAACCATTTAAATTTTAAACAAGGTAGACTAGTAAACCATTTAAATTTTAAACAATGTAGACTAGTGAACTGACTTTAACAAATAATTTTTAAATTAAGTTTACCTTTCTAATTTTGGCAATTGTTAAAATTAATAATAGAATTCTGTTTTGTGTATAAGAGAATGTGTTGTGTTGATTTGGAGTGAAAAAGATGGTGTAGTTAGAGTAAATAAAAAAATGTGAATTATTTGAAAGAGCACGTATTATTTTTGGTAAAAATCCCCTCGTTACAAGACCTCCAGCCGCCATGTTTATCCACAGCAATATGCTTAAGTATTGTCATTATTTGAGCTTATGGGTAAACATGGCGGCTGGAGGACTCATATCCCAGCTGTGCCAATTTTCCTTTCCAATAGTTTTAAGCTGTCTTTCATTTCCATTGAACAGGCTGCAAGCATGAAAGATACTCATAAACACATTTAGAAGCTCCTAAACCATATTTAGTTTATAAAATATGATTTGAGTATCTGCTCACTTGAAAGGAGTACGTAAACTGGTACACACCGGGAATTTTCAAAATTTGGAAAATAAAGGATCAGTGGGTCTACTCTGTAAAGTAAGACTAGATACCCCTTCTCCACACTTAAGAAATGTAATCTTACAAGCTCAACACTCAAAAAGTATTCCATAAGGTTTTAAAAACTATTTTGAGAACATTTGATCAGAGTAAATCAAAGATCATGTTTATGACAAAAATTGAATTTTTATTTGAGATTGAGATGGTGTATATCTTTAAAGTCACATATTCTCTAGCTAAATAATTTAAAGACAAGCCAGGAGAGTATTTCCAAGAGTATATAAATGAGTTAAGCCCGGTGGCGTAGAGGAAGCGCTTTGCGCTCCCACACCACAGGCCCGGGGTTCAAATCCCGGTCCACGGGCAAGGCAGACTCAGCCCTTCATCCCTCCGGGGTTGATAAAATGAGTACCAAGGTTACTTGGGGAAATCAAGAGGGGGCTAGCATCAAGCTAGCCACTCCTCAGCTGACTGTGACTTTCAAGTCACACGTTCTGTAACAGTTCAGCTCATGGCCTCACCCAGTGAGGCTAGTTATACTGGAGTTTGAAGGTCCAATGACCTAGGTACTCCCTCAAACACCCCCCTTGATTTTTTATATAAATGAGATTTAGAGCTAAGTTATCAGAACAAAATCTGATAGTCTATGCTTGAAATTGTGGACAACTTCTGGACAATATTTAGATAAATTGTAGATGTTGAATGCTACCAAAATATCAAACAAACCTTTCAATTATATTTTGGGAAAACTATGTTTTCATGATTATTTCTTTATGAATAATTACAGGGTAAACATCACTTGAAAGGTAATTTAAATGAGTTCTTGTGCTTGTATCATACATAGTAAAATCTCAACTTAACAAAAAAAAACAGAAACAAGATTGAATTTTTATTGCAATATTTGTGTTTTATAGGCTAAAATTACGTATAATTTGATCTATTTTACATTTTTACTGCTGCCCAGTGTAATTAATTATTAGGTAAACTAATACTGCTTTGGGGGTAATCCTAAAAAAAACAGGCCTGGCATCAAAATAGGAGATAAAATAGTGTATTCTGGCAACTCAGTTCTATAAAAGTTGAATTGCTTACTCGCCAATAAACGGCATTGGCAACACCAAATTTCATCAAAAATGTCACTCAGGCCCGGTTTGTTCGAATTTCCCGAACTGGGCATGGGCAACATTTTTGCAATTCAAGGGAGCTATTTAACTTCTATAGAACTGGGTGGCCAGAATCCACTATTTTATCTCCTATTTTTGCACCAGACCTGGTTTCTTTGAATTATCCCCTGGTTTGTGTTTGGATTTACCCTGTTTTGTTTCTTAATTCAATATCCTTTTGCTATCTTTACCCATTTTTCTTGCTTGTGTATAGGATGCACCCATTAATTTCTGCTTGAAACTCATTAAATAAACCCTAAGTAGTTTCACTTTTGAAGAAGTTTTCTTGACTTGTATTTTTTTTGTAAATATAAATGACATTTGAAAGATGCATGACATGATAAACACTGTGGTTGTTGTATATTTTAATTGGTAAATTTATTAGTTTATTATAAGTAGTAATTTTGTTTACCTTATTACATGAAAATCTTTTTTCCAGGGTCAACATAGATGGATTGTTGGTGTATTTTCCCTATGATTACATTTATCCTGAGCAATATTCTTATATGTTAGAGCTAAAACGCAGTATAGATGCCAAGGTAATTTGATATTTCTAAGGAAAGCCAAAAAGAGATTTTTTTTTTTGAATATTAATAAACACAAAAATATTTTTAAACAGTGGCGGCTCGTCCATAGGGGCTGCGGAGCTGCAGCACCCCCAACCAAAATTTCCCAAAATTCCAGTTTTTATTGGCTTTAAAATATCTCAAAAAGGACATATTTTTTCCCTTTATTCTTCCTTATCATCCCTTTTCAATTTATAAATCTCTGATATTAGTCAAAATGCTGTAAGCAGTCAAAACACTCCGCCGTCTTGCCAATAATTTCTTTCCGCGTCGATCAGCACCCGGAAATATACCGAACGAGGTATCAAAACTTTGCTCTATCATATCAAATCAAAATATCAAGAATTTAGCATGCGAATCTGTTAAGGAGGAGAGGGGCTGTTGTGTCAACAGCCCTGACCCTGGCGCCTCGCAAAATAATGATAGTTTCTTCTTTGCGAGCGTAGTGAAAACGGATGTAAGAAGAAAAATATCCGATTTCTACTAATAATAAATCATATTGGCTTTTTAGCTTTTCTTACTTAAACTTAACACTATTTGCCATTTTTTATTTATAGCTCTTCTTTTTGTTTTCTTTTCAAACTGTAATAAATAATTCTATTCAGCTAATTTGACATATCAGTATTATGTCTTATTTTTTCCTTCTTTTTTTATTCACGAATGTTATTCTTTTTTTACTTCAAATTTGATTTGGGATAATGCAATTTTTCAGTCATTCTAGTAGCGTACAAGAGAGGAACTCATCGTATATGGATGGTATAATGTGTAAGATTTTAATTTTAAAGTTTTATTAAGTAAAAGGGATGTTCTGTTCTTTTAGAGTATCTGTTGTGAATTTTAATTTCAAAATATAGAAAATAGAGTAATTAAAAGAAAGTGTGACTTTGATCTTCGATCTTGTGAATGAAGAAGTCAAAAAGAAGCGATGATGCTTGGTGATTACATCTGTAAGCGTCTTTACGTATGATTTCTTTACTTCTATCCATGTGTTCCAGAGTTTTATTTGTAATTTTATGCCTCAAAATCTGGTCTAAAATACGGTGTAACTTGGTGGATCAGCGCCGGAGCAGCACCCCCAATAATTTTAGCTGCGAGCCGCCACTGTTTTTAAAGTTTGTTTTATATCAAATAATAACTAGGTGTGTAAAAACACAGCTTACTAGATACTATACAGGATAGCTGAGTTTTAAATAATGAAAACCATTTGGCAACTTTTCCCGCTTGGATCCCCACAGGTCCTACCTATATCGACCAACTAATAGGATAACACACTGACAAATAAGGAAAAATTAAGGCACGTTTTCATGACGTAAACTGCTGATTGTTGGCCATTAGTGGCTGAGTTGAATTTTTGAGCCATTAAGCCCCACCTTCAACTCTGGATTTGCTTTGCCAGTTTGTCAAGTATTGCCATCTGCGTTTTTAATGATTTCCGTATCTCGTCTAGCCTGTATAATATCTAGTAAGCCGTGGTAAAAATCATATTTGCTGTATTGTATGTATTTATGTAGGGTCATGGACTGCTAGAGATGCCTTCTGGAACTGGGAAAACTATGTCATTGCTTTCCCTAATTGTTGCATATCATCAGGTAATATCAATTATTTTTTGGCACTTCTGTATTAAGTGATTAATTAAGCATGTAAGTGATTAATTTGAAGCACTGAATATGACCTATGTTATTAAAAAACTTTCTATATTAGTAAAGTGGTAATTAAATTATTGAAAATCAAGATATAGATATTCTTTTTGCAAATTTCAGTCCTGGTTTTGTTCTGATCAGAGAATATGGCTCATCTGTGTCCACACGCACTGTCTATTTTTTTCATAAGTATTGTTTGTAAATATTTTAATATGCTGACCTTTGAAAACTTTAAATTATTCATGATCCCAAATTAAAGACCTTCAATTATCCAAGTTGTACTGTTATCCAGTTGTTGTGCAAGCAAGTTCACAGTACCAGAGATTACTTATGAGTCCTTAAAAAGGGTCATATAACTTTTCTTAACCTCAACTTCTTTGCAAAGGCATAACAAACTAATTTTCTAATTGATTCTATCTAATTTTATTATCATAAAGTTCAATTGTTTTACTCTTTGTAGGCTCATCCAGCAGAAGTGACAAAACTTGTATATTGTTCAAGAACAATTCCAGAAATTGAAAAGGTAATTTTTTTCCTTCAAGTCAGTGATTGGAAAACTCATTCACTGAAAAATTAGAAAATCAGTAATAATACAGGGGTTAAAATTTCTTTTAACACTACTTGCTTTTAATTCTTCGGAGTGACAAAAATTATTAAATTGTTCTGGAAGTCTTTTTTAACCATAATATTTCTTTGCTGGAACCAAAGATAATCAGTTTTTCTAGTTTTGTATTTAGTCTCATTACATGGAATCCTAATAATTTTACCGAAACATTGACACTTTCTTGGTTATTGATATTTTAAAACTTTTTTAGGTCCTGCAGGAACTCAGGCGTTTAATATCTTACATAGAAAAAGAAACTGGAAAGGAAAATAAAATTCTTGGGTTATGTTTGAGTTCTAGAAAAAACTTATGTTGTCACCCTCAGGTTTGTATAATAGAATTTTACCTTTCTTCACAATGTAGTTTATTCCTTTGCATTTTATTTATTAATTTAATTTTTAATCAAGGTAAATACAATTTCCAAAAGAGATAGTACAATTTATATTTTTTAAAGCTTCTGCTAATATTTTTTAAGCTCCTGTTAAATTATTTTATTCAATTACCTAAATTTCTGTTTTCTAATAAATATTTTTTGCTGTATGATTTCAAAAATAAAATATTCTGTTAAATCAGTGTCAAACCTTATAAGTATGTGTACTTTCTTAAAATGTAATATAAATTTGGGTGTGTTTTTGAGCCAATTGAGTTTTTGACTAAATGAATGCAGATTTATTTATGCTATGCAATAACTTTTCTTAGTTTTTGGTGTAAATTATAACTTCTTAATTTGATGTTGATGGATTTTTAAAGGTGAGTAAAGAGAAGGATGGAAGGATTGTGGATGGGAAATGCTTTGCCCTGACTGCTTCTCACAAAAGATCTGTTGCTGCTGTGGATCCCAATGTCGATATTTGTGCTTATTATGAAGTAAGATTATTTTGCACTTGGTCTTCTCCTTGTGTTTTAAAATAAAATACTTGACTTATTGTATTTTTTCTATCTAGGCCTTTGATAAACATGGAAGAGAATTTCCTTTGCCTGCTGGTGTATATGATTTGGTAAAGTCTATTTACTTAAATTTTTCTCAATAATCTTTTGTGTAACCTCAATTGCATAGTTGAGTTTGGAAAAATAGTGAGAAGTTAATATTTTTTAAAGAAATTTCACTGTATTTAAATCACTGTTTTTAAAGAAGTTGCACTGTATAAACCAGGGTTCTATGTTTTTAGCCCTAGGGCCACATTTACTACCTTTAAGTCCTGCTGGCCACACTGGACTTCACTTTTAATATTAAAAAGGAATGAAAGTTAAGGAATTGCAACTGATGAACAAGCACTGTTTGAGTAAAACAGTTAACTGACTTGGTTGGGTTTATAATTGAAATTTGATTTAATGATATATTTCATTTCTAGGATGCTTTAAAAGAATATGGAAGAGAACATGGATGGTGTCCCTACTTTCTTGCCCGGCATGCTGTAAGATGTTTAA
Source organism: Tetragnatha montana (assembly GCA_963680715.1). Classification (NCBI taxonomy): domain Eukaryota; kingdom Metazoa; phylum Arthropoda; class Arachnida; order Araneae; family Tetragnathidae; genus Tetragnatha; species Tetragnatha montana. The sequence continues at coordinate 19,536,953 of OY796675.1, forward strand.
ATTATAAGATTGCATACTAGATCAGATTAAACTAAATTTCAGAACTAAAAGCTAATTATTCTTTAATAAAGTAAATCTTATCATTTCAAAGAGTTGTGGAAACAGGTTTTCAAGCAAATGTTACTGAAAAATACTAGGGTTGTTTTTCAACATCTGTTTCGCTCCGGAAAAGAATGTACTTGGAACTTTGAAATAATTTTTCTACTAGTAGTTAGGTACATCCCTGACAATCAATTTGTATCATTACCTGTAAAAATAACATTTTATGCAATCATGTTTTCCCAGCCAACCCATAGGGATGATATGCAATGAGATAAGGCTTCAAATCTCTTTAAAAGGTTTTTCCATGGAGGGAAAACTGTCAAACATTATTGAGTTTGAAAAATCAATTTTGAATCAAAATAGAGAAGTTCATGTTCTTAAAATGATGTGGTAATGCAAGATCCTGTTCATGTCCTATTGGAGTTTTTCAATCACATGGGCAGGTTTGGTCAAATCTGATTAGATCCCATTAATTTCTTCTGTATTTGATTCTTGGGGATTTTAGAATTGAAAAAAGGTGTCGTAAGCAGTTTTTCATCATTGGAAGAAAAGTTTCGTCAAGATTTGAAGCCTTATCTCATTGCGTATCATCCCTATGGGTTGGCGGAAAAGAAGAAAATGTTACTCACCTGTAGATGCGATAACTAGTTGAAAAAAATTTTTAGATTTTTCTTGGTTAAGATGCAAATTGAATGTCAGGGATGTACCTAACTACCAGTAGCAAAATTATGTTAAAATTCCAACTACATTTTTTTCAGGAGCAAGACCATTCTTCATACTAATGAAGAAAAATATTTATTTAAAAATCTGTGTAATGAATATCTGTTAAAGTTCATATAAGTTCAAACAAATCTCATTTTTTACTATTTCATTGACTCTTTTCCAATTTGTTTAAAGTTTCTTGTATTTTTTTTAGATTACACATGCTACAATAGTGGTTTACAGTTACCATTACTTATTAGATCCAAAGATTGCAGATTTAGTGTCCAAAGAAATTTCAAAAACATCTGTTGTAGTTTTTGATGAAGCTCACAATATTGGTAACTACACATTATTTATTTAAACCTATCTCTAAATAGTTTTAATTATTATGAAGTTATGGATAAGGAATGGATAAGTCTATGTGCATGTGTGTTTTAATAAATATTTAAAAATTTATTGCTTCCACAATGTTAAGATCATAATTCAAAATTAAGCAAGTTATGCATTTTTCACTAAATAATTTTATGAAACAAGTATTGGTTGTAATTAAAAGGATTTCCCTACTTTGTCTCAGTTGAGAGAGTAAAGCAATGTTATACTTAAATCTCATCTTGTTTACAAATTACAGAAGAATTTTTATACTCCCCTTCTATTCTTAAATTACTGAAAAAGCTTTCTCAAACCAAATACATGATTATTTGCATAAAATAACATTTTTTGTGGACAGCCCGTATGGTTTTATAAAATGATAAAACACTGAATGTGCACTACTGCAATCCTCAAATCTTATCTTGATAATATAAAAGAACTGTAGCAATCTTTCTAGACATATCTAAAGGTTTCAACAGTGTAAATCATTCTATATTAATTAAAAAATTTGGTTTAGCACGTTTTAGGAGAAATATCTTAAACTAATTCAAATATTTAATATCTTTTTTATAGAAAACTATGCAATAACATTCATAAAAATTTTAGTGATTATATTTTCTCAAACTGTAACATTCCTCAAGGTTCAGTTTTGAGTCCTTTGTTTTTTTAAAAAAAATTTATTAATGATTTATGTAAACTGCAGTTATTTAGTAAAGGGATAACGTATACTGACAACTCGGTATTATTATACTCATGTCCTGATATCAATTAACTAATTTTTCTAATGAAATCTGATATGTATAAAATAGGAAAATAGTTTACTGCAAATGATTTGAAATTAAATTTAAATAAAACAAAATGTATTCACTTTAACTTCATACAGCCTGAAATTAATCTTAATATTAAATTTCATTCTTCTCTGTGTAATAATAAAAGTTCCACTTGTTAATGTCATGTTTTGAATTTTATTTCAAATTATAAACTTATAGGATATCAATTATATATTAATTAATAATTGATATCGAAATTCACTAATTATATATCAAAGGGACACATGCAGGTGCCCTTCCAAGTGGTACATAGGTCACATAAATGGACATTTATTACAACACAAAAGAAAAAATATTCAAAGCAAGCACAGAAACAGAGAGTACATAAAAAGAAAATATGTAAAAGAAATGTATGTGTGTTTTTCAAGTAGAAATCCAAGTTAGTAAACTAAGTAAAAAATTATGTTTTGTTTTAGTTATGTTTTACTACCTGATAAACATAATTGATGCAAATTTAACAAAAAAAATACTATATTAATCTTGGTTTTATTCATTACTAACTGATGGTATCATGATTTGGGGAGGCAATTATAAATCAAGTTTACTACTGTTTATTTCAATTCAAAATAAGTACTTTAAAATTATTGAACCCAGGTACAACCCTTATAAATTTAGAACCTTAAATTTATTACCTATAAGATATGATTTCTTACACTGTTTCATTATTTTTGCACCGAAATAAATAAATATGTAAGTTCTAATTTAAAAGAAAATGTTTCTCAAAGAAGACCAAATGAAATTTACAAAACTCTTAATAACATACTCTTACTCAAACTCTTACATAACTACAAAATATTGAGAAACAAATTGCTTTTAAATGCAAGCTTTTCATTTTATTATAAAATTGGACAACATAGACCTTTTTTTTAGAATTATATGAAGCAACAGTATTACACTAACCAGACTTTTGTCAATTAGTACTACTTATTAATAAATTTAAATGAATTTTGCTTCATATTTTATTGAATTCAATGTATTTTATTATGCCATTACCATGTATTATTAGTTTAAAAATTAACTTAGTGTGTTATGAGTGTTTTTCTTTTTTCTCAACTTTATTTGTTCTGCAATTAGATGTGTATTCTATTGGTCACCTGAATGGATCATTTCTCCCTTGGTGACTAATATGTAGTTTTCTTAAAGAGTTCAATAGCATATAACTTTAATAGTTGAGTTAAATTAAAAAAATGTAAATGAAAAAATAGTTTTTAGTAGTTTGTAGCTACACGCACTCTAATTAATGAAATTAAAACTTTAAACACACTTTGTCTAATATCATTTTACAGAATTCTCCCTTTTCACAATTGAGGTTTTTCCAACAGCTTTATATTGGAGTTTGCTCGTTGTTGCAGAAAGTGTCTAAATTAGATTTATTTATTCTCACTTTATTAGAATTCACAACAGTTCACTAAGCATTTTAATTGTTCTATTATGGGAAAAGAAAGCTTTTTTTTATATTTAATGTATACTAAAAGCCATACACTTTTTTATGTTTTAAATCATGCATGCATTTTCAGCATTCTTAAAGAGTCTTTATTTTATAGACAGTGTCTGCATTGATTCTATGAGTGTGAAAATAACACGTAGAACTATAGAAAGAAGTCATACTGGCATTGCTATGCTTGAAAAAACAGTTAACAGGTCTGTCATACTTAGTATTATTTTGAAGAAAACTATTTTTAAGACTAAATGTTGGTTTATAGAGCTAATTTTGAATTAATATTTTCTAACACAATTGAGTTGAGCTTTTTTAAAAAATGTTTTAGAATTAAAGAGCAAGATGATAAAAAACTAAAAGAGGAATATCAAAGAATGATTGAAGGTTTGAAGGAAGCTGGTATAGCTCGAGAAACAGACATTGTTCTGTCTAATCCTGGTAAGACTAATGCTTAAAAAAATATGCTACATTTTTAAATTTTGTGTTGTAAAATATAGATTTGATCTTATAATGAATATCACTAATTACATTTTTTATTTGTATCAAATTGACACTAAATGTAAGTATATTCTTTTTTGTAGTTCTTCCTGATGAAGTATTAAAGGGTGAGTTTTTGTGTTCCTTTATTTTCTATTGCATTACAATACCTTTATTATGCTCGAACTCAATCTTTAACTGTTGGATGTACTTTTTGGAATGTTTCAGAAGCTGTACCTGGTAACATTAGAAGTGCTGAGCATTTCATTGCTTTCCTGAAAAGGTTTTTAGAGTATGTGAAGATGAGACTAAGAGTTCAGCATGTTGTTCAAGAAAGCCCAGCTGCTTTTTTAAAAGATGTTCTTTCCAAAGTCTTAATTGAAAGAAAACCTCTGAGGTAAAATGTTTTTCATTTATTTAAATTTGTATCTTGCAAGCTTCGTGTTATGCTGTGGATATTAATATAATTATTTTCTTTTAGGTTTTGTGCTGAGCGACTTCGATCTTTAGTCAGAACTTTAGAAATAACAGAACTTAATGAAATGTCATCACTCACCGCATTATGTAATTTTGCAACTCTCATCAGCACATATATGAAAGGTAATATATATTTTCGGTACAATTCCGTTAGAGTCCTCGCTAAATATCGCTAATATCCAAATCGCTAAATGTATCCATATATCAACAAATTTTTCTGACTTTTATTAATAAACTGAATAGTTATTGTTCTAATTAAACATTTTAGTTCAGGAGTTTGAAATTATTTATGAATATTTCTACTTTGTGTTGTCTAAAGGAACCGGGCGATATTTAGCGGGGACTCTAACGGAATTGAACCATATTTTCTAATCTTTAGATTATTTTTTGGATTCAAGTTTATTTTTATCTGATTTAAAGTTATACAGAAATCAATTGGCAATAACAGTTGAGAAGAGGTCAAAGAAAATATTTCATAGATGAATGGCTTAAAAGTGTTAGAATTTATTTATCAGTTTTATATTTTTTCAAATTGTATGTAATTTTTAAAACCTTTCTTAGTTTTTCTTGTTTTTAAGTAATTTTACATACCTATTTTGGTTGATTGAAATTTAAGAGAAGATAGTGTCATACAGATTTCAGTTAATGTTAGTATTATTATTATAAAACATCCTTACTGTGCTTTTTTATTTGAATGCTTTTTTTTATTTGAAGAATATAAAAATAATAATTATGATGATTATTTTGGAATTTAAGGAGAAGAATTTCTGAGCTTGGCAGTGTAATTTAAAGCTTGTTCTTAGCTTAATTCTAAATTATTATAATTTGTGTAATTATTGTTTTTTATAGTGTATTTTAATCATTGTATGACAGTTTGGTTTGGCAGAGTCTTGTTATTTTGTAGTTATAAAGGTGTTACATATATTTTGTAAAAAATAATTGTAATAAAGTGAAATTTCATGAGATTTGGGTTAAAAAGAACTGTAAATAATTCCTTTTTTTAAATTTTTAACACAGGTAAGTTTACTACTATCTTACCTAGTAAAATGTGGACTTAAATGTATTCAAATATGTAGGAAGCTAAAAAAATATTGACCGGTATCATATTTTTTTGTTTTTTTTTTTATAGGTTTTACATTAATTATTGAACCATTTGATGACAGAACACCTTCTGTTCCAAATCCTATCCTCCATTTCAGTTGTATGGATGCTTCTGTTGCCATCAGACCAGTGTTTCAGAGATTTCAGTCAGTCATCATAACATCTGGTGTGAGTTGCTGAAACGTTTCCTTCCCCCTTTTTTAGAGTAAAACATTCCCATTGCATTAATTGATATTTAAGAGTTAATATTATACAACTTTTTTACAACCACTGGGACGTGTGTCCCAACCATCCAGTATAAATTTTAATATAACATGCACCTTAAGTTATGTTAAACCTTTTGATAAAGCATGATTGTATTAATGATGACTTTTAAGTATGGTTTTTGTATTTGTAAATTTTAAAAAAGTTAAAACAATTTTAAATTAAAATATGTTTTTAAGGAATGGTTATTTTAACTAACTCATCTATTAGTATAACTATATAAACCAGCGGTTCTTAAACTTTGGATCGCCGCGGCCTCCCTTTGTGTAACAGCCAGACATCGCGGCCCCCCAAGATTTTGAACACCCAGAGCCAGCCACAACCAGACTGGTTCTGGGGGGGTTGACTCAATGTTATTCCTAAGGTACTCCCTAACGAGTCGTTAAGTTATAGATAGCTTAAAAGTAAAAGTAGTATTTAATTTATATGCCACACTGTGTTGAAATTTTACAATTACTCCTATTAATAATGGAGAGGCTGGGGTCTTCCCCCAGAAAAATTTTGAAAATGTGCCTCAAAAAGTAGTGTTTTAGATCAGTTTGCAACATTTTTGGCTACACTCAAAGTGAACAGCTCCTTGTAAACCACAGAATGTTCAAGGAAAAATATATAAATTGAAGTAAAATTTCGTTGGGGACTGGGGGTCCTCTCCCAGAAAATTTTTGGAAATTTCCCCCTTAAAACTAAAGTTTTACCTCATTTTAAAACTCTCTGGGGAACCCTAAAAGGTAACTTGAGTGTTTCCATAGGTAACTTGCGGACCCCCTAGAAAGGGGCTGGGGCCCCCCCGGGGGTCCGTGGACCACAGTTTAAGAACCGCTGATATAAACCATTCATTATTTCTATCTGAGTTTAACCAATTGTTTTAAAATATTAAATACTGTTTATGTTTTACAAAATTTAAACACATATTCTTAAGTGATTATGTTCTGATTTATTTGATTTAGGTTTAAATATAATAGCTTTTTATGCTTTCAGACTTTGTCACCATTAGATATGTACCCTAAAATTCTGGATTTCCGTCCTGTCATAATGGCATCCTTCACAATGACATTAGCTAGGCCTTGTCTATGTCCTATGGTATGATGTAATTCTTGTTTGGATATCTTTTCTCCTTTTATTGTAAATTCAGCTAATTATTCATATATATTTGCAGATAGTAAGCAAAGGAAATGACCAAGTTTCGATGTCATCAAAATTCGAAACTAGAGATGATATAGGTAAAAACTATTTCTTTTTTCTTAAGAACCATATAACTTTAGTTTCTTTCTGTTATAGAGTTTATTAAAAAGTAGTTAAAAGTTTTGTTTGGTAGAAGTAAAAAATTATTTGTTGAGCAAGACTGGAAATTTACTTACCGTAGCACATTTTCTTGATGTAATATGAAGAAAGTAGGGTATACGTATTAACGCCACCACAGCTATTTTGAAAGTGTTTTGATTTTAAATAAAACACTTTAAAATAAAAAACTTTATTTAAAATTTTATCTGTAAAATAACTATTTATCTATAATCAAAACATTTTCAAAATAGAAGTGGTGGCGTTAATACATAAGTACCGAAAGTAGTTTTGTATCAAGTATAAATTTTATTTTTGTAACTTTCATTTGCTTGAATTGAGAAAATCTTAAAAATCTTTTCTATAAATAGCTGTGATCCGGAATTATGGTAACCTTTTGGTAGAAATGGCCACTATTGTACCAGATGGTATAGTAGGTTTCTTTACCAGTTATACTTACATGGAAGCTGTAGTAGCTGCATGGTATGAACAGGTAGGTGGCTAATATTTTGTATTTTGCTGTTCAAGTTTTCCATTTTTACTTTTTATTTCAGAATATAACAGTTTCTATGATATTATTATCTTTGCCTGACAGCTGTCTAGGAAAGATTTCATTGTTATGGATAAGTTTATTTAATAAAGAGAAAAAAAGCAGGTAAAACGCAGGTAAAACAACCAAATAGGAATTGTGAACAAAATTTATATACGATATCAGGACCCATGAAAACCAACTCAAATCTGAAATTGAGAATTTAAGTAAACAAGAAACTTAAGTAAACATATTATTAATAAAAATGAAAAGTATTCTTTCACTACTTTAAGTTTTGTTGATGAATAAATCATAAGAAATGTTCTCACCATATCTACCAAAATCACACGCTATATTATTTTTAAAGATTTCTAAATCAAAATCCATTTTGTCTGAGATCTCCACATATAGCAAGTTTTAAAAAATTAAAATTCAAACAGGAATCTTTGCAAAAATCAACAGGGCTTTCTGAATGACCTTCTTATACAATTATCTTTTTTAAATGTATTTATTTTTAGGGTATTATTGACAACATTTTGAAAAAGAAATTGTTATTTTTGGAAACCCAAGACTCTGGTGAAACTAGTTTAGCTTTGCTAAACTACATAAAGGTAAGGAGATTTCCCTCCAAGTTCTAAATTTTATTTTTTGTCACTTTTTGTAACATTTAATTTTGTTTGCCTACATGCTATTAATTTTTGTAATTTCATAAAAAAAGTCTAGTAATACTTCTATTTTAAAAACTTTTTAGAAAATTTTAATAGATTGATTAAGGTGTTAAATGAAAATGTTCATTAAGTAATTAATTTTTCCTCCAAATATCCAAAATATAAAAGTAATTAAAAATATATATAGACCTTTTTATTTTTAGGTATGTTATAGTTTCCATTAGGTTCTTTTTCGTAGAGGGCTCTGATATTTCTAAAGAAATTCAGTTTATATGTTAATATAAGATAGATTTTAACTAGAATTTTTCTCCTGGGGGAATAATTACCCAAAATATGCTTATAGTACAACCCCCCCCCAAGGTTTGACTTTTTGGTAAAATGTTATTCTTAATTAATTTAATATAAGAAAACTGTGAGTAATACTGAATTCCAGAACAAACAGGGTCCTCCTCCAGAAATCTTTTCTGAAATTTGACCCTTAAAAGCAGTATTTAACATCAATTTCATCCACTAGTCCGAATTCCTTACATGTGCCTCTAATGTATTTTTTACTTTTTAACTTAGAATTTATTTATATTTATTTATTTCTTATGAACTTCTGAACTTGTTTTTCATTGTGCCATAGGCTTGTGAAAATGGAAGAGGAGCCGTTTTGCTCTCGGTTGCTAGAGGAAAAGTGTCTGAAGGAGTGGATTTTGGTGAGTATTTGCATTTATTTATAGCAACATAATTTATTTGACCAATTCATTTATTACTTTATTTAATTTAAAGATCATCACCTGGGAAGATGTGTTATCATGTTTGGAATTCCATTTGTATACACTCAAAGTAGGATCCTCAAGGTAATTTACTTGAATTTTTAAAGTAACACAGAAATTTTATCATTTTGTGTTTAATGAGGTTATAGGACATTATTTCAGTTTTTCTTTTTAATGTAATATTTTTAGTCGCGACTGGAGTATTTACGTGACCAGTTTCAAATAAGGGAAAGTGACTTCTTGACCTTTGATGCATTAAGGCATGCTTCACAGTGTGTCGGACGTGCCATAAGGGGAAAAACAGATTATGGTATTATGATCTTTGCTGACAAGGTAAGGAGTACTATTAATTTAAAAAAACATTGCATTTATTGAAATTTTCATAAACTAATATCTTTATTATTTTAGCACTATTACTGTATATTTCCAAGTAACAGCCCATCCGCGTCGAGGCACGGTTAAAAAATTTAACGAAAATTCAAAACCGATGTATAAGCAGAGTTAAACTTTTCCTCCATTGCTCCCCTAAATCATTAACATTGGTGGCCTCAGAAAGCTGACTGCCACAACCCTCATGAGTCGTTAGTGGCTCGCAAAACCCTGTCATCAGGGTATTGTGCTTCTCTGAAAAGAGATTGCTGTATTGAAATGCTTCCATAAATGCGCAATGTCCAATTTTCAGACAAGAAACATTCCATCTGCCTGTAATAAATTAACTAATGAGTGGTGGCTACTGCCAAAAAGACACTTGAAAAGATTCTAGTGACAGAGGGATAGAAAAGAATCTTGATGTCTGTGATATCTTCTGTCTGTGCTGATCCCCCACTTTTAACATCGGAAATTTTTCCAAAAATTCTTGGCTTATACATGGAAATGTACAATATATTTGTTAAATGAAGTTTTTGACTGCAAATAATTGGGATTTGAATGATTGGGAATTTGAATTACACGAACATTTTAACTATGTTCTCTGTAAGGCTTTTTAAAATTATTTATTTGGCTAGTCATTGATGAAGGTGCTTGTAAAATGTGTTATGATAGACTCAAATTAAATTTTTTGTAGGCCAATGCATAGGAAATATTTGCTAATATTTTTCTTTTAATGTGCTGTTGCTTTGGATCTTAAATAAGAAAACTTAAATTGTGTCCAAAAATAAAATTCAAGTGTTTTAATATTTTCACTTTATAAAAAACTTGTGTACTTTTATATATTTTATGAATCATTGAAACATTGAATTTTGTTACCCAATATTTTTTCAATAATACCACCCATATATTTTCTAGAGGTTTTCTCGTGCTGATAAGTATGGTAAGCTGCCAAAATGGATTCAAGAATACCTTTCAGAATCTCTCCACAATCTTTCTATTGAAGAAGCTGTTCAAATTGCTAAACGGTTCCTCAGGGAAATGGCACAACCATTCACTAGAGTGAGTAAATTAAGAGCATATTTTTCTGTTACCATTACATAAATGAAACAGGTTATATTTGTTTAGTTAACCTTTTCTTGACTGCTAATCTAATCTCTTTCAAATCATTCAACCATTGTTATTTTTGAAAATAATTTATATTTTTATATCCCCAGTTCAATTCAAACATAAATTTTTTGTTTAAGCAATAAATAACTCCATTTGAATGCAAACGAAATCCAAATTAAAAAAGAAGAGAAAGTTCCATAACAAAAAAAAAAAAAACATCAAAACACTCATTTATTCATCAAATGAAAATAAAGAATTGTTTTGAGGCTTATAGAACACCAGTTTAAGATTATATTTGCTAAGAAAGTGAAAGAAAAAACTCTAAATTGACATTACTCATGTTATCAATGCTCAAATCTCAATAAATATCTCTATTTTCTCGAAACAAATAATCAAAAATGTAAAATATTTTACGGGTATGAAGGTAAAGATGTTATCTTTCAAATAATATAACTGTAACAGACAGAGCAACATCTAATGGGAATTAAAAATACAAATATAAGTTTTAACGCATATCACCAGTGTTACAGCTGGCCCTGGGGAACAACTTGTTGATGTATCATTACTGGTGATATTCATGCCCTAAAAGGGTTAATAATAGGTAATCTGTCCAGAAAACGGGTCTGTCTGTCTGCATTTGCCCAAGAGTAATTTTGCCATAGACCACTGAATCTGGCTCATTGTGTTGACATGGTTGTTCCCTTGGCATTTCCATCAACCCTTAGGATTACATTCAATTGGTGTCGGATTTCAAAATTCTTTGGTTTCTTTGTGCAGTGGGTTTTAAACCAATTTAAAGTTCAGTGGCCATGAGGGGTCTTCAAATATAGGGGAATAGATTTTGTGTTGCGAGCAAGCTGATTTAACTTTCATATCTGTGCCACTATTCCACTTTAATATGCATGTTTTTGTGTCTTTTGGATACCCCCCTGGATGAAGTAAGCTAGCTCCTTTCTTTTTATTTCCAATTTTTTACGATTGTTAGTAACTTCCGTATTAGTTTCATGTTGTTTCTAAATTTTACCCAAATTGAAAAATGATATAAGAAGGGGGTTCGGTAGTCTCCTCCAAGATAGATTTTATGAATTATATTGAAAAGTACAGTACTGATATGCTTTTTTATAATCTGCCTTTTTTTGTATTTCGTGTTAGTGATTTAACCTAACAGAAACTTACTTAAACTTATTCCAAATCGGAGGATGTTTTGTTATAATAAGGTAGGGGGTTTGGGGCCTCCACAAGATAGGATTTCCAAACTATTTTCCCCACTCCCACTTTTGTATTTTATCTTGTTTCGGATTTTAATTAGGTACAAAGGATATTAAACAAGAGGGAGGGCCGCCATTTTTTCTGGTTGGTTTTCTTTCCAAATATGTGTTTTGGCAAGATTTTTTGGCACCAAAAAAACCTTTCTTTTGCACTGGAGAACTCCTGTGATCTGTTTCGAACAGTCTCCTCTCTGTATTCTGACAATAAGCCATGCTAAAATGTGGTGCCATCTATTAACAAAATTCTATACTTTTCATTTAGTGGGTGTGAATGCCATATATTCCAATATATAAATAATAACTCCAAATATTTTAACTAACAGTGATGATTGTTTTTATATTTTTAAATGTAATTTGTAAAATGCCAATATAAACAGATTTGTGGGGTTTATGCCCTGCTAATCATAAAGTACTCCAAATTCTATATTTGTTTTTCTGCTGTGTTTTAAACTACTTATAAAACAATTTTAAATATTTAAGACAACTAAAGTTTAAAAAAAATTGTATATTTTTTAAATTTCTGATATTCTTTATAACTATTGTTTCTTACATTAAATTAGGGACAATTTATGATATATTAATGTTTAACTACAAAAAATGAAATGAAATGATTTATAATTTTTTTAGGAAGATCAACTTGGAATATCTTTGCTAACTCTGGAACAACTTGAGTCAGAAGAAATTAAAAAGAAAATTGAATCAAGAGTACAACTTTTGTAAATAATTTTGTATCATAGATTTGTAATAAAACTGCTATTTTATCCTTTGTAAATATGATTCTAGTGAAATTGTTTGGTGCAAGATGCAATTATACTATTTTTAATCAAGAAAACAGTAAAAGATAGTGATATTTTTGAATTATACTTCTTCAAATTGCCATCTGGTGCCTCAAAACTAAAAACATTTCAATCCTTATGAAAGCATTTTTCAAGCATTAATTTTAGGACAGCAGTTAAGATAATAATTGTCTTGCTAAATTATTTACTTTAAATTATATTTTTTTTAATATTCTGTGAAGATATTTATGTATGTTGGTTTTTAAGGAAAATATTTTTCCTTAAAGTACTTAAATGGTTATTCCTCCTCCAAATATAAATTTTTATTGTTACAAGTACAGGGTATTGAAGTTCTATTTATTATCTTGGGGTTAAAATGTACCTTTCTAGGTGGAGATTTTAGGTCTAAGAGGAAGTTTTCCCTTTTCTTTTTCAGTTTCATGATTATGTATGCATTCTAGAATCATGATCACTTAAAAATGAAAGCAACTACACTACAGAGTGTAGTAGGGTTTAAAATTATATAATTTCAAACCCAAAGAGGTGTTATAAAAACATATGTATTTCAGAAACACAAATACAGGTTGATTATAAAATAACCACCTATTCAAGAGCCAGCCTCTTGCTACCATACCTTTTATAAGAGCTGAATGAAATTTTGGTGGGAGATATTTTGAGGGATGCGGACAATAATGATATGGGGTAGAGCAGTTAAATTCTATCAGTTACTGTTAAAGTGAAAAAATTTGAAAACTTTTACCATCCCAACCCCTTGTTTTAATTTTTTGAAATGTGATTTCTGAAGTGAACTGTATCTATTATGTTTTAAATTAAAGGACAAGGGATACTCCGTAAAATTCTGCTGGATACCTGGTCATTCGGGCATCCCGGGCAATGACAAAGCTGACTTAGCAGCAAAAACTGCTACTTTGAAATTAAACTCTTTTATACCCTTCAATGATGTAGAAATCTATATTAAAAACTCAATCAAATCATACTGGCAAAATGCATGGGACTAAGAACATGATAACAAATTACATTCTATTAAACCTTCTGTGACTGGCTTCCCTGAATCCAAATTGAAAAGGTATTTCGATGTAAAACTGGCAAGGCTCCGTATCGGACACACTTATTTTACTCATAAGCATCTCCTTCATAACGAGCCATGCCCTCTTTGTGCAATTTGTAATACTCCTTTATCTGTGAAACATATCTTATCTGAATGCCCACGGTTTCGACAAGTGAGGCAGAGGAGATTTGGCATGGCATATCCATCGTTATCGGACATTCTCGGGGACGAGTATAATAGGAATATATTTTCTTTCCTGTGCGATATTAATTTGATTAAACGTATCTAAACTTAAATGAAATGTATTAGTCTTGTGTCTGGCGCGGTATGGCCGAATAGGGCCCTTGCGCCATAAAACCCCACCAACCAACCAACCAACCGTATCTATTATGTGTAAATCCACCCCTAGAGAGACAAATGGATATGGAGGCCAGCAGTAGCACCATGTAGTCAGTCATTGGTTCTAAAAGGCTTAGGAAAGTAAAAACAATCAATGATGACGGAAAAGCAACTAAGCGTCAAACATTTTATTGTTTCAAAAATTTTCCACTTGACCTCCTTTGCATATGATGACACTTTAACAATGAGAAATGGTGGTTAGCAATGAAGCTTGTAGGTAAAGAAGGTCATGTAGAAAATTTTTTAGCACAAAATGTTTGACTTTTTGCTGCTTTTCTGGCATTCCTAATCTTTCACTTGCTTTTCATGTTAAACCAATATTTAATTTGAAATCAACAGGTTATTTGATTATCAATTTTATTTTTTCATCATGTAATAATTATGTGTATGAGAGATTATAGTGTGCAATCACATAATCAAAAATAATGATTGATACACAAAATGATAAATTCAGTGAGATCAGATTAATTAGTTCATCACCTTAGCGAATCAACACTGATAAATTAGTAATAAAAACGATTAGTAGTGTAATCAATAATACAAACATTCAAAAGGACAATGCAATAAAGCTCATAATATGATTAGTGATTCTGAGTATGATTATATGAGTATATGAGTATGATTCTCACTCCCAGTGGCCTTCACTTGCGGTCACCAGCTCCAAACCACCCTCTTCGCTGTGGTTGGGTTCGCAGCGCTTCGCCATCGCATCGCTCTCGGCTTCGCAACATCACGCCATGGGAGATTCAACCATGGGCTCCGCACTCCCGGCGTCTCACCTAGCCACGAGAGCTCAGTTTCATAAGACTCACGAATCCAGCTCAGCTGCATTCTGGAGGGGGAGTACTGTGGCGAGCTTACTCACCACTATTAGAGTCAGATTACTCAAATGGGTTATAAATACCGACTGAAGCGATTATAACTCCGGAGTATACTTTTGAGTCGTATAACCTTCGGATCGGTATCTCCCAGTGGCTCGCACTTGCCACAATTGTTTTAGAGATCTAAGTATCAGATTGTAATAAAATACTGCTTAAAAAAGCAAAAGTATGAAATTCTATAAGTATATTTTCTAATTAATAAACTTAGAACTTGAATTAATTAATAAATGAACTTGAATTGAACTTAAATTCTAAGTTTATTTATATGACATAAAGGATTTATCTTAGTTGAATATAAAATCATATAACTATTAAATAGAAATTCCATCATTTACTTACCATCAGTGCCTGACTGACCATACGGGCATTTGAGCAAATGCTTTGGCCTGTAAACTTATCCTAAATAAAATTTAATTTGAATTTAAAAGCGTTTTTTCTTTTTCTTTTTTTAACCAATGAATGTTTGACTCCATTCATATTCACTCACTCCATTGATAGCGTATTAATGACGCAGATTCATAATAATTTTTAAATTTATTCGTCTTAGTCTTTCTATCTTTCACTTTTGTACTGCGAACTAAGCAGAAATATAATTTAGTTGTCAATTTAAGTGTCAATTAAAGTTTTTAAGATTTTTTTCAGCTGTAGGTTGAAGAAGGGAATAAGTCCGTCCTCTTTTTTTAACTGTAAAACAATTTTAAATCACTTATAATTTTTTCGATGATTGTTCTGTATTCTTAACAGTGCCATGAATATCCTGTAAAAATTTGGTGGCTATAGGATAAAAATTGCATTACTTATACAGTTTTTTTTTTTCAATTTTCTCAAAACTTCGTTTTTGGACTTATTCCCTTCTTTTAACTGACGATTCAATTGCTATTGAATGTTTTTCCAATAACATACATATACAATGATATCAATATGGATACAATGATATCCAAAAGGTGATATATAGGGTTTAACTCAATATTGACAGAGTTAAGGCTTATTAAATTAAAAACAACACAAAATTAAAATATTTTTAATATTTTCCCTATACATTAACATGGGAAAACTACTTTTGAGGTGCGCGGGGGTCAAACCTTGGCCTAGAAACCTGAAAATTTACATGTAATAATGTTTCAGATTGTTAACAACATAAGGGTGGTTCACGTGGGAAAAAAAATACCCACAGACTTTTGCAATGACGTAACGTACGCCATATTTTATCTAATTTCTTTTCAAGGCCCCCGATTAACTCTTAGTCCAAGGACATAACTCGTTTCGTGAGCTTAGCACGTGACCGGTGTTTGCGGCACTATCGTCGACTTACCTTGCGGGGAATTCGAGTCTTGTCGTCGGAGCTTTCCCGTCCACCTGAGTCGTCCGAAAATGATTTGGCACCTGTCAATTTTCGTGTTTTTGTCGCATGTTTTTGCGGCTCATCCGGCCAGCACCGTGAATGATAGACCCATTATCGGTAAGTTGAAAAAAAAATTAAAATTTATTTCCACAAAAACACCGGCCGATATCTTTGGGACCGATCAAATATTCTGTTAGCAATGTTAGCATAAGCTTGTATCGACCAACCTTTTGCAAAAGCCACAAAGCGTTGTGGTCGTTTTTTTCCTTGCTCAGTGAGCTTATGAGGTTCAGGTTTTAGTCCCAAGAGGATGGAACTCTTGTTTTTGTATCCCTAGGTAAAACTTCTATTCGTATATAGAATTCACAACCCCTCCTGCGATCTAAAATGTGATAATGCATCATCTACATGTAATAAAATTATGCGCGTTGACTCTATTAAATACTTAGGACTCCAGTTTGATAGCAATTTAAAATGGAAGACTCATATAAATTCTTTGTTAAACAAGCTAAGGTTTATTAATTTGAAATTTTTTAGGCTGAAACGTATTATTGATCATAAATTTCTAACTTCTCTATATTTTGCCTGGGTTCAATCTTCAATAAACTATGGAATAACTTGCTATGCTTCTGATTATTATAACAACATAAAACCTCTAAACCACCTTCAAAATAAAATCTTATCTCACATAAAAGGTAATTCTTTAACAAAACCTATTTTGACTGTAAGAGAACTCTATATTTTTCGACTATTACTTTTCATTTTCAATAATAGGTCCTTCTATCAATTAAAAACTAGTAACTATTCTCTTAGAAACATTCAAGGAAATTATTTTATTCCAAAGTCTAGCAAAGAAATTTTTCATAAGTCTCATGTCTTTCTAGGTCCCTTTCTATTTAATAAATTAAACGTAACTCTTAAATCATCTAATAATAGAACGGAATTTAAAAATGGTCTTTATGATTTTATAGCAAGACATAACAACATCGAGAAATTATTTAATTTAACAAAATAGAGTCAGCGCAGTTTCGTTGCCAAAGCAAATAAATTATAAGTGTAGTACCATGGACGAGCTATGAGCTCTTTTGGTACTTATAACTATTTTTTTTTGTATGTATGTCTGTGTTTGTCTCCCCATTTTTGTCTTTTGTTCTTTATGTATCTTTGTGTTAATAAATTCTATTCTATTCTATATTAAACACCCACAGAATATCCCTCCTTAATTAAATCTTTTATACTTGTAACAGTCAAACGTATTGTTTTAGGTAATCATTTCCATTTTTTAGGTATAATGACGGAGGAATTTAAAACTAATGCCACCCATGTATCAGAATCTATCAGTGGCGTTGTGGCCTCTTATGTCAAGTTTTTGGAATCTGGTGGAGCAAGAGTGGTTCCAATCTGGTGAATATTTTCTTTTAATGTGAATGGGAGGAACGTGTGGGGGAATTATACGTACTTTTCCATTAAATCAATTCTTTATTAGTTAGTAGGTAGTACATGGTTTATTTAATTTAACTATCATACATTTTTAAAAAATCATATTCGTCAGTAATTTCCAGTTACTCTTAGCTCTTTTTTTGATAATTAAAATTATGTTCATAAAAATAAATGATTGGTAATGAATAATATCAAGATTTGGTGGTTGTGATTGTGTAGTTAGAATAGTTAGTTTTTTAAATGTTAAGTATGGCAGAGCAGTTATTTGCTATCCAGGTTAACAATATGAAAAAACGTATGTTTTATTATAGCCCAGGCAACGAAAAGGTATAGAGGGAAATTCTTGGAGCACAATTTTTGACTTCGGAACTTTGTTTGGACTAGTTAGGAGGAGAACATATCAAAAGTCCCCGCCCGTAGCCCTTACGCCGAAGTGAGGAGGGGTGTTCGAAAGTCTCATTTTTCAGTTTTTGGCTAATTACTCTTACAAAATGCGTCCCCACGAAAACGTTTCAATTCGCTTTTTTAAAGTAGATAAAATTATCAACAATTTAAGACCCTTCCCAGGTTTATACGTCCAATTGATCCCGAGTTACATCTCTTCAAAAATGGGAAATTTTTTCTAAAAATTCGAAAATTTGAGTAAAAAATGTATTTAAAGCAATTTATTGGCTATATTACCCATCTAAAAGGGAATTAAAGGCTATTACCTCATAATGCACTTATTTAGCTTTAATTTAAGCCCTGAATCAAGTATGTGAGATCAATAGTTCTCACGTTATCTTAAAAGAACAAAAATTGGGAAAATGGGATTATCCCAGTATAGTCCAGTCAAATAGTATTTATTTTGAGAAATATTTGGGTTAGAAGATATTTTTCTCTAACAGTATGTTTTTTTGGGGTGCTGAATCCGAATCTGAGGTTTGCCAACAAAATTTCGGGACGGAACATTGTGAAAATTCGAAAAAATGGCAAAAATTCGCCCCTTTTTTTCGTTTTTTGCCCCTAGAACATTACCTTTGCACTTCTGAGCTAAACAATCAATACAAAAAATAAAGAACACAAACCAAGCTACAAAAAAGTCTATTACAACTTTTCTCTCAGGCGCGTAGTTTCGCCGATAGAGCACGTTGAAAAAGGGGTTGTTTTCGTTCGATTGGTAGAAAATGTCACTAGTATCGCCAAAACGCCGAATTTTTGGAACATAATACTTTAAAAACTGCTTTAATAATATTCTTCATCAAATCGACCATCTAAAAACTCTAATGATGATTAACTAAATGCATTTTCGTTGTGAGATTTCTCTTACGAACGAAAGTTCCATAGGAGATTATAGTATTTCGATAACTACATACATGTTGCTTCTTCGAGATTACATACAAAAGTGTTCTTTTGACTATTTTATAAGTTTTTGGGGGTGCTGAATCCGAATCTGACGTTTGCCAACAAAATTTCGTGACGGAACTTTGTGAAAATTCCAAAAAATGGCAATTTTTGGGGGCAATGGGGCGAATTTTTACCATTTTTTGGAATTTTCACAAAGTTCCGTCACGAAATTTTGTTGGCAAACGTCAGAATCGGATTCAGCACCCCCAAAAACTTATAAAATAGTCAAAAGAACACTTTTGTATGTAATCTCGAAGAAGCAACATGTATGTAGTTATCGAAATACTATAATCTCCTATGGAACTTTCGTTCGTAAGAGAAATCTCACAACGAAAATGCATTTAGTTAATCATCATTAGAGTTTTTAGATGGTCGATTTGATGAAGAATATTATTAAAGCAGTTTTTAAAGTATTATGTTCCAAAAATTCGGCGTTTTGGCCATACTAGTGACATTTTCTACCAATCGAACGAAAATAACCCCTTTTTCAACGTGCTCTATCGGCGAAACTACGCGCCTGAGAAAAAAGTTGTAATAGACTTTTTTGTAGCTTGGTTTGTGTTCTTTATTTTTTGTATTGATTGTTTAGCTCAGAAGTGCAAAGGTAATGTTCTAGGGGCAAAAAACGAAAAAAAGGGGCGAATTTTTGCCATTTTTTCGAATTTTCACAATGTTCCGTCCCGAAATTTTGTTGGCAAACCTCAGATTCGGATTCAGCACCCCAAAAAAACATACTGATAGAGAAAAATATCTTCTAACCCAAATATTTCTCAAAATAAATACTATTTGACTGGACTATACTGGGATAATCCCATTTTCCCAATTTTTGTTCTTTTAAGATAACGTGAGAACTATTGATCTCACATACTTGATTCAGGGCTTAAATTAAAGCTAAATAAGTGCATTATGAGGTAATAGCCTTTAATTCCCTTTTAGATGGGTAATATAGCCAATAAATTGCTTTAAATATATTTTTTACTCAAATTTTCGAATTTTTAGAAAAAATTTCCCATTTTTGAAGAGATGTAACTCGGGATCAATTGGACGCATAAACCTGGGAAGGGTCTTAAATTGTTGATAAATTTATCTACTTTAAAAAAGCGAATTGAAACGTTTTCGTGGGGACGCATTTTGTAAGAGTAATTAGCCAAAAACTGAAAAATGAGACTTTCGAACACCCCTCCTCACTTCGGCGTAAGGGCTACGGGCGGGGACTTTTGATATGTTCACCTCCTAACTAGTCCAAACAAAGTTCCGAAGTCAAAAATTGTGCTCCAAGAATTTCCTTCTATACCTTTTTTTGAGCATTCGTTGCCTGGACTATTACTAAACATCCAAATTGGACGAGGACTGTTTTTAAAATTAACTTTCATTCTTTTATAATCAATGTTTACTTTGATTTAATTTTTGATATTTCTTAGAATAAATCCTCGTACCTTCTTTCTAATTATTGTGAGAAAGATTTAATAATAATAAACATTAATATATTTAAATAAGGAAGTCTTACCCTTACTTTACAGACCCTTATTTGTTAAAATAAAGCTATTAAAGGATTTTATATGCTTTAAGATATCATCTTGATGTGGGATTTTATTTTTTGAAATTATAGGCTGATTAATCTGTTAGTTCAAAAATTATGTTGAATTTATTTGTCTCTTATTAAATCACCTTTTATGTAATCAATGCTTTCAATGACCTTTCAATGCTTTTCAGGATAAGAAAGCCAGTTTCATATTACCAAGACATCATGAGTAAAATAAATGGGTTAGTAATGTTTCAAAATTATTCAATTAATTTTATTACTCGAACAAATTAATTATAACAAGACAAAACATGTTAATATTTTTCTTACATATAACATGTTTTTTTGTTCATATATGCACTGCTCCCAAAACTCCCAAAGTAGTCACGAGATATTCTTTGTATGGGTCTGGTTCAAATCCCGACAACTCATATTCCCGACAGGTATGGTTGTATAAAGTTGCGTTCCAGGACCCCCGGGCCATATGACAAAAGGGGACAATAACACAAAAATTGAATCCCTATCGTTAAAACATTGACCCCAAAGGAATACATCTATTTCACTACTTGAAATGACATGCTACTTTTTTAACGATAGAGGACCTCAATTTTTGGGGGGCCCATTTTATCATCAAACCCGTGTCGGGCATTTGAGTCTCGGGATTTTGAACGGATCCTACTATACATTCTATTAAATTCCATTATAAAAGTTAATCATTCTAGTAAACTCTCTCTACCAATATATTATAGTATATTATCTCTAATATTATTTTAGAGTCCTTTTTCCTGGAGGAGCTAACCTTTTACAGAGTGATGGGTTTGGCCGATCTGCGAAAATAGTTTTTGATATTGCAACAAAGGTAATTTCTGTTAAAAGTGGACGAGTAGTTTTACATAATCCATACGTAACAGATTACAGAAGAAGACCCAGGTAGCATAGGAACATTGATCACGATCATTGTTGTATCAATATTGGCCAATATCGCGAAAACCGATAAATGTGTTCTTTTGTATTTTTAATTGTTAACAGCAAGGTTAGAAAAGCTATTTGAATTAAATAAGCCTGAAAAAATTAAATTGGATTTCTTTACCCCTTTTTTTGAAAATCAATGTCGACGAAACAATATTGTCCAGCGAAAAACCACTACTGGGCATTTGTTGTTGATATTGGCCGATATTTTTGAGGGAGCCCTATTGACTAAGTTCGATATTGGTCAGTGTTTTTGTGCTACCTGGAGAGTACATTATTTAATTAATACCTACTAAAATAAAAATATAAAATAAATTATCAATGATTTAGGAAGTTGGCTAGGAGTGAAAGTTCCCAAGTGTTGGTCTTCAGGTTTCAGTAAAAATGTATTGATTAATACTAAGTTTTTATTTCTCACTATATATGAAACTATGGAAAATTAAATGAAAGATTTTCTTAGAAAAATTTCTGAAAACTTTCCAGATGAATGATGAGGGAGATTTCTTTCCTCTTTGGGGAACATGTCTGGGATTTGAATTACTAAACTACGTGGCCGCCGAGAAACTTTGGATGAAGGCATGTGCTGCTAAGGATTTGGCTACAAAAATAGATTTTGTTGAAGGTAAAATTCGATACGAGAATAATTTATCAATGAATATTCGGTACAACTTTCAAGAGATAGTAGTTTTCTTTACGTTAATTTAAGTTTTTACTTCTTAGGCTATAAAGACAGCAGGATTTTCAAGAATCTTGGAACTAATTTGGACAATGCAATGAAAAATGAAAATGTTGCTATTCACTACCATCAATGGTGTATAACTCCCCAGGTAAAACATATCTCTTGATTAACAGTTAACAGAAATTGAATTCAACATTTTTCTCTTTTTGTCATGCAAGTTAAGGAAAGCATTCTAGTGTTTTCTTGAAACCAAAGTCATTAAGTCTTCAACAAATCTTATTTATTTTTTTATAAAAAATTAAGGAAATGTGTAGGGATTGCATTTTACTTATAATAGTAATGGTGATTAAAAAAGCGAATCTGATCTTAGTCAACTTTAGATGTTTCAGTTAGAAATTGTTTAAAGTATATTTATTTTGTTGTTTTACCTACATATGCCCAAATAGTACTGATTAAAGGTTTTATATACATTTAAAACTTTTACGAATTGTTCTATCTACAAATTAGTACGTATAACAAAATCTAGACTTTGAATTGTAAATTTAGCTAAGTGTTATGAATTTGATGCCCTAATAGTTATTCAATTATACTTCAGAATTACACTGCATCTGGACTTGACAAATACTTCAAAGTACTGGCTTTGAATCGTGATTCACGGAACACCACATTTGTGTCAGTAGTTGAAGGTATATTCTGAGTTTTATGATTCTATCTTTCAGAACAACTTTTACATTACAGTTGTAATATATTTTTGATGTGAATTTCCAAATATCTAAATTACAGTTTTTAACCTACTACTATTATCCTAATTACTTTGAGAAACATTTATTTACACATTTTATTAAAAATAAATATTACACAAAACATGATAACTTTCATTACTACTACCTACTGTGCCATAAGCATTGTAGAAAATTTATGATTTTAGTCATTAAAACTAATTTAATGTGTTACTGTATTTGTCACAACAATTGCAACTTTCCTTTTATTTTAAAAAAAAACTTATTTTTATAATTGTGATCTAATTTTTCAAATCCAATTCCAATTAATTCTCTGTAGTACATGATTAAATTAATTTCAACACAATATACTGTAAAAATGTAGAATTTTTAGTCATTAAAACTATTAAAATAACATATTTTGAATTTTTTAAAAAAATGATCTTGGTTTAGTTATACAAATCTAGTGGTGGTCTCAGTTAATTCAGATTCTAATTTTATAAATAATTCAGTTTGTTTGGATGATCTGGTTAATTTGGAGTTCAACTGTATCAAAGTAAAGTTATTGCATTATTTTAAAACAACTTTTTTATAGCCATCAAATACCCCTTCTATGGAGTTGCATTTCATCCTGAGAAAGTAATGTTTGAATGGGTGGTTTCAAAAACTCATCACAATATTCCTCATAATTTGGATGCTATACAAGCATCACAATACTTTGCCAACTTTTTTGTGAATGAAGGTAAGGATTTCCACTTTTCAAAATTAATGTTTAATAGCGAGCCTTTAAAAATGTTATTGAATTATGTTTTTTTCTTTAATTTCTTGAAAATGACTCCCATACTAATCTAATGTATTTAAAATTTTCAGCTAGAAAAAGTAAACACCGATTTCCAAGTAAAAAGGCTGAAGATGATGTGCTAATATACAATTATAATCCCATATTTTATGGAAAGTCCGACCAGGCTATTGAACAAGCCTATTTATTCACTGAATGATTTGACCCAACTTCCTTGATTGAATCTTGAACTACGTATATTTTTCTCTAATTTTAATTTTTGAGGAAGACGAATGCCCTTACTCATTTGATATTTATAGGTTTCTTTAAGTTACATTTTAAGAAATATCATTTGGAAAGCGCATTTTATTATTAATGGTTAAATTTTTTAATAGTCATAAGTATTATTACTCTAAATTTTATTTTTTAGAGAATCCATTCTTATTAATAACAATATTTATAACAATTTAAAATTTCTAATAAGAACTCATCTTAAAAACTTCATTACACTTTCATAGATCACACTGAGTAAAACGAACTAAATCTTTATCTAACATGAAATTTAACATACCTTTATAAACAGAAATCATTCATACTCTGACTTAATTTATATAAAACTGTTTATTTTAAAATAAAAACTATTACTACATACATATTAACTTATACGTATTATTATTATTATTATTATGGCTTATACGTAATACATATTAACTTTTATGCTTCTATATCATATTTATGGAATCCCATTCAAAATATAATATAAACTGATTCTTATATTTGGACAAAAGAAGTTTCTACTATAACATTTAAGTGGAAAGAAAACATGTACGTATTTTGTATGTATTTATTTAATTTGGTACATGCCTTTTAGTTACATTTATTTTATGATAAGGCCTATATTGATATAAGCCTTATGCCTGTATTCTTTTACCTGGTAATGTACTTATGAGACCATTTGCCTCATCATTTAATAATATTGGTATGAAAAATAGCCTTCTCATGCAATCTGTATGCTTAATTTTCAATTAAATTATGTATAGAAAATAAGTACTGATATTGTTGAATGATATTATTAATTATTATATGAGTTTATTTTCAAGTTGTATTGGGAATTGTATATTTACTTTTGCTTACATATAGGCTTATAAATTAGTGCCATTTAAAATGAACTCAAAATAGTCAATCTATTTTCCTTTAAGTTTCTAATTTCAAAGGCTATATAAGAGATAAAATTATAAAAAGATGCAAGCAACCAAAAATTCCCTCTATTAATTGCATTAACGAATAAGTTGATAATTGTAAAATCATGTCTTGATACAAAAGCACTTAACTGAAACTTTTAACATTAGTTATTTTATAGTAACACTAATTGCACATTCATTTTACGACAGACATAGAAAAAAACACTTACATTAAAATAGAGTAATATTTAAAATCATAATTGGTTACACATATTGTACTCAAGGATGATGCCTTGTCAAATAAATATTGCTAAGAAACAATTTAAAACTTTACTACTATAGTATACTTTGGCAATACTCATCACATACCATTACCGGGAATTCTTCACTCAAACTGTACTGCAGCGCCTCTCGCGGTAAAACAGCCAACCACTTTGATCTCACGGCAGCCTCTTTAATTAATGCCCCATGACCCCTCTAATTAGTGACTCTGCCTCGCAATAATGGAGCCGGGTTGCGGGTGGTTTTTACCCACGAATGGGAGGGTTTTTAATTCGGGGCTGCCGAATTAAGCGTAATGAGTCGAGCCTCTGTGAATTGGGATAATTAATCTATTTTTAAAGGATAATGAATTTTCTAACGAGTATCCGCGATACGTGGGATCTCGTGAGCGGAATCCATTTGGAAAGTCCTGTTTGCGTTCTTAAGCTGTTCCTATTGGGCATTGATTTAATGTTTTGGGTTCCCATTGGCTGGGAAGTTTATTTTAGGAAGGTAGTAGTCTTAACGAGTTGGGATTTTAAATGGAAAATTTATTTTTTAAGTGGAATAGTGGTTTAAGTCGGGTTTGAATATTTTAAGAGACTCAAGTTGTTTAGTTAAGAACAGAGAGAAAATTACAGTGAAGTTGAAGTTATGCTCTGTTTTTTGCTCTATTCTCTATTGATAGAGTTACCGAAATCTGCTGAAGTGATACCATAAGTTTCCATTTTGCCAAAAATCCGCTAATCTGACCATTAAGGGAAGGGGGCAGAATTCGTGTTTTGAAGCAAGTTACTATTTTGAAAAATTAAAATTTATTAAAGAGTATAAAATAAAAAATTTTATTCTCAAATAAAGAAATGTTTCTTTAATTGTTTTATCCTTTTTTAATAGTACCTATTTTATCAAGGTACTAAGTGTTTCAGTAGCAACCACGTATGTGTCTGACCAAATTACGTTTATTTAATAATAAAAAGAGAAGGACTTTAAAAAAAATTACGAAAGAAACTGTTTTCATGCTGTAAAACATATTTTCAATGTTTTTTGTTTAAAAAGTCTTTGTAATTAAAATAGGAATTAAATTAACATTAAGTATATCTAATGTCAAGGGCAAAAATATTTTTAGAGGTATTAAAATTTTCGGATTAAGAGGTTCAGGGTATAATGAGTATAACGCACAAAGACGTCGCCATTAGATCATCATTTTTTATTCTTTAAGAATTTCCAGCAAGAAGTTTCATTTTTTTATCAAACGCTTATCAAGTTATTCTTCATTTTCTTTATCAGCTTTCTCCTCTAAAACCGCTTATTTTCTCGATAATTAGACATTTTTTTTGAGTTCCCGATGTATAAAAAACCTCCACCCGGCAGCGAAAAACCCTCACAGGTTATAACTTTATCAGAGGAAAATCGCTTGCAGCGCACAGGGACGACAGAAAATAAAATACAACGCCAAAACCGCGCCGATTAAAAATCTCATTACACAGTCAGCGCATGGAAACATGCAAAAAAGTAATTTTCTAAATCCTTTCCTATACCCCTCAACTCTCCTTTTTATTCCAAGGCTCTCGGCAAATATGTATTTTTTATTATTTATTCTTGCTGCCCGAAATCGCGTTTTCTAGTTAATCGAACTTAGGTACCCGAAAGCCGATAAAATCCTCGGCTTCAGCGTGTTTTTAAAACCTTGTTATTTTTTTTTGTTCCTAACTCCGGGTGTTCTGCGTTTAAACCGTGATTCAAGTTTTGCGTGACACGAGATTTGAAAATTTAAAATAAAGTTCTTCGCTTATAGCTGTGTGGTACGGGGGAAAGTAAGGAAAGAAAGAATGAAGCGGGAAAAGCGGTTTCTTTCCCGAATAAAAATGAGGTGAAAGTTCCAGTTAACATTCTTCGATCATATTTCCTGATTGAAATCAATTTATTTTGGCGATGAGGATTTTTTTTCTTTGATAAAAAGCGTTCTTAAAAGAATCTCCATTAGACTGAAACGCGAGCGGATCGTTTTTAATTATAATTCAAGTTTTATTCGTGGAATTGTGTATCAACATTAATTACTGTTATTTAATTAAATAATCCATCCTCTTTTTATTGAATTGTTTGAAATATTTAAACAAATTCCAGTAGGTACTTATTAAGATTATTATGTATGAAAGACCAAACTTTATATTTTTTTTTCATCCTAACGCCCGTGTCCGGCACTTCTGCCATTAATCTACGAGCAGCCCAATACAATAGAGAAAGTCTAAATGGTCAAGGTAAAAACTAGCCTTCAAAGAGTCACTTAAAAATTGTAAAATAATGGGGCAGTTCTTGAGGTGGTCCACATCCATTTCCTCCCGGCCCACTTTTAGTTGTCATTCATAGCAGTATTAAATCGCTTACTGTGAGTATTAGTAAGAAAGTTGAAATTCAGCTAACTTGCTTACCTCCAATAATTTATGTTAAGTTTCTAAATTTATAAGTTGGTTAGGTATTTTAACAATTTTGATGTTCTCAAGCGCAAGGCTTAAAACTTTTGAAATGTTTTTACAATATTTTAAGTTTAAGTCTTCAATGAATGAAAATATACCTAGAGGATCATTTTCTCTGTTTCACTTTCAATATTCATCATGAGTAAGCCTCACCAAGGAACTAATTGTACATTTCCATAGGAAATAGGAGGAATGAAGAGTGAAACGACAATTTACACTTGCCATTTTGGATGATTCCTCCAAAATGAAGATCGAAAGTGAAAAGTCGAAATCAATCAAATCAAATCCTGCCCAGGCCTAGTGGCCTATCAGGCGGTGTCCATCTCCGTTTCATTAGTCTTCGGGCCTGGGGTGCTAATTAGCTTGTGTCCAGGCCGAGTGGCTAGCCGCTAGCCCGACGCTGGAAAAGTCTAAATCCAGTCCTTTCACTCTGCACTACTCCGATTTCCTTTATGAATACTAAGTGATTCTTCGGAGAGGGTCATTTATAATGAACACAGTGTTATTCCTAGGATTTTTTTGGAGGAGTAAAAATACTCCTTGTCTTTTTTAGGAGGAGTGAAATTCAATTATGAGGAGTGATATGCGGAAATAGCATAAACTACATATACAGATACAAGTTTTCCATTAAAAACGCTTACTTTTAAATGGATAAAATGAAATTGAAAAAAAAAATGAGGATGTTATTTTGGGTGTATTAATAGACAATATTAAACATTATAAATAAAATAGACATTAGACATCTGTTACATATCTAATCCTCTTTTCCTCTGATTTTTCCACAACGTTACTGCTTTTTCAAAATTAAATTCACAAAAAGTTTGTGAAAAATTCAAAGAGTGAAAATACTAGTGGCACGTTTTAAAGAGTATTTCCGATTTTCAAGGAGTGAAATACTCTCTCAGAGGAGTTAAAACTCTCTCTGAATGAACACCAAAGTGAAACAGTGTAAATGAGCTTGTTTGTTTATATTTTGAAGATAGGACCTAAAAAAGAGAGGAAAAACTTCCTAAACATCCCTATAACAAAACCCAAGTTCCTACGACTAGACTAGATTACAACGGCTGAAGAGACAAACAACACAACCAAACAATCGGGCCGAAAACCCAATCTTCCAAACTCCCCCCCCCCACACAATCGATTCGGAACCCTTTGCTACAGACTCCCTCCCGGCCATTCCAAACGGTAACGACCCAACCATTCGATGTCGTCCCGCTTTTTGCAATGTGCGGGGACACAGCGCGAAAGTTCATAACCAAACCATAACGCGAAAACGTGCATCGAACGCGAAATGACCCCCTTCTCCCTCCCCCTCGAGCCCTGCCGGGGCGGCGCCCGAACGAGGGCGTCCGAGGGGCAATTTGTGGGCCGCGAGGATCTGTTTCCCATCTCTTTGGGCTATTCTGGGCACGCATCAGCCGGGGTTATGTTTATATGAATCGGGATTGGGGCGTCCCGTTGGGGGTTCTTTTAGTTCGAAATAGAAAACCAGGACGATGTTTATACAGGGAGGAGATGTGTGTTCTGAGGCAATGTTGCTGTTTTTGAGGGAATGGCGATGTTGAAATATTCAGTTTGGTTCGTATGATGTGTCAAACACGATGTTGGGATTTTGTGTGAGTAAATTCAAATATAGACAAAGGGAGACGCGTGGTTCAGTTTTTATTAGTATTTCCGTCGTTGGTTGCGGTTGTTTAAAGCTTTAAGGAGAGGAATGTTTTTCTTTAATGAGGGGAATGTTTTTAAATATGTATTAAAACCCCCCTAATTTATTTAAGAACTTTCCAGCTCCCCAGTAAAGCGATAGTTTCATTCCATTAAAAAAATTACTCAATTCCATTGCAACAGGAAAGTAAGGAGGAAGACGCGCATGCGTGAATAATAAGTAAAAGTGATAAAAATGTTCCTTAAGGCTGGGCGCGCACGAGTGACTAAAGTCACGGCGACCAGGATTACTAGTATCAAAATTATCACTAGAAAACAATAGAGCATTTTCAATCACATGACTTTACCTAACAACGGCCTTAGCAACGTTGTTTTTATCCTCCAGTGATGTCATGTGCGAAGGCTGGATGCTTCTAGTTCCCGCCCCTAACAACAGCCTTAGCAACGTTGTTTTTGTCTTTGTCACCGTGACAAAAGTCGCCCGTGCGCGCTCGCCCTAAATTGCATTATTAAAAATGTTTCCATCACTGTAAAAGTTAAAGTTAATCAAAGTTTTTGGTAGAGGTTTCTGTAACTCGTAAAAAATAAAACAGATACAATCAAGATAGAAGATAGTTTCATCCAGATATTTTTGTAAATTTCATTTTCAACATTTTTAAACATTCGAGCTTGCATTTGAACGATTTAATCCCGAAAAATAAATACTTCCTGATATA
Organism: Tetragnatha montana; assembly: GCA_963680715.1. Classification (NCBI taxonomy): domain Eukaryota; kingdom Metazoa; phylum Arthropoda; class Arachnida; order Araneae; family Tetragnathidae; genus Tetragnatha; species Tetragnatha montana. Next base: position 19,566,887 of record OY796675.1, read on the forward strand.
GAACTTTACAACTCTTATTAAATCACTTTCAAACCAAACACCAAAGCGGTCTTAAACAGATCCCCATGTCACTGTCCCAACAACACGAATCTTCCATTTCCATTGAACACGGCCAAATAATCTTCAAGCACCCTTCCAAACATTTGGAACATGTAACGAACGACTTCTCCAGGGCGATTTGCTTTTCATTCCTTCCTCAACAAGAACCAATCGAATTTGCATCCCTCCCTTTCAGAAAGCCCTGACAAGGCCCAATAAAACCGATTTATTCGAATATTCCAATCCCGGTGACCGCCTAATGTGCGTTCTGTGTCCATTCGATGACCCTAATAATCTCGTCTCCCATTGGGCCATTCAGAGGATCTTCGAATCTGTCCTCAGCGTCACAGAGGCGGATCCGGATGAGTAATTAAAATGGAAGGATCAATAAATCTGCAAACGATCCTTGGTTAAGGGATCTGGGGGATGTATTTATTTTTCAGAGGAGGATTGTAGTTTCTAAGGGTTTTGGTAATTTTACTTGTTTGGATAAGTTACGAATTTATAGTTTTTTAAAAATTTAAATATGTTGTCTGTTTACAAAAGAAAGACATTAAATCAAAAATTAGATACATTTGAGGTTACGCCAAATATGTGTGTCTTTTTAAGCTTTGCTGGAAATCTCAAAGTTTAATGTAACTTCACATTGCAAATTTCGACTTTTTTTGTGCCTCATGCCTTTTTTTCTGTGAATGGACGATTTGTTCAATGTTGACTCGCCTTTTCTGTGCAGTCTGTGAAGATTGCTCGGTATTCTTGCAGTATGTGATCTACCAGTTTAGTTAGCTGGACTTAGGGTAGATGGTGACACCGCAACTGATATTTTTTGAATTCTAATGTGCTAACTAAAGTGTATAAGCTAACAAAAAATAACATGCTAATAAACTAACTAATCCTCATAAGCTATAACTAATCCTCATAAGCTAACTAATCCTCATAAGCTAACTAATCCTCATAAGCTATAACTAATCCTTATAAGCTAATTAATCCTAATGAGCTAACTAAACTGGTAGATCGTATACTACAAGAATACCCATTGTTCCTAATTTGTTGCTGGACCCCTAGCATGAAAAACAAGGTTGAATAAAAAGGACACAGGATGTGCCAAAGGTCCTCTGTATAAGTCTTGTGGGAAAATGCCTTAGGAGTTTGTCTGAACGGGTTACAATTTGGTATTTATTTATCCCCCTAAACTGTCCTTTTCGTTTTTACTACAGAATTATTTGTCAAAAAAGCTGAAAGTCAGACTTGAATTTACTCCGAATCCCCTTATAAAAGCCTCAACTCACGACCAAATTATTTCCTTCCAGTCAAAACACAATTCAGTTGAATTTCGCTTCGAAAACGGCCATGCACTTCTTCCGAGAACCGCCTCTACAGACAATCAACGAAACACTACCTTTAAACATCCCCAACAATACCCCCCATTCACGAAATTAAAACTCTGACAAACGAACCATCCCACTGTTCGCGCGGTCACTAACAGCATTGAATGAATCCTTTTCACTCCGCATCATTAGGGGCGCAATCCGAACGGCGAAATGAGTGTTATTAAAAATTCCGCCCGCGTCCGACAAAGAGCGACACTGGGAAGAAGGGAACAAAGCTCCTCCCTCCGACACATCTTCGGAATAAGAGAGGAATTTAACGATTTCTTTTGTGAGGAAGGGAGGGAGGCCCGAGAGGCATTTTTAGACGGCATCGATTGAGATGTGGCGCCACAAGAAGCAAACCAAGATCTGATGCTGTCTGTCCGGATGAGAAGGGGTCTAGAGGGGTGGACGAACGAGCGACAGTAGGGGTTGGTGGCAGTTGGGGGGATTTTTACCCACTTGTTTGAATTGCGTTTGATTTTTTCTCCATTTTGACTAGGTTAAGTAAGCTTGTCGAATCCGGCTTCTGGTGAAATAGTTCGGCAATAGGAGAACACAAAGACAGTTTGCTTTGTGAATTGTTTTAAATTTACAGTCGAGTACAAATTTACAGTTAAATTATCAACGAGGATTCTTATATTCAGCTAAGCTTGATGCTAAGTTTTTAATTGGTTACTGTGCTGGATCATAGCAATCTGGAACAAGCAGGCCAAGACACTTCGCCTCGATGAGTCATCACCTCCTTCTAACGATAGGTGTGAGGAGTGGGGGAAAACACGAGAAGCTCCCACTTATTCGAGGTTCGCCACCTTGACTTTCTATATTTTCCATGCCCCCATGTCCTTAATTTTTTCGTAAATCCTTCTTGAAAAGTAAATAAAACCTGGTGGTCCATAACCCACCTGGGGGACAATTTGGTTAAAAATTTTCCAAATGCCCCCCTAGAAATTCATATTGCCCCCCGGTGGGGCGTGCGTCCCACGTTGGGAAACTCTATTCTAGATGGCTATGGCTGGATATGGTTTTGTTGGAGATAATGGATCAAAATCTTGTCATTTTGCAAAGACAATTTTATCAGCAGAGATAAAATCTGAACAGAATTTCAGTGGAATAAGAATGTGCAACAAGTTCCCTTTCAACTAATTATTTTTGAGAGTGTATGAGCTTTAAAATTCAAAAGAATCAAAGTTAGCAATTTAACTTCTTTCAAATATTGAATTGTATGAAGAGAAAGGAAATGATAATGATAAGTTAAGCATAAAGTAACTAAATCATCAAAAAAAAATATACGTATATATTAAAAAATATTTTATAGTTAAAAAGGGCGATGGACTTACAACCCTTTTTCAAACTTGTGAAATTTCAGCTGAAAAAATCTTAACAACTTTAATTGACAATTAAATTATATTTCTGCTTTGTTCACAGCACAAAACTGCACTAAGAACAATAAAATTAAAAAGTTATTATGAAACTGAGAGAGTCATTAAGGCATTATCAATGGAATACCAATGGAGTCAAACATTCACTGGGTGATAAAAGGTAAGACCACTTTTACATTAAAAAAAAATATTTTAGCTCAGTACAGTTTACAACACAATGAATAAGAAAAGAAAGACAAGTTAACGTAAGCTTAAAACTTATTTAAAAAATTCAGTAAAAAGGGCAAAAATTCAAGGGGCTATATCTGCCTATAGGGGTTAAATATTATTTTCCTCTTATCGCTTATGTGTAGAGCAAAGCTTGATGATATTTTTGAGCACCCAAAAAGTTAATTTGCCATTTTTTGGACTTAAACCAAGACCCTCTATATAATGGCCTCACAACTCGGGTGGGTGACGTCACACTTTCCGCCACCTTTGACGTCACATGCAAAACGACGCCATGATTTATATGTAACACTGAACAAGGAATATTTGTGTTTTTGTTATTAACATTAATGTAACGATGTAAAAACAAACGCAGTGATATTAATTTTTAATGGCTATCACTATTTAAACCACAGTTTAATAAGTAGAAATCTGAAATAAGCATAAAGTATCAAAAATGTCTTTTAATTATTTAACAAAATTGATGGAACAACAAACAAAAACGTGATGCCATCTGAGAAAAATGTAAAAATACAAATCAGAAGAATTAACTAGAACTTAGTGCTACTAGTGCATTTCCCGCAACAATAAATATAATGCTTGATTTCTCATCAGTTTAATCTTGTAATAAATTAAAGAATTTAGTGTAATTAAATAAATTGTTTACTGTTGGAAGAATTCGAAAATTCAATTATTTGTTTTAATTTTTAATAGATTTTACTTTTTATTTTACTAGTGATTTTTGTTTTTTAAATTTCCTAGATAAACTTAATATTGTGAGAAAAACCTACATGACATGCATTCATTATTTGCAAACTGAACTAAAATCCATGTTAGTCCTAAGGCTAAAAAACTGAATGAAAATACAAAAAAACTGTACAAAAGAGACAAAATTTTGATTCTAAACGAAAGATTTTGAGTTTCCAGAACAGTATTATCAGCCTTGAAGGCATACATAACGCGAGGAGTTAAGAAAGTAAGTTTTTATGCTCCATAGACTTAACATGGGAAATTTAGCGATTTTCCGCCACCTTTGACGTCACAGTGACGTAGTTGTCAGGCTTTGTATATAGAGGGTGTTGCTTAAACTGACGATTCAATTGCAACCTAATGTTTCAGGTAAAGTTCAAACAACGAGCAACGGAGTCCTTCACATTTAGTTATGGTGATTATATCATTAAACTGCAAAACCTCAAATGTCTGTACCACTATTGTCGCAACATCGGAGGGGGAGTTGAAGGGGTCTAGAGGGGTCGGGAGGTCGCTAATCTGTTCGGTCGATCGATGCTGTACTTCCGGATGTGGAAAATGGGGCGAACATGTCTTTTGTTGTTCGTTATGGTTTTTTTAGTGTTGTTGATAGAGAGACGTCGAGGTTTTTTTTCCTCAATGGTGATGTTTGTTTTCAACCCGTTCATGCGGGTTAGAGGGTTCAGTTATGGGGGAGGTTTTTAGGGCATGAGTAGATTTCAGTTCACAGATGAAATCAATACTGAAAACACAGGAACGGAGAATGAGGATTTATCGAATCGTTATTGGATTCACTTCAGCGAAGTTTTATTCCGATTCTTAAAGAACGAAGTTTTTCCGATTTGATATTTTAGTCTTAAACCACAATACATTAGGGAAAAGTGGTGGTACTGTCTTTATATGGAAGATTTGGAGGATCTTTATTCGAAGTTAAAATATAGCATCAGGCGAATAAATTGCCTTTTGGGTTATGCAGCTTCCGGTAAAATTTTCTTTTTAAGTTCAATTTAACTTAAAGCTTATTTAGGCACCTTAAAAATTAGAAAGTTTGGCTTCTTCAATGTTTATATTTTTTTACTTTTATTTTATCATTATCTCTAATTATTTGTTAACTCTTAATGTAAATTAGCTTAGATGCTAGCTTGTTAAAGTAGAATTTAATAATGTATTTTCATCCTGATATAATGACGAAATTAATCAAAAATGCTTCTAATAATTTGTTTTTCGAAAATTTTAACATTTATTAATTAACATATAGCTCTGAAAATAGTTTCTTTTAAGTTGTAAGTACAAGCTATTGTTGCAGAATAGTTCTGAAACTTGCTTCACTTTTTTAAAAGTATTGGTCAAGTGTACTACTTAAAAAGTTTTGAAAGGATATATATATAGTACCTTACATAACAGAATTATATTAACTCATGCATTCTAAAACATTTATTCTCATTAGCCGATTGTTATCTATTGTGAGGAGCTGTAACGCGGCATATAGAGTTTGCATAATAACTCATTCAAGATGGAGTGCTTCAAATATAACTATCGGTTTTTGAATGCAAATTTTAGGGAACGTATTGAATGTAGAAGGTCTGCCTTCTATTAGTTAGGGAATGCGGCCTTGTAGAGTAACCCTGAATGGAATGTTCTGTGAATGTAAACTACTGAAACTCATTAATGTGAAATGTAGTGCGCTTTGAGTCTAGTTTCATTAATTCTAAAACCACTACTAAGCACTGAGGTTCTCGGGTTAATCTGTTCAAATTTTAAAAACCTTTAATGACAAGGTTAACAGATGGAGGTCTTGTTCATTTGTCTTCTCTATACTTAAATGTAAGCAATTAAATGAAACTATCCAGTTTAAGCTTCTTTTCCTATGTAATTAGCGGTACTTAAGGCGGTTATAATTAAGTTAATGCATACCTCATTTTTTGTAGCATTAATTTTATACAAAATCTAAAAGAAAGATTAAATAGTAAGTACTATATAATTTTTTCATTGTGAAGTCCTAAACTATCTAGATGTCTAATCAGTAAAAAATATGTTGAAATTTAATCCCGGAGAAAAATTCTAACATTGAAAGTGAACTATGAATTAATTCTTTCTTAACCTCTGTACTTGGTATGAATCGATTTCTTCCAAATCTAAAGAAAACTCCTATTTTATTTGCTTTTATATTTTTTTCTTTAGATCTGTGTCTGAAGCTACTGTTAATATTATTTACTTGAAATCTTATGCATTTGTATCCTAAAATTAATAAGGAGGTTTTCTCCTTATAACATTTTCTGAATTAAAATTGAAAAGTTTTTCTTTCTAAACCTCGAAACTTCTCTAACATATCTGAAAAGTGTAGCGAAAATTCCAGTCAATATAAAAAAATGCATGAGGTTTGATGACTTCACTATATAACTATGTACTAAAACCTAATATACTTAATCATATACTTTGTACGAGACTTTCAAAATGCATCATCACTATCCCTCCATCTTAGAAATAACAACCATAAAACCGAAAAGGCAAATATTCCAAACTTCATCCAAACTCCCCCAGTTACGTCCTTTCCCCAACCTTCACGAATCCCCCATCCAACATTCCACACCGAAAGATCATAATATAAAGCCAAGACGGCCATCCCAGTTGAAACAAGGCTACGTGATCCATGGGTCACCCCTGAACGCAGACGATATTCCGCGTGAGACGGGCAGGTGGGGGCTGGCTGTCTATAAATGGGACTGTCAGGACACCCTGGAAGGGCGATGGATCACGCGAAAAGTCTATCCCCTTTCATCTGGACCACTTGACAAGACGGTGGAAGGCCCGGCGAATCCATCATCGCATCTATTCCATCTACTACACACATATATTCCTTTTCTTTCTCTATTTTTTTTTGGAGGGATGTGTGTATGAATGAGAATGAGATTGTTCTTTTGATGTGTGAGAACAATGGTGGGTGATTTGTGGTGGGATCTCATTTCATTGGTCAATACTTACAGTCTGGTTTTGTAGAAACTGATGAAACACCTAAACTTTTAATGAACAAATCTATGTTAAAATTTATATTTTAACATAGATTTGTTCACTGTTAAAATCGATCACTGTAAAAATTATATTTTATTTGAAGTATACACTGTAAACAATTTCCGTAAAATTTACAGAAATGTTTCCATGTTTTCTGTTTTACAAGGTAAAACACCGTTGTTTTTACGGATTTACTTCATAATTTTTACGGTTTTCCACAACCACCCAGCTGCCAATTTAAAACCGTAAATTTTACGGGATTTTTTTTACAGTGTATAACAAGGATTATCAGGATTATTTGAAGTTAGGGTTTTTCAAGTAAACGTGCCCTGTATTACGATAAAAAAACACTATGTTTTGTAACAAAATTACAGAGAATTGTTTAAAATACCATTAAAAAATTTTAAATAGTTTCTTAAGAAACAAAAGACCAACTGTCTTCTGATTCAAACACGTGTGGTGATGGAATGTAACGCTGTCATGTCAGCAAATCTGATCCGCACAATCCATAAATGAGGTTTTAAGACACTTGTAAAAATAAACATCAAACAGCTTTTCAATTTTATATGATGTAATTAACTCCCTTTATTAACATAAAAACTAATGTTTGTTTTCTTCCAAGTAACATTATTCCTCTGGATACGAGGTTTCCTGCGAAGGAAGCTTTCCTGCTGAATCCTGTACATGTATTACTCTGCTAGAGTAGTGTTGAAGCAGTGAAAACAACGACAGTGGGAAAAGCAAACTTTTGTAATAAATTATCAAAACGCATATAGTTTTCAGCTCTTGAGTTTAAGTTTTTTTTAAAGCTTATATTTTGCACCTATCGTAGTATGAAACTTAATTTATTCTATGAAAAAAATATGTTCCGCATCTGAAAGTGTAGAGCAACAACGCAATTAAATTTTTTTTTCACCACCTAGATTCTAGAAGAATGATTTTTTCCTCTTGGAAAACAAGCCGCGAGCCATTTTTCTGCTTTACTAAAGGAAAAACAAATACCTTTAAAAACACTCAAATATGGATTAAGAAAAGAAACTTAACCACCACAAAATTATTTATTGCTTTTAATTCGGAAGATTGTTTTCAACTATTCTTTAAACATTTGAAGATGCAAATAAGGGTGAAGTCTTTTTAAACTGTTTTCAAAAAGTGAGATTTTTATGAATTGACACAGAAGCTTCTAAAGAAAATGTTGTTAGAACTTCCTACTCGAATACCCACGGGGTGTAGACACACAGCAAAATTTGTTCCATTATGAATTCCTTTTCAAGTGGTTGTAGAACTAGAAGGGACATTGTTCCCCGAACAAATGAAATAGGTATGCTTGTGTGGGCTTCAATTTTCCTCTAAGGTGTGTAATGTTGGTTTATAGAAATGTTGGCGTTGGGAAAAGTGTGTCACTTTCTTTTGTGGGAAATAAATTTAAAGCAAACACCGAGTACAAGTTGGATTGGAAAGTTGTTCCTTTTTTTCTAAGTTCAGATGCAGTATCAAGGGAAACCTGCTGTTCATGAATGTTTTCCAACTTTTTGAAAGTGGGAGTTGTCTGAGTACGTGGCGTAGGTTTTCGTTTAAAAAAGCAGCGTAAATATGTAGGTTTCAAGATTGAAATAAGGGCTAGGGCACTGGTTTGGTTTCACATCCCCAAGTCTATGAAATTTCAGGAAAGGTGTTTTCGTAAATGCGTAACTTTAATATCTGCACAGAACAATAGGATAAGAATGTTTCTTCAAAGGGAAAGTAAACTCGGCTATCTATTATTGAAAAACATTATAAGGGATTTGGTATCCTCTCGAAGAATTTATCCAACTCGAGCAGGAAGAATTAATTTTTTATTACAAGCAGCAAATATTTTTATTCTTAATGTTTTTAACCAGTTAAAATGTGGTTGGTTTGCAGAGATAATTAGTTCAAAGAACGAAAACAGAACACTTTAAAGAAATAAATTTACTGGTGATATCAAAAGTATTTTTATCTCTTTTAATACTTAAACAAAGAAAGAGAAGAGGGAAAGAGAAAAGGTAAAATATAAGCAAAAAAAAGTGTGAGTCTTCTAAAAAGAAAGATAAAGAAAGAAAGAGGAAAAGTGGGAAAAGACAGAAGTGAACTAGTAAAAGAAGATACAAGGAAGATAGGAGAGACAAAAAAGGGATAAAAGTGGAGAAAGACAGGAGTAGTGGAAGATACAGACATTGAAGAAAAAAGGGAAAGAAATTAAAAGAAAAAAAATCTGGAATCAATCACTAGTGTTCATAGGTTTCTTCCGTAACAGTGTCAATTAATCTTTCTACTTCACTTTTCAACCTCTAGATGGCACTCCTAAACAATTCCCAATCTCCCCCAACTCCGTTTCTCCATCTTCGCCTGTTCAGCGTTGAATATTTCAATAACCCGAAACTCCATTCAGGGGTCGAGGCGGAACATTAATCACAGTTTAAGTCAAAAGAAAAGAGCAGTTACAGGGCGAAGAAAAAAAAAAAGGAATGAATAAGAGAGGGATGAAAAAGAAGGAAAAGGCGGGTTTCCCTCTGCAGACGATAACATCTCCGTCAGGATTAGGGCGCTTCACCTGCTGTGTCTTGTCAAAGTGTTCGGTCCACCCTTCTGATTTATGGCTCAAGGAGCCGGTATCATTATCACCTGGGACGGTCATTGCAAGAGAGAACCAAAGGAGGCACAGGGAAAGGATTTTTCTTGGGAGAGGATTCGGACCGCTTATGGTAAACATTGATGAAAGCTAGCCGCTATGTGATGGAGGATGCATCTGGTGTGTTCTGAGAAAATAAATATGCCTTGCGTATATATGGATGGGAGTATTACTTATTCATTTTAGTAAGCAGGAATCGTAGGGAAGAGAAAGCTTAGATGCATTCTTTTTGTAGATTGCAAAATTACAATTAAGATGGCTTGTGCAAGAATAAAGTAAACATGAGCAAAATATTTTTTTAAATTTAATTCTGATAAATGAATGGGCAATTCTTATTTTTAAATTTATGCTATATTGCTTTTATAAAGAAAAAATAAAATGCTTCATAGAAAGCCATCAGAAATTGAAACTTTTACACTATTTCTATAAATTAAATATGCTTTAAGAACAATTCTTTTAGTAAAAACATCTTACATTTCCTATAAGATTAGCAGTTTTAAATAATTTCCAAAGACGCAAATATCCAGATATTAGCCTTATATTTTTTATATCATTGGTAGAATGATACAGAAAATTATTTTGCTATTTTTGTTTTTAGAAAAAAAATGTTTTCTAAGTATAAAAATTCATAAACACAGAGTTTTGAAAAATTAAAAAGTATTGTCAAACATATAAGATCATCTACTTCCACTTTTGTTTCAATCTATATTTTGATTTTCCCAGACCTAAATCTAAATTAAAAACAAGCCATACATTAATCAACGAGCTCATTAAAAAGGTACTTTCACACAGAAATTGATATCCCTCTCTTATTTCTATTTAGAGAATCTAAACGAAGCAGCCCTGTTTCATCACCAAAATAAACCACCTCCCAATTTGACATAATGAAACAAATTTCAATGTAGGTAGCTAATAATAAATATAATCCCAGACCATCTTTGGTTCTTTTCCGCATGTCCAACACAGCCAACTCTTCAAAATGACTGTCATTCGGAAACAAGCAAAGGCAGGCAGGCGGAGGGTGTATCTTCCAAAAATCATTAGCCTCCCTTCTCTCATAATAATTCTCCTAATTACGGTACTTTAACTAATGTCCCCTCATTTTAACACTCCAAGGATCGTTTGCGCTGATCCAGTCCCGTCCCTTTCCAGTTCAGACGATTTTTTTTCGGTGACTAACGATATGCGCCGTTTTTAGTCTAATTGGGGTATGATTTCTCCAGCAAAAACAATCAGTTAATACGTTGTCGCGGCTCACTGTAACTGTTTGAACGGAATTTGATATGAAAGTGGGGTGATTGCAGCTCGTTAAAATTGATAGCTCCATATTGAGAGTTAGTTGCGACGTTTCGACTTTTGCTGGGGATTAAATGGAATGAAAGATGTCTTGATGGATAAATTGCCCTCATATTTGTTTTTCTTATAAAATTAATTTACTTTTGAGTTGATTATGGCACTCGTTTAAAGAAACGCCAATTTTAATTTTCGTATGTTTAGTTAATCTGCACTAATATTTTGTATTAAAAGACGATCAAATTATTTACTTTTTAAAAATTTATTTTACCCGTTTATGAATGTAGCCAGTGTTATTCCTAGGATTTTTTTGGAGGAGTAAAATTACTCCTTGGCTGTTTTAGGAGGAGTGAAATTCAATTATGAGGAGTGACATATGGAAATAAAATAAACTACATATACAAAGACGAAATTTCTGTTAAAAACGCTTACTTTTTAATGGACAAAATGAAATTGAAAAAGAAAAATGAGGATGCTATTTTGGGTTTCAATCAATCAAACTCCCCATAATCATTAGAACAATAAATGAAAAAAAAAAATACTATGGCTGTATGAACACACAATTAAAAAGTATGAATTAGGATACCGTGGCTGAAGGTTAAAGCTAAACCTTTGTGAAAAATTCAAAGAGTGAAAATACTCCTATCTAGTTTTTTAAAGAGTTATTCCGATTTTCAAGGAGTGAAATACTCTCTCAGAGGATTTAAAAATATCCCTCAATGTAGCGAATATGTTACGTGTAATCGAATCCAGTTTGTTACAAAAACAATGAGACTGTATCTTTTTGTTTGAAACTGTGATAAAGGTCATAACTATTCTATTTCGTAATTGCGTAAATTTAATCCATCCACCTAAAATGCGTTTCATAGAAAACGGAAACAACCGAAAATTAATCAGGAGATTTTGAGAGACTGATTAAAATAGGAAGCAATTCGTGTTCTAAAGTAATTAAGCGAAAACAGTCAATATTAATCTTACTTTATTTCTGCTCGTTAGAATGACACATTTAAATACAAACTCGGTTAGTTCCAACAAGGCTAAATAAATCGTTAATAATCTAGTAGGTTGAATGCAACATATTCATTTGCATTAACACTTATATCAAGTGTTCTTTACAATTCCAAGTACTACAAAGACGAATCAAAATAATTCTTCTCCAATCAAGTGCAAAACGAACAAAAAGATTTAAACTCACTTTAATACCTCCCTGAGAGAAGAGATTCAAGATCTCGTCAGAAAATCAAAATCAGAATTTCTTCTTTCAATGCGCCCCCCCCCCCTCATTGAGAAAAGGCTGTTAAGACAGAGTTTAAAAAAAAAACGCTAATTAGTGCGCAAAATTAGCAATTTATCGCACTTAATGAAGTTTAAAAGGCTTTACGAGATACTCGATGATTAAAGTGACTTCCAGAGCATTCAGGGTTTTCTTATTTAAGTACTTTTCGCCCCCTGAATCATTTGTTATCGAAAAGAATGCCAAGTTTGACGAAAAAGAAGAAAAAAAGCTAAGAGAGAAATACCGGTAAAAGAGGCAGGAATTAAGTCAGAAAACTTAACGGTACTTAGGAAGGTTTAACACCGTGCTTTAACTGTAATTACTGCATCCCTCGTTTTTGATTAAGTCTGAAAGGGGATCTAGGGGTAGGCGGGTTTCTTGCTTGTAGTTAATAAAAACAATAAATCATTAATTAAAGGAAGAGAATTCTGCTCAAAAATGGATGATACAGTCTTAGTGTGAAAAGTAATCTGTAGTATTAGAAGAAGTACCGGACCAGAAAAACCAAAGTGATACACGGATTTTGCCAGTTGTGTAAAAAAGGATATTCGATCGTTATTTCTTAAAGTGTCTCGTTTTCTGAAAAAAGGATTTACACGTAAAGCCAAGTTTGAATAATGTATTAAAAGTGCAATTAGTTATCTATAATACCTTAGTCATATTTATTACAAAATTTTCTTTTACTAAAATAGTAACTGAGAAAAATAAAAAGCAAACTTTTATGTATCAAAGATTATAACACCCTCTATAAACTTCGTTATAATAGCTATGTCGACCTTATTTAAAATTTTGTTTGATTTTAGTTTTATCATTGAATTTCTGTTAAAAAAAGGAAATAAGAAAATACCAATAACTCAAAATAATTTTAGTACTTTGATGCCTCTTTTATGTAATCGTAACTTAAATCTCAATATACTTAATTTATAAAATGAAATGTACCTATTACAATTTTTTAAAAAATTCAATTCATTGCTTAATTTACTGTGATTGGATCCCACTCATACATTTATGTTATTATAGTAAAAATGTTATTCGAAATTATTTTGCTTTTAACAAAAAGAACGATGAAGGAGCAAAAAAAAAAAAATGTCTGGAAAAAGGTGTTCAGTTTTTAGTATTGTGCCTTGAAATTGTGAACAAAATAAATAAAGATTAAAATGTATTGTAATAATAATAATAATAAAGTAAGTTTTAAATGTTATAGTCTTAGGTCGTAAAATTTGTTTTGAAACGTAATCTGGATAAATTAATAGCATTCAGTTACTAAAAAGATAGCTATAATTAGTTTGGTTTTTGCAGTTTATAAAAACATCATCAAATTTTCAAATTAAATTTTTTTACATAAAGTAACGTTTTGCTCATAAAAACATTTTAATGGCTTATTCCATGCTTATTCCTGCACTTTTTAATGCATGGTAATTATGCTCTTGATTTCTCAATGTCTAATCATTTAATTAGTTTGAGATAGTAAAATAATAAAAATCAAAACTATTAAAAAAACCCTAGGTACAAAATAAAAGTATAAAAATGCCAAAGGACAAAGTTAAAAAAGGAAGGTTTAAAAAAAAAAGAATTATTTATGTTACTAAAGAAGGCTTTAGAGCTTTTCTAATTACATTCAGTTTTTCTCACCATTTTAGATTATTTTGAAGGGATTATAATTGAGCCCTAATCAGATACTGGAAGGGATATTTTCTATGAAGTATAAAAATATTTTCTTTTAAAGCTCGTTGGCTATTTTCCCTATTGATATAGAAGCCGATTATAAATTCCTAGGAGAGATATCTATTTAAAGATATTGAAAGGGATTGGACTTAATCTTTTTATAACTTCCATCATAATATATTCAGTGAAAAGGAATTATTTTTTCGTAAATAAAAGCTCTTTAAAATTGCGTTAACTTCAGATCAAACCACAAAGGTCTCCATAATATATCTTTAAGATATAGTCTATAAATTTTAAAGTTTAAAGGGATTGACATTTGTATACGAAAAAATGCGACTTGGGATTTAATTATTAAATATTGATTTAATATCAAGTTTTACTGAATTAAAAAATTAAAATGTAAGCTTTTTCACTTTTATTTTTTAGTTATTGAGTTCATATTTAATAAGAAATTAAATGCATATGTTACGGGCAATGTGATAAATTCAGTGGAATTTATGAATGAAATTTATCACTTTGCCCGCCTCCATTTCGGGCATTATTAATAATGCCCGATTAATCACTTTGCCCATAACAAATAAATTGTGTCTCATATTTGTTTAGGAATACTTTTCAAAATGAACACCGTACCTAAAAATAAAAGTTGTAAAACTAATAGAATATTTGTTTTCAGATTTTGAATTAATTTATTTTCCCCCTTCGTGTTTTGAAAACACTGGTAAACATTTAAAAAAATTTTAAAAAATAAGTCAAATGTAATATAGATATAGGTTCAAAATACAAAATTAAAATTAATCAAATTATCAATTAATTAATCAAACTATTACAGTTTCAATCAATGTTTCAACTTACAAACATAACAAACATAACTTTACAAAAAGCTAAAGGTATAGTATACAAAATGTTTTAATAAAAATTAAAATATTGGGGAACAATTCTGAAAACGGAAAAAAGCACTTGTTAAAAGTATTATATCTTTATCTTTGAAATTAGATAGCGTACGCGTAAAATTTGTTAAGTTTTTCTATGAATATAGTTAAATGGACAAATTTATCTGACCCTCAGGTAAAATATGTTTTTTTTTCATTAAATTAATGTAAAAGTCGTTTATTTGAATTACACATTTTCTTTCACAACCTTCTCCGTTAACTTGATAAAATCTCTCTTCTGGTTAGAAAACACCCTTAACCCCGCAGACTTCACCAAAATAACCTCTAAATCCTCCATCAGACTCACTCACTCATAACTTCATAAACGAAGCGAAACCTCAAATCCTCAATTACATCTCTCACCCGCTCTTTAATTGACTCACTGCGGGCGAGCGACTCACTCTATTAGAGCCCACCTCGCTGATCCGTATTAATTCTGTGGGTTCAATATTGTACCTGGACTAACAATCTCGAATTACGGCGGTGACGTCGCGTCTCCATGGCAACGGGATGAAGAAGAGCGCCGCGGGGATCCCTTCCGCTCCAAGTGATGCCACGCATCGCTTCCGTAAATCTGTTCCTCTTTCCGGTTTGTGGGCATCCGTCGAACAACACGCTGTCCCCCCTTCCCCTGGAGGAGGCTTTCTTTTCTGTGTTTGCGGTCGCGTTCTTTCGTTTCTTCTCCTTTGATGGAATGTTTTTGGTGTAATTTTTGATGGGGGGTCCACGAAACTTGGGTCTGTGAGAGGGGAATCAAGAGGTGTTGTTTGAAGAATGTTTACGTAAATATAAGAATATATTTGTTTGTTAAGATACATATAAAGTAAATACTTTTGAATTGTTTTTTTTAGATCAGAAAAAGTTTATAAAGGTTTTAGTGCTTGAATGTAAAGTAAGGCTTTGGTAATTTTTATTACTATCCTTTAAGGTTTTGAAATCTAGAAAATAGTTAACTTTTAAATATACCCCATCATCTCACCTTCAGTTTTATAAATTCGTTAAAATTTAGTTTTGTACTGCACAAAATTTATTCCATCATATTGAGAATCAGATAAAGAGTTTTTGTTTTATGTACTTTGGAAAAAAGCAAAATTTGTAAGAACATCAATATATGGAAAATAATCCTGCTTACACCTACACATGGCAATAATATTAAAGGATTTTAGTGAAATGTTCATATACAATCAATAATCAACTACCAAAAGCTGTCAGATCTGTGATGATTTTTAAAAATGTATTTAAAAAAACATATGCAAATTTTTGAATACTTAAGGTCTAATACATCAATTTATTTTTCTTACCTTAAAATACACCTAATGTTTGGTAGGTTTCCTTACTCAAGCGTATGAAGATAAAACAAAATCTTATACTCCCTTGATATTCTTTTGGCTCCTGTTCTGCATTTAGTCCTACGCTTTATTCTCAGAAGGGAGAAAATCTAAAACTTATCTAAAGTTATTTGACTTTTAACATTTCTTGAAAATCTCCTATTTTTTTACGATTTTATGATTAAGTAAACTACCTACGCAGAAGCTTAACTATGTAAATTACATCATTGAAATTAATAACATTAAAATAATCTGGTGAAATCCGTAGTACTTTAATTATGCTAGAAACAATTGAAATTGTTTAATAGATTTCGAGATTAACAACAAACTCGGTAATTAAAGTTCAAAACGAGAAAATAATGTTTCATGAGTAGTTTATAAATCTGAGTTTATATTCCCTCTTAAAACATGAATGGGCTTACTTTTGTCTGCGATGAGATTTCCTTGAATTGAATAAATAGCAAACGTAACCTCTTTAAAGAATAGCAATGGGTGTAATTATAACGACACCGCAAGTGTGCTTAAGGTTTTGAAAAATCGTCTCTGTTTTGTTGGAAACGAACGCGTTTTCATGAATTTTTATGGCCGTTAAAAGTTGGGGAATGCTCGAGAGGCATTGTGCCAGCTTCTGAAACTGGCAGGGAGCCTGGGTTTCAGAAAGGATGTGGACGGTAATTTAGTCTGAAAGCATTAAATGCCCTGCTTTTCATTTGGTACTCATGAAGATAAAATAAATCTTGGACGAAACAGAACATATGACGAGTATTTGGGATAGTTGTGTTCAAAATATTGGATTTTGTTATGACCGAAAAATAATATAAAACTGATTATTGAAAATTTATTCTTTCTTTTTTTAACTTTTAAAACCTACACATATTTTCATACATATACAACCCCCCCCCTAGAAGTTGAAGTATTAATTCATATTACAATATCAACTTTCTAGGATAAAGTAATATTACAGTATGTTGTATTTTGTATATCCTTAAATTTGTATCACGGCACATTCCAGATAAGGCAAAAGAGGTAACCGAAAATGAATAAAAGTGAAACCTTTAATTATAGAATATGTATTTGAGAACAAACTATCAAAATTTGGACTTCAGAACGAGAGAGAAAATAAACACAGTAAATTAAAGACAATAATAGATTTTCTACGTTAAATAATTAAGAATTTTTACTATTCTTTAGAGAGAAGTTTCTTTCAGAGTAAATCAACGTCAATCTATTAAGACTACAATACAACTAATCTATTTTAGAACAATACCCCAATGCGATAACATCTCTAACACTCCCAGCCCTTTCTTTCGAACTAAAGTATCTATTAATGAATTTCATTCATTCCATCAGAGAAAAAATACTCCTCTCTGATACCATCAAACCTTTCAGAGAAAATCCCCAAACACAAAAACACAAATCCCTTCTAACCTCCAAAACTTTTTTCAACGCGACAGCCCTTATCTCCTTATACCTGACACCCCTTGACGACCTCTCTTAAGACTCGACCGAATCCTGGAAGAAATTACTGCGAAAAAAAAAAAGTCGCCAACAAGCAGAAAACTCTCTCTCAACTTACCTCCCTTAACTAAGCATGAAAAATTGGCTTCTTCATTGGCGAAGAGGGGGAGTATTTAAATGAGGAGCCGCCCTTGCTTTTCTCCTGAAAGTGTTTACTATGCAAATTGGGCGCCCGCTCCCGGCCATATATCAGGAGTTGGGGGACTTAAGTTCCCGCTAAGCCCCTGCTTAGGGCGCCCCTTTTCAAAAGAGCGGTCGCCATGGGGCTGAAGGGTTTGTTTTCCCATGCCGCGCACAATGGGAAAGTGCGAAGTTTCAGGAGGGAAAGTTTGTTGGAGAAGAGCAAAAATTGTGAAAACGGGCATTGTCTTGGAAGTGGCACCTAAGGCGAGGGGGGTTTTCTCCAGTCCATTCACCTTTAGTGGGTCGTTATTCAGTATTAGAAATAGGAGGGTATTGGCAAGCGTTGTGGTTGTGTTTTTGAAAAGTGAAAGTTGTTGGTGTTAATTTATGGTATCCATAAAAATGGTGCAGTGCCAAGTTATGAAGAGCCGCGATGAATTATGGAAAGACGCGAAGGGGATGATAAGAAATAGGTTTTTGCATATCAAAAGTTGGTAAGAAGTGTAGATTGTTTGCTATGGTTTGCCTAAATTATAAAATTACACATTAGAGTTATATTAATTATTTTACCTTACCTATATCATTCACTATGCCTAATTGAAAAATCATAATCGTTATTAGAGAATGAGATTCTCAATAAATGGAACTATTGATAATACATTTAGTTTAATTGATTCAAGTGAAATAAAGATATAAAAATCAGAAAAAAAATGATGATGAACTGTTGAACACTGCATCAAATAAGCTCACAAAATAAATATAATAAATAAAAATTAAGTAAAGTTAAGTGAGTACCAGTACATAGGAGATATAAATATCGTTCCCTTCAAAGAATCTTTAGTAAAATGTTTAAAAGCTTTTCTGCTGAAACTTATCAATGAAGAGATAGGCTCTATTTGAGGCTTTTTATAGCTTTTACTGTAAATCTCAATGAATACATCAAATTTTTACGAACAACTTTTTTTTTTAATTGCACAGCAATTGTTTACCTTATAATTCAATTATGAAAAAATAATAGGTACCGTATTTTGTTTTCTTGTTAATTAAAAAATTATCTTTAGATCTGGAATACCCTAAAGTTACTAAGATCGAAAAATTGTGTTATCTCTATTCTAAAATCCCTATTGGAATTTTTGCTTGTTTTATACCTCACGAAGATACACGATGAAAAAAAACTCACATAGCCTGTCTGGGTTTCTCATTAACATGAAAACTCCTTCATTCCACTTTCATTAACGCTACTTACCTAAGCCACAATTAAATTCTTCTCTTTTGAAGAAACCCGCCAAATCCCCACCACGCCGAAGCCTGCATTTTAATCAGAACATCAAATCCACCCTCCTCGACTACCACCTCCTTCATATGGTACACAACCTCACTTAAAAGCTCAAAAGTATCCCCCAAACCCCCCTTAATCCTCTCAACGTTACGCAAAAGCAAAAGCAGCCTGCGAACAACACAAACACTACACTAAGTAATAACATCCAGTTCTTAATCTCCAGGACTAAACGGTGGAGCGACGGTTACTGCAAATTCGATTACCTTAAGTCCCGGATTCCTTGAAAGTCGGGGGGCCTGCCGGATTAAGAGGTCCGGTCGGATTAGGCCCGGATCCGACGCTTAATCTTCATTTCGAATCGGCGTCATAATTACTCGAGTACAGGATTAGGTTGAGCCGGACCTAATGGCCGGATAGTTCCGGGCAGGCTCTGCGGGGACTCTGTGTGATTGACGGTGGGGCGGTGGTCGTTTTGAAGGGTTTAGTGGTGCTGGTTTGGAAGGTTATTGGATTAAATTAATGTAGTATCAGCTTTGCTTTGTGAAGTTTGAGCATTTTTGTTTAAGTTCAGAAGACCTAAAGAAGAGGAAAAAATTAAAAATAAGAGAGGGTGTTATAAAATTCACTGTAGGGCGGCTCGTGGGTAATTTAAATGAGGGTTCACAATTAAATTTTGTAAATGCAACTGAGCAAAAATATCACAATTAGAACTGAAGAAAGTGGCGAATTCAGGGGGGAGGCACTCTGGAAAGTGCCCCCCCTTGGACCCAAAAAATCACTCTTTAGGTAACAAATAATGTCCCAAAAAAGACTTAAAATGAGTTAAAACCCTACTTTTACATGTCAAATTTCAAAATTTTTTCAGGGGGGACCCTCATAACCCCCCCCCCAACGGTACCAAAAGGAGATCTTGATACTTTTTAGAAAATCCCCAAAATTTTGACATTTTTCTCAAAAGGTAAAGGTGATAGTCTGAAAAAGTGCCCCCCCTTGGAGCCGTGCTGGATCCGCGCCTGTTCTCTTCACATGAGAAAACCGTGAAGCATCCCTGCCATATCCTGCGAAACATAAGTTTAGAACTCTGTTCTCAATCGGTTTGGATTATTTCATTTAAGTGGTAGTGGTTTTTAGTCACCGCTTTATAAATTAAGTGAAAAGTATTAAGTTGAGCAAAAATATTTGTTCTGTAACGGGATCTATCTCCTGCGTGAGAAGTGTTTCTCTTAACATGAGAAAACAGTGAAGCATCCCTTCCATAACCTGTGAAATATAAGTTTAGAGCTCTGTTCTTAATCGGTTTGGATTATTTCATTTTAGCGGTAGTGGGTTTTTAGTCACCGCTTTTTAAATTAAGTTAAAATTATTAAGTAGAGCAACAGTAATATCTCTGTAACGGGATCTGTGTCCTGCGTTTTGGAATGGCCCTGTTAATATAAGGTTATAAGGAAACAGTCCAGGCCTTCTTTCCATAACCTGTGAAATTTGAAAGATTAAGAAAATTGAACCGTGTTGCTATTCCCTTTCCTAGAATCGAAGCTTACAAGCGTTTTTATTTTACATTTACGGCTCCAAAATTGTTCAATTTTTTACCCATTTCTCTTTCCTCCTCGGTAACGTTTTCTTCTTTTGTTCGTAACCTGAAGGCATGGCTTTTATTAAACAATGATGTGGAGACATTTTTTGGTTGACAGTGTTTTCTTCATTTGGACATTCTACAGAGCGTTCTGATTATTTGTTTAATAGAGTCTTATATTTTTATTCTTTATGTACGTACAATCTGTTGTGTATAGTTCTGTAGGAATAATTGCCAAGTTTGTTTTGTATTATTGTTTTTTTTCCTCGCATGTTGCCACCACCACCACATCACAGCAGACTGCTAAAGTGGTGGTTTATCCATAATGTATTCTTTCTTTGTTTAATATTTTTCTAAATTTCACTCTGTACATTATGGAAAATAAATTATTATTATTATACTATTAGTTTAGAAGTAATTATGTTCTTAAACGGTTTCGCATTAGTGGATGTGGTTTTTAGTCACTACTTTTTAAATTAAGAAAAAAATATTAAGTAGAGCATCTTCATTAACTCTGAGAAATTTTGTTACCACTTAATAAATTAGGATAAAAATCCTAAGTTAAATGAAACGCCTGGGTTGGTGGTAGGGGATTGCGGATGGAAGGATCTATTACAGTCCTCCTCATTCTTAAGACTCTAACATTCTTTCAGTTTCCTGTCGTAGGCAAAAGAGTTAAAGTCTTGAAATGTTATAAAAAAAAGTGTCAAAGTCATCAAAAATAGTAATATTTTCCAATTAATTTTACTGTTACGGTTACAGTTAACGTTGAAAATTAGAAATATTAAGACTCCCCCGTGAATTAAGCAGGAAAATTTATAAATACCAATCAGTATTTATTTCCGAGTGCTGTACCCGCTGAGAAGGCTCAGATTCGATCTGAGGGCCTTTCGGATGGCAGTCTGGTGTGCTAACCACCAAGCCATCCGTTCCTGCAGCTGCGACAGTCTTGTATTTAATTTGAAGTTGAAACTTCAACATTTAAAAAAAAACCCAGAAAATATTGCCGAGGATCGAACCCAAAACTTTTTGTGAACGACAGTCACCTACCTCCGATGGCAGTGCGTTAATCAACCGTACCATCCGCTCCTGAAACCTCTGGTTTATTTTAAATTTTAAATTAAATAATTTAAAGTTAATATATAAATTCAAAAAATTGGTAGGCAGGCTTTGAACCCGGGTCCTTTCGATTTGTAGCATCACGATCTTGACGTCCAGGCCATTCGCTCACATCTTTCCGAGAATTTTAAAGCTACTGGAGATTATTAATTTCGATATTGTAAACAATAAGAAAAAAATGCAGTGTGTGTTATCCAAGTCTTATACTAGTATTTCTCAATTATGTTTATAATTTATTTTTTGTATGAATTTTTTATATCATCCTGTGTCAACCTGCAACATGACCATCATGTGTGAATTTCACTAACACTTTTAGGGGTTATTCTTTACTGTGAAAAAAACATGAAAATATATTTATTTGAAATTTTAGGTGATTTTTTTAAAAAATTTGAAAAAAAATATAGCTCTTTTATCTTGAATATCTCCAGTTCTGTTAAGCTTAAAAATTGCATCGATCTTTACAGATTATTTTTTAAGTTTGAATTTCATATACAACCTGACGATAGCTTAAAAATAAAACTTTTATCTAATAAAAAAGAACATTTTTTTTTTAATTTTTAAATATATGTTTGTTGAATTTATTTTCAGTACTATTTCTTATTTGTTTGTGAAATTTTCAGTTCGAGGCTTTTTTCTAATTTTATGAATTTGAGGGTGTATGAAGGACAACCAACCACTCCATAACTTTATTCATGGGTGGGCAAAAAGTCGATACACTTTTGAAAGTTCCATAGAAACTATCTACTATCATAATTTTGAACTAAATTTTTTATTGCCTTAAAAAATCCCTAAGGCTGAAAACCATTTTTATTCCGATTTTTTTTTTTTTTTTTGGAATTTTCAAAAGTGTACTGAATTTTTGCCCACCCTGTATTCATTAAAATATAAAAAAAAAATTATTGACATGAAACAAATTATTGACAACAAATTGAGTTCATATAGCTCATTATAGAGATAGGAGTATTGTGTCATTATCCCTGCAAGAAAAATAATTGATTAGCAGGTAACAAAATGGTATAAGACGGCTTTTTAATATTTCAAAATACATTTCAACCAGGCGCGGATTCAATGGGGGGCACTTCGGAAAATGCCCCCTCCTTGGGCTGAAAAAGAAAGGGAAAGATGGGAAACAGAGAGAAAAGGCGTAAAAAAGAAAGTAGATTTTGAAAGACCAAGAATTTTTTTTGACTTTTAAAAAAAGATTTTCTTCCTTTTGACATTTTCTTTCTCTTCCTTTTTCCTTCTTGGCCCCTTTTTTTTAGCCAAGGTGTCCCCAGATTCTCCAAACTTTTTTCGTTTATCAAGCGCCCGTGCGGATCAAAAATGAATTATTCAGGGTCAAAATCCCTACAATTTTCTAGGGGAGGATCCCCAGACCCCCTAAAAAATTTGCATTCTTAAAAGACAGTTACAAGGTTCAGATCCCGATCATAGGTTCAAAAATAGTTTCGCTTATACTATTTATCAAACATGTTGGGGTTCAAAAATAAAATTCATTAGGGGGATCTTTATAGAAAAAAGTAAAGGACAAGGTGCAAAGGTGCATGGAAAGACTAAATAAGTTAAATATGTTCACTTTAGAGAAAAGAAGGGCTAGAGGGGATTTGATTCAACTTTTTAAAATGTTAAAACAAGGGGACCCAGAGGGACTAGATTTCTGTACGGGAAATAGAACGAGGGGTTCACAGTTTAAAATTGAATAAGGCAAGTTTTAAACGGGATTGTAGGAAGCATTATTTTATTTTTTTAATAGAGTAGTGGATAAATGGAATGCATTACCTGAATCGATAGTTAACTCAAGTGGGGTGGACGAGTTTAAAAGAAAAGTAGACGAATACTGGAAATCGGGTGGGTTGAATTGAATAGACTAGATCAACCTTGCTGGGTTTTAGCCTGTAGTTGATCGACTATATTTGTATTTGTATTAGATTTTCCTTAAAAAGTGCCTGCTGGATCCGCGCCTGACTGAAGAGGGACATTACAGTCGAGCGACCATTTTTGTGTTTTTTGGATCACTTGACATGGATTGACCCTATACTTAATTGGCTTATAAGATTCTCCAAAGAACTTTGATAATTATCGAAGTTCTTTATTATAATAAGCGGTGTATTAATAATTAGACTTAAAAATAGAGAAGTAGACAAATTATAAATTTGGGAAAAAAACCCCCCATTTTAAAGACCTTTTAATTTTTCCTTTACGAATTAAGTATTTCATCAGACTCGAAAATTTTGCATATTATTTACAGTCATATTCATAGCTATCAGCATCGGTGTTAAATCCATAGTTACAACTACAGTTTAAAGAAGGATTGAACCAATCAAAGTCAGGGAAATATCTAATTTTTCTTTCTTCAGCTGCTGGTTAACCTCGACGCTGGTGAATATGGCTGTTAATATATTTTTAAGCTACTGTTCATAAAGATTTTAAAACATTCTAAAAGAAAACATTTCTATCATTAACGAAAATAACAATAAAAACTCATTTTAAATTATTGACTATTAAAAAGACTCATTGAGTGAACCCAAACATCTGAATACCGTAACAAAATCCTCAACACGCATTAAACCCCTTCCACTTTAACCAGATTAGCGAATTCTCAAGACCTACGCAACAAATTAGCCAATTTCCTAAGGCGAAAGAAATGGAACATAAATTTACAAAAAGTAACCGTCCAATAGGGGCTTGCGTGGCCGATGTAACACGCGAAGTGTCCTTACGTGCCGGTTGGGGTGTGTTCTTTTTTGGCGCGTGGCAAATCGAGACAGGTGTTTTGGATCAGAGGACAAAGACTGATCACGGATGTCTGGTGTGAATTTGAGGCGTCTGAGTCCAGGTGGTTCGAGATTTAATAAAAATCTATGGTGTTAAAAGACATGTTCTGAATTTAACCGCCTTTTGATTAATTATGTCAAAGATATTGCTCTATTTTCGTGTTCTATACTATATATTTTCATCATGACTTTTCAAATCCATCCAGATTCTTCTTCAAGGCACAAGTTTTTTTTTACAAAAGGTATTTTTTTTCCAAATTAAGTTGAATGAGTCGATTAGGTACACGATCTTATTTACACTACTTCTTTCTATTAAATTTAACTTTAAACTAATCTCAAAAAACATTAGTTGAGCAAAATTTAAAATTCAAACTTGAGCTTTTAAATTTTATGACATGCTACAACTTGCTATAAATAATGTCTTACAATCTAATCTTAACATTATAATCGACATTATTAGTTTAAACACAAGTCTCAGTCAGTTTCTCACAAGTTATAACTCAGTTCAATTACAAATATCATTCCTATAATCTGGTTTCAATTAAAATAAAACAAAATACCTAATAGAACTTAGACTTTAAAAATAAAATATATAAATGTTTTCAATTTTTCATAATTGGGATAATTTTAAGTATTAGATGTTATAGTTTTTATTTAATTTCGGCATATTTAAGTCGTGTCTAAATTACATTCTTTATCAAATTTTTTGTTTTATTTCTCTTTCCTTTTTAAGTGATCTCCTCTATTGATGTAAAGTGTGACGTTAAATACACTATACTACAAAAAATGTAATTCATTTATTGTTATTCAATTTAAATAATAAAGACAATCTGGTCACGAAGGAAAAATAAACCATAGAAGAGAAGTTGATAATTTCTTTTACTGAAACTGTTTAACCTAAAGTTGATTAAAAAAGCCGGGTTTTATAAGTAACCTAATAAATTTGATAAAATATTTTATCTTTACACTGTTGAAATATAAAATGAGATGGATTGAATGCTTAAGTTGTTTTTTTACTCTCTTTCCTTTGCTTCTTTTGAAGATTGAAGCTAAAACAAAACCAATTACTAACTCAAAATTTTCATTCATTTTTGCTTTATGTCTTTATTTTAAAAACTAATCTTAACTCTTATACTTAAAGAAGATTAACTATCGAAACAATTTCTTTTGGAATTACACTCAAGGCCCTGTGATGCTTCCATTTGATATTTTTCATATTGAATATTATATTCAAAGCTTTAATTTATATAATAAAATTAATGGTCTATATAATCGAGTTTCTTGGAAAATGTATGATATAAATTCCTAAAAAGGTTCTAGTTTTAAACATCGTATTGAGAATACAAAACACAATAATTTGATAAATTGCAAGGGCATGGTATCATGAAATTATTATTCTAATTTTCTGCCTTCTAAATGTAAAAAAATGTGATAGTTTATAAAATGGAGAGTTTAGAACATAATAAATGATTATTTTATTTAAAGTTAAAATTGCAAAATTTGCTTTATTAAGTATAAATGCATAGGATTTAATTCCTAAAGTAATGTAATTAGTTAGATAAGCCAAATTAATTTCAGCTTATTAAAAATCCCTTAGTATCTAATAAACTATAAAGCTACGTATAATCTCTGAATGTTTATTTTATTTTTCATTTCGATGGAAGAATTAAATCTGTTGCCAAATTTAGTAAACATTTATCAGTGACAGTTTAAAATTCCTTTTATGATGAATTAAAAAAATGTGGTGTTAAAGTTGTTTTACAATTTTAAAATATTGTACTAAAAATAGAATTTATAATGACGATTTTTCGAATTTGTTTACTTTTTTTAAAATTTACATTGTTTGGAGGTTATTTGAAAATTTCTTGAAGAACCTAAGAGAGAAAAAATCAAGTCTCGAACGCAGTAACAGCGGGTATAAGGGTATATAGGGAAGAAATAAGGAAAGCAAATATCAAATGAAATTTCTTCAAAGTATAAAACGATTCTAATTCCGGATAAAAGAAAAAAAAGGAACACTGGTACAAGCAGAGGACAATCTCAAGCAAAAACCAGTTAATCAAACCAACCAACCAACCAACCAACCTAAGAGAGCAAATTTTCACTAGTAAAAAAAATAATAAAAAGTAATAAAAACTAGTTTCCTATTCCTAATGAGTGTAAATAAGTAGAACATCTAATTTTATTGATGGATAAGCCCAGTGATATGACAAAAATCTCTTGGTTAAAAACAACTGTTTTTGTTTCCCTTTTAGACATTGCATTCAATTATTCTGTACTTCGAATTTATTCTACTCTTTTCAAGCTATTCGTAAAACCCATCTAATAGAGATGGATTAATTCCCTTGAAATTCCGTTTTATTCATCACGTTCTTCTCTATTATATCATTTTGCCAGCTTTAGCGACACTCTAAGGAAGTTTGATTGACCGATATTTTAAAAGTTCTAAGTTAAGCTGAGTTGGGATGTCATATACTTACCCTAATTATTATCCATCACTTAATTTTCCTTCAGTTTCACCTACTTTAGGTTTCAAATTCCGTCAGCATTTGACTGATACAGGGCGTTTCAACCCTACCGCGACAACTTAATAACCATTACAAGCAAACTAACTACACTTACCACGCCTCTTACGTGAAACAAACAAAAAAAAACTCCATCGAGTCTCCTCCCAACCACTTCCTTCATTCTATTAACTCAAAAGCAGCAAAAACCTGCCAACTGAGAAACATAACATACACACTGCCTCATCACAGTGAATGGACGCACCACGAATTAATAAACCGCACCAAAAGTGGTGACCCGGACTCTCGGGAGGGGGGTGAGGGGGAGACAATTAGGGACGTCACGTGACCAGGATAGCGACGAAGGCCACCCCTTTGGGATTCTTCTTGTTTCGTTTCGGGGGGGGGGAGGACTTCCTGTCAACCCCCTTCGATGCTACGTGAGAGAGGTCATAATTATCAACTAAGTCTTTAAAAAGAGCCGCCGTCGCTAAAGGGATCTGGGGAATAGAGTTGTTTGATCCCTTTTATGGTCAAGCGGGGTCATAATGTGGACGCTGTCGTTTAATGGAGTGAATTTCGCGAGTAGAATACTATTCATGGCAAACTATTAAGCTATTTTTGGATTTTGATAATACGAAATATTGAGTTAGGTATAGGATTATTTAGGATTTATTTAATTTTCTCTTTCAAATTATACAATCCTTATAGTAATCAATATTTATCAATAGATAAAACTGTCAAATATGTATTTTATCTGCTACTCCTTTCTTAATCTCTTATCTTGATGAAAGGAAATCTTTTAGAATACTCTTTAAATTTACAACTATTGGGGTTTTTGATTGTGTATATGTATTAAATGTCTTTAGTGTGTAATTATTTTAAGAGACGATAAAGCATTGTTTAAAGTTGTGAATATTTTTCTACAATATTGGTTTTTATTATTTTTTTGTGTTTTTGAACGTAATTGTTTCCTTGCTTAAATTATTGTTATTCAATTCAGTAAATAGCATCCTTCTATATCAGTGGTTCCCAACTCGTAGAAGTCTGAGGACCATTAAGCCTAACTTTGGAACCTCTACGGACCACCTCAATCCTCACAAAATTAAGAGATAAAAGTTAATTTTCCCTAATTAAGCAGGAAAATTTATATGATGCTCTGAAATTTTTATTCGAATTTAAAAATTTATCGAACTAAAGTGATAGAAAGTGATGGAATTAAATCTTTAGAACCTGTAAAAAAACTTTTTCAGAATATTTACTTCACTTTAAATATTTATAGAACTAGAATGTATTCTTAAAAATTTAGTGATGATTTTTATGCCCACAAATTACTTAGCCGAAAGTCATCGTCAGTGGATATAATTCAATCTGTTATCGTTCAATCTGCTCAAAGTTTCATTTTTTAAAAAAAATTGTGCTATACCAGGCCCTTTCACGGACCACTTCCAATACTCTCACGGACCACCAGTGGTCCGCGGACCACCTGTTGGGAACCACTGTTCTATATCATCCGTTTTTAACCTTTTTCCATGACTTTATTTCCAAAGGTGGAAGTATGTCAGAAGGAACCCCTAAAGCTTAAGTTCACACATAATCTACTTACTTTATAGAGATGCAACACTTGCGTTTGTGCCATCCGATACTTGATGCGAGGAGGAATATTGGTCGACCCCATCACTTGACTTTTGTTCCTAGGGGAAAGGTTCTGTTCATTTACAATCACAGTGTATCCCTCTGTCGAAAAATAATCTATTTTAAATAAATAAAAATTTGAAATTTGTAGTATAGTCCTGTTACTATTTACCAAAAAAAATTTGCAAATATGTCGATAAGGATACTGATATAGAGAAAAGTGCTGTATCTTCCAAAAAGTTCCTATATAGAAAAAAATATATTTTATAAAATTAGTATATTGCAGTTACAAAGGCACAGTTTTTATGAGCTCAAGTGAATTTCAAATTATGTTTAAATGTCACCGGAGCTGAACTTAAGTGTAAAAAAAAGAACCACTTTCCAATCTTATTAAACAACTATTTTACTGAAAGAAACTGAAAGAACAGAACAAAACTATTCCCACGCAACTTTAAGCCATCTCAACATAGCCTCCATGATTTCCACACCAACAACATCCCCACTTTTTAAACAATAATCTCGTCTATCCACGACTCACATCCATCCAGAAGCGGATATCGTAAAAAACAAAACCGCTGATCATAAAACCATCACCAGCTAGCCCGTCCCTGTATTCCTGGAGTTATTCAAAAGAAAAGCCAGGCGGCCGAATTAGACGAAAACACATTTCCAAATCACCACATCACCTTTCATGAGCGGCCCAAGAAAAAAAGCCTCCGAAAACTATAAACATTCTGCGGGAAGTCGAAAACCCAGGGGTATATAAAAGATGAATCGGCCGGAGCAGCAAGAAAAGGCACCCTTCCCTGGTTAAGCCTCTTCCGAGTTCTTAAAGCGGCGCAACTTGGTTGGTATGCAACTCGGGAATCTCTGAATGGTTGGAGGAACGCCGACCGTTATTCGCCATCTTTGACCATAACGATGGATATCCATAAATACTTGATCCGCTTTGCCAGCAGAGTTGGGGGTATTTGGGAGATTCGGGGATGGCGGTTTGGATTGGAGCTTGCGGGTTGTTGTTTTTTTTTTCTCTCATTTAGAATATCATGCATTTGGAATATTTCTTTCAAACGAGGAAAGGGATTTCCTACGGAGTTCAAGACTCTCCCCATTGGAAAATAGTATGAATGTACTTCTAAAATTGATAATGACGAAACAAAATCTGGGATACAGTTTTAAACTAAGTAGTTGCAAATAAGGAAGTAAATCAGTTATCAAATTTTAAAACTGATTCTGATTTCATTATACAAGCCTTCCTTTAGCAAAAAAATATAACTTATTAATACCATTGAAACCCGCTATAGTGAACTCTCAGTTATAGTAAACTATTTTAATAGTACTTTACTCCTGATTCAGATTAAACTTCATAATCTTGAAAGATGAAAAAGTATTGCAAGTGCAAAACAAAAGTATGGATGAGCTGGAATTTCTGTTAGTTATACCACGGCTTACTAGATACTTATACAGGCTAGCCGAGTACGGAAATCATTGAAAATCCAGATGGCAATACTGGACCAACTGCAAAGAATATCCACAGTGTTGAAGGCTGTGGGTGATATAGGTAGGTCTTGTAGCGCTCCAAGCGGGAAAAGTTGTCAAATGGTTTTTATTGTTTAAAACTCGGCTAGCCTGTATAAGTATCTAGTAAGCCGTGGTTATACCAAGTATGGTTTTGCATAGTTTTTTTTTTGAGCCTAAGGATAAAATCACATTCAAAACTATCTTATTTTGTCTTACTGAATAAAAAAAGTAACAGTAGTGTGGGGTTGCAGTAAGTCATAAAAGAATAGTACCTATTAAATGAATTTTAATCGGATCAACCGGTATAGAACCGGAACCGTTCTTTCCATAACAATGAAATAAACGAAGAAACGTCTTTGAAAGTGACATACAATAAAAAAAATAAAATTAACATTAATATTTTCAATAGTTCAATCAGTATTTCTATTTTTAAAAATACTCTTAAGAGTTTTGTAAGCTCAATGATACGAATGAATAAAAGAAACCAATATAGAGACCCAAGAGATTAATAAAAATGTCTGAAAATACTCGAAGCAATTAGCTTCGGTGAGTGACTAACCACTTCATGACAAAAGGAAAAGAGAGACGCTTACGAAAGGGTGTAATTTTCATCCTACGGATTGCATGTTCTTTACATTCAAAAACATACCGTTCTGTTCTCTCGAATTAATTATACATTCCAATTCACTTTGAATTCGTTAGAACTGTATTTAAGTTGTCATAGAAACGAAAATGAGATCAGGGCTGCATTCGAAATCCGTTAATAAAACAATTGTGTCGGAAATAGCAGTATTGTTTAGGTTCCCAGATCTTTGTTTCTGAAGCAGAGGCCCTATTGGAAATCTATTCGTCATCACATGTTTTCTGAATATGCACTATTGGATTTCGCTCAACTACCTACCTGCTATTTTTCATTCGCCTATTGATTCCTGTTTATTCATCGGAAACGCTGCAGGAATGTTCATTTTTCTAGTAGGAGCTATAGGAATGGTTGGTGTCTATTGAACCGGTAACATTAACTTTAGTGGCTATGGCATTTATTAAATTATTCAGTCAGTTTGATAGGTATAAAAGTACAGGCGTATTTGCTTTAAATTTAATCCGAGCAAATTTTTAAATAAAATGTTTAGGGATTAATGAATGTTTTGCTACCCCTTTTTATACTTTCTGAAATTGCTATGCATACGTCAATTTTTTTTTTTTTTTTTTGGTAAAATTGCACTGTTCAAGCAAAGTCTATTGACAATTTTAGGTTATCTAACACATTTACAATTTTTTTGCACAAAAAATAAGGTAGAAATTTGCAAGAACGGAGTACGAGACTGTTTTTCGGTATGTTTTTATTTAGTTTCAAACCAGTTTCATCAACAAGATTGAATTGTAAAGACTCAAAAAGTCGCAAAAGTCTTCAAAAGGAAAAGAGATCCCTAATTATTATTTCAATAGAAATATAATTATGTTAACCACATAAAAACTGAAATTAAAAACTTTTACGCTAAGCCTTATTATTTATAACCAGTTTTACAATATTTAGTAAGCAAATTGAGGAGCAATTTTCACATGAAAATCATCACTTTCAACTACCAATCTGAAATCTTTGAATTTCTTTTTAATTCAAGGTGAATTTCCGAAACAAGCTTTTTTGTCTTCCTATGGATTCACAAAACTTTTCACTACTTAAATTCTTATTTTCCTTGTAAACAACTCGGAAAAGGATATTTTTTGAAGCATTGCCAAATTCTGTATTTTCAAGTAAGTAAACCCACCATTATTTCTTTCAAACATGAGCCAAAGCACCGAGAATCCCATCTCCATTGACTTGATAGTCGCAGCAGCAGCTTTATCAAACAATACAAGGGCAATCAAATGTACCTCATTTGAAGAGGCAGGATACAAAGCAGATGCAGCCATCTGGACACTGCACAGGACATCTGGGGTGACTGTTGCTAACAGGGAAACATGGCGGAAATTACCGGATTAGATATCACTGCGATAACACCCCCAGATTGGAAAGGAAGGCGGAAAATCAGTTTCCCGATGTGTGTTGGATTGGTATATGGACTAACATTCCTTAATGAGTTATTAAAAATAGGAATTACGGTACCTTCTAATGAATAACTCGCAAACTTATGTCATTAGCAAACATTACTTGTAGTTTTCTACTAGTGATATGATTTCAAATCATAAAAGCGTCGTCAGGCAAGATTTGTTATTAAAGTTTATGAAGTTACCTAAGAGGGAAATGGTATTTGGAAGATACGTGTTATTTTATATGCTTAATGAGAATGTTTTAAAATATTAGGGTTCGCAGTTTCTTATAAAAGGAATAAACGATTGCTCAATAACATAAGAGAAGTTCAAGAAAGAGTATATGGTCGGTGAAAGCTAGCTTACCGATGTTCCACTTTTTTAAGCATTATTTCATTTTTCAAATAAATGCTTATATCTTTTTTCCTGGGAAATCGGTTTAAACTAGTGTACTGCCATGGAGTACGACATAGGGTTACATTGATATATATCAGAAGGAAAAATATTTAGTTTTCTTATTTCATTAATACGCTCTCATTACTAATTTATGTTTACTATAAATACATTTTAAAGAGTTTTTAAAAACATTTTAAGTCAAAAATTCCCTTTAAGGTTATAATTTCTTTAAAGTTATAAGTCTCGTTATAATTTTAGAATACAGTTCTTTTCATCAGGAGGAATTCTCTAAAACAAGTTTTAAATCATATTATTTTTCATAAAAAGTTGTGGATCCATAGCACAATTTATATAATTTCCTAAAACAATTGTTTATGCTTTTACCGGCCAATAAAACATACTGTATGCATTTTAAAGCTAAACCTCATTTTAGGTTTTTTCAGTCCATTATTGCTTTAAAAAGCCTATTTCTATTCCAGTGTAATACTAATTCAAATCTTCATTCACCTTTAACCCTTTCAATCCTAAGGCGCCCGATATTACCATAGGATCATACAGGGAATTTGGGGCAGCAAGGGCTGAAAGGATTAAGGAACCGTAACCTTCAACGACAATTCCATCTCATCTAATCACCTCACACGCGATTTGCCTCCTCACAAAAACCCCTCACCCAATCAGACCCATCCGAACATTCTTCCCCATTCTCAAGATAGATAAAAAAAAAGAACGCAGAGTTCCGCAGCACCCAGTTAAAATCCGTCCGCTCCCCGTTAACCCGCAGAACAACGATCTCGAAAGAGGCTTAAATTAGACCTTTATTCGACGCCGGGATCACCGTACACGGGTAATGCGTCCCAACAAATCGCCCCATAAATTCTCATTTGGGACAGAAGACGGCGGAACAAAAATGGCCGCCGTCCGGACCGACACGTCCGCGGGCTTAGTCTTTGACAGAAAATCGGAGATTTCGTCATATTATACTGCGATATTATACAGACGGCCGGCCTATAGGCGGGGCCTAACGATGATGGATGGCGATCGAGGATTTCGGGAAAATCTGCTCCGGCGGGGATTTTCTCCGGGAGGTATTTTCCCTGCGGGGATAAAGGAGGGTAATAAGTGCTGGGTGCGAAATATAATGGCGTCGCCTCGATACCCGAAATAATTTTATGATGAGATGATAACCCGTTACAGTCATAATGAGGCGGCTTTGGGTCATATTTTAGGATTTGGAGGTAGTTTCAAAGTTTTATAACACCTTGTGAAAATGAGGGAACTATTATAAAAAACTGAGCTTTGTCTTTGAGGTTCATAAATACTAATTCGATTCAGGACGAGGTCTCCCCAAAAAATACTTGAATATGGATCAGATAAACAAAAACTATCTTTATGACCCATACTACAGTTTTTTTCCCACATGTAACTAAACAATGTTCAGGATGATTTTAATTTTTCTTTTGGGTTTTTACTGTAAAGTTTATAGCTATAAAAAGGAATGTACTGGAAGCCTTGTCTAGACTGGTCTTAAGTTCTAGCTACATGGAAGCAATGTGATGCCGTAACATTTTTTATGTCATTATATATTGTGTGGTTACTTAATATGTAATGTGATGATACTTAAGAATATACTTTTTATGGTAGAATATTTACAACCATAAATTAGGATCATTATTAATTGAGAATCATTCTGTCGTTAACGAATTTTGTTTAATTTTACTCTGTGGATTTACTCTCCTGCCTTTAATATTTATATTTAAATTGATTGATATTGCTTAAGTGAGGGGCCTAAAGAAAGATGCAAAATTCGCATTGTACTTCTGCAATTAACATGCAAGGTATTTTCTGAAAATTTTTCTTATGTAGAGATTAATAAGAAGAGCATAGTTCTTAAACTTTGATATACCTACTCTTTGAAGCCTAATTATAAAAGAAAAATCGAGATCAAATTATTTAAATGATATAGCAGTTTTTACAAATATAATAAGTAACACTGGTATCAGATCCAATACCTATTAAATTTATCTCAACGTTGAAATTAATCTAAATATATAATAAACAAATAATAAAAATAATAAATACCAAAAATAATAAATCTATTATATTTGAGAATAATTTTGTGACTGAAAAATTTTTACAGGACATTACGAGTAAATTATGCAAAATTAATCTACAAAGTTTGAGGCTTTCAAAACTTACAAAATACTATTAGAAAATATTGAAAAATGCAATTTATTTTCATAACCATGCGATAGCCAATGCATATGTTAATTCTGTTCAATCAGAAAAGTAAACCACACTCAATGAACCTCAAATACCTACTTTATCGATAACCTTCTTTCTGGTAACGTTGGTTTTTCTGCATACTGTGTTCAATAAAGGAAAAACTGGTTTTACAGAGATCCAAAGCTTCACTGCCTTACTTTCAATTTTCTTTATGCTTAAGTCCATTAACTTACCCCTCTGGGCTAAAATTGGCTAATTATATAAATCTCTAATAATAAAATGTAGAATTGAATCTTAAACCAAACATTTAATGCCTTGTACAATTGAATCAGTTCGTTTGATGAGTAACCTATTAAAGGTAATCTTTTTTTTAAACTCATTTTAAGTAGTTATTCCCAAACAGTGGTTGGTTGATAAGTATCAATTTAAGAAAGAATAACTGGAAATTAACTGAAAAAAAATCCGGGAGTTAAAAATAAGTCGTAATTTAAAATCCTAATTAACCATTGTAAAATTTATACTCTGGATACTGTTATCCAGATTCCATGAAATTGAATTAGTTTCATAATTTAATTTATTAAGCTAATGTTGTTAATCAAACATAAGTTATTATTCTAATTTTTTTAGTGCAATTAAAACCAGAAAAAAGCATTTAAAATCGCAAAAACTTTAATTATATAAACATAACAGTAAACAACGCAAAATCCTTCAGTATATTTCTTTTTTTAATTTTCTTTAATTAATTCTTATGGTTGTATAATTGTTCTCATTAATTAAGGATAAAAACGCTGAAATTAGAATTGAATATAATACCTCTGAAACATACATTTTTCAAAATGAAATATAGTGGAAATATTAATTGCAATTTATTTCCACGAATAGAAAGCATCAAAATCAAGTGATTATTTCCCGAACCGAATTCAACGAATCTAAGTAATACACTGTTATGTAGAATAGTAGTTAGAGCACTTAGTCTACTTATGAAACTAATTCCTGTATGAAATAAACACAAATTGTAAAAATATAAATGTAAAACATGAGTACTTATCTAGAACTTAACCGAAATAATCGTGCTATACATAGGATTTCACATTACAGGATATTTTTGATTTTTATTTCAAGCCCTTGCTTTTAATCTTACACTCGCTATATTTCCAAGGCAGCCTGACACAAAAACTCCAACAGAAACCTTAACTATTACTCCAAATAAAAGAAAAAAAACTGGGGTCTCGTCTATTCGCTCACACTGATTAAACAAAAAAAATTATGACCGAAGGGGGGAACACCACCCTCAGTTATTCACGCTTCCATATGCGACCGGAAACCTCAAGGGGAGTGAGAGAGATGAAAACCGCACTTAAAATATACGACTGTTGTTTAATATCATAAAATCAGATCCGAGAGCCGGCTATAAAAGCGGGCCGGAGTCCGGAGGTGGTATTTAAGGATCCGGCCCGGGAGAGGAAGGGATTTTGGCCGTAATCCT
The DNA here is from genome assembly GCA_963680715.1 of Tetragnatha montana. Classification (NCBI taxonomy): domain Eukaryota; kingdom Metazoa; phylum Arthropoda; class Arachnida; order Araneae; family Tetragnathidae; genus Tetragnatha; species Tetragnatha montana. The sequence continues at coordinate 19,602,964 of OY796675.1, forward strand.
TCTTTCATGCCGGAGGTCCGGGGAAGAGGATTTGGGATGCCGGGCGATCGACGGCTCTTTATGGGGTGTGGCTTATCGTTTTGGGAATGATCCGTTTATGAAACAATGTGGTCGCGGAATGGGCGATGTGGTCGCTGTGAATAGCGTAGTTTTGAAGTTAGTTTAGAGGGAGTTGTTGGGTTTAACGATGAGTTTTGATGAGATCGCTTACGGATCTTATGTGTGGGGTTGAGCTGCGATGTGATCGTAGTATGTTATGGGTATATGTGAGGTAGTTATTGTATGTGCAAAATGTGTGTGGGAAGCCTTACTTTGGACATAAAGCGCATAAATTAGAGTTATATGGGTTTTTTACTGACCAAAGTAGTTGATCAAATTGCTCTCTCTTTGGCAGTTTGGATAAATTGCACCATTTTAGTGTGAGTTTTCATTGTGTACCAAGTGTATTAAGGAATTCTCATTTATGAACTTATATTAACTCATACCATCAAAGGTTTTTGGAATTAAAAGAATTAAATACCTCATAGTGAAATGTACTACTGTATAAAACCTATAAGCCTGATTATTATATGCAATATTTAAAAATATACATGAACTGGGGTTATATAAATATAAGCTTAAAAAAAGAGTTGCAATAGAAGTGTTACGAAAAAATAATTTTCTGGTCTTTTTTCTTCTTTGAACTTGACACAGTTTAGTACGAAACAGTAATTTACATTCATTAAGTGTTTCAAAATGCCACATAGTTAGATTCCACTTAACACATTAACCTTTACTAAATTATTTTTCTGAAAAGGTCAAGAAACACTCTCCTTCCTCAAAATATTCCCCACCTCACTCTCACAAGACTCGATTCTCCACACACAACTAATTGCACAGACCAGTTCACTCCAAAACGTGACATTCCTCTTCCCCAAAACCACCAGAACAATACCCTCAAAACAACGAAACGAAAAAAAAAAGCTCCCTCCAAACTCACGTTCGCTCCACATAAAAATCCCTCCTCGCTGCTTCAACCACCAAACCGTCCTCCTGCAAATGAGCACTCGAAGCGCACACACACAAAGGCTTGAGCTGACGCAGCGGATAACTTGAGTACTAGTGCTCCCGGCTCTCTCCAATTAGCGGTCTCCGCAACGGCAATTGTCACGTTCTTCTTCTGGCTTTGTGTGTTGTGGTGTCTCCGAGATAGGCATCTTGGTAGGGGAAGGGGTGAGGATCTGGAGGGGAGATCTCTCTGTGGGGTTGTTGACACTCGGTGGAATGTTTTGGGGGAGATAGGGGTGGAGGAACGACCCTCGAGATGTGGGTCCTCTGATGCTGAACTGAGATATGTCGTGGAGGTGAGGTTTGGTCACACTATACTATACTAGACAGCAACTTAAGTTGACCCTATGACGTCACTAACAAACAAAGTAGTTCCCATCGCGGTGTCTGAATTTTGAGTGAAATGAAGAATGCCAATTTAAAAATATGATTACTTTGTTAAATCCATGTAGTGCTTTTCAATCACGATTTGCGTACCGAAACTCCCAACAGGCTTTGTGTTTACCGATTTATCCTTCCGCATTTGTGACGTACTGGGTTCAAGAAACGTTGCTGTCGAGTATAGACTGCAACGTTACTTGACCATGGACAAACAAAACAAAGAAAGTAGTTCCAAGCGCGGTGTCTGAAATTCAGAAATTAAGAAATATGAATAGTTTGTTAAATCCATGTATATATAGCGTCTTTTTATCACGATTTGCTTACCGAAATTCCTCCAAGCAACCCAACAGGCTTTCTGTTTACTCGGTTTTTCCTTCCGCGTCATAGGGTCAAGAAACATTGCAGTCTAGTATAGGTAGATTTTTCAATAGAGATGTATTATACAATAGAGTTTTTCAACTAAACTACACTCGTGTTCAAAAATTCTAAGGATAATTAGATGTTAGTTCCTGTAATCTAATTTTTGGGGTCCCCAGGCATAGGAAGAGACGAAACACATTTGGGAGCTTCAAAAAAGGATCGAAGAGGTAAAATCCATCTAAAGTGAATATTGAGCTTTCACTTAATATATATGAATATCGACTAAAAATCATACCTAAAGATATTCCGCTCCGCGCACTTAAAATCATGCATGGATTTAACAGAAATGTCATATCTTTACAAATAACAGGGAAATTTTTTTGCTAAATACCTCTCACATGAATGTTTCTGCTACCGTTCCGAATGAGTCTGGAACTCCATTATCAATGGACGGTCTCTGTACCCCCCTTAAACTATTATATTAGAGTAATTTGATCCCGGGGCACAAATTTCCACTCTTAGAAGATCCTTTGGCATGAATTTCATTGATAAAAACTTAAATTTGTGTCATTATTCCAAAACTAAAAATTATCCTTAATTTTTTAACACAAGTGTGTTCATTTGTGAGCTTTAGATGCATCATGATGTAACTCAATTTTTTTATCGTTTTGATTTATACATCAAATTTTATTCAAAACCGTGATGAAATATACGGTTTGGCGAATAATCTACTAAAATTGCTTCTATCACCAGTTCTTCAATCACTTAATGTTAATGCATAGAAATCGTAAAAAATCTTCTTTGTTTGTGTCCTCCTAAAATGTTGGAAAATTCAGTTATGCCGCCTTAAGAGATGATTTAAAATTTACTAAGTGTTCGGAAAAGAACAAACTCATTATTGTGAAACATTTCATTTCAATGAATTTTCATATTTTTTTTTTTACTTTATCTTCGTATAACGTTACCTACAGGATTTATGTATTTGATCTATATTTTCTCTCTGTTCTTTACAAAGTAACCCAAGGGAATTTATCCTCCTAAAAATACAAAATCTTATTAACCATCAATACAAAATACATCTAGCTTAGTTTAGTCTGTTTGTTAATTCAATAAGTTCTGTAATAAGAAATATTCTGTGTTTAAACGGTCATATATACGGCCTTATACTGGATTTTCATTGCGGGTCCTCACATTTGTATTCCAATCAGTCCACCTGGATTAAACTCATAATTAAGCTTGCCAATTCAGACGAGTGCACTGACTATGACTATGACTAGTACTATCCGTTACGAGGCACTTGAATTATATAGTGCCTGGTCAGTGTTTGATCAAATAGAATCATTTCCCAGGATCCCTAAACATAAATCTGGGTATTTCGATAGGTATTACTTGGATTACTGATTCAGATGTAATAAACTGGTGACACTATTGTAAGGGCTGTGGTTTGTGTGTGGTTTTATTTAAATTTCATAGTTGTTTTTCTACTGAAATACTAAAATTACTAAAATGTAATAGAATGTTTAAAACAATTTTTTAATCAATTTTTTAAATACAATTAGTCTCACAAAAACATGTAAAATAAAAACTTCTACAGTAAGTTATGAAGTTCAGTTAAAACATTAAAATAAACCAATTAAAATAATTAAATAATTCCATCAATACTCATTACAAAGTAAATTATAGCTAAAATCTGACATTAAAACAACTTTTTATAGAAAAAAAGGTGTTTATACATGAAACCGTTTTCTTTGTAAACAAAAATGTTTGCAAATTAATTAGAAACCTTTATAGCTTTTTGTAATATAACTTATTAATTAACTTCAAAGCACTATATTAAAAAAACTGCACTTATATTTGTAAAAAATGTTACTCACAACCGAATTCTTAAGATATTCATACTCTCAAACTTTCTTTACTTAATTGACCAAATATATTTTTAATCGGGTACATTTGTTTTATAGTAGTCCAATTATTTGGACCAATTGGATAATTTTGTAGTCCAATTAAAATAAACTCCATATAATATCGAAGGATCATTAACTGAAAGGATATAGAGCATTTACTACAGTATAATTTTTCAAGGCATTTTCATTTCTTAAAAAAATAATAATACTGGCTTATAAACTATCACATAAAAATAAATAACAACAAATATAAAAGAGACATTCATTATTAATGCCTGCCATGGAAAGGAGAAATATATACAGTATAAAATAATTGTTTCAAAAAGAAAAAAATATAAGATAAAGCAGGGCTATTTGATACATAAAGGAATTTTTTTTTCTAAAAATATCCAAAAATGACTCAATTTTATGAAACCAATTAGAAAAAGAGTGTAAGTTTTTTTCAAAATTAAAACATAACGACTTAAGTAAAAAATCAATTTTGTTTTAATGTGCCCCACCGGTGGGGTAGTTGGATACATTGTTTGGGGCACATTAATACAGTGATTTATTTGCTTAATCAAAGTTTGGAACTACATTTTTTTTTCTTCCAATAAATTTTCCTACTTGAGTTAAAAACCTTTTTTAAGTTATAGGAGATACTTAAAATTTCGCTCTATATTATGTATTCAAGATGCTGCTATTCAATTCCTACGATATTATATATGTATGTTTTAGTTATGTTCCATATGGTTTAAAATCGATAGGAATGATACATTAAGAAATTAAAAAATTAACATCATTTTATTATGAGAGTGAGTCAAGTGATACATTTGTTGATTTAAACAATTATCATGATTATTTAAAATATGTATTTAGTTTACAATATTTTTTAATGTTATGCTTAAGAATGAATTCACTTTTTCTTGAAAAAATATAATGTGTAGATTTCTGCTATGTCAACAAGGGGCAAAGTACAGTTTAAAAAAATACTGTGTAAAATATAAACGAGGAAATAAATAACTAGGATCTTTTTGGCTCTTTCATTTCACTTTATACTTTCACAAAATATCTACTCATAACTATCCTTCATTGCAAGAATTACCAATTCAGTAAACAACACTTTTTCAAAACAAGCAAAAAAATAAATATCTTTAGCAAAATGCTTATCATCTTGTTATCAGTCCCAATAATTGTGATTATATTTGCATAATTCCGTACACTCAGGCTATTCGAATCTAGTTAAGATCAAGTTATTTTGGTCATCAATTTCCATAGTGCAGCTCATCCAATGAGCTATCAAATAAACAATAGGAAATAATTGATGGGTTTCACTGGAGTTTAAAAGGCTTAGATTTTGGAGCCACATATATTTGCATTTAGAAGCATTTAAAAGAGAATGATGCATCACGGCAGAAAAGTGGGCCAAAATTTGAATACATAGCATCCTTCAGATGGGACGAGACTGAATAAATCAAGCATACATTTTCCGCTGGGAAAAATTTTCACGTCTATTCTTAAGTAGGAAACACTGTCCATCTGATTAAAGGAGGATTTTAACCCGATTGAATCTCTTTAGTTTTAATCGATTTCATATTTTTAATTAAGATTATCGTAAATTATTATTTCAAACTTTATTTTTCTACATAAGGCATTTCTTTACTAACATTGAGTGCATCCTTCAACATAAGTATTACAATATCAATAGCTTAAATTATTAAAGCAAACAAATGTGAAACTATTTATATAGGATAAAAACTAAATAAAATAAAGCGGATAAAGTTTATAAGTAAGAGGTCTCTCTATCAACTCTCTTAATTTACGATATTACTGTCTATTGTCTCGTTTGTGACTTCAACCATAGTTTAACTTCTCAAATATTCATAGATATAAAAACAGATTTGATACCCTTTTAAAAGAACGAAAACATGTATAGAATTTCATCTATATCCACTATTTTATTTATTGACTATATCAAAGTTTGGGAATCAAAATACAACCCTTTAAAATTATGGAAAATTAAGGAGTAAATTAACATTATCTTTAAAAAAATCATTATTTTACCTTTACAATGATTTAAGGTTAAAACTACGATAACTTTCAAAGTTTGGATCAGACACTCTGAATTGATCGTAAAACACTATTTGAAATGCACCACATTTTCCCACTTTCAATACCGACACAGCATCTCCTACACAACCCCCTTTAGTACATTCCACGACACCCAACTACACCTTATACACAGCAAGAGCGCGTAAACAAACCCCATAAATCCTCCAAAAACACCAATACAATCCCAGCAGTAGCACCTCCAGGGCAGTAGATCCAATATACCCTAGTCTAGTGCATCCACTCTCCCGAAACTCATATACGAAGGCAAAAGCCGAGCGAGCAAGCAAAGAAAGGGAAAAGGAGCACAAAAGCGCTGGTTCCACTTAATCCAGGGCCTGGATTTGCGACTGCAGGGAGGGTCACTCGACTTGACTGGATTCCAGTCTCTGATGGTTATCTATCGCTGGCCATTTCGCTGGAATGGACTTGCACCCAGGTAGAGGGATTGCTTGGGTCATCTATTCTTTGGCTTGATCGAATCTTTTTGTGGGGGGTTGTTTAGAGAGAAAGGGAGATTGTGATGCTTGTGTGGATACAAAGGGGTTAATAGTCAAGGAATGTTAGGTGCTTTCATACCTTAAATTAAGTATATATGTAACGGGCAATGTGATAAATTCAATGGCATTTATCAATGAAATTCATCACTTTGCCCGCCTCCACTTCGGGCATTATTAATAGTGCCCGATTAATCACTTTGCCAGTAACATATACTATATTCGTTGTTACAAGTGCAAGTTACAAGTTACAAGTACAAGTTATACACAGTAGTTTTTCTATTTTGCTTCTATCAGTTGATAATTTTCCGCAAAAAATATTAAACACATTAAAGTGTGCTTAGATGATTTTGTTTTCAATTCTTCAAAAAATTTTAAATATTTATTTTTTTGATAAAAAATATGCCACAAAAGGTCACCTAATTATTTGTATTTATAACAGAAGTTTAACTTAAGTAGGATTCATTCAAAAGAGTATTTACAGTATGCATCTTGAAAGAATTGAATAACCACTCCTAGAAGTTGAGAATCTAAGCAAAGAATCAGGAATTTGTTATAAGAATCGAAGGAATGAAAACAAAATATTATGTAGCAAAATGTATGAAAATTTTAAGTACTTTTAAAAGAGTAAAAATTAATGCAATTTTAAAATGGTCTTTACAACCATTTGAGACATATCAATCATTCACTAGACACTACACATATACTTTAAGAATGTGTTGTTAAATTTAAAAAGTATTAACAATGTGTAATACGATAAGGTTGCTCTAAGGATAAACTTTGACCTACCATGAACGAAGAGTACTCATATAGCTACGCTAACATGGAATTAAAGATTAAAAACATTGCTTAAAGGAAACATTACATTAAATATATTTTTTATTATGACTGATTTCTTTTATCTCTTTTATAAAGATGAATAAAATTAAAATAAATATATATTTTTGATACTCCCAGCTCTTTAGTGCATTGGGGAAATTTCCTTTTCAAGGATATATTCAAGAATACTGTAGAGCTGGAAAACGGAGCAATTAAAGCTTATGGAAGGATATTTGTAAATAGGACTAAAATTAATGTTATTAAAAATCAATAATTACATGTATAACAAATCACTAAGCAATCCGCATTCACATTTACATAACAGGTTATGTTATTTCTTTCATTTCAAATATTTGTAAATAGGACTAAAATATGAAGAATATTTGTAAATAGAACTGAAACTAATGTTTCTAAAAATATCACTAATTACATGTAACAAAACACCAAGCAATCAGCTTTTACACTTACGTAACGGATTATATTATGTTTCTTGAGGAAAGTTTAATAAAACGAATAATGAAGAACCTTTGATGCACTTGTACAAAAAAAAAAGAAAGAATACACGTTCCTAAAAACTTACGAATACCGATTTGATGGAAAATATCTGTTTATTTGAAAATTAAAAAAAAAGTACACTGTACATGAGATTTCAAGGATGATTAAATTGTTATTTCCCTTTATTTCAGCACAATTATTTACTTCTCACAGTAAATCTAGTTTAATTTCTCAGATTATTTTCACTACTTCTAGTCACGAAAGAGGATAACAAATAACTAGAATTCATTCATATATTCGGAATAAATAGGCTGTGTCTGAGTATATGTATTGTCTACTAAAGGAAAACAGATAAATAAATGAAACTGAAATTTATTTGTTGTTCGCTGGAATATCTTATTACATAAAAGAAATAATAGGTACAGCATAAATATAATTCAGGTTAAATATGCTCTTCCGATAGTTCAAATATTTTTGTGTATCGCAAATAAAGTAATCTGTTTTCGAAATAAAGTTATTTCGAAAACAGATTACTTTATTTGCGATACACAAAAACATTTTAACTATCGGAAGTAATAATCTTCTCACTCAAAACATAATTTGTAACTTATATTACCTTAAATACATTTTTGTTAGTGTACTAACACAAAAAACTCTATTTAATAATTTGAACAAGACTTAGTTCTTAATTAAAGCCGTATACTACGTATGTACTGTTCATTTTAAAGTGGATTAAGTTATTTGATATAATATCTTATTTCTTCGTAGGTGTTATGCTTCTTTTTTAATGCAGTAAAATAATTACGTGAACAAATATAGCTGGTTTTGAAAAGATCGGCTTTCTGTCAAATAGATTTTCATTTACAATATTTCTTTCTTCTATATTTCAGGAATCTAAAGAAGAGTATCCTGAATTTTTAAAAAAAATTCAATGGAAGTAATGATTTATTATAATATTACGATTACAAATCATTTATATTGATTCAAAAGTTAATAATGTGACTATTTAATGTTGTACATAGCAAGTCTCGGTCAGTCAGCCTTACAAATTTTTCATGAACATTCAATGGCCATATAAAAGGTTGCTTTATTTTTTACCTACAATGATCAAAGTCCGCTCTTAGTAGAGAGTTTATCTTTCTTCCTTTTAATTCAGGAGGACTTTGACACTCTCCAGATATCAGGATTACATATAGGTTAACATTTCCCATTGACATCCAGGAACAATCACAAAATATTGGGTTGCCTGCGTAGAAAAGGAACATATTATCGTAACCTCCGTGAGAATAACATGCACTGCTGAAACTCATGTTACCAGCACATTTTGCTGTAAAAATATTCTGGGTTGTTTTACATTAGGGTTTATCGCTTCAAAAATCCTCAGAAAATATCAAGAAATAATTACTGCTTTTTGGAAGATTTAAAGTACCACATATTTCATAGATCCTCATATTCTGACTGTTCTCAATAGAGCATTCGCACATGACGTCACCAGAGATATTTTTATCTCCTCTGAGAGGGTATTTTACTCCTTGAAAATCAGAAATACTCCTTAAAAAACTAGCCAGGAGTATTTTCACTCTTTGAATTTTTCACAAAGGTTTAGCTTAAGAAAAGGCATTGTGCCCTAGCGGAATCAACAAATAATATTTTTCTACTCAAAAGAGAAGTATACATGGTAGTCAGTAGTTTGTCTTCTTCTTTGAGTGAGTTCCCAAAACAGGAGGCAAGTGGCCAAAACACTGTTCTGTCTCTATTTGTGAATCCCTTTTTGGTTTCAAGCACGGCACCCTTATTATCATACTTTTTAATTGTGTTTTTATACAGAAATAGTAATTTTTTTTTCATTCATTGTTCTGAGGCTTAGGGAGTTTGATTACGGTTTTCGTGTCTCTGTATATGTAGTTTATGCTATTTTCGTATTTCACTCCACATAATTGAATTTCACTCCTCCTAAAAAAAGTCAAGGAGAATTTTTACTCCTCCAAAAAAATTCTAGGAATAACACTGGACGTCACACTTGGCGACGTGGAGGACAAATTGAACGTTGCTTAGGCTGTTGTTAGGGACGTGAAATAGAAGCATCCAATAGAAGCATTCGCACATGATGTCACTGGAGGACAAAAACAACGTTGCTAAGGCCGCTGTTAAGTCCGAGTCATGTGATTGAAAATGCTCTATATCGGCCTATAAGGGGATAGAGACGCGAATCACTTTTAGGGGAAGGGTTAAGTATATTCTTAATAACGAAATCATAAATTAAATTCGAGGAAGCCCCTGTTGGGTCCCCCCATGTTGTTCCTCTTCAGTGATACTTCTGATTTTACTTTTCCTCCCCTTTATTGTAAAATCAGAGAATCTGAATCTCGGAACACTATCAGAAAAGCGAACCTTTTATCCCGAATCCCAAATTCCGGAATGCTCCAAAATCAGGAAAGTTTTCAGATTAAACTAAAAAATCTGCCTTGTTTTAAAGGTAATTTCCACAATCAATTTCAGTGAGAAATTTTCATTTATATTGAAATTGTATTCATTTCATTTCAATAGAGCATTTTCAATCACATGACTCGGACCTAACAACGGCCTTAGCAACATAATATGTTACAGTTTTTTGCCCTACAGAGGTTAATAGTTACAGAAAATGACTAGCCGTGGAATTCTTCTATTGGAGCATTTGCAATCACGTGACCCCATACCTAAAAACCGCCTTAGCAACAGATAAACAACGGCCTTAGCAACAGTTAAAAGCCCTACAGAAGGTACACAGTTAAAAGAAAATAACCGGTTGTGACGTCACCTGAAAACACTCTATAAGAAATTTGAATATTTTTTTTTTTAATTTGATTTAACTATTATTGAGATATTGCCCTTTATACCTGAATTGTAAGGAAACGTGATATTTTAGGATAAAACAAAGGTCATTTTCGGATTCACCGCACCAAAAAACATAGAAAATTATGTTTTAAAGAATATTCTGAATTAAATAACTGGTTTTATTAGTCTATATTCATAAATTTTGAGGCATTTCCCTCATTAACGTAAAACGCAAACTGCCAAGAAAAAACCCTGACGTATAGGAGGAAAACGGAGGTCATATTCGGATTCAACGCACCAAATATTATAATAAATCAGTTGAAATATCCAAAACAGCTTTTAGAAAGTTTTTTTTTTTTTTTGCAGACCTGTGCTATTCGAGTCCTATGCATACAAACGCAACTCGATCGTTACTACGGCGGCGAAATTTTTTTTTCCGATTGACGCAGCTACTAAGTAAACGAGTGGCAAACCTAAAATCAGTACCCACAGCAGAAAAAGCAGTGGCGAGTGCAGGATATCGGGTATCTAATAGAAGTGAGATAACCATCTTTATGGCTTTTTTAGTGCACTCGCCACTGTTTTTTCTGCTGTGGGTACTGATTTTAGGTTTGCCACTCGTGCCTAGCGAGGACAGACAAACTTTAATCGTGCTTACAAGGAAAGGTTATGAGGCTAAACTTACAAAAACAAACGAAAATTTTACAGGCATAAGAAGATGACTCCAAACACTTACTGTGAAAAAATTAGTTGCGGAATTTATTTAGGAGAGGAGTAAATTAATAATGAAAATTTGGGTTCTGAATTGCCCAATCCATTCAGTTAGCACCACTTGGCAACTTGGCGTGCATTTGATTAACCTTTTTGGTTGGCGGATTTAAACTGCTTCAGAGAAAACGCGGCCAGTTCATTTAAGAATTTCTCGGTTTCTCTGCATTTCCCGCCTAGTAGGGTTGCATTTGGCGTTAAAAATGAGGATTTTTTACAGCTCTTCTACTGTAACTCCGAGGCTAATTTTTTTCACAGTATGTGTTTTGAGTCATCTACTAACCCCTGTAAAATTTTCGTCCCTTTCTGTGAGTTAAGTATGGGAACGTTTCCTTGTTAGAACCGATGGTGGGATCGAATTCTTCATAAAAGATGGTGTTAATGCCACATCCCTTCATCTTATTTTCTAATTGAACCTAATTTCGCGCTTTCTTGTTGGACTCGAGATTTTCGAAATTTAACGATAAAACCCGAAATTCCGGAACTCATGATGTAAAAAAAAACGAATTTCTGTTGCTCTCCTCTCCCCGAAAAGTAGGACTCCTGGTATAAGTAAATTATTAATAAGGAAACCATAAATTCAATTCAAAAAGGTCCCTGTTAGTTCTCTCTCGTCGTTCTGCTTAAATGAGACTTCTCATTTTATATTTTCACCTTTTCATTGTAAAATAAACAGGGTGTTTCAAAAGTCTCTTTTACGGCTTTTATTTGGAAACAACGTTTCCTGTAGGGTCATGGAAATAAGGTCTACCGCTAGGTCTATGAAGAATTCATTGAATTGACTTACAGCGTACCAAGCTGCGAAATAAAAAAAGTTTAAAAAAAAAAATTAAAAACTAATGGAGATAGAACGAAAACTTCAGTTCATAAATTGTTGGCAAAGTCATAAAAGTGTTAAATATCAAATCTCATCTCATCAATATCTCAAATATTTCAGATATTTTTTCATGAAATTTTTTTCTGTGCCCTTTATGATTTTGCCAACAATTTTTGTACTGAAGTTTTCTTTCTATCTCCTTTAGGTTAATTTTTTTAACATTTTTTATTTCGCCGCTTGGGGCGCTGTAAGTCACTTCAATGAGTTCTTCATAGTCACTACCGAGGGGTAGATCTTACTTTCATGTCGTTGTTTCCATATAAAGCCGTGAAAGGGACTTTTGAAACACCCAGTATAAAGCTTACCTTTCAGATTTAAATACATATCGCTGTGCAAAGCATGCGGCCCCGGCATCAACTCTCGTGGAAACGTGGTTAGAAAATTATTTTCAAGAACAACTTCTCTCAACTTCGGCATGTCTTGGAAGAGGTCGCGAGGTAAACGCGTCAGTTTGTTGGATCTAAAAGACGATAAATTCCATATTCCATCAGTTTACCGTAAAAATATTTTAAAAAGACTTTAAAAATTTCAAATCCTCATTTAATTAAAAATTTAATTTAGTATCAATTTTTTTTTTCAATTTTATCAAGGTAGGAACAGTAGGTAAAATTCATAATAGGTTTCATTCTTATATCACCCCTATTTTGGTAGTCGTAATAATTTTTTTAATGTGTGTAAATAAAAAGAAAAGAAAAAAAAGATGTAAAGTTGTTATTCTGCATTTTTAAACAACTAAGAACTCTAGAACTTACAACTTAAAAACCTGAAAGCAGTCACATTTTCGTTATTTTCTTTTCTTTGATTTAATGTGCATTATAAAATTTTTGTGTATCTAAGGAAATCTTACACCACCACCACCACCACCACCACCTCTTAAATCCTTAGAGTGGTCGCATGAGGGCGTTCTATGGTAATCAATTCTCATTGAGTAATATCATCCATATTTGAAAAATAAGATGAAATAAGGGTATTAAAACATAGCTCCAGTCAATACCTAATGCTTAGTTATCAGCCACGTAAACTTAAAACAATATAAAGCTTACGTTATTAATTTAAATTAGTTTAAAAAAAACTCGAGTAGTCCACTGAAAATAGAGTAGAACCTTGGACAAATTGCAATAAAAGGTTTCTCAACGGTTTTCACTCAAGAAAGACCCCAATAATAACATACTAAAAATCGGACAAAATCAAACCATGGGAAATTTTTTTTTCTTTTTTTTCCAATTTTTAAAAAATGGCCAAAAAAAAAAATTCTAAAAACCAAAACAATAATATAGACATGTGATACATGTTTTTGAGTGCTGAAACAGAATATAGCCTTTAGATTTGAAAAAAACAAATTGAAATTTCAATTTTTAAAATTAATTAAAATAATTAGCTATATGAAAAAATTAAAAAAAAAAACCCTAAAAATCTAACAAAAATTTCAAAAGTGAAAAATACAACGGTTTTAATTTAGAAATGACCTAAGTATTAACATACTAAAATTTAAAAATTTTACGAGATGAAAAATTGGTAGTAAATAAAATATTTTTCTTTTTTTGAAATTTAAATTTTTTTTCAAAATGGTGCCCTAAACTTTTGAGGCTTTTGAAAAGGTCATTTTTCAATGAATATTGTCCACAGATAGTTATATAATGGAAAACCGGTTGAATTTACTCTTAACTAATTAGTTAATTAATTAATAAATTGAAATTGGTGAAATGTAGGTCTAACTTCCAAACAAGTAAAAACAGGTAATACTTTGTCATACTTCTATCAAAAGTTTTTGGAAATAACATGTAATACTATTAAAAACAAAAAAGTTTTAAAAAATTCAATTTTTAAAAAATTTAAAATTTTAATATTACTATACATTACTTGTAATACATGTTTATAGGTCAATTTTTAAATGTGATGCCGAAAAATGTAATGTTTTCCAATAAAAATTGAAACAGAGTTTAAAATTTAAAATTTTGAAAAAAATTCTTAATTATGTAAAGATAGTCTGGAACAAATTGCAATAAAAGCATTTTCAACGGTTTTCACTTAGAAGTAGCCTAAATAACAACATACTAAATATCGGACAAAATCGGACTATGGGAAATTTAATTTTTAATTTTTTTTTTATAAAAACAGGCATTATAAAGCAAAAAATTCATTTTTTTTTCGTAAAGGCATGTAATATAGTGCTGTCCTTTAAAAACAACCCACTGTTTAATATTTTCTCCATTAAAAGCTTAATAAAAAGGATAATTTAATCGAATAAAAAACTGTTGTAACGGCTCATCCTCCTTAACATTTTAGTACTTAGCATGTTTAATTCCAATTGTCCATTACAAATTGGCAGTCAATTAAGTAAGAATTTGAAAAAAAACCCTACTTTTTCCTAGAAGGACTCTAATTGGCAGACTGAGCTAAAACTATTTTATTCTCATAGTAATGAGGTAACATAAAAACGCGCGAAAAATGCTCTAATGTCTTTATAACATACATTTTTACAAAATCTGTAAATCTGAAGCACATTTTTTGCCAAAAATCTACATTATCTCAGCTTGTTTAAAAAATAAGTAAATCAAACGTTCTTTGACCAGTTTTTACATCCCTGACACTTTACGAGGCATAGAAGGACAGGGTATATGAGATGGTAAAATTATTTTAATTATTTAATTAAAAAATCTCAATGGGTTGTTCGTAGGGTACAATTTAAAGTGGGTTGTTTTTAAAGGACAGCACTATACATGTTTATAGGTTAATTTTCGATTATGATTCGGGAAAACTTCATATTTCTGCAAAAAAATTTAAAATAGAGTTAAACATTTTAAATATTTTAAAAATTAAATTTCTTAGTCTTAAAATAGTCCGATTTTGTCCGATTTTTAGTATGTTGTTATTTAGGCTATTTCTAATTGAAAAACCATTGTAAAAGCTTTTATTGCATTTTTTTTCGCGTGTAGGGACTAGTTTTACATAATAAAATTTTATATTTTTTACATTTTAAAATTTTCAACTCCTTCAATTTTTATGTCAAAAATATTAAATTTTTCAGCATCCCGATTGAAAATTAACCTGTAACATTACATGCCTTTACGAAAAATTTTTTTAATTTTTGGCCTTATTAGGCTGATTGCGCACGAGCGACTTTTGTCACGGTGAAAAAGACAAAATTGTTGCCTTGGCTATTGAAACAAGTTCAAGTATTGGTAGAGTGCGCGCACTAGGCGACTTGACACTTGGCCGATTGCCAAGAATGGACTCTAACCGTCTGACGTCACACGGAACCAACACGTGACCTACTGAGCTTGCGATTGGTTATCACAGATACTACACAAGTAGATCTACTAGTGTAGTATCTGTGGTAACCAATTGCAAGCTCATGTGTAGGTCACGTGTTGGTTCCGTGAAGTCTCGAACCAGATAGGCGGTTAGAGTCCATTACTTCATAGAGATCCATTGTTTTCCAGTGATATTTTTGATACTAGTAATCCTGGTCGCCGTGACTTTAGTCACTCGTGCGCGCCCAGCCTTATGCCAGTTTCTCTCTATCTCTCTATATTAAAAAAAAGTAACGGTTACCGCCGCCGCCGCTGCCGCCGCTGTTTCAGAAATTTTTATTTTTAAACTATTTGGCCTCTCACAACGCAAAAACTACTTGACAGAAATTTATGAAATTTGAAAATTTTGTAGAGGAATGTTTGGAGAACAATTTCGAATAAAAAGCTAATTGATGTGATTATTAGTTCTGGGGTATTTTTAAGGTCAAAGTTGAAGTTTTTGTTTTTTCGCCGCGTAATCGCGTTCAGCGAAAACTATTAGCAGCAGAGCTTTGATTTTTTGCAACCTCATACTCTGATATCTGAAGATGTGCACTACGTCGCCCTTTTTTCGAATTTCGAATTAGGTTTGGAGTAATTAATTTTTAAAGTTTCGAAATTTTTGTTACTTTTTCGGTTTTTTTCGATCTAAAAGAAAAACTAATCACAATAGGAGTATGATTTTTTAACCACTTATGCTCTTATTTTTTAGAAAAAGATTAGCGTTTAATTCTTTGAAAAATTCGAATTAGTTTTGGAATTATTAAGCATCAAAGTTTCATTTTTTTTATAGTTTTACTAGGTCTTCATCAGACACGTTTAATGTTTATTGGAGATTTTTTCATAGATATATATACTAACGTAACTGGATAGACTGTTCAACAGTAAAAAAATGCAGCCGTTGCCACCGCTGTTGCCAGATCGTTGGGCGTATGAAATTTCGCAGATCTCCATAGAGCTTCATGTTGTTTTGCGATTAAAAATTTTATATTAGGGGTTTTGAATAATTAAAACTCAAAAATGGATTATTTAGGGCAATGTAGTTTTTAATTAAGATAGTGCACTAGTTATTTTATTAGCTCCCTTTCCTTTTAAATATTAATTAAAATCTCAACACACGTTTTTCAGTGGCGTTTTTAGATTGACGGTTGAATTGAAACATTATTGAAGTTTGTTTTTACTTATTTTTTTTCAAGATATTTATGATTTTATGCTGAAAATTGCATCTTGAGAATGTTGTTTTAAATAAATAATTAGCAGGAATGATAATCTTCAATTCTTTCAAAAATCATGAGCAAAATTAGGTTGTTTTCTTCAACTTTTTAGTACAACTTCAAATATTTAGGGTGAGATATTTAAAAGCTTAAAATGTATTAACAGATGTACTAAAAAATACACCTAAATGTAGAACAAAGTGGGTTTTTTTGGAAATATTACAATGAAGAAAGGAATAGGATTAAATACAATATCTTTATTATATCAGAAAAAATCACATTTTACCACAACTAATTTTTCAGCATCAATTGTGCTGTTATAAGAACAGATATTTTTAATCTTAAGGGGACATCCATAAATTACGTGAGGTCAAAAAGGGGGAGGAGGGGTCTAGCAAAAGCTTACCAAATCTCACCTGGGGGGAGGGGGGAGTCAATTAAAATTTCACGTCAACTTTTAGTTATGAAAATATAATTTCTTTTCTTTAATATTTCTATAATATTTTTCTTTTATATTTTTTAACACAACTTCAGAAAAAAGTAGCAGATTAGTCAAAACAGCGGAGTTAAGAGCATGTTTTTGATTTAAACACTCTTATTTGTATCTAAACTTTTGAAAGTGAATTGTCTATTAAGACTGATAAAAGGCCTTTCAAAGAAATTTATTTGTTTAAAAGTGATTGAGAAAATCTCACGTGAGGGAGAGGGGGGATCCAGCAAAATCTCACTAAATCTCACGAAGGGGGAGGGAGGGAAAAAACACCTCACGTAATTTATGGATGTCCCCTAAAATTACAATTTGAAAAAAATTTAGTTGGTTCAAAATCCTTTCTATGGATGGCCTTCACCCATTCTCTTACTACCTCAGGTCTTTTGAAAGGAAATCTGTAAAAGTAAAATAAAATCATCATTGGGTGAAGTTTAATTTTTGACAACACATAACGATGGTGAAGACGAGAAACCTTGTATCTCCAATTTTTCCGAAATTGAGATTTTTATTGCTACCTACCTATTACAAACTACTCCACCGATATTAGTGTTTGCAGCGCTGACAAAGTGAGTTTTTAGCCTTAAAATCGATTGTAGAGGTTCCTCTACAATCCCAACAATTACAATACAATGTATACAATCTACAAAGTAGAGAGAGAGAGAGAAAGAGAGTGAGAGGGAGAGAGAAAGGAGTTTGAATAAAAAACTTGGAAATTGGCGTCGTAACGAGGTAAATAGGGTGTCATGGCCATGGTCATAGGCACCCAAAAACAGTTTTTTTGCTCTCCTGAAAAGTTGAGATTTTGGAGATATACGAGTTTTCTCGTCTTCACCGTCGATAAATCACATTGAACTAGTTCCGCGCGTGTCATTTATTCACGTTTATTTATTATTGTTTTGAATTCTCTTTCAAAATTTTTTCAAAATTTAAGAATGTCATTGTTTTAAAATAAAAGATGTATTTTTTAAACGTTTGAGCTTTTAATATATCCAACTCTGGAAAATGCTCCCACATCAATGACATCTCCACAAATTATAGAGATTTTGATATTTATTATTTTCTAGGAAGGTCAAATAAGTTGATAAAAATTAAGTGATGCAAGTATTACAAATCTTGAATGTTGACTGAATTTTAATAACTATAAACATGTTAAGCTGGCTTGAAATTGTTTTAAAAGATAACTAGATTTATATATATATTTAATTGAACTGAGTAGTGAAAAAATATCATTTGGTTCATAAGGAACAAACAATTCCTTACTCTTAAAGCGAAATGATAAACAATCATGGTGATCACACTTGTTTTATAAATTATATATACTAAGCTTCACGATTTATTAACTGATAACATAATTTGCTTTATAATATTGATGGCTAAGATAATAGTTAACATTTTGATACAATATTTTGGTTTTGTAAAGGTAATAAATATTAGGATAAACAATTTTCCTAACCTATAAGCCATCAATAACAAAACAACGAGATTGAAAATAAAGGATGTAAAACATTAAAATTAGCATCAAAAATAGTTTGTACTTACCGATGGAAGCTTATGTTCTTATTTTTCAAAACCTGCTTGTTCTTGCAATTATATGCAACGCAGCAGTGAACCATATTTCTGAAGCACAGGACCACAGACCTCCAGGAATCATACGCCCAACAAAATGGATGCCAAAAGTTTCAACTGGTCGCATTTTTATCGGGGCGTTGCCATACGAGCAGTCCATCCAGTTAGTATATATATATCTATGGATTTTTTTAAGTTTATTTTTGACGGTTCACTAGATTGTCGCGAGCACGGATATTTAAAAGTTTTGTGGGTGCACGTTTTTTTCTCTTAGTTTGTTAGTGATTGTTAGTATACTTTTTTCAAAACCCTCTATATACAAAGCCTGACAACTACGTCACTGTGACGTCAAAGGTGGCGGAAATCGCTAAATTTCCCATGTTAAGTCTATGGAGCATAAAAACTTACTTTCTTAACTCCTTACGTTATGTATGCCTTCAAGGCTGATAATACTGTTCTGGAAACTCAAAATCTTTCGTTTAGAATCAAAATTTTGTCCCTTTTGTACAGTTTTTTTGTATTTTCATTCAGTTTTTTAGCCTTAGGACTAACATGGCTTTTAGTTCAGTTTGCAAATAATGAATGCATGTCATGTAGGTTTTTTTCACAATATTAAGTTTATCTAGAAAATTAAAAAAAAAATCACTAGTAAAATAAAAAGTAAAATACATTAAAAATTAAAACAAATAGTTGAATTTTCGAATTCTTCCAACAGTAAACAATTTATTTAATTAAACTAAACTCTTTAATTTATTGTAAGATTAAACTGATGAGAATCAAGCATTATATTTATTGTTGCGGGAAATGCACTAGTAGCACTAAGTTCTAGTTAATTCTTCTGATTTGTATTTTTACATTTTTCTCAGATGGCATCACGTTTTTGTTTGTTGTTCCATCAATTTTGTTAAATTAAAAGACATTTTTGATACTTTATGCTTATTTCAGATTTCTACTTATTAAACTCTGGTTTGAATAGCGATAGCCATTAAAAATTAATGTCACGGCGTATGTTTTTACATCGATACATTAATGTTAATAACAAAAACACGAATATTCCTTGTTCAGTGTTAAGAAGTCAAAATTATAAAACATGGCGTCGTTTTGCATGTGACGTCAAAGGTGGCGGAAAGTGTGACGTCATCCGTCCGAGTTGTGAGGCCATTATATAGAGGGTCTTGCTTTTTTCTATTTCTATTTTTTTCTATTTTTTGCTTTTGAAATACTAGAGAAATAAATATAAATCGGATGAAGGGTGGAGATTTTTGTTTGGAAGTTGCGTGTTTTTCTGATTAATATTAGCTCATTGTTAGATTAGTCCTTGTTTTAAGAGTTAATTAGATTGAATGCGTTTTTAAGTTCATGTGGTTATTAAAATGTTTAAGGAAGGATAGTTTATGTATTTTGGAAAAATTAATATTTTTCAATATTTGTTGAACAGGTTGGGAAAATATTTCTAATAAATTAGTGATAAGGGAAATAAAATATTTTAGATTGGATAAGGGTTTTCATTAGAATTGGTAAATTCTACAAGCGAGCATTGCTCGCTGAGATCGCGAAGCGATCTTAAAAGAACTGCGAAGCAGTTCCGGGGGTTGGTGAGCGATAGCGAGCAGGGGGCAGGCCCCCTAATATTAAAAAAAATAACTGTCACCGCCGCGCCGCCGCCGCTGTTTTAGAAATTTTTATTTTTGAGCTCTTTGACCTTTCACAACGCAAAAACTACTTGATAGAAACTTATGCAATTTGAAATGTTTGTAGAGAAATGTTTGGGGAACATTTTCGAATGAAAACCAAATTGATGTGATTATTAGTTCTGGGGTATTTTTAAGGTCAAAGTTGAAGTTTTTGTTTTTTGGCCGCGTAATCCAGTTATCCAACTATTAGCAGCAGAACTATGATTTTTTGCAGCCTCATACCCTGATGTATGAAGATGTGCACTACGTCGCCCTTTTTTCCGAATTTCGAATTTGTTTTAGAGTAATTAATTTTTAAATATTCGAAATTTTTACACTTTTTCGGTTTTTTCGATCTAAAAGAAATATTAATCACAATAGGATTATTATTTTTTAACCACTTATGCTCTTATTTTTTAGAAAAAGATTGGCGTTTAATTCTGTGAAAAATTCGAATTATTTTTGGAATTATTAAGAATCAAAGTTTAATTTTTTTCATAGTTTTACTAGGTCTTCATCAGACATGTTTAATGTTTATTGGAGATTTTTTAAGTTTTATTTTTAACGGTTCACTAGATTGTCGTGAGCACGTTAGAAATTTAAAAGTTTTGTGGGTGCACGTTATTTCTCTAAGTTTTGACGATAGTATTAGTAGACTTGCCTTATAATTTTTTTAATATATTCTGATAACTGAGTTACTTAGGTAAATAAGTTTTTAAGTTCCTTTGGTTTTTGTGATACTCAGATATTTGTCAGCATTTGCTATACTAAAGGTTTTTGGGAAAGATTTCTCTTAAATTAGTGGTAAGAGAAATAAAATATTTTAGATTGGATGAGGGTTGTCATTAGAGTTGGTGAATGCAACAAGCGAGCTTTGCTCGCTCAGATCGCGAAGCGATCTATTAAGAGCTGCGTAGCAGTTACGGGGGTTGGGGAGCGATAGCGAGCAGGCCACTTAGTTTATAAAAAAAAATTAAATTTCCCATACTCCGATTTTGTTCGATTTTTAGTATGTTGTTATTTAGGCTACTTTTGTTTCACATTTATTTATTTTATTTTAGCCTTTACTTTTTTTCAAAAGTAAAGGCTATATTCGGTTTCAGCACTCAAAAATAACCTAAACATATAACCTATGTCTATATTATTGTTTTTTTTTTCCGAAATTTTTTTTCGGCCATTTTTTTAAAATTAAAAAAAAATTCCCAAATTCCCAAAAATTATAATCCAATTTTGTCCGATTTTTAGTACGTTATTATTGGGGTTATTCCTGAGTGAAAACCGTTGAGAAACCTTTTATTACAATTTGTCCGAGGTTCTGCCTTTTTTTCGCTATTTTCAGTGGACTAGAACTAGAGACTGACTATTTTAAAGAAATTCTTCCAGATAACCTTATATTTGAGACACTATCACTGCTGAACTTTCATGCTGATGCGTGATTCTGCTGATTGCTGCTGATTTGTGATTTGTTGATGCGTGCATTCTTGGCGTCGCGTTGTGTTGCCAAGCTTTAGCACATGCCCTTGATTTAGGCTAAACATTTTTTTTGGGATTCAATTAGTGACCCTTCTCAAGTTTTGTGTCACCATAGAAAATAATAATGTATGAAAAATTTAAGCTCATTCTGACAGTAATAACACGTGCCGCAAAGGCCTTGAAGTTTCGAAAAAGTGCTGATATTTCAACAAAACAACCAAAAACTCAAAGATTAAATTCTCACATTTTGTTCATGATTTTAATTTAGGTGAACTAATATAGTTAAAGACATAATTTTCCAAGTTTCATTATTATATCACCCCTATTTTGGTGGTCGTAATAATTTTTTTTATATGTGTAAAAAAAGAAAAGAAAAAAGATGTAAAGTTGTTTTTTCTGCATTTTTAAACAGCGCAAGAACTAGAACTTACAACTTAAAAACCCGAAAGCAGTCACATTTTCGTTATTTTCTTTTCTTTGATTTAATGTGCATTTTAACCACCTTTTTAAAAATAAAAAAAAGTGAAGGTGAAATTTATGCACATAAAATTAAGTTGGGAAGCTCTGTAAAATTTTGTGACGAATTTGTTAATTAGTTGTCCTTTCTGAAATTTATATGAAATTATTTGCATGTTTTAACTCATATGAACATTCTCAAGCAATTTTACGAATTTTCCACGAGTGAATCGCTCTTGTTATATATGATTTGAGAATTTTTGCATTTTTAATTTTCCTGACATGATTAAATTTTATTTTTTACTTGAAATTTTGGAGAAATGTTTATTATAGAGTTAAAAAGTTAAATTAAAAAAGAGTTAAAACTTAAAAACTAAATATTTTTTTAATTTAATTTTTTTTTAATTTTGAAAAATGAAGGGAGAAATTTGAAGGGTGTAATCTTTGGTTTTTTAGTTGTTAGTTGTTTTGTGAAAAAATCTGCATTTTTTAAAATTTTTTTAGGCCTTGGCGGCACGGGTTATTATTTTTTGATTCAGCTAAAATTTTTCTTAAAAATAATTTATTTATATCATGGAACAAACTGGGGGGACGTCGCATAAAATTAATCAATCAAATAAAAATTAGGACTGACCTAATGCAGGTTTCTCACTCATTTTCACAAATAAAATTCACTCACTTTTCCAGGTCAATTTTGAAGATTTTTCGGTGAAAAAACTTTGGATAGGGGAGAGTGGGGTAATAAGAATCTGGGGTAATAAGGATTTTCTTATTTTACTGCTTTGTGTGTAAGCCTAAAAATCTGAAAAAAATCACACAATATCTTTCAATTCTCCCCTACATCACATAAAATTTTTATCGTTTTACGATAATTTTTCAGGGAAATATAGTCGTTGAAAGTTGGTTCTGTCAACAAAACCGAAAATACAAAGTCACGTCTTTTCGACTATTTCAAGTTATCTTGTTTTTATAAATAAACTAGCTGACTTACCCGGCCTTGCACGGGTTGACTTAATTAATAAAAATTGTTTAAAAGTTTATCAAGGTATATGTATTTTCTTTTTCTGGATTAGCAGTCACTTAACACCCCGTCGTCTTTTTCATCCCGGTTCCTTACTGTGAAAATATACCCTAATTCATCCCGTCCTGCTGGTTTATCAAGTTATATGGTTTTTCTTTTCCTGGTTAGCAATTACTTATCTTCCTGTTGTCCCCGTCGTCTTTTTCATCCAGGTTCGATACTGTGAAAACATACCCTAACCCGCATCCCGTCCCGCATTTAAATTTGGCTGTTACCTTGGCTGTAAAAGAACAATCTATTTGAGATCATTAGGTTTATCAAGTTATCAAAGATTTATCGAGTTATATGTCTTTACTTTTTCTGAATTAACACTTGTCGTCCCCGTCGTCTTTTTCATCCCTGTTCCTTTCTGTGAAAATATACTCACCCCGTCCCGCATTTAACTTTGGCTGTAAAACAACAATCCTAATCAAATCAGCAGTCTTTTGAAATCCAGTGTTTAAAACCTTAAACAAAATTTATATGAAGTATCTCTGGTGTCCTTTCAAAATTCCGCATATGTTTTTATAAATCACTCGATAATATCTTAGCAAGTAAAAATTACAACCCTCTTAAAGCCTTGGGAATAATTTCCTACCGGATGTTAGAAACCGTATTCTTTCTTATGAAATTTTTCATCGTTTTCCAAAAAGGATATTACCTTAATCAAAAAATATAATCCCGATGAGTAATTTAGTCAACAACTCCCGCTAAAGCAAAACATTAAACATAATCTAATTTAATTTTAATTCAAAAATGATAAAGAATACGTTTTTTATTTGTATGATACATCTCCTTAAAAAATTTTTTTTATCAAAATAATAAATAGTTAAATCTCATTTTCATTTTGATATGATAGCCAACTTCTTTTAAAGCTATTACTTTGAAAAAGTAAAAACCATAAAAACGGATTGCTAGTAATAAAAATTTAATAAAACCTAGTGAATAAGTCTAGTAAATTAAAATTACAAATAAAGGAAAATGTTGTTTCAAAATTAATTATTTCAATTTATATGTTTCTTGAAACTTGTTAAAATTTTTGAACAGAAATTTACACTGTTTTTCGTCTTAATTTGTTATAAATTATGAAATTTTTGAAATTATATTTTAACAAATGAGGCCAGACGAAAACTCAAGAGATAAATAAACCTACTGCAATTTATGCATTTCAACAATGCACAATGTTATTTCAATGGGAAAAACGGAGTCGAAAAAGCTCCGAAAAACAGGGATGGAGTCGTTGGATTTTTAAATCCTTTCTTAGTGCGCGTCGCATAGCAGAGAGGAACGTCTCTGTCAAATTTCAAGCCTCTGGGTCCAGTAGTTTCGGAGATTTCGTGTTGAGCGTTTGTCACTTACCAGTGAGTCAGTCAGTCAGTGGTATTTCGCTTTTATAGATATAGATTATCTTCCGATTTTTTTAGTCAACTCTTTTAGGGGTTCAAAGAGCTATATAATGCACTTTTTGTTTTTCAATTTAGGATTGAGGATCATTCTTAAACATGCCCGTTTCTTATTACCCCACTAGCGCTTTCAGCGCTAGACCCGGCGTTGCCCGGGCGCAGTATAACATATATATGTACCTATCTATACGCATTTAAAGCACAACGCATCTGCGAAATCTAAATTTCCCTCTGCCCCCTCTCTTGTGATTGGCACTGCAAGGAAACCCATAAAATGAATTAAGAAACTAACCGCGATAACTTGCTAGTGGAAGAAATGCAAAACTAAGTTTATACAAAAGTAAACAAACTGCATAAGATTGCTGTTAGAGTTATAAATGCAAGCCTGAAGTACTTGGACTCAAAGAATTAAATGAAACTATTTTGATTCGAAGAATTAAAAAAATCAGTGTATGAAAAGTGTACAAATAATACTGAAACCAAAGTAAGCCTGAGCTGCCTCAAAAACCAAACAGTTGAATTGTTATCTGTCCCGTTAAATATTGCCAAGCTGTTTTCAAGTATGGTGACAGTGGTATAGAACCACGTAAAACTAACTCAATAATACCAAAAATCAGTAATTGCAAAAATGCAGCCTTCAGTGCACTAAATAAAATTCACAACTGCAGTGAAAGTGGTATCTAACGACGTAAACAAAGTTATGAATACACAAACAACAGTAAGAGAAACCACGTAAACTCAACTCACTAATAGCGAAAATCAGTAAACGTAAATAAGCAACCTTCGGTGCACTAACTAAAATTCACAACTACAGTGAAGCTCAGGAAGTGTATAAAAAGCCACTGATGTAATATGTAATAACTTAAATTAAATTATGTAACTAAACATAAACAATTCTCAAACAAAAGTAAGACTTAACTACTTCAAAACAAAAGCAAGTAATGTTGAATTTGAAAGTGTGGAAGAAATGCACAACTGTATTGAAACAAAAGTAAACAGCTACATAGATTTGCTTAAGTGTTAAAAATGCACACATAAAAGTAAGACTAAAGTAGTAAGATTCAAAGAATGAAATAAAAATCAGTAACAGGATAGCGAAAGCGATAGCATAACACAAAGAAGCGACGAACATCAGCAAGATCATGCACCGGCGCGTCGCAATGCCGTAAATCTAAACAAAGTGAAATATAACATTACAGACGGCGTTAAATAGAATAAATAAAACCTATGAACAAAACCGCAGAATGAAATTATCAATCATTGTAAGAGTAAGAATGAGTAAGAAGTACTCAAACAAAATAAACACGAAATGACGAAATAACACCGTTCGCCGAGTAAACCGGATGTAAACAACAGCCGCTACAGGCAGGATTATTCTTAACATAAGGAAATTCTGAGAGGACAAATCTTTCAAGGAACAACCAATCGCGGGGAGTAGGAAAGAGATCTTTCGACCAATGAAATGCTCAAACGATAGACCACCGACCGTCGTATTTCAAATTTCATTTCCGGTATTTCTATTTTATATATTATGATTTAAACAAAACTAAGGGGTAATAAGAAACATCGGTATTTTATACAGAAAAATATCATTGGACTATTTTCGACTTTATTTTGTTGTTATTTTATTGTATTTAATTTATTTTTCAAGTTAAAAAATTGAATTGAATTAAGTTTCTTATTACCCCATTTTCCTGAAAACCGAGGGGTAAAAAGAAACACTTTTGCTCACCATTTTATTATTTATTGAAAAATTTATAAGTAATTTATTGAAATTTTATATCAAATTTACGTTTTAAGTTAAATGAAGGTGAGTAAAGTACATTATTAAGTTGGTATTTAATATTCACGTTGCCGAGAAATTAATTAAAAAAAACCCTATAGAAACACATTGGGGCGGGGGGAATAGTTTCGAGGGTTTCTAGGTTTCGAGGGTTGAAGCATTCGAACCTGAAGGAAGAAGGTAGCGCTGAGTTTATAAAGAGGAAGAGAAACCGACCTTTAAAAATCTGAGTTTGTAGAAAAAAATGGAGGGTTTTTTTTGGGGGGAGGGGTAATTTTTAGTCTCACAAGATTAAATAAGAGAAACACCATTTTATTTGTTTTGTCATGATTTTAAAGTGTTATATCAAAAAATATAGCGTTGTTAAAAACTTTCATTTGTAACTTTGTTAGCCTAATTTTTAACTGAACATATAGTATCTCTAAAGATTTTCAATGAAAATTTTTGAAAATTACTATGGTTATAAAATACACTTTAGAGATTATATTACTACTTTCATTTGATTTTTAATTGTTTTTTATTAGTAAAATTACTGGCTTGTTTCTTATTACCCCTCGTGGGGTAATAAGGTTACAGTCGCCTGGGGTAATAAGACACACGTAAAAAAATCCCTTTCACCTTTACTTAGCAGGTTCGTTATTTTTTCAAAGAAAGCTGATAATGATATAAACATTCTGTAAAAAAAATCAGCTTCATAACCCTAAGGGAAAATCCTGTGGAATTTTGCATTTTCCTTATTACCCCGTTTTATCCTTATTACCCCACTCTCCCCTACATGTTGCTTTTTTGAACATATATTTTCTATAAATAGTATTTTTTTTTTCACTTTTTAGAGCCAAAATTGACACGCAAACATAAAAAATTGTTCATTTTCCAGGTACTCTGTTGGATTTTCTAGCAAAAATTAACTATTTCCCCTGACTTTTTAGGTTAATTTAAAATTTCCTGACTTTTCCAGGTATCCCTGACCCGTCGGAACCTGCTGATGTGCATTGTGTATAGCTCATCTTTTAGCATAGCTGACAGGATTTATTGTTAAAATTTTTACAGAGAACTTGATTGTAGATAAAAAAAAAAACACCACAAAAACTTACCCGAGATCTATCGTCTCGACCCAACAATTCTGAGGGAAAACATCTCTGGTGATATTCTCAAGCAACGAATTAGTAAGAGCAAAATATTTCAACCTCCATAAACCATAAAAGATTCTAGGGTAGATGTATTTCGTTTTTGTGTTTACTAGACGCAATTCCGACAGGTCGTTAGAATAAATTGCACTGAATCTGTAATCGATGACGGGTAAAGACACATCCGATATATTCAAATATCTCAATTTCATGTTCGAAAGCATTCTCCAATCAAAACCCCGCAAAAATTTAACATTTTTCAAAACCAATGCTTCGGTGCCCATTTCTTTTGTGGGTATGGAATCGAACAGAGCATCGAAGATACTGTCTACGATTTCCATAGATTTGATTGTGGAACCCTTCAGAGTTGCACTTGGTATGTACATCATACTACAATTGGTGAACTGTAAGAGATCCAGATACGGGTTGTTGAACCCTATTTGCTTAGGAAATACTTCTGTGAAAACTTTAAGCTGCCGTGGGGCTGAGATTTCGTTGCAGGTCACCCGTGTCGTTGTCGTATAAAAATCGCTGTAACACTTGCAAGGAGAGAAGATAGGTGATGGAGGACACATTTGCTCACAATTAACCTTCCAAACGATGGAAAAAACAATAGCCAACAGGGTACAAGTTATCCGAGACATGGTTCCACCTTGGATTATAACACAGATTTCATCTACTAGTTCACTATGTATTGTTGTAACCATTCACTAGTAACTCCACACGTTCATATGCAAGCCTCCCATTTCTTTGAGTATCAATTTTTGGCCGGCAGTAAGCACTGATCAGATTGATGATAAATATCCGAAGTCTGCTGAAGAAGCGATAAAATGTACAGCAAAATAACTTTTTGAAACAAATTCAGATATGCTGAATTGCTGATAGTAGAATCGATAGATTGCTTATCGACAGACTAGACCCGATCTCGGCACATAGAGCATTCGCACATGACGTCACTTGGAGGACAAAAACAACGTTGCTAAGGCTGTTGTTAGGGGCGGGAAGTAGAAGCATCCAATAGAAGCATTCGCACATGACATCACTGGAGGATAAAAACAACGTTGCTAAGGCCGTTGTTAGGGAAAGTCATGTGATTGAAAATGCTCTATAGACGTATTCAGGCCTCATAGTGAACTAAATATTTAGGGTTAAAAATATTTTAAGGATTTGTTTTTGACTTTGTCGTTACGATACTGGTTACTTAAAATAAGTTGCTTTTAAAAATAGAAATTACTGAGTTAAAACCGGGGAAAATTCGGAATAAACAATAAAAAACCCCGATCGAATCAAGTTTGTCAAATCGCGATCAGCTTCCAAACGCTTTATCTGTTTGAAACTCATGCTTCGCTACTTATTATATTTTATAAATACATAATTTAATAGAGAAGGAAAAAAGAAAATGGCAGTCCAGGATTCCTTTAACTTTCTGAAGGAAAATTCCTTAAAATTGGAAAATGATGATTAATTTTTCTTAAAACTAAATTGTGTATTTATGTTTATTATTTACCTGTATAACAAACATAATGGGGGGACGGATGGCCTGTTCGGTTTGCTCCTCTGCCTTTCACGCCAGCAGTCTGCGCACTGCTCCGTCGTGAGTTCGATTCTCACCTCGCCCCTGGGTGTATTTTCCTTCTTTGTGTCAGTAAAAATTCTGTTGTGTCTGTCTTACTTGACGAAGGTGTATAAGCGGATCCTTGAGATCAAGCACACATACCGGAAAATATATGTAAAACCAACCAACCAACAAACATAATGCATTTAATTTTAAAAATGTGTTCATCGTATCGATGGCGTCAGGAGAAAACCTCGTATAATCGAAAATCTAGATGGCTTACCGATAGATACAGTATAAGTGAGCAATATTCGTTTCCTTGCCAAAGACCATTTTTAGTGGTAAACAGGTGGGGTGAATTTTAATGAGCTGTTAAAGCAAAAAAAGCAGGTGTTATAGGCCCCGTTTACATGCGCCACTCTTATACCAGGGTATTTATAATGCAGGGGAAATGGATATTGAAAACCGTGCTATATACTTTTTTACATGGCCAGTCCTCAAATCCCGGGTATAGACGTCATTGGTCCCATCATTATTTGCGATTTGTGTTTGTTTACATTTTGTTATCTGTTTTCGTCTTGGAATTTTGCGTTCATCATGGATTATTTTCAAGTTATTTCGCCATTTAAGTTAGTAATCAATCTTAAATATCCAATTGAAATAGAAAAGAACAACTTACTTTCCAACAAGTACCAACTAAAGCCTAACATGGATGATTTTTGCTTTGAGTGAGACCGAATGCATCATGGGAAAGCCGGGTATTCAAATTCCCGAGTAAATAGGTGGATTTATTTATACCCTGCATTTTTTCCCTTTCATAGGGATTGCTGGGTATACCGGCCACTTATACCCGGGTATATGGTCCATGTAAACGGGTCCATAATCTCTCACAAGGAGACTAATTTTTTGTTCCATCTGGCTTTTTTCTGATAACCTCGTGGATAAAAGCGCTTGGCGTGGCCACAGAGTAGGCGTGGCCATGGATTATGCAGTTCGCTGGCATCATCCAATAACCTATCTTTGATTTGAGGAATATACAGAACAAGACAACGAAATTAGTTTCCTCGCCAAACAGATTTTCATTAACGACCACTAAAATTGCATTTTAATAAGCTGTTAGAGAAAACAGCAGGTGTTCCAAAGACTCACAAGAAGACCTATATGTATTTTTTTATTATTTTACTCTAATGCAGTGTTTCCCAACCTTTTTCGGTCCATGCCCCACCAAAGACTTTCTAAATTTTCCATGCCCCCCTCCATGTCCTTTACATTTTCAAAAATCTTTCTTGAAAGTTCATAAAACCTGGTGGTCCATGCCCCACCTCGGGGGCAATTTAGTTGAAAATTTTCAAATTGCCCCCCTAGAAATTCATATTGCCCCCCGGTGGGGCGTGCGCCCCACGTTGGGAAAAACTGCGTCTAATGCTATCTATGAACATTGAGAGAAACTTGAGAAGTGCTCCACTCCACTCGCTCTACCCTTAGGCTGCGGTCAGCCAAAAAATCAGTATGGTATCTGTTCAAAAAATCTGCAGTATCTGGTTATCGGACAATAGGAAAACCGCAATCAACCCCTTCAATGGTCCCTCCAACAAAAGACAGCCCTCGGGGAGGAGCGAGAAGTCACTATCGGGTGTCTGCTAATTGACTGGGGGGAATGACTTCGGACTCCTTCGCTTTTGTTGGAGGGGTCATGAATGGGGAGACAGGGCAGATTTTTTGAAGAGATACCATAGGTTTTCTGGCTGACCGTGCCCTTAGGCTGCGGTCAGCAAGAAAATCAGTATGGTATCTGTTCAAAAAATCTGCAGTATCTGGTTATCGGACAATAGGAAAACCGCAATCGACCCCTTCAATGGTCCCTCCAACAAAAGACAGTCCTCGGGGAGGAGCGAGAAGTCACTATCGGGTGTCTGCTAATTGACTGGGGGAGGTGACTTCGAACTCCTTCGCTATTGTTGGAGGGGTCATGAATGGGGAGATAGGGCAGATTTTTTGAAGAGATACCATAGGTTTTGGTGGGCCGTAGACTTTCTAGATGTAATAAAACTTGGATGTAATAAAACAATTATCTCCAGGAAGAAACCTGAGTTTATGGCGCCGGTGTCTTCATGTGGTGAATTTTCGACAGCTCTCAGGGGCGAGTGCGAGGGGAGATACAAAGAGATTGAGGGAGATAGGGGAGATAAACTGCTGGTGGTCCGGCCGCAAATTGTTTTATTACATCCAAGCACTGGATGTAATAAAACTTTACGGTGGCCCTTTTTGGCCTAGCCCCTTAGGGCACGGTCCCTTAGTATAGTAGCCCTTAGGCCCTTAGGGCACGGTCAGCCAGATGGTATCTCTTCAAAAAATCTGCCCTATCTCCCCATTCATGACCCCTCCAACAATAGCGAAGGAGTCCGAAGTCACCCCCCCCCAGTCAATTAGCAGACACCCGATAGTGACTTCTCGCTCCTCCCCGAGGGCTGTCTTTTGTTGGAGGGACCATTGAAGGGGTTGATTGCGGTTTTCCTATTGTCCGATAACCAGATACTGCAGATTTTTTGAACAGATACCATAATGATTTTTTGGCTGACCGCAGCCTTAGCTCACAGTCAATTCAGCAGGTGTGGTGTGGTCATAACGGAATATTTTCTCTCAGTAATGAAAATAATTTTTATTTTGATAACATGAGAGTAAAAGGGTTACTACATGGTTACTACTCGCAGTGTCATTGATGTTCGGGAAACCTCAACAAAATTTATTTTATAATTAAACAATTTGGATTTCATCCTATAAAACCGTTCCTTCATTTTGGGAAAAGCCCATTTAATTTTTAAACGCACTTAATTAAAAGAAAACGTTCTAAACTATGAAAAAAATTATTCAATCATGAAAGAACCTATTTAACTTAAAAAAAACCCCACTCATATTTTTAAAATCCATCTTAATTTTTGAAACTAGTAGTTCAAACTTTAAAGAAACCAACTGAATGGACTAGTTCCACATTTTATTTTTATTTTTTTATTCTATTCAGCTTTTCAAGAAACCCCTAAAACCGAGATACTTTTTCATTCTGATAATTATTTATTTTTTTATTGCAACTCAAAGTTCGCGTTCTGAAAAGCGCGCGAAAAACGGCGCTTCAAGTTCGTGACGTCACTCGGCCCAAACTCGGTCTACTACGACTTGCAGACATCATTTGCACAACGACGCCATGATTTAGATTTTTTTGAATTGTTAACACTGAATAAGGAACATTCGTGTTTTTGATATTAACATTAATGTTACGATATGAAAACAAACACCTTGATGTTAATTTTTAATGGCTATCTCTATTCAAATCACAGTTTAATAAGTAGAAATCTGAAATAAGCATAAAGCATCAAAAATGTCTTTTAATTTAACAAAATTGATACAACAATAAACAAAAACGTGATGCCAGCGGCAAAATATGTAAAAATACATACCAAAAGAAATAATGTTTGATTCTCATCAGTTTAATTTTATAATAAATTAAAGAATTTAATGTAGTTAAATATAAATTATTTACTGTTGGAAGAATTCGAATATTCAACGATTTGTTTTGATTTATAATTGATTTTACGTTTTTATTTTACTAGTGATTTTAGGTTCGTGACGTCACTCGGCCCCGATGGCTTCACAACCATTTCACAACTCGGGCGATTGCATCATTTGTTGACGACTTTTATTTCCTTAATATCTAAGTAAATAAATTTTTTAGATAAATTTCGATTGCAGATTTCAATTTGACACAACATATATGCTGTAATAATAAACCACAAAATCGAAAGTTTAAAAAATATGGAACTACCTCATTATGAAAGAACTTTATTAATATTTAAAAAACTTCTGAAATTTAAAGAATTATTCCCTTAACTATTGAAACCTGGTTTAAATTTTGGAAAAAAACCCACCAAAATTGAAAAAATATCCTAAACTTTGAAAAAAACCCCCACTGAAATTTAAAAAATCATTCTTAATTTTTTATATCTAGTTTGAACTTTAAACGTCCAAAGTTTTGAAAAACACTCTATACACTATAAACTCTATACAAAGCTCTATACTATACACTATAAAAAAAATTCCGTAAATTTACGGTTTTAAACTGGCAGCTGGGTTGGTTGTGGAAAAACGTAAAAATTACGGAGTAAATCCGTAAAAACAACGGTGTTTTACATTGCAAAACCAAAATCATGGGTGAAAATGGTAAAAAGCCGTTGTTTTTACGGATTTACTTCGTAATTTTTACGGTTTTCCACAACCAATCCAGCTGCCAGTTTAAAACTTTAAATTTTACGGGAATTTTTTACAGTGTAGACTGTTTAAAATATAAGGTGGGTTTTTTTTTCAAAGCTCGGTGGAATACTTAAAATTTAAGTTTTTCAAAGATTTGAAAGATGCTTTTTAAGAATCAAGTGGGTTTTTTCAAATCTTCATGGGTTGTTTAAAAATTAGGTTTTTTTTCAAAGCTGGGTGGACTACATTAGGGGGTCACTAAATGGCAACTACAATTTTAGGTACATTATTTCATTAATAGTTTTGTTTACCTTTGAAAATTAGGCAAAATTATGGTTTTTCTTGAAAAAACCCAAAAATGGGTCCAAAAAATGAGTTTTTTCAAAAAATGAGTGATGAAATGAGATTGGGTCCACCCCTGCCAACCCTGAGTTTTATATGTTTGTATCCGTTACCACATATAGTACTTTATTTAGGCCATTAAGTTTCTATGATACATGAATTTTCTTCACGAGATTATCCTATAAACTACTTTTATTTTAATGTATGCAGTAATTTCCCTTCGAAACACTGTCGTACACTACGATGTTTTTTCTACTTTTACAAGACATTTTGATTTTTGCCAGTTTAAGAGACCAGAAAACATACGCAAAAAATCAAACTGTATAAATGACGAAGAAAAACATATTTAACAAGGAAAATAAATTCAGATTTTAAAATTGCCTTTTGTTTTGATCCTTGTTTTAAACATCAGTTTAAGTTCGAAGAAAACAATGACTAACACTTCCTGCTTCTGTACCAGTCAAATGCAATTTCACATAACGTGCAACACATATTTCTCTTTATCAGAAAATCTACCAAACAACTTAAAGAAGCCTTCCATATTCAAGGCAGGGCTAACACGTCAAGAGGAATACATCTCCAACCTTCCGAATCCTCTTCACAACTCATTAGAATCCTCTCGGCCGAATTGGATCCGACCCGGACTTGGATGGCCCTCCGAAATAATCCGGCCGTCCTGACGTGCTTAATTGAATAGTTTGCGATTCAATATTCCGGTTCGATAAATCGCAGGCCGCCGAATGGCCGCTCCGCACGGAATGTGTGGTGGACAAATTTGACCCGTGTTTTGGAGAAACTCGGTTGGAATCTTAAGTAAACCGGGTCGTTGTGTCAAGAAGAATTTGTGAGTTCGGTCGAAGCTGTGTAGAGAAGATAGAGGTAGGTACTCAGAGGTCTTTGAGGATTTCAGTTGCGGTCATATTTGAAGATTTGTCAAAATATTCTGAGAAAAGAAGTTTTTAAACTCCCTACTTTGTAACATTGTCCAACAGTTTAAGTATTATATACTGAAAATGCATTGGTATTTTTTATTTACATGCCTGGTTACTCTTGCAATGTTAAAAAATGCATGCCCGATTGATTATTTACACCCAATTAGAGTAGAGAAAAGTTTTATGCAGAACTATATGAAAATCTGTAGGCAACAAGTAGTTAACTGTAGTTCTTTTTGGGGTTTCCCCCTTATTTACATTATATTTCTCCCCTTATAGCGAAAAAACTGCTTTAGAAAATACAGATGATCGAGTAAAATATAGTCATAAAAGGATATCAAGTACGTATTTTTGAAATTATTAAAAAAAATAACTGCTATGTAACTTCCCTATCATTAATAATTTTACAGTACATACATAAATTTCTGTTCCATTATCACTTCCTCCATACCTATCAGTAAATTTAAGTAAAACAAACGTCTACCTGAAACATTCCTAATTCCTATATCATACAATGAAATACTAGAATCGAATATCTGAACCTATCTGGTCTTTAACATTTAACAATGCCCCTTTGGATTCCACCCCATTTCCACTAACTGCACTTCAAGCCAAAACGAAATACTACAACAAAAAGGCGAACTCTTTGAATCGAATAACTCAATATTTAACACTTGCACACACCTCCATTAAACACTTGCATTTCCTCCACACCACACAGCCAAAGCTTTGACAAATGTTTCCGCAGCAGCCCTTTTAACTCGATTCGCACCTTCGCTGTTTCGGGTTAACTCTCTGGGGCAGGACGCATCAATGAGATCAATTATAAACCAGTTACGGGACCAAAGGCAAGGGGACGTCAACACCTTTGATGAGAAAGGGGAGCCCTCGTGGGTTGGTTAGTTTTGGGGATTGAATTTCATTAGAGGGTGTCTAGGAGGAGTTTTCTAATCAAACGGGCGTGATAACTATACTAGATAAGGTTCATAATGAAATTCATAACTACTGTATGTATTTTTAATTTTTGACCTCATACTATATCATGTTTATTGATATATTAGTAGTGTCTTACGACGGTATCCTCTTTAATAAGCAACGGCTGTTTTTATGAAAATTAAATTCTCATCAATACTATAAGAGGTGAGAGTATTAGTTTTTCTATTAGTTTTGCTAATCGAGTTGTTAGTCTTAGTCTATCTTAAAAAATTATTTTTGATAGTAAATAATAGAATAATCCATAACCTTGTCCTATATAAATTTTAACAAATTAAATAAATAAATGTTACATATCAAAGTACTTTATGGGTATATGCATATTAAATTAAAATACTTTCGTAACTCTTATTCCAATCATAACGTACAGTACTGGAAAAAAAAATCGACTCAGATTTTTTATCTCCGGAACGGCTCGAGATACAAAGACAAATAAGGTACCATTTTTCATCATTTGAAGTACTCTTTAAACAAAAAAAAAATTGAGTCCTTAAGGGGTCGTCTTCATATCGAACGAAGCACCAACTTTCTTTTTTCCAATAGAAGACCTCGAATATTATATTTTATTCTGAAAGATCACCCTCCATAACCCCTAAATACCAAGTTTCACATCTCTGCGTCAAGAAACAGACCCCCCAAAAAATTTTAAAATTTGAAACATCCCATGTTAAATTTCCTATTTAAACTTTTTTTGAATCTTCCCTAGTAGGCCAGGATATTTCTGTGCACTCTGCAGGAAACAACTATGTCTTAAACGGTCGCCAACCATCGAGCCAAACTCATATGACTGGTGAAAGTGAGAGAACCATCCCGAGCTACTTGCCGATGCATTAATGAAACTACTAGCAGGGATCAACAAATTATCTTCCATTATTTTAATTTTATATTCCAGTTTGCTTATAATTTTATATTTGTTGCATTATTTTCTAATCAGCTTTCTACAGTTCTTGAATCGTGACGGATTTGTTGATATTTTCAGTAATGGAGGTTATTTCTCTGCCTTATAGTCTCTTTTTACCAGATATGTTTGTGCTCGGTGTTTAATTACATCAAATTACACGTAGACTTTCTTATTTCCTTCATGATTTAAATTTTATTACAAAAGAATCTTATTGTTCAAATGGGGGGTTCTGAATATTACTTTTTTATTTCACTATTTCAGTTTGTAACCGAAATAATGAAATAAATCATACTATTTATTAAAATGATACTAATAAAAAACAGAATTCAAAACTTTTTACTGCAAAATTAATTAGTTTTATTACTTAAAATGACAGGAATATAATTCTGAAAGTAAGTTGATGAATTGATTTTTAAAAGATGAATAAATCTGAATGATAACGTTCAAAACTTCTATTAAAATACTAAATTATTTTTGTTTAAAAGTTTGTTAAAATATTCTCAATAAAATTTTTTAATTAAAATAAGAATACAAATCTTTCAAAGAATGAAAGCACATGGGAAAAGGATGTCATCTGAAAATAGTGTTCTGATTGGTTTCTGAATCATGCTGCCCGAGAGCAGTCGGGGGGGGGGGTGCTCTACGAACGTTTCGCCAACTCATAATTTTCTTACCCCCACTTGCTGGGCCCATACAAATTTCTAAAGTGAAGATTTAACAGGAAAGCAGGGGGTAGGAAATTTTAGAGCTGGCGAAACGTCCGTGACACCGTCGGGAGATTCAGGGTGGTCATAAAATAACTACTCTACTTTAAAAATATCTACAGACGAAACTATTAATTAAAGACGAACTATCAAATAGACGAAAAAAATAATAAGGAAATATTTTTTTTCTGCTCCACACACCTTCCCCTAAGTCAGAATACAGATTCCGCCTATACATGTCATATTACATGGAGTTAGTTAAAAGGGAAAAACAACTCTTTTTAATACAATTTTCCGAAAAAATTCCCACTGTTTTGAGAAAAAGCAAAATATGTATTACTCCCTAATAGTATTCTATTTCATCCTTCTACCCTCCAATAAACGCTTTTCAAAATGGGTCTCATGCATGGCCGGGCCGCTATACATTTTTCTCAATTTAGGAATATATAATCTTAATAAGATTATTAATTAAACTAAAATAGAATGTTCCGCATTTTTCTGCGCCGTCCACCTTCCCCAGTCTCGGGTCCCAAATCACACAATCGGTTGACCCATTCTGGGGAGTATGAGAAGGAAAACTGTCTTTGTTTAATCTAACTCCTTAAAACCTTTTCATGTCATTATTCAAAAAATAATGTTCTGTTTCATCCTTCCAACTTCCAAAGCTGAGGTATGCTTCTCAAGATAGAAGTCCCGAGTGTCCCCAATCACATTTTTTTTTAGTTCTGAAAAGCTTATAAACTGGATAATTACTCTTTCTCTCAATAAAATATAATTTCAACTTTTTTCTGCCCCACTCATTATCCCCGGTCGATGGTGAAAGATATTTACTTTCACATTTCCAGTTCTATACTATACATGGAACCAATTCACATTGATTTCTATGTTATTTCACTAAAATAGACACTATTTTGTCTAAAAATATTGGAAAGAACTTCAATTATTCCATATAACCCTTCTATCCCACCTTCCAATGTAAGGAACGCTTTTCTAAATGAGTGTTCTGCATGTCAACCATCGGTCTTCTTTATTTGCACCACATTTGACTCTACTAAAAGCAGAAAATTTTGAATTTCTTCTTCCACTAACAGTATCAAAACTGGAATATTTTTTCTGTCCCTCTCAACCTCCCTAATCGCAGGTCCCAGATATCTACCATAGTATTTCGTAATGTTAAGTGTATAAAGAGAAAAATTAGTTTGAAATGTGTGCTCCTTCATGAAGAAAAATAAGTTTTTAACGGCCTAAAAGTTAAGAATTTGACTTAATTGTTTTCTACACCATTTCGCCCCTATTTGAAATAGAGAACCATTCGAAAATCGGTTTTATGGATTTTTCCCATCTTTGGTGTCAATTTACAAAACATTCAACCGCAGTTTGGTGCCAAAAAGAAATTGTTTTTATTTAGTTATCACAGAATTTCGAGTTTTTTCCTGCCCCTCCCCTATCCCTAGTGAGCGTTGCCAGACTTCTACCATCGCAATACTTTCTCGCCTGAGAGTAAGGAAAAGAATGTTACCTCTCATTAAGTTAATTTAAGACTATAAACATGATCCTCAGAGAAAAAAAGCATACAAATTTTTGCATTCGACTTCATCCTTTCACCCCTTTGACTGGAGGGAACTGATCCTTTCCAAACTCTATATTCTGTTAGTCCTCTCTCACCTCTCTTGTATTATGGCGCATTTGAGCAAATTAAATGAATAAAAGGAACCATTTTGACTTTAAAACACAACATCAAAACTGGTAAATTTTCCTCTTCTGAGCCTCTTACCATCCCCAGACCCAGACCGGAAGTGTCCATCATTGTAATTCGGAATCTACAGATTCTAAGGAGCAAAATTGTTCCTAATGGTTTCACTAAGCTTCTTCACTAAAAAGCGCACGAAATGTATAGTTAGAAAATCCCCTAAACAAAGCAAACAATTAAAAACACATAAATATTTGAAAAAAAAATGCGCCAATTCAGAGATAAGTCGCCAAATGTATTTAAGCCAAATTCAATTTTGAGCTCTGACCGATACAAATCTTTTGCTATCAAGAGATAACTTACTGGATTTTTTCCAAATTTTAAGAATTTTTGGGGGGTCTATTTGTTGACGCAGAGATATGAAACTTGGTATTTAGGGGTTATGGAGGGTGATCTTTCAGAATAAAATATAATATTTGAGGCCTTCCATAGGAAAAAAGAAAGTTGGTGCTTCGTTCGATATGAAGAAGACCCCTTAAGGACTCGAATTTTTTTTTGTTTAAAGAGTACTTAAAATGATGAAAAATGGTACCTTATTTGTCTTTGTATCTCGAGCCGTTCCAGAGATAAAAAATCTGAGTCGATTTTTTTTTCCAGTACTGTACATGAAAATTTAAATTAAACCAAAAGAAAACACTGTATGAAAGTTCCACAAAGCATTTTAACTAGGCAGACGGCAAATATTCTTTCTTTTTATTAAACAAAAATCCAGGATTGTCTCGAGAGAGAATTGTAAATTAGTTTTAAACTCTTTCTTTGAGTTTCTTCAACCTTGTCGGAATCTCTAAAAAGGACGTGAAAAATTTATAACTTCAGATGTCTGCTTCCATATGCCTCGCATGCTTTTGAGTCCACCGAAACCTCACCTTCTAAATGGAAAATAGTTCCGTTTTGGACGGGGGAAAAAATGAAACCTCTTTTGAGGGATCCCCCTTCTTCTTCAAACTTGCGGAGATTCCGAATGCAAAGCATCCCTTCTGTTTGTTTTCCCAGAGTTGGGAAGAATTCCCGGGTATTATTTACTCAGGAAAGGCCAGCGGATGGAATTAGCATGTCTGAGAAATGAATAATCAGCAGCGATGATGAGAGTTTTTACAATCTTTTTTCTTATTATTCTTCTTTTTCTTTCGGTGGAAAAGCAGGTTTTTCTTCTAGAGTTTTTGTTAAGAGTTTGATTAAGATGTGAGGAGGGTTTTTATTAACTTTTTGAAACGTAATTTTGATTGTGATTTAATGTAGAGGGCTTTTGATCAGATAAAGCTATTCTGCGCGAAGTAATTAAAAAACAAATCGACATTTGATTAAATCTAAGTCAATTATAATATTTGTGTCTTTTTTAGAGATTTTTTTTAAATATTCATGGGTAAATTCCCTCTTCTATTGTCATATTTTTGCTTCAAGTTTCATTGACATGCGGAATATATTTTGATATATAAAAAATAATGAAAGAATTTTTGAAGTGGATGAATAGTTTTCTCACTCTTGTTTATCATTTACGTTTTTGTCTTTTATATTTCTCATTTTATAATAATAAATTTAAAGGGGAAATAACTTATCGCTTAAATGGTGTTCCTATGATAAAAACTTATGAGGATTAAAGAAATGTTGTTTGTAAGTAAGTATTAAAAATCTATTAACAATGTGAAGCAGTTAATAAGAGAAAAAATATTATTAGGTGAGAATAGCCAGAATTACAAGCACGATTTGACGAAATTGGTTGTATTTTAAATGTTATATCAAATCACAAAAAAAAGGATGTAAATGTGTGCATATGTA
The DNA here is from genome assembly GCA_963680715.1 of Tetragnatha montana. Lineage (NCBI taxonomy): Eukaryota > Metazoa > Arthropoda > Arachnida > Araneae > Tetragnathidae > Tetragnatha > Tetragnatha montana. Next base: position 19,643,747 of record OY796675.1, read on the forward strand.
TTTTTTTTTTGTTTAATTTGAGGTATTTACCAATTAAAATAAAAAAAATTGTACTGGGATTAAGACATAATAAAAAAAAAGTCCTCCCCGGCGGGGAATCGAACCCCGGTCTCCTGCGTGACAGGCAGGGATACTGACCACTATACTACCGAGGATTAGAAGGACTGCCGAAACCCGGGATCGAACCAGGGACATTTAGATCTTCAGTCTAACGCTCTCCCAACTGAGCTATTTCGGCACATCCTTGCAGCAGATAAAAGGGTTGAATTTCTCTTTAAGAAATCTGACACTTCAGATAAGAAATACGCGTCGTTCTCTCGTTCCAATATGCCAGACACTTATGTTGTTGAAAGAATGAAAGAAACTGTGCATTATAATTTTGAATTTTAAAGATTGTTTCACGTGTTGACTCTTGTCTTTACTACCTACTATACAATTTTTCAAATAAAAATAATTAGATTTTTCTTATAAAATTAATAGTAAATTACTATGAAAAATATGTCTGAAAAGCAGATCTTATTTCTCCTGATTTCAGGGTATTATTTATTAGCTAAAATAAAATCTAAAAATTCAGAAATTCTTTTAAATTAAACTGACTTTGTTATAATTTATTTTAAAATTATATCTTAAATTAGGGTCCATTCTAGCTTATGTAGATGCCTTAGTATTGACCCCTTAAATGATAAAATATTTATTGTTCGTAAAACTGGAATACATAAGTTTATTAAAGAACCTACTAACTGATAACGACGTTTATTCTCTTGATAAGTATTTCAAAGGCTTTTTTCCCAGTTAAAATAGAGAGCTGAAGGCAAAATTGAATTACATCATCAGCAGAAAAGCCTACGCAACTTCGACTTGCAGAAATCGGCTTCCTTTCATGCTGCCATCCGCGGCTAATAAGGTATCCGGAAAATAGGCACGAGAAGAGTATACGAGAAAATATAAATTTCAAAAGCAATACTGAGAGAGGTTGAGCATTCTTTGGCTGAGCTTCGTTTTACAAAATGCAAATACTTTTCGTGTAGCCATTTCTTTTTGTTAAGTTGTTCTTGGGTGGAGGAAGCAAATTAAAAAAAAACTGTTTTGGGAGGAAAAACGAAATTTCCCTAGTTGGTTTGGGAAGTGATGTTTCAAAGGAAATAATTGCAATTTTGAAGTCGGGACGAAATGCTTTTTTCGTTTGTTGGTGTTTGTTGCTCTTTCTGAAAAGGTTAATCAAAAATTCAGTCCGCTCCTACGGCGCCTTTAAATTAAGATCAAAGATTTTAGGATGCCTTTTTTACAGAACGAAAATCTGCTATACTTAGTTCTGTATGAAATTTGTTAAATAGGTACATTTTAATATTATATAAGAACAATAAACGGGCAACATTTTCAAAATTAAATTATGTTCTGTGTTTATTTTTCTAAAAATATTTACAGCTTTAATTAACTAAGCTTGAATTATTGATGACTTTCCCCTTTCTGAAGTTGTGATGATTTTAATGTATTAAAAGCAAATAACAGGGAAGTTTTACTGCATAAGCATAAACTATAGCCGGGGGAATTTTTACTATCAATGCTGTAAATATCACATTCACGAAGAAAAAATAAGGAATGGGAAACCCATATATTTTTTAATATCAAATAGATACTCTCATTTTCAAAGTCTATTTTACGCATACAATACCTATACCCAAGTTTATTTTTAATTTTATTTCTCTAAAACAGTAGTTAACTTGAATTAGTGGATATTCTTTTATTAATTTGTATATTTACCCAGGAATTTTTATTGTGTACATAAAATCTTATAAATATTGGTGTACTAAATGAAATTATGGGTATCTTCCATTTTAAGAATGTATACATTTGCCACTCTTTAGGGTTTCTGCTTAAACGTACAAAAGTGTAGTGCCATAACAATAATTGGTATCACATTCTTGAATTAAAAAACGGAAGAAAATCTGGTGATACTTTACGAAAGTAGTTCCCTTACAACGGAAAAGAATAAAAGGTTAGATGTAACTAAGCTGCTTTAGGGTTTGGGAAATTTAGTTCATCGCCATTAATTTGCTAGAAATCAATGTTAAACCTCTGCTTGATACTACAAATAAATTGTAATCCAGAGGCTAAATAAAGACGCTTACCTTAACTACTCACAAGAATAAGAACTCTTATTGTTGAGAAAAATTCAAAATCCAGCTACGTAAAACAAAAATCAACCCACCCACTTAAAAATTCTCTAAATCCAAACAATTAATATATTCCTAGAATAAACCTCAAAGTGATTAATGCAAGGCGATCAACAATCGCTCTTTTTGCAATTCGAATCCCACTTTCTTAAAATAAACTCTCCTCCCCGTAAGCGAAAGCAATAAATTTCCTCTTAATAACCGCTTAAAGTTTTCTCATTACTCACTATAAAACAAGACTAACTCGCTCTTCAGGGGCAGGGATGGAAAAATTTTCGGGAAAATGAATTTCGTTAATCTCCCGGTGATCCGGGGGAGTTTTCGGGAAATTCTGGGAAGGGTTTATAAGACGCTCTCCCGGGAGGTTCCTTTGCTGCAGCGGGTTCTAAAGACAGGAGAAGCGAATACTTTTGGAGTTAATAAATGGTAGAGAAAAGGGAATCTGGAGAATTTAAAAGCTCTTTTGGAAATTATATTGATTAGAGCTGTGAAACTGGATTTAATGTCATTAATCTTCAATAATTTACTTCGTTAGGGATGTCAGCTGTTGCGGTGGTTTTGGGTGCTTTAAAATTGTCAGGAAGAGTTGAGCTCGAATAAGACTTTATTTAGAAGAATGTGTATTATTGAATTACTCGTTATTATTTTCGTTCGAGGAAATTCGTAGAATAATTTTAATGTGTAGCACAATCCTTCCTTTTCTTTGCAAGTGTTTGGTAATAAATCATTTAATTAATTTAAGATTAATTACTTTAAGCTCCTGTAAATAAAAGTACATACGTTTCTTGATAGGATGTGTAATGCGATTTTACATGTTGTTGGCTTCTTAAAAATCCTGATAATACATATTTCCATGTTTGCTTAAGTTATAATGTCGCGTATGTGTATAAAACTAAAATATATAGCCTTAAAAAGAATTTAGAAAATTTAAATGTAAGGTTTTTGATGTAACCCTCTAAATAAAATGTATAACAATAACTTCATAGAAAAGTAGATTTACCACATAAAGGCCAACTAATTTCAATTTTCAAATACACTCAAACCTTGTTATGATGAACCGTCATGGCATCCAGAAAAAGGTTCGCTATAACTGGACTGTTATTTTTAGTCTTTCACTATGCCCGAGCAAATAGCCTATAGGATAATTAGGCAACTGGAAAAAAGGTTTATTCATCCCAGGATTCAAGGTATCCAGAAATTAATGTAACGGGATTCGAGTGTAGCCTGTAGCTAGCTCAATGCAGTGTTCATGGATGCTCCTTTAAATATTTTGGGTATTTACAGAAACATGGTTTATATTTGAAAGTTTAAAATCAAAGACACATTGTTTTATTTGTTAAAATAACGCATACATAATATCTCGAAGATGAAAGCAGTTTCATTTCTCCATAAAACACAACTTCATAACACTCTTCAGACTACAAACATCGATTCCAGTCTTAGAAACTCCATAAAAACCACACATTAACCCCCCCCCCCACGCCACCAAAAGAACAATCCGAGCTCTTTCAAGGGCATTTCCAGCAGAAAACCGCCTCGTGTAAAGGTAATAATATTCCTCCCGAATCAAACCCAACTGGAGATGGCCCCACCATCCTTTTAGCGCGTGTGTTGGTATAGCAACCTTGTCAACAGAGCCTGGGAACGCAGACAGCTGTTATCCGCCTTGGGCGATAAATGCACTCCGTAATTTTTTGCCATTCGTTTCCACCACTTAAAAGTAGCGAGGCTTTCTTCCTCTTGTCGGTCATGAATAAGTGATTAAAGGTTCTTCCTTTTAAAAAGAGGAACCTTGATGATCGTCTTTTGCAGTTTTCGTGCAGATGGATTGTTTGGTGTGTTTGTAGGTGAATGAAAATCTTGGAGGAGGATCCATTAGTTATGACAGTTGGTGTTTTCTATGGAAAAAAGATTAGATATAGTCAGGCATGTTGTTCTTAATATGCTGTATGGGAGATTTTGTTTCTTGACAGAAACTATGTATTTTTAGGAGAAGATTGTTTCTGTGTTCTTCAAACTTTGTTTGTAGCTCCTAACATACTTACATAAAAACCGTAGAAAATAAATTAGATTTTAAAAACTGCCAAGTTTAAAAATAGAAATTATACTTTTCCTTCCACCTTCAAATGATTTTCTTTTTCCATTCTAAGTTAATCATTATTGGTGTTACTATTTACAAAAAGCGTTAGTTTTAAAAGCCGAGAACATGTGTACTCTATCATAAAAGTAAATTTATACTTTATTAAAATTCAATTCTTAAAAGAAGTCGAGTCAAATATGAGGGATAGCAAAAATAGGTCTTAAGGTAAAATAATTATTCTATTGACCTTTTTTCTGAGTAAATGAAACAATGAAATACCCGGTTAAAAAGTTATTTGGTATTCATTTAATTTTTAAGTAATGTTTCTTCTTACTTCAGATAATTATAAAATTCCTATTTATCAATATAAAGAAATTTTGAAACCTAATACCTTAAATTATATTAAAGAGAGCTGTTGTTTCTTTCGAAGAAACTAAAACAGCTTCGTTTAATTATGTTTAAAAATTTAAATGCTGTGTCTTGTATTTTGGAATTTGTAATACAATCTTCAAATGTTTTAAATAAGATCTATTAAAAACATGCCTTGTTGCAATTAATCTAACCAAACATAATAAATTAGAGTAATTTTTAGAGACATCTACGCGTATGTGACAGTATAAGAAGGAATCACAAAACCAAAAGATATCTCAGGTTTAACAAAGTGCTTCTCTTCCTCCCTCCAGACACTTTCTTTGGAGCAAGAGAATCCCATTTTCTGCGGCGACATAAATCGCATTTGGCGATTGTCTCGGCGATTTCACCTTTTCTTATCCCCACCAACAATAAGGCGGGTAATGACGGATATAAATCATTTATTTTCCCCTCTCCTCTTCGTTTCATCGGGCGCCTTAGATGGCAATGCCACTTGAAGAAGTGTCTGCCGACACTCGAAGATTGCAGCAAGCGCACATTCCTTTTGTTGCGAGGATCTGCTGACTTCGGACATGTGGTTCTTTTCTATATGGACATTGATTGAAAAGATCTCTCTCTATTTGGTATAAAGCTGGTTATTTATGATCGAAATTCATTTTCATGGGTAATGGGGGTCACCAAAAAAAAAAATGACCCAGACATATCGTCTCTACTTTTCATGTATACTTTAAAAGTAATATGCAGTTCTAATATATTTTGAATTACTTATGAGCACACACCTGAACAATACTTGACAGCAACGTTTTCTGACCCTATATATGACGTCACGAACAAGCAAAGTAGTTCCCATCGCTGTGTCTTAATTTTGAGTGAAATGAAGAAATTCAATTTAAAAATATGATTATTTTTTTAAACCCAGGTATATGTTACGGGCAATGTGATAAATACAGGCATTATTAATAATGCCCGGGCAATGTGATAAATTCAGTGGAATTTATTAATGAAATTTATCACTTTGCCCGCCTCCACTTCGAGCATTATTAATAATGCCCGATTAATCACTTTGCCCATAACATACATATATATGGCGTCTTTTTTATCACGATTTGTGTATCGAAACTCCTCTTAGCAACCCAACAGGCTTTCTGTTTGAGCAGTTTCTGCTTCCGCGTAGTGACTTCATACAGTCAGGAAACGTTGCTGTCGAGAATAGGATTTTCAATTACTATTATTTCTTGAAACTGCCTTTCAGGAAGATGTTTAGATTTCTTCTTCCATTTTAATCAATCTCTATTACTCCATCCAATTCCTAGTTAACCTCGTCTTTCTTTTTTCTTAATTCTACTTCTCATTCTGTATATGTTTAATTCAAACTCACTTAACGCTCGAAATTAAAATAATGTTTTGGAAAGTTGCATGAAAACACTAACTAAATTTAAATTAGGTTCTACAATCTACATAGTGTAAGACTAGACTTTTGTACTGATAGTAATACTGTAAGACTTCTAACTAAGAAATTCAAGTGATTGTCCCAAAATAGCTAAAAGATAATTTCTAGATAGAAAAAAGTACTAGATGTAACAATAATGTTATAATCTGAAAAACTGATAAAAAATTTATTTAAATCTCAAAACAACATTTAAGGTTAGGAGATTTTAATCATAATATAGGATGGATTACATGCATTAATAGACACACTGAGTTTAATTTTTTATTATGTACTAATTAGGAATAATCTTCATACTCTTGTGTGAGTAAAACATTATAAAATATTAATCCTTTTTGTTGAATTTCGTATGTGATGATATTGTAAACACTTTGAAGAAGCAATTCAAAACTTTTCGATTTCAACTTCTTTATCTGTAGCGAGGATGTGCCGAAATAGCTCAGTTGGGAGAGCGTTAGACTGAAGATCTAAAGGTCCCTGGTTCGATCCCGGGTTTCGGCAGTCACTCTAATCCTCGGTAGTATAGTGGTCAGTATCCCTGCCTGTCACGCAGGAGATCGGGGTTCGATTCCCCGCCGGGGAGAATTTTTTTAAAATTAAAATATTTTCTGAAACTTATGTTTAGGGTTAAAAGTTAATAATTAAAAAAATCCTGCAAAACTTTAAAATTTTTATGAGATAGACCCTTTTGGTAAGATTTAAAAAAATATGTGTCCTTTTTTCAAGTGTGTGCTTTTGAAAAAAAAATAGTCCATTTATTCCAAAATTTAAACTTACGCTATGATCAATTTAATGTTAGATATTCTTACTTTAAGAGGTAAAAAACACTAAGAGAGTATTAAAGTCTATGAAACAAGTAAATCTTCTTTCGAATACACTGCCATTGGGGAAAACTATACTGCAATAAATCAAGGTATAAAATGGGAAAACTTAATTACGTTATGTATGTGTCTACTACTTAGAAATAATTTCAATTCAAACTCTGAGAAGCAATTTTATTTGGTTTCTTCTTCCCTTCACGTAAAACGAGATGAATAGCCTAGTCGGTTAAAGTTAATCTCCCCCGAAACTTTTAGTAACTGAAACAAACTTTCCAAACTAAATCACGGACGTCCCTTAACGTCAAAAAGAATATTAAATTGAAGAGGGCTAGGAAATTCTTCCTCTTAATCTGCGAAATGGGGAGAACGCAACCTTAATAAGAAAAAACGACGCCTTGTGTCTTAGTTTTGACATAAGTGTAATAGAAACTGGAGAATAAAATGGAAAACGTTATTAGGGATTTTTAAAAAGATATCGAGATTCTTTTCTTTTTGTAATAACTTTCACCATAATCATATTTTATTTTGGCTTTTTTAATTGTACTAGGTGTCATTTTAGCAAAACATTTTGCCAGAAACTTAGATTAAATTAAGTTTTTTTTACCTAACACAACATTTTCACGTCCGAGTTTTTATTAAATATTTTCTGTGTTCTAGAAAAATAATCAGTAATTTAAAGTTTACCATTAGAATTGTAAAATAGTTTATGTTGGCTGTATTTTAATCTATCTTACGTGTTAATATGTTTCTTTGTTAAATTGTTAAATATTTCTGGGCTCTAGAAAAAAGTAATCAGCAGAATAAAGTTACCAAATACTTTATGTTGGCTGTATTTTAATCTATTTCAGGTGTTACGTTGTTCTTTAAAAAATATAAATTGCATTAAACAAAAGGAAAGTGCTTTATTTTAGGAAAAACCGTCTATCTCTCACTATGTTAAGGACCAGGTTTACCACCAATGATGTAAAGTGGCCTAACTAGGTTTTAAATACGCGTAAAGAAAAACTAAAACAATCACAATAATAACCAAGTTCATTTATGCCAGTTATATTTTATAAATTATTCAAAAAAGTAATCAAGTCCGAAACCTTTCTGAACTTAAAAAGAAACCAAATCTCAATCAGAATGACATTAAGATAAAATTTATCTTAAATATCGTAACAACAACCTATTATTTTTACTAAGACGGAATTCATGTTGGAGTGTTTCTTCCTTTTGTGAAAAGCTTTACTGCATTAAGGGTATTGTTGCTAAAAAACCTGTTGTACAGAAACAGGTTTGTAACAAAAACACACTATCAGGTAAACCGTTTCCGTTTATCCTGGGACTTGATAAATAAAATAACTTGTATTCATTCATCTTAATTTTCTTTTATACAAACACTGAATTTTGAGCACCTGAACTAAAAGGATAATTGTGTATATGATTTTGCTCTTTTAAAGCTCTTTTAAAATTCAATGAATCCTGTTTGTAATGTCCTGTTGAAAATTTGTAAAATCAACTTGCATGTATTTTTTCTAGTAATTTTACATTGATAATAATCTCTAAACCTGTATTAGAAGCTTTTAATGTGCCTTTTATTTTCCTTTGCTAATTTTTAAATAGTTGATTGTGCACTAATGAAAAGTTTTGAAGCATTTCTAATAATTCCACAGCAAAAATCGATTTTCGAATAACTAAATTTTTAAAATTTTAGATTTCAGAAAAATAAGTAACTGAAGTTCCATTTTGTAGTTAACTATTTTCTATCGATTAATCCCGAAACATGATTATTAGGTTCGTAAGATAAATATCCCATATTCACTTATAACCTTATTATTATCATAATTTACTGTATACTGACGTGTGTTCCCTAACCGAGTTCAGAGTTCAACTACTACTTCCAGCAGGAATAAACAAATCATGTAGTAGGATAGGATCTTTCCAGCAAAAACCGCATTTAACCAGTCGATTCCATAAAAATGTTAACCCTTAAAGACACACGTCGTCTCCCTCAAGTACCGTATTAGAGGCAATAGCAACTGAAAGAACCGAGTAGTGCAAGGTCCATGTCTAGCAATTTGCGGAAACTGTTTCGAAACCTCGAAAGTGGGTTCTCTGGGGCCTGATTAGGCCCGGGCCTGCGTGCGGCCTAGGGATCGATCTCAATTAGGGCATTTATCTGGGTGTCCCGTTTCGGGGCCGGAAGGGGGTGAAGTGGCCAGAGATAAGAACCACTCGAAATGTGGGACGAGGCTTCGAGAGGAAGAGATAGGGGGAGTGGGAATGCGGGATTAAAGTAGATGATACGGTGTGTTCGTTTTCGTTGTTGAATTTGTTAAATATGAGTGATTATTTCGATGAGTTAAGCGATGAATAGGTCGTATTATTTCATTTTGTTGTGTTTGTTATTTGTTTCTAAGAAAATATATCTTTTTTAGTTTTGCGCTAACTTAAGTTAAAAATAACTGCCAATTGTTTTGATTTATTATAGCTTACGTGATAAAATGTAAATATAATTATAAAATGTCATCATTTTATAATAAATATAATTATAAAACGATGAACAATCTCGAAAGAAAGTAATGCAACATTTTTAGTACTTTTTAAAAATACTTTGTAAAAAAAACTTACTTACTTTTTGTACTTTAAAAATTCTTTGTAAAAGTGTGAGTCTCAAAGTAAAAAAAAGACATTTTCTGGCCGCTGCTGACCAACCGACCACAAGGAGGCGTTTCACTGCAGAAATGTTTCAACTAGTAATAGATAATTTTTTTTTGGTAAAAAAAACTTGCGTATCCTATATTCTCATAGAATCGCTGATAGAATGCTGATTCCGAAGACATCATTTACCATAGAGCATTTTCAATCACATGAATCGGACCTTAGCAACGTTGTTGCCTGTCCTTCACGCCTATTCACGTCGTACGTCATGTGCGAATGCTTCTATTGGAGCATTTGCGATCACAAGACTCCGCCCCTAACAACCTCCGTAGCAACGGATGAACAACAGCCTTAGCAACGTTGTTGCCTGTCCTCCGCGCCTATCCACGTTGTCAAGTGTGACGTCAAGTGCGAATGCTCTATTACAACATGGGATATCTTGAAAAGTTGTGAAAGCTCCCCAAGCCCCCCCCCTCTCTGTGTTTCCGAAGAGGCTTTCCCCATCCATGGGGAATTAATTCTATTTTGATTTCTCGATTTCAAAAATACTTAACTACTAAATATCTATGTCCAAGTATCGATTTCTCCAAACACGACTTCCATCCCTTATTATTTTGTAAGGTGGACGTTCATAATTGAATCACCAGTTTAAAAAAGCGAATAAGTCCAAAAGATGGCAAATTGACATTTTGTGCGGAAAAAAACTTCCAAGCTTCGTTCTACACATGAGTGTAAAGAGTAAAAAATAACTACCTCTTATCGGCTGATATAGGTCCTTTAAGTTGGCGAAATCAATGTCCATTCACTACATTTTTTAATTAAATTAGAAATTTAAGTCCGTTTGTCTTTCTTTTCTTATTCTTTGTAGCTTTGTACTGTAAACTTAACCAAAATAAGATTTGACTGCAATTTAAAAGTGTTTTCTTTCCCTTTTTTTATTCAATGAATGTTTGACTCATTGATATTCATTTACTCCATTGACAATGCTTTATTAACTCAGTTTCATAATAATTTTTAATTTTATTCGTCTTAGTCTTTCTATTTTTCACTTTTTTGCTGTGAAATATGCAGAAATATAATTTAGTTATCGATTGAAGTGGTTACTAACATTTTTCTTTAGATGAAATTTCATACGTTTGAAAAAGGGAATGAACTCCATGAACTATTTTCAATCGTAAAATATTTTTGAATATACTTATATTTTTTTCGATGATTAATCTGAACTGAATTTCCTGTATTTCAGGTACACATTTTGTGGTTATGCAATAAAAATTCACTTACACAGTTTTTTTCGATTTTCTCAAAACTTGTTTTTTTTTGTCCCATTTTCAAATTGACGATTCAATTATAATGCCATGTTTATTTCAACAAAATGCGCCTGACATGTATACATATTCGAACGACACGCATTTCTTATCTGACATGTAGTCGTAGTCTCCTCAAAAGAGGAAATCAACCCTTTTATCAGCACCGAAGATGTGCCGAAATAGCTCAGTTGGGAGAGCGTTAGACTGAAGATCTAAAGGTCCCTGGTTCGATCCCGGGTTTCGGCAGTCACTCTAATCCTCGGTAGTATAGTGGTCAGTATCCCTGCCTGTCACGCAGGAGACCGGGGTTCGATTCCCCGCCGGGGAGAATTTTTTTAAAATTAAAATATTTATATTTAATTTTATTATAATTGAATCACTTATTTCAGAAACATGTCAAACGCCACTTTTCTTGTTTTGAGATAAACGAGAAAAACTGTATAGAAGCTCACTACATTTTTATGAAGGTGTTTAGTAATTTTTTTCTTAAAGTAGACCTCATTTGGGTATTTTATAGACAAAAAGAATTTTTTTAACATTTTTATTCTTTGCATAAAAAATTATTGAAATTTTTGCATTTGACAGGTTTCTGCAATAAACAGAGTATTCAGGTCTATTTTCATAGCTTAAGTCTAATTCTTTTTAGGATTTGGTAATAAAAGTGGGAATATTAGTTGAAAATAGCATTTCCATATTAAATACTAACCCATAAAATTATTATAGAGTTCTTATTTTTTTCTCTTTTGGTTATAGATGTACATACAAATACTTAGTTTTATAAATTATTTCAACTCTAGACTCAAAAATAGTGGTCAGCCAATTCAAAATGTTAATATAGACATCTTTGAAGTCAATTAGATAGTTGTTTAGAAGTAACTTTGTGGACAGTAAAACATTTTTGCTTTAAAAGCCTACAAAATTAGTTAATTAGTTCAATATTATGTCTGGGATATAGATTTGATGCCCACTTTTAATAAAGTGATTCATGAATCCAAAATATCAATCACATGGATGTAATAAATGGCCACAAGCATGGAAATTTTAAATACATAGGTACCAAACCGTCCTTAGTCTTGAGATTCGTACAAAAACTTTAAAAATATGGGTTTTACTATGGCTTGATGGACCTAACATCTAAAGAATGACTTTTCCAATAGCATATAGTTTTTGCATGCGATTAAATAACAAACTGCAGCCCCAAACAAGCTGTAGATGAGACGGCATGAGCGAAATTCCCCGCAATTTAAGTGCAGAAACCTGTCAAGCGACGTCGTTTGTCATGTTTCTGCACTAAAGCTGAAATTTAACATGCTGGAAAACTATTTTAAAATTCCGTTATTTTTATTATTCTTACACTAAAATGGGCGTTTACCCCTACAAAATCATATGGCACCAATAACTCATTTTTGAAAAAATTGGCGTTTGACATGTTTCTGAAATAAGTGATTCAATTGATGTCAATTCATTTATTAATACTAGATTCTTTAGTTATGATACTAAATAGCCTAAAAATGGCGTTTATGACGTCATAACCAAAAAATTGCTAATTTACCAAAATACAGTATTTTGTCGTGTAGTACTTTAAATGGATGCTATTTTCAAAGTCAATGTAATGAAAATTAGATTCTTATTTCGGTAGCTATTCGATAAAAAAATTATATTTCTGATATTTTTTTTTCCAAAAATAGTTCCGATAACCTCTCTAGATCGCCATTTACAGCTTTTTTCCTGTGGCGGCCATCTTGTATTCATGACGTCATACAAATCCCCTGCAAGGAATTCGGAAAAAAAAACATCCGGTACCACTTTAATGTAGGCGTCATTACGAATTGAATGATACCACTTACTAAGCTTCTGCCAAAAGTTTTTCTACACCATTGTTTTATGACTTATGACACAAGCGACTCGACTATAAAAAAATGTAAACGAATTTCTGTTCAAAAGCCAAACAAGCAAAAAATATATTCAATTTCTTCAAATACCCGTAGAGGTAAAATCCCCACGCCAATGCTACTACGATCGGCAACATGATCGGCAAACAATGTTCAAAATTATCTACGAAGTAGGTTATTATGAAGAGGCGCATGAGCAAACGATTACCTAATTAACATCTGCTCTCGTTATGAAATATTGAAAAAAAAAAAGAACGTCTACTCTAATTTAAACAAGGTTTTCACCAAAAAATATAAAATAGTGTTTGAGATTTTTAACCGAGGCTTTGAAAATTATATGGCAAGAAAAAGTATTTTAAGAATTTTTTAAAAATAAATATTTAAGCAGATGCGCGCGCAGGTGATCGGACGATTCTTCCGATATTTTTTTCTAATTAGAACCGCAGAAGCACTCCATGTCTGAAGCGTTTGGATTTAAAACCAAGGTCAAGTTTTAAGTTTACCTTATTCAGAAGTCTTATTTCAGATGTATAAACTGTTTTGTGGTATCAAGTACAAGATGGAGTAAAATCTATTTAAAAATATGCGAGGGGTAAGTTGCAATTTTTATTGTTTATTAGGATATTTTGTTTGAGATTCGTCATTAATGAATTTGACTGTTAAATGTTACTATATGTGCATTGTGATGTAAAGAGGAATATTTTCAGCTATTGTTTTTAAATTAAGTGTGTTCGTATTTACTTTCAGAAAATGAATTAATTGATTAACAATTATGTATATTTCAATATTTGTTGTAAAGGTAATTTTTATTAAGCACGTATTGAGTTAGGCTTAACCCATAGAAATTCTCTGTAGACTGGGGCCGTATTTTAGGACTGAGAATATGAAATTTTTATTCATTTCCATTCCTTTAATGAATATGTTGTGAGATGTGTGAATATGTATATGTACGGGCAATGTGATAAATCGGGCATTATTAATAATGCCCGGGCAATGTGATAAATTCTCTGGAACTTATGAATGAAATTTATCACTTTGTCCGCCTCCTACCTCGGGCATTATTAATAATGCCCGATTAATCACTTTTTGTATAAATTATTTTAATCTGATAAAAGTAGGATTAAGCTCCAGGTGAATTCTTTGGAGACAACGCAGTTTAGACTTTTATAAGCCATGCTTCCAAGAGGAACTTGATGGCAAATTACTATTCGAGTTTCATAAGTTTTTCAATTTATCTTATTGATCTCAATAATAAAAAACATTATCATAAATTTAGCACTTTTTTTGGTATTTTTTATCAATCAATATTTAGGTGCATAAAAGTTGAGTAAAGTAGAATTACAAACATTAAAAAGACTATCCGTTTTTTATTTACCATAAAAATGCTTAAATTTAATAGATTGACTAGGTCAATTTGTTAACCTTAAATTCAATAAATCATGGAATATCTTAGTAAATTGGTCATTTTTAATTAAGAAATATAATATACTGAAGTTTTATAGCTTTTGTTTGAAAGAATTATTAAAAAACGTCTCTAATTTATCATGATGAAAAATTTTGTTATTAAATAATCTAGTCTAGATTGTCTAGGTGAATTTATGCTTTTTTAACCGAATGCTTAATTACTAATCGAATTTTATTATTCAAAGGTTTGTTTAAGACAATAATGTTTTGATAATGTTTTAGAACTACTTCACTCATTTTTCTTTTTATGACTAAATTGAACAGATTATTTTGAAAAAAAAAAGATCTTATAATTTTCATAATTTTGAAATTGATGTTTTTTAAGATTATTTAGATGTTTCAAAGTAACAAAACTTTGAATTTACACCATTTATCCCCATTTAATTATGTAATCTTTAAAATGTTCCTTGAAAAACTTTCTAGTGTAATTTTAATAATAATGATGATAATTATTGATAGTCAAAAATATTAAACTGTCTCTGATTTATTTTTGAGATTGCCAAGAACCTTCCTTAAAGTAATCTTTTCAATTTAGTTTTATAAAAGTTCTGTTTATATTTCTGTTTGGTTTTGAAGTAAATCATGGGGAAAATACTACAGATCCCCTTGTGGGTGGATAAGGTAAATAATTAATTACATTTTTTTTGTAAGAAAATTTCAGATATATATTTTTAAAAAGAAAAAAAATATAAATATAAAAGGTTGATATATTTAGGAATTTTACATCATGTATCTCTGGAACATTTAACATGGTAATAAGTAACTATATTGTGCTGATATTTTAACTTTTTAATTTACTATTATATTACAACCATGTTAAATATTCCACAAGCTATGCACTAAACGCACTGTAGTATGTGTCTCCATCATGGTCATCGAAAACAAAAACAAGCATTAGTTACAGAATTAATTATTATTGTATGTATGGTAATATTTTCTTCATCAAATCTTTATTAGCATCTTTAGTCTATTCTTTTATCATTCTTATTAGAGGGGAAACAACACGTAGATTTTCTCGATACTTCGGTCGCAACTTTCCGAATGAGTAAGGGTTTTCTCGTTTACTGCATTAGCGCGTTTTGATTTCAGCCCCCATAGGTTCATTTTTCGGTGGTTTTTCGCGAAATGTCCTTGAGTCGACCGTTTTCACATCTGCGCGAACAGCTGTAGGGTTCTTGGATCGGGCTGGAATGTCAAATGCACCTGGTTGTGGAACGCTTGCTTGGCAATTTCTAGAAATCGGGAGGTGGGCATCATGGAGCTAATACATATGGAGACAGCTTTGAACACCTGCTCCATTCTTCTTCGTATGTCGATTTTCCCTCGATTTTTCCACTCAAACGGGGGTGGGCTGGGTTGTCAGATTGGCGACAAAATCGGACTATTGGCGTGTTTGGTTTTTTCGCGTGCAGCCTTTTACGATCACTTTATACCAGTGGATGACTCGCGAGGA
This sequence comes from Tetragnatha montana, assembly GCA_963680715.1. Classification (NCBI taxonomy): domain Eukaryota; kingdom Metazoa; phylum Arthropoda; class Arachnida; order Araneae; family Tetragnathidae; genus Tetragnatha; species Tetragnatha montana. Next base: position 19,659,400 of record OY796675.1, read on the forward strand.
CCTTTTTAAACTTATCTTTTTTTTCTTCTTAAGGAAGTTTTATCTTCTGTAGCTTTAAGAACAAAATCTCGTTTGTTCTAAATCTCATTTTTAGTTGATGTTTCACCATAGCAATTAACAATGCTTATCTCCAAATTTTTCTCCGATTTTCATCTTTAGGAAATCTACTTCCTTCCCCCACAAAAACAGGTGTTTCAAGTATTAAGTGGTGTTTGAAGAGTCCACTTAAAGAAATATTGTATTTTTAATTTTAATTCAGACAGCTAATAATTACAAATATTTTAATACTTCAAAATGCCACTTACAACACAATTGCTTAAAATATTCTAGTGACTAATACCATTCCAAAATCCACTTTTATTTAAATCATTATAAAATGCCCTTCATCATTAAAGGTATCACTATCAAATTAATTAGTTTTATTCATAAAAAACACTTAATATTAAGTGCATGTATTCATTATATAAAACTTAAGTTTCTTATTTAAATTTTTATACTTAAACCATTTATTATCTTGATACACACACACATATAAATTTTTTTAACATCATTTAATTTAAAATTTAATTATTTAGTAAAATTAGTAAGGTAAAAATAAGATTTTACCTATGAAACGAAACGGTGAAGTTTTTAGTTGCTCTTTCACAGCAATTGATGGCGCAGCTTTAATCATGTTTCTATTTCATATGAGAGAAAAGTGTGATACATTTAAACAAATATCAAAGATTCTTATCTTAAATACAGATGATTGGTCATGTGGTCAGATGTCTCAAACCACCACCTGGCGTTGGGAGAGAATTACAGCTGTCCAATCTTCTTTGTACCTTAGATTGGCGGGAAAATCCATAGAAATAATTTCAAGGAATATATACTATGTCGTAAATTATTTCTTTCTTTCTTTAAGTTTCTTTAATAATACGTGTTTTAAATTAACCAAACGCTGGACGCAAATGTTCTACACTTAATTCCTCTTTATATGTTTTTTTTATTAGTTTAACTTTAAAGTTAAAAAAGAAGATCCGATAGTGTTCATAGATTTTTTTTTAAAATATGGCTTGTTACATGGTAAGAAAAGATTAACAAAGATTGTTTTACTGAAAACTTCCCCCTATCAAAAATAAAAACCTAAATCAGTGGTAAGAATTAAATACTTAAATTTAAAGTTGACACAATTATAGGAAATTTAATATTTTTGCGTCGAGAAGCAGAAGCATAATATATCTGCCTTACAGATGATTTGGCAATTTTAAATGTTAAAAAAAAACAAGTTATTTAATTATTTCGAAGAACCACGTAAAGAAACTACGACAAAAACGCACGCCAAGGTCAGACCGCCAAGCTATGCCAACTTCCATTTTCTACCTCGACCACTAAATCCACAATTTTCTCCCTTAAATACTAGTTTAAACTAATCGGAAATGACTCAGATCGAATCAGGAGGGTTCATATTATATAATGTGAAGCTTTTTCAAAAAACATTTCCCCCACAACATTTCGAAAATGCAGTTTAAAGTCGTTTTCTTCCAAAACCGCGGAGTTTAAAAAATTCACAGAAAAAAAACTAATCGAGAAAGGTACTTTTTTTCTTCACGGAATTGATTCGTCGTTGTTTTCTCTCGTGTAATAAATTGTCGGCATCTTTTTTCTATCATTTTTCTGGGAGAAAGAGCAGTTTTTATACCTCAAAATTCACCCGCCTATGGGACTTCCAATGTTAAAGATTTCTTTTTGCCACTCAAACAGGTTCGACTGTTTTTGACATGCATGGTTGCCGTACGGAGCGGGGAAAGCTGTCTCTATTTGTATTAGCTCTATGGTGGGCATAGCGTTTTTAAAAACTAAATTGACATCTCAATGCATTGCTTCAGAGGAAACTTTCAGCATTATCAGTTGCACGAGAAAAAAATAAAAAACCACCATATTTAATCTACTTTATAAATCGTGGATAATAGTTAGATTATCCTTTTAACAATTACCAATTTAACCCAATGCATAAAAAACATGAAATTTTCTGAACTTTTATAATTGTCCGCAAACGAAAAAGCACCAAAACTTGATGTGGTTTTGTTATCAAAATTATTACACCAGTAAATAACAAATGATTTAATCTTTACAGAACTAAAAATGATTACAACATTTAAATTGGTTCTTTAAACCTCATTTCGAGGTATGAAGCAAAATAGCTATTAGATACGCAAATGTGGATACTTTCTTGCCATCAGTAAAACATTGGTTTTGTCTTTTCCTGAAATTCAGTAGTAATGGTATCTATTTTCTAAGACTAATTTTCTCCCCGAGTCAATTTGGGGAAAACTTTTCTGGCACCCATTTTCATAGGTCGCTCGTGCGGTTAAAGGCAAAAAGTTAGAAAAGAGGTGAAATCTTGCAAAACTTCTGTTATAAATATTTTTTATTGAAAAGCAGTTAGTTTCATCCTGAATTATAAAAAGGGGTCATTTTAATTACTTTTTCATTTACTTTAATTAATCTTATTATATCATTGGGAGTTCATGTGCTTCTATGGACCAGCCGGGCCCCTGCTCTTGAATAAACTAAAGTATTGGAGCTGCTCATATGAGCTTGTTCAAAAAGATTGGTATGGTTGGTTTTAAAAGATTCTCGTGCAACCTTTGTAAGAGTTATGTGCATAAAACTTTTAATTGTCACATTTTCATTTGACTCCAAGTTATTTAAAAGTGTACTACTAATACTTTTACAAACCCTACAGGGTGAGATAGCAACATATTGGTGAATTAAACAGTCTATTCATTTATTTAGACTCCATATATTTATTCAAAAACTAATCAAAGTGTTATGTGATGCACATTTCAGTGCACACACAAGTCAAAAGTAAACAAGTAAAAAGTTGTATTTCACCTACAAAGCAACAACCAACCTATGTTTTTTTTTTCTCAAAAGAAAATCTTGGTGTTTGAAATAAACGGTTCAGTTTAGGTTTTTTAACACTTGCAGAAATTTTCTTGGCTTCAAAAAAATTAAATTTGATTTAAGTGTTATGAGATATAAATAAGTTAATAATGTAGAGTAAAATAAAAAAGCATTATCATTATCTGCAGTAAAAAAAACATAAATATTTCTTATTTTAAAGAAAATAACCAAAAATACTTGATTAAAAATTACAAATCTCGGTTTTTGGTTATAGTAATGGAATACAATCTTTGTTAATTTTGTTTCGATAATTTGAAGGTTTAACAAATAGTTCTTTAGTTCAAATATTATTTAAAAGAATAAAAAAATGAATAGGATTTGTTTTTTCTTCATATCTGTTAAATAACAACTAACGTATTAATAAGATTTACTGAAGATTTTTCTAGTAATTGCAAAAATATCTTTCACGCAATGGAATATTATTAATGTGCTATAAGTAAAAGTGTGCATAGAAATCATTTATTGTTTGTTTGTTTTTATAATAAGACTGATTCAAGATTTTAAAGTAATTTTTTTGGCAAATATTTCAAATGATTTACGACTCATCAAAAGAATAGTTAAAATAAATTCCATATCTATAGTATGGAAAAGTAGAGATGTCTGATTAAGGAATATGTAGTGCAGTAAAATTTTGAATTTGGAAAATGTAGTGCAATCTGAAATAGAAAATCGATTTTAGATCATAGAAATAACTTAAGGATGCAAAATTGCTAATATACGTAATTATTAGTGCAACAAGAAAATTTTGAGTTTTCTTTATCGATGAAAATTATGCATCTATTTTATAAATTCAAAATTAGCATTATTTTAGTATTTTTGAAACTAGGGTCCTGTTTTGGTGGTATAAAAATCTATAAAATTGATAGATTGAAGGCACTAAAACTAAAGGGATGATATTGTGAAGGTCTTTTTAAGCTTAAATGTTTTGTGAGAAAGAAGAATCCGTTTTCAGATAAACGGATAAAGATTTCTTCTAGACAGACCTTTATTATAAGCTATTAATTTTAATAATTTTGCTCACGACATTCTAGTATAAGTGAATGTAATTATTGAGAATAAAAAATATTTAAATTTTAACATAAAATACTTAATATATTTCAAGTTAGCCTTTCTCACTGATGCTTCAGAAAAAAAAATAACGAAGCAATTTAAAGGCATATTAATATGAAGTTAAAAGCTTTTAAAATCACTCCAGTTTTAAGAAACATTTTCCAATCTGGTATAGAGGAACCATACTATTTTTTACTATATCATTTTCTGTTTATTCTCCAAGAATTACCTCATAAAAAGATCTTCAAATTTATGAAGAGGCACTAATAATGTGTTGAGCAGCTTTTCATAAAAAATTTCATTTGGCTTATATATTTTAATTTAATTTGCATTTTTAGTAAATATTAAATAGCCTGAAACCGGACATTGAAAAAAAAGGAACAGGGATAAAAAACGTTTATTTTTTGAATTACATTTGTTAAAAAAGTTATTTTCCAATGTAATTTATTAACATTTATAGAATATCCCCATAAAATATTTTCTTTTTCCTATTTTTGGATGAAATTATCTAAATATTTAAGATAATAATGAACGAAGCTGGGTTTCAACACTTCATCTGAATAAGGGTATTAGGTTTCAATAAAGCAATAATTATGTGCTTAAAATATATTTAATTAACTGTAAGAATCTTAAATTGAAATCTTTTCAAGCCCTTATAAAGTTTTCTGTAGAGTTTAAAGCATGTGAAATTCTAGCAGTTTGCTATATTTTGTAATAAATTGATATGATATCCAACATAAAAGTTAAAGTGTTGGAAAAATCATATGAAAACTGAAATAAATGCAGCCATGCCTAATTCTTTGAATCGAATTGTCAAATAGTAATGGTTACATTGCATTCTCTATGATGAATTCGTAGAACCAAAAAGTCACTGCTTTTCGCTAAGGTGTCGCTAAGATTTATAAGGGCACCTGGGTATTTTTATTCTATCTAACCCCATCAAATTATTATATTGATTTTTTTGAAGTTGGTACTTTTTTTTCTAGAGTATGGTATTCCATAAATTGGGATTTTAGCAAAATAATATAGTTTACCCTCTCTTCTCATAAAGAAAAAAAAACTTGGAACAATTTTTGAAATGGAAAAAGTATAGATGTTGCCTTAGAATTTTTATAAGAACCAATTTAAAAATTGAATAAAACAATACCTAAATGCATCATATTTACAGTTTACTTTTAATCAAAATTGTGACAAAAAGTAAAAAACAACTTTGTTTAAATGTTTAAAAATTTATCTTCAGTTTTTAAATGAATAATGGCCCTCTGATTCATTGCAGTCTATGTAGACGGCAGGAATTAAAAAAACAATAAGCACACAGTGTGAAAGTATTTTTAAAATTGTGCAGTGGTATAGGGGATGTGCATTGGCTACTTTTACATAGGACCTTTGTTCACTTTGTTCAGACCAATACGCACTGTACTCAGACTACAGAAAATCATGTCGACATGTAGTGGGGATACGCTGTCGTGTGAAAACGATGCGTTGGTCACTGTTCCCCAGGGCCTTTGTCAAAACCACTACAAAGAATTTTACACCAATAGTAATAGTAGGTTATATAATAGAGAATAGACCACTAACAGCCATATTCACAGCCATCGGTGTCGGTGTTAACCAGCAGCTAAAGAAAGCAAAATTAGCTTTTCGCTGTCTCTTTGACCAAGGATTTAACACTGACGCCGATGTCTATGAATATGACTGTAAACCCTGGGACGCCTCCGGGTTAACGACAGGTCTCATTGCCTCGAAATGCCGGATGGTTAGTGTCCGGCTCCTACTTCCAGGGGAGTTGGCACGTAGTACCCGGGGATACTATTCTCTTGATTGAAGATCTACAGATTGAAAATCTGTAAAGGAGGATGGGTGAGGTGAGGTGTGGCTAAATTTTCTGCAAAATCTTCGTAGAAATCTGGAAGCCCTCACTGACTCGATTCCGGGGCCCCATCCTCAATTCTCGTTGCCATGGTAACTAGAGTTAATCAGAATCAGGAAATTTTTTGTTCAAGAAACTTTAATTTAAAAATATGTTAAGGATATAAAAATGTTGCTAAGTTATTGTATAAATATTCAGTAAAAGAATTTTACACCAATAGTAATAGTAGGTTATATAATAGAGAATAGACCACTAAACCCTGGGACGCCTCCGGGTTAACGACAGGTCTCATTGCCTCGAAATGCCGGATGGTTAGTGTCCGGCTCCTACTTCCAGGGGAGTTGGCACGTAGTACCCGGGGATACTATTCTCTTGATTGAAAATCTACAGATTGAAAATCTGTAAAGGAGGATGGGTGAGGTGAGGTGTGGCTAAATTTTCTGCAAAATCTTCGTAGAAATCTGGAAGCCCTCACTGACTCGATTCCGGGGCCCCATCCTCAATTCTCGTTGCCATGGTAACTAGAATTAATCAGAATCAGGAAATTTTTTGTTCAAGAAACTTTAATTTAAAAATATGTTAAGGATATAAAAATGTTGCTAAGTTATTGTATACATATTCAGTAAAAGAATTTTACACCAATAGTAATAGTTTGGTTTTTTGGTTTTGGTTTGGTTTTTGGTTACATATATTTTCCGGTATGTGTGCTTGATCTCAAGGATCCGCTTATACACCTTCGTCAAGTAAGACAGACACAACAGAAATTTTTACTGGCACAAAGAAGGAAAATACACCCAGGGGCGAGGTGAGAATCGAACTCACGACGGGGCAGTGCGCAGACTGCTGGCGTGAAAGGCAGAGGAGCAAACCGAACAGGCCATCCCGTCACCTAGTAATAGTAGGTTATATAATAGAGAATAGACCACTAAACCCTGGGACGCCTCCGGGTTAACGACAGGTCTCATTGCCTCGAAATGCCGGATGGTTAGTGTCCGGCTCCTACTTCCAGGGGAGTTGGCACGTAGTACCCGGGGATACTATTCTCTTGATTGAAAATCTACAGATTGAAAATCTGTAAAGGAGGATGGGTGAGGTGAGGTGTGGCTAAATTTTCTGCAAAATCTTCGTAGAAATCTGGAAGCCCTCACTGACTCGATTCCGGGGCCCCATCCTCAATTCTCGTTGCCATGGTAACTAGAATTAATCAGAATCAGGAAATTTTTTGTTCAAGAAACTTTAATTTAAAAATATGTTAAGGATATAAAAATGTTGCTAAGTTATTGTATAAATATTCAGTAAAAGAATTTTACACCAATAGTAATAGTAGGTTATATAATAGAGAATAGACCACTAAACCCTGGGACGCCTCCGGGTTAACGACAGGTCTCATTTTGCCTCGAAATGCCGGATGGTTAGTGTCCGGCTCCTACTTCCAGGGGAGTTGGCACGTAGTACCCGGGGATACTATTCTCTTGATTGAAGGTCTACAGATTGAAAATCTGTAAAGGAGGATGGGTGAGGTGAGGTGTGGCTAAAGTTTCAGCAAAATCTTCGTAGAAATCTGGAAGCCCTCACTGACTCGATTCCGGGGCCCCATCCTCAATTCTCGTTGCCATGGTAACTAGAGTTAATCAGACAAGTTTGTATCACGGTAGTAAGGACAGAGCGGGAATGACTTAAATTAAAAAATATGTTAAGGATATGAAAAAGTTACTAAGTTATGGTATAAATCTGTTAAATAATTCAAGCAAACTGTCTGCTTGATAACTTAAGGTTGTTCTACAACTTTCTTGTCATGATCATAATAAAAGGAAATACAAAAATAAAAGTTATGTTTAAAACAATTATGAATTGAAATGGATAATTATTTGACGGTTTCAAACTCTCTTAGAATTTCAAATGTTGTTCCATATTTTTTAAGTTTATATTAAGAGCCGATATTCTATATTATTTTCTATACGAAATGTATCCAAGTATAATAGTCTTTCATTCAGGACTAGTTTGTTACCAGCATATTTACTTTAATGTAGGCCTGGGTTACACTATAAAATTCGCATGTGCCATATATTTCTTAGTTTCAATGATTACAGTTTAAAACAATCAAAGTTTACAATTTTTATTCAAGGTAATAATTGTAATAAAATATATTCTATCTTAACTTCTAAACTTTGAGAAAAGTTTTGTTTAAATTTCTGTACTGAACATTATTTACTGTGATTTTGCTATTTGAAAATAGTCAGAAAATTGTATTTGGGCTTAAAAATACCATAAACGAATATGTTTGACAAATATAAAAATTATATTAATTTTAAGAATTTCTTATGTACGCCTTTCCAGACTCTGGCTTCTAAAAGTGAAAGAAAAAGTCAGTAAAGAAAATAGTATAACTTTTATAATCTTAAAACTTAGGTTTTTGTTTTAAAATTTTGGGTCACACTTAATTTTAATTTTATATTTATTTTATTTTCATTAAATTGAATTTAAAACTTAAGAGGGTGTCTTAATTTTCAATGCCATTTGAATTAAAAAAATAAAGAAGGAAAATATAATTGAAAGTTTCAGGTTGTTTCCATGATTAAATTAAGAACTTGTGTGTTCATCCTGATCAATTGCATTCTAAATTTTTAAATTTTCAAAAACTAATATGAACTGGAGTGATTTTATAAATTTAAATTCACTATTTGAGTTCAAAAACAATTATAATTAAAATCCTGAGTAATTTAACTGCCTAATTATTTATATATTTTGAAAAATTAAGATTGGGAGTGGTTATCTATCTTTATAACGTGTATTTATTGTAAGGAAATCCCTTATACAACCACTTTCAAACAAACTGATTCTAGATTCAAAATATTTGTGCTTAGATACTTTTCTTCTACCCCAACTTAAGAGGTAACTTTTTATCATAACACTAAACCAGCAATACTTTTCACAATATCAGTTCCTTTTTTTCTTGTAGAAATTACTGCTATCGGAATGAAGAAAAGTCTAATAAAGGGATTTTACAAAATCAGCCAAGTCAAATATTAATTAGGAATTTTAGAAAACCAACAATTGTGATTTCTATGCCTCTTTTATACAATAAGCTATCTTTAAACAATACTAGTATATTTATCCAAATCCTATGCAATTTTTTTTTCAAAACATTCCAAATTATGTGTACTCATCAAAGTTTCATGCATTTAACTCTTGCAAGTGTTTTCTCTCAAGCAATGCATTAGGAAATCAATTTAGCTTCCCCAATGTTATGCGTAACTTCCGATTTAAGGAAATTGCCATGCAATTGTTTCATTGCCATTGTGCTTTTGCCATTTCTCCTGATCTCAGGGCCCTGCAACTGTTTTCTCCGATTGTGAAAACCGCCGGCTCCAGAACATTTCGCGCACTACTTCCTAAAGGTGGATCGGTGGGTGGTTGTGATCCAAGCGCACTCTTTCACTAAACGGTAGGCTTTTTACTCGTTGAGAAAGCTGCTACCGACTTTTCGGGAAAATCAAACCTTTTCTTTCTTTCTCTGCTATGAATGAAACGAGGAATATTCTGAGATACAAATACTCATTTGATAAAGAAATTTATGTAACCATAGTTTAGTTTGAACACTTAAATATTTAATAGGGACGAATCTGAGTGAAATTTTGAAGAAGCATAAAATTGTTTCTCACCCCCCATAACTTAATTATTTTTATTTCTAAAAATACCTTTATGCGCTTCTACAAAATTTCAATCAGGTGAATTTACTATCATTGTTTTCGTTTTCGAACTTCAAATCTAAAATTTATTTGTTTATTTAAGTCAAAATTTTCCAATTAATTGAAAATTTAAAAAAGTGGAAAAATTATTTTTCTAGTTTCAAGTCTTATTTTCTAATATTTTGTTTTTACTTCTCATTCCATGGACCTGAGTCTTCTGATGTTGATGTATTCCCAAATGTCCCTGGTGTCTTTTGTTCTTCAAAAAAAGAGAGTTCATATCAACATTGGGTGAGTAAAGTTTTACAGAATATTCAATAAATAATATCAGGGTACATTTACACAGGGGTGCAGAAATGTTTCAGGGCCCAGTGTTTCCCCAAAATACATTTTTTGTCCAAAATTTCCCCAAAAATACCTTTGTATTTTCATTCATGCTTTTGTATTAAGAGTACTGAATTAATATTTAAGAACTCTTCAAAAATGGGGGAGGCGTAATTAAATTATATATGCCCTAATATTTTTACCCAGTTATCAATAGCACTTCTCTGATACTTAAAACATACCACACAATATTAATAAATTAATGAAGATATATTTACAATCACATTTAATTAACTAATTAATAATATCTTTGAAGAACTTTTAAGTGCTTTTGTATTAAGAGCACTGACTGAGTTAATATTTAAGAACTCTTCTCAAGATTATTAACAACAAATTAAAAATGGGGGGACGCGAAATTATATTACATACGCTCCAATATTTTTTACCCAGTTATTTTGGGATACTCAAAACATACCACACAATATTAATAAATCATTGAATATATTTCCAATAAAATATTATAAAGCAATTAATAATATCTTTGAAAAACATTTAAGTGTCATATATGTTTATTATTAACTAATATGAGTAGGACCTGCCAACTTCTCCCCATAAGAGAACACTTTATTTGTCAACAGTTGTAATGTTTGTCAGTTATTTTCCCCATTAATTGAATTAAAGTATTTAAATTGTTAACCAAAATCTTTAGAAAATGATACTAAAACTTCAAAAAGAAGTAAGTTATGCAAAATACTTTTTCATGCATTTAAAAAAGAATAAGTTTCTGAAGCTTTGCAGCAAAACTTAAGAGACAGTTTTGCTGAATAACCTGTAACAGAGGTACTGCAGAAAAAGCATAGTGTCAAACTCATCAGAATACACACAAATTTGGAGATATCTTATAAAGTATCCAGAAGACACTTTAATATCCCTAAAAACTACTTTGAAATCTTTAAAGTTAGTATACCTACTACAACTACTTTTCCATTAACAAGAAGAGGCAAAACATACACTCAATGTTTAATTGTTTACCTACAATTAATTTTGATTATCAGACTAAAAATTATAAATTTCAGACTAAATGTGCGAAATTTTAGTATGAATAGCATCTGTAAGTTATTAGTACTTATTTCAGTCTTTGAAGGATATTTAATTTTGAAAATTCTTTTTTTTTTTAAACGTGAAAAAAAATTGTCTTATCGTAAAATATGGCGTCAATTGGTCATTGTGATTAGTTGCATAATAAGTTGTTTGTTAGTACTTGCTTCTTAACTGCGATCTTATCCGTAATATAAAAAAATGGAAATATTTTAAAATTGAGATTTTTTTTTAGAAATTCTAATGGTTTATTGCATATCTTCAAAAGAATCCGAACAGTTTGATACCAAAAATGTGTTATACGGATCAGTAATTAAAAAGTTTTATCTCTGGAAACCGTTTACCAATTTTTTTTTTAAGAATAGAGAGATTCCAGTAAAACTCTCCTCAATATTCAAACTTTTTGAGATGAAAACATCGATGTGATGAAACAAGAACGCGGTGTAAAAATCACCGATCCTCTCACAGATATGTTGTTCTCCTGCATATCAATCGAATTGCAAGGAAATGACAACTTTCAGGTAGTCACCAAGTAAACTCACCATCCTTAATTACACAATTTTCACCTAATTTCTGTACATGCTGAAAGATATTATACAGTCACTTGCCAAAATATTTGTTTGACACTGATAACATTTGGATTTATAGAGTTTTTTCTTCATAAACTATGACAAAAATTTTCCCACAACTGCCTGATTTTCCCTCGAACTTCGTTCGTTCGGCCGTTAGAACATATTCTGCACCCCTGTATTTACATGCCTTCAATAATGGATATAATGATGATGACGTGAGCAGATAAAGTTATGTATCTCTTCTTGGCATAGGGGAGAGAGGGCACATTTTTACAAAAAATGCATTTTTGACTATTTCTCCATACATTTATAAGATATTGAAAGAAATTGATTTATTCAAAGTTTGCAGCTTTCCTGAAATTTTGGTTCCCTTTTTAAATGCGTTCATAAAAATTTCCATTTGTTAAATAATTCCAAAATCATTATTCTAAAAATTAAGAATTTCTGTTTAAAAGTGTCCCAGTAAAGGGGTACATTTGAACAGGCGTGAGGCACATTTGAGCACCTCCATAAATAATAAGAAATACTTTTTTAGAAGCTACCAAATTCATTGTTACATTAAAGTTTACATTTACAGCAATCTATTAAGTTGGATATTTGGCACTTAATCGGGTTTTTTTTTTCTTAAATTTCAGAGTTTTGTACTCTTAGAAAAACATCAACGAATTTGTAGTGTAGATAAAGTTTTATTTTTAAGTTTTATCATGGTAAATAGATAAAAGATGTTTCGTAAAGATTTCCCTTTCAGTCTTTTCTGCTTTGTTCTTACCAAAATTTTAAACCATAACTCATATAGCTATTCATATTCATTTATAACAAGTAGCTTTAAATTATCTAATTAGAGAATAATGTTTCTAAGTAGATATGTGAAAAGAAAAATAAATGCATAAATCTTAAAAAATATTAAGAATGCTTAAAAAAACATATTTTTAAACATAAAAACATATTTTTTAAAAACTTATCCGACTTCTATGATTAAGTTCAAATTGGAGAAATCCTGAAAGCTTTGGGTTTTAACTTTACTAAAAATAGTTGAACTATTGTAATTAAATTTCAAACAACTTAAAATACTACATTTAACGTCTAAAAATGCGGTAAAAATCAAGAAAATAGTTAAAAGGCATTTTGAAATGTTCAAATGTACTTCCATCTTAAACTTTAAGAGTAAACAAATAGATATTTATAATTGAAATTGGGAAACAAAACTTTTTTGGACTTAACATTATTAATTCTACAATAGAAGTAAATTTTAAAATTTTTACTTTAAAAGCTTTCTGGATGGAATTTTCCCACAAATAAAATAAGACATTTTACTTTGCATTTTCCTTATTGAAATTTTCAAACACTAATGGTTCCAATGGGCACACTGCTATAAAAGTTCAGGCAAAAGATGGTACTAATACAGCTACCTATTGATATTTCTTTCAGATTTTTAAATTGAAATTAACATAGAGATATGCGAGTTGTTCCAATGTGCCCCATGTACAAAAGTGCCCCCCTCTTCCCAACAATAAGGAAAATCAAACTCGACTAATGTCGGGGGAAGGGAGGGGATGAAGCTTAAGACTCTGGGCCTCAAGATACGTCGATAATATCACTCACTCTCCTATATCAAAGTTATTTTACAAATTTGGCTGAAAGTTAAACAGAAATTTCTAAAATCGAAATGACCTGACAAGTCAAAGTGGTCTCACGCTTTCAGCATTCTACGGTTAAAAATCCTCTTTCATCAATCATTCCCAATGAATTCAACTCTAAGATGGCTATTATTTTTAGTCTTAGAATATAATTTGTTTGAATTGGGAACTCCCTTTTTTAATATGATTTTAGCTAGCTCAATTTTTTCCAAGAAAGATGTCTCAAAATGCGCTTAAATCTAGTGCTAAAAAGTAGTTAGAAAAATGTGAAAGAGATAGGAAACACTCTGTAATAAAAGTAAAAAGACTACATATTCTTACTGCCAGAAGAAAAACTTTTGACGTCTTGCAATATTGTTGCGGTTGATACGGAAACGCATTTTCCACTCAATTTCAGGGGTGACGATGGTAATTAATAAACGCTGAAAATGCGTTTTGTGCCAGATCTGCGTAGCTACCTATTTGTACTTCTTTTCAGACAAAGTTTTTCTCCTGGCGGTACGACTATAGGTATACTTTTAACGTTTCAAATGTGACTTGTCAAACTTTATTATTTTCTCACTTGAAAAAATCACAATGAATCTAATGAAGGTTCTTCGCAACAGGGAAAGGTTTAAGTCGAGGAGCCGGGATATTGATGGGCGTCCCTAATGGCATACCCCTCTTTAAGTGTTCATACCCCTCATACCCTGATTTTACCTTTATTTCATAAATAGTAATTATATTATTTTTTGATGAATTTTTAGGTTCTGCAGGTATTTCTTTTTTGCTGAAAAATGAAGTTTTAGCATTAAGAATTTTTGTAATATGATGACCCATGAATTGGCCAGAAAAGCTGAAAAAAATTCGTGCTGTGTAAAGAGGTATGCATAAGAATATTTTAGTAAATTACGTTGGGGAGAGTCGCTCAAAGCGGGTATGTCGCCCACAGCGGGTAGGGGCTTCTATATTGCTGGATGGTATCCGAGTGTCAAAGTATGTGTATGTCTTGATTAACTGAACCCTCCAGAGTTTCGATCAACTTCGATTAAACTTTAGATTTGTAATATTAGGTGACTGGGAGCAATGGGGGGGGGGTAAGAAAAATTGTTGTTTTGTTAAAATATTTTAATGTATGTTCCTTCTGAATAGTTGAAAACTAGTACATTTATTATATGATATATGAACTATATATGATAACATTATATTAACTTGACACAATCTAACTTTAAAATACTATGAAAGAACCGGTAGTATTTTTATATTTTTGAGGTTTTAACCCCCTTAAAGTAAGAAAGAAACTTTCTGGCAATGCGGGTAGGTATCCGCAATGGAAAATAACATATTAATTTTTATGATAATTAGGTACGTCGTATCTAAGGTCTCAAAAATTGGCGGATTTATGGGGGGTCATGAGGGTCAATGCCTCCCCTTAACTTTTTTTTAAGGATATTCCACTTTTTCATTGTAAGAAATGAGTTCAGTTCAATCAGGGACAGAATGTCCCCCAAAGGTCTCAACCTTGACTCCCAGGGTTTTTCTCCTAATTTCATCCATGTTCTCAACATTAGTTCTAAAAATGATTATTTTGTGTTGTTATTAGTCTCGTTTTTTGTGGTTAGCCGTTGTTTATCCACTTTGGGCCACCAAGTAGGGCAAATAAAAGCAGTTTTTGGAAGAGTTATTGATTTCTAGTAATAAATTATTATTTGACACAATCCGACACTATCGTGTACTTTTATTTGATAGTTCAATAACTCACCTATAATATAAAATCAAATTTGTAATTCCAATCAAACAATCACTAAGATTTTTGAGCTCTCGAAGTTAGCTCCCCCTACCTATTGATATTTTTCCCAGATTGTTAAATTGAAATTAACATAGATATGCTAGTTGTTCCAATGTGCTCCAACTGCTCAGTGTACAAATGTGCCCTCCCCCTCTCCCCTACAATAAGGTAGAACATATTCGACTAATGTTGGGGGGGGGGGGGATGAAGCTTTAAGAGGGCCCCAAGATATGTCGATAGTATCAGAATATCACTCACTCTCCTATATCAAAGTTATTTTACAAATTTGGCTGAAAGTTAAGCATAAAATAATTTTTAAATTCGATATGACCAGTCAAAGTGGTCTAACCCTTTCAGCATTCTACGGTTAAAGATCCTCTCATCCATCATTCCCATTGAATTCAACTCTAAGATGGCTATTATTTTTAGTCTTAGAATATAATTTGTTTGAATTGGGAACATAATTTTAGCTAGAATTTTTTAAAAGAAAGATGGCTCAAAATGTGCTTAAATTTAGTGCTAAAAAGTTGTTAGAAAAATGTAAAAGAGAGATACACAATCAGGCTTTTAATTTTTTTCAGTCTTCCGCCTTTTGTGGTCGGGTATTTTTTCAGCAAGCAGAATTAACAGCTTTTAACCACATTCTAATATATAGTAGACAAATAGTTTAATTTATATTATTTTTTATGTTCCACCACACAATTCTTCGCAGATGGTTTCCACACCTCAAGAGACAGCTAATTTATTAAAACATCCTCTTTACAATAAATTTAAAAAATTTGTGTTAATTCCCTGTTATAAGTTGAAAATATGTAATGTATATTAGGGCGTATCACGAAAACTTTTTTTTGGAAGTTCAAAAAAGCATACTGAAAAAAAGTTGCCTCAGGGGCAACTCAGATATTCTCGAGAAAAAATTTCAATCGGATCAAAACATATTTAGGTTCCCCGGAATTGAGTCAAAGTTTATAAAATTTCATAATTTTTCAATCAATTGATAAAAATGCCAAGATAAAATTTTCATTTAAACTTCATAATTTTTCTATGCAGATGTACTATTATGCCTTACAATGTACGCTTGGTTTCATATTTTTATTACCATTAGTTTGAGAGAAATAATTTTTTCTCGTTAAACAAAACTCGTAAAGCTGTTTTTCCTGCATTCTTTAAACGCTAATAACTTAAGAACTAATTAACCGAGACTAGTGACTGGTGCCATATTGTTTGAAATCGAATGCTCTTTAATTTGATGTGGATCATGACCAACTTTCTTTGAAATTTTTTTCCAAAATTTAAAAAACTTTAAAAAATATTAAAAAAACACTTGTTTTTTAATTTTAAATTTTGTTGCTTTTAAACTTCTAAAAGAAACGTATCTACCAAATTTGAAGTTTAAAATCAATTTCAATCATAGAGAAAAAAAATTAAAACTAAGCAAAATTTAAGTTGATTCCTTAATACCCTCCTAAAATATAGTAAAAGAGCAATCAACCCATAAAAAGTTCATAAAACTCCCTAAAGATATTTATGTGATTCATAACCAATAAAAACATTCATATGTATTCAAGAAAATGCAACTCTTAACAGGGCTCTGTTTAGAAGAAATTTGGATCCGTTTAGAAATTCTTCACAAAATATTTTATCTGAGAAAAGACCCTTTATAAAATATTTTATCAGGAAAAAGGACCCTTCAAAAAGTATTTCATTTTAAAAGGATAATATACAAAATATTTTACCTTAAAAATGTATCTTCAAAATATTTTTCACTTTAAAACAGATTCTTTTTAACCTTCTCTATGGTAATTTTACCATGATTTTATCACGATATGCCCAAAAAGGTACTGAGGCAGAAAT
Source organism: Tetragnatha montana (assembly GCA_963680715.1). NCBI lineage: Eukaryota > Metazoa > Arthropoda > Arachnida > Araneae > Tetragnathidae > Tetragnatha > Tetragnatha montana. The sequence continues at coordinate 19,676,211 of OY796675.1, forward strand.
AACCCAATTTAACGATGATTTTGATACACAAAATAATGCATGGGTTTTCACAATTTCACAAGCACTGGTCATTTCAAAAAAGTCTGGACAGACCCCCTGCTTAAAAGTTTTAGTTCAAAATCTAATAGTTTACCCACTTCAAGAATAGAGCATTTTCAATCACTTGACTCGGCCTAACAACGACCTTAGCAACGTTGTTTTTGCCCGCCAGTGACATCATGTGCGAATGCTTCTATTGGATGCTTCTAGTTCCCGCCCCTAACAACAGCCTTAGCAACGTTGTTTTTGTCCTCCAAGTGACGTCATGTGCGAATGCTCTATAGTCTATATTGAATTTCAAAGAAAGTTGGTCATGATCCACATCAATTTAAAGAGCATTTAATTTCAAACAATAGAGCATTTTCAATCACATGACTTGGACCTAACAACGGCCTTAGCAACAGAAAATGTTACAGTTTTTTGCCCTACAGAGGTTAACAGTTACAGAAAATGACTGGCCGTGGAATTCTTCTATTGGAGCATTTGCAATCACGTGACCCCATACCTAAAAACCGCCTTAGCAACAGATAAACAAAGGCCTTAGCAACAGTTAAATGCCCTACAGAAGGTACACAGTTAAAAGAAAATAACCGGTTGTGACGTCACCTGAAAACACTCTATATGGCACCAGTCACTAGTCTCGGTTAATTAGTTCTTAAGTTATTAGCGTTTAAAGAATGCAGTAAAAACAACTTTACGAGTTTCGTTTAATGCTAAAAAAATATTTCTCTCAAATTAATGATAGTAAAAATATGAAACCAAGCGCACATTATAAGGCTAAGGTTGATGTACATCATCATAGAAAAATTATGAAGTTTAAATGAAAATTTTACCTTGGCATTTTTGGTCAATTTATTGAAATATATTATGAAATTTCATAAACTTTAACTCAATTCCGGGGGACCTAAATATTTTTTGATCCCGCTGAAATTTTTTCTGGAGAATATGTGACCACTGAGGCAACTCTTTTTCAGTACGCCTTTTTGAATTTCCAAACAAAGGTTTTCGTGATACCCTATATAATGTGATTTCCCTAATGTATATAGGGGAAAGTGGGGCTATTTGATACAGCATAATCAGAATCCTTTTTTTGAGTAGAAAAAATAACTTATTCAGATATTTTTTTTCAAGACGAGGATTTTACATTTTTCTTAAAAATTTACTTTTGGAAGTTTTTGATGAAAATAATTAAGTTTCTTTCATTAAAATTTATTGACTTACTGCAGAGTTTAACGGTTTAGGTTATAATGTTTACATGCATGTAAAGGCAACTTTATAAAATTTGACCTAAATAATATTGATAGTTTTTAAGATAGTGAAAGTGTATCAACGTGCCCACTGCCCCATTGTATCAAATCTCCCCGTTTTTCCCATATGTATTAATTAATCAGCGTTACCTTTATTTCATAAATAGTAATTATATTATTTTTTGATGAATGTTTAGGTTCTGTAGGTATTTCTTTTTCCTGAAAAATGAAGTTTTAGCATTAAGAATTTTTGTAATATGATGACCCTGGAACTGGCCAGAAAAGCTGAAAAAAAATAATCGTGCTGTGTAAAGAGGTATGCATAAGAATATTTTAGTAAATTACGTAGGGGAGAGTCGCTCAAAGCGGGTATGTCGCCCAAACCGGGTAGGGGCTTCTATATAGCTGGATGGTACTCGAGTGTCAAAGTATGTGTATGTCTTGATTAACCGAACCCTCCAGAGTTTCGATCAACTTCGATTGAACTTTAAATTTGTAATATTAGGTAACTGGGAGCAATAATAAGAAAAATGGTGGTTTTGTTAAAATATTTTAAGGTATGTTCCTTCTGAATAGTTGAAAACTAGTATATTTATGATATGATAACATTATATTAATTTGACACAATCTAACTTTAAAATACTATGAAAGAACCGGTGGTATTTTTATATTTTTTAGGTTTTAACCCCCCTTAAATTTAAAAAGAAACTTTCTGGCAAAGCGGGTATGGTATCCGCAATGGTAAATAACATGAAAATAATTTTTATGATAGTTAGGTACGTATCTAAGGTCTAAAAAATTAGCGGATTTACTGGGGGTCATGAAGGTCAATGCCTCCCCTTACCTTTTTTAAGGATATTCCACTTTTTCATTGTAAGAAATGAGTTCAGTTCAATCAGGGACAGAATGTCCCCCAAAGGTCTCAACCTTGACTCCTAGGGTTTTTCTCCTAATTTCTTCCATGTTATCAACATTAGTTCTAAAACAGATTATTTTGTGTTGATATATGTTTCGTTTTTAGTGGTTAGCCACTAATTTGGACCACCTAGTAGGGCAAAGAAGTTTTTGGAAGAGTTATTGATTTCTAGTAATAAATTATTATTTGACACAATCTGACACTATCGTGTACTTTTATTTTATAGTTCGATAACTCACCTATAATATAAATTCAAATTTGTAATTCCAATCAAACAATCACTAAGATTTTTCAGCTCTCGACGTTAGCATACCCGCTTTGAGCTACTCTCCCCTACCTATTGATATTTTTGCAGATTTTTAAATTGAAATTAACATAGATATGCTAGTTGTTCCAATGTGCTCCATGTGCCCCCCGCCCTCTCCTCTTCAATAAGGTAGAACATATTCGACTTATGTTGGGGGGGGATGAAGCTTAAAGAGGGCCCCAAGATATGTCGACAGTTATCAGAATATCACTCACTCTCCTATAGCAAAGTTATTTTACAAATTTGGCTGAAAATTAACTCTAAGATGGCTATTATTTTTAGTCTTAGAATATAATTTGTTTGAATTGAGAACAGCCTTTTAATATGATTTTAGCTAGCTCAATTTTTTCTAAGAAAGATGGCTCAAAATGTGCTTAAATTTAGTGCTAAAAAGTTGTTAGAAAAATGTAAAAGAGCGATACACAATCAGGCTTTTAATGTTTTCAGTCTTCCGCCTTTTGTGGTCGGGTATTTTTTCAGCAAGCAGAATTAACAGCTTTTAACCATAGTCTAATATATTGTAGACAAATAGTTTAATTTATATTATTTTTTTATGTTCCACCACACAATTCTTCGCAGATGGTTTTCACACCTCAAGAGACAGCTAATTTAATAAAACATCCTTTTTTCAATAAATTTAAAAATTTGTGTAAATTCCTTGTTATAAGTTGAAAATATGTATATGGGGAAAGTGGGGCTATTTGATACAGCATAATCAGAATCCATTTTTTGAGTAGAAAAAATGACTTATTCAGATATTTTTTTTTCTAAAAATATCTAAAAATTATTCAATTTTATGAAACCAATTAGAAAAAATACAAGTTGAATGAAAATTAAAATATTATATAGCGACTTTTGTAAAATATAAATTTTGTATAAAGATGCCCCACCGGTGGAGCAGTTGGATAGGGGAGACTGGGGACAATTGTAACAAAATTTACAAATTGATCTCCAGCCAAGCCATTTTTTATGTTAGAGTTATGAAAATTGGTATGAACATAGGTTGAAACATCCCAATTACAATTGCGTTATGAAAACTGTCCTGTGAACATGCATTACAATATAGTAAATAAAAAATATGCCAAAGAATATTGTTACAATCGACCCTTGAAGTGGGGTCGATTGTAACACATATAACGGTCAATTGTAACACTACACATTTTCATAAGAAATACGGAAAATTATACAAATTTATTAACAATATATTTTGTACGAAACACACTGAACCCATTTTTCACTGGGGGCGATTGTTTTTGAAATTGTCCATGGAAACAACACACAAATATTCATCGTCTGATGAGGTTTCACAGTCTGAATATTTAAATTTCTTTTTTCTGTAGACTTCTCTTTTACACTGGGTTTATAGGTGCAGATGGGGCTCTTTCTCCTTGAGTTTCCTTTTTTATAGTTGAATTGTGATTTTATACCTCTTTTGGTGTTGGCTGTACAGCCTGTGGTAAGCATTTTGATATTTATGGTGATGGCAGTGAATTTGGTTCTCTTTTATTAAGAGATTGTGTAGGTGATACAGGTGATTGTGCTGGTGACAATTTATAAATTAATTAGCGCCGATAACTTATAAATTAATTATAACCCACTTTAGGGTTTTCATTTTTTCTGACAGAATCTGTATAACTGCCCATAACAAATACCGTGCTCACAAACACTTCTCACTGACTTTACAGACTCCCAAACCTCAGCAGCCGCAGCCTCCATTCTTTCCTGACTAATCTGACCCCTTTTAGTTGTCCTTGTACGAGATCTCGGCATCCAAAAGTCAATTTTCACATGTTACAATCGTCCCCGAATTAGTGTTACATTTGACCCCATGTGTCTATTCTTAATTCAACCCTCGTTTTCAAAGAAACTAAAAACAATATTAACTTAAAACTAAACAGAATATAACTATGATAAATGTAGGTTCATTTTGTAAAAAAAGTTATTTTGTGCTACATACCTGTAGTGCAGGAGAAAGAATTTAACTCAAAAGTAAAAATTTACTTTTATGCTCGAAAAACACTCTTTTCTCAAGTACTCTGCTATACCTCAACTTCCAGTCTTGGCACTCTCGGACATTATTTGTTTACAAGCCCTGCACACACTGTTATCATTGTAGCAGCTTGGCATCTACACTTTTCTAGGAATTCGAAGTGTTACAATTGCCCCGTATTACTATTGTCCCCAGTCTCCCCTACATTGCATGGGACACATTGATACAATGTTTAATTTTCGCAAAAATTGTAGTTAAAAACAAAAATTTGAAAAATAATAAACTTTCTTTTACTGAGAGAGATCCTAAGCTCTTTTACATTACCGTTTTTTAATATAAATTACAAATTTTTCATTCAACATTCAAGTATTAAAAAATCAAAGAATTTAACAAATGGTAATCTTTAACAAATATCTAATAAAGGAAGTAAGATACAAATTTTCATAGATATAATATTGCTTTTGAATTAGTCGAATAAAATTCAAAGGAATCTTTGTCAAAAATCATCCAGAAATTAAAAAAAATACAACACTAATTAACAGTTTAGTTTTTGGCCATTATAGTTCTATTTATTACCTGTAAGAGTGCTAAGAAGTTATAAGATGTTTCAGAGTCCTTGATTCCATCGTTTGGTCATGAATTTATCAACTAACTTTTCTTATAGAAAATTTATAAATACAGAGCTACCATGCAAGCAGTTTCCAATCTCAAACACTTAATATTTTAAAAATTGACATAAATATCATTCACTGTATCTAACTTTGTATGTCTAACTATAATAACAACTACTATATCTAACTATTTGTATATTTAACACTTAACTGATATTTTTTAAATTGCTGAGAGATATTCTTCTCCCAACGCAAAATATAGGAACTTTTATATGTATCGATGTGCCCCACGAGTGTATCAAAGCACCCCACATCAAAGAGTATCAATTTGCCCCAATGGTTATTTTTACAAAACCCTTTTAAAAAATAGAAAAAGGTTATTTAAAATTTAAATAAATCCCCCTGTTGGTAACATGAATGAACTTGATTTTGGGATTTACAGATCTCTGTATCCAAAGTACTAGAATGGCGTCAGAAGGATTTTACATTTTTCTTAAAAATTTACTTTTGGAAGTTTTTGATGAAAATAATTAAGTTTCTTTCATTAAAATTTATTAACTTACTGCAGAGTTTAACGGTATATAATGTTTATATGCATGTAAATGCAACTTTTAAAAAATTTGACCTAAATGATATTGATAGTTTTTTGAGATATTGAAAGTGTATCAATGTGTCCATTGTATCAAAAACCGCCCCGTTTTTCCCATTTGTATTAATTCATCAGCGTTACCTTTATTTCATAATAGTAATTATATTATTTTTCGGTGAATTTTTAGGTTCCGCAGGTATTTCTTTTCTGCTGAAAAATGAAGTTTTACCATTAAGCATTTTTGTAATATGATGACCCTGGAATTGGTCAGAAAAGCTGAAAAAAATTCGTGCTGTGTAAAGAGGTATGCATAAGAATATTTTAGTACATTACGTATGTTTCATTTTTATAAAATTTTACTATACTCGACACCTCGTTCCTGACCCTATGACGTCACTAACTAAAAAGTAGTTCTCATCACGGTGTCTGAATTTTGAGTGAAACGAAGAACGTCAAATTACAAATATGATTATTTTTTTAAACTCATGTACGCATATATATATATATATATATATAGAGCGTCTTTTTATCACGATTGCGTACCAAAACTCCTCCATGCAACCCATCAGGATTTCTGTTTACGTAGTGACGTCATAGGTCATGAAACGTTACTGTCGATAATAACGGTTTCGTAAATAAGGAAGAGGAAAAATTTTTAAAAAGAATTGAGGCAACTGTGTTACGAAAAGAAGCACAGCAGTTGACAGACTTTAAATAATTATCCTAAAATTAAATTATTTATTGGAGAAATCCTTTTCTTTATTTATTAAAGGTTGAAGTTCAAAACACTTTATATATTAAAAATGTTAATTTTATTCTCTACAATTTTTGAGTTTTCTAAAATTCTGTCCATTTTTTTTTTCTTTGTGTGTTAAATTGCGTTTTTTAGACAAATATTTATTTTTAGGAAAAAGTGGGGGCTAGTGGGACATGGATTTTTTTCCATATTATAAATATTTTAGTAAATATTTTTACATAACTAATTGGTAACAGGTCTAGCACACATTTTGTAGCATGGAATATCTGTCATGCTCATGACAGGTTTTTACTGCGCAGCGCAGACATTAGTGAAGTTTGTTTTCAACAAGCCATTGCAAGTGTATTAAATTCTGAAATTGATTTTATAGTTTGTAAGAATATTTTAATCTTATTTAAAAAATAGTTTTAGATTATTCAAATACTGGAGAATATTACTGAAAAAGTATTGAATTCCACATGTAAAGAAATATATTCCTAGAATTGTAAATTTTCACATCGTGGGGGCTAATGGGATAACTTAATGTGGCTGAATATTTCTTTAAAAGAACATTGTAGTGTTTACTTGACTTTGCATACTTACTTAGGTTGGATTCAAACAGAATTAGACAGTCATTACCAACATGTAACACTAAAAAAAAGAACTAAATAGTTTTAAATTGGACAAATTTAACATTTAGACAAACAAATTAGTAATTTTAAATATCCTTCAAATTTTTTTCCTATATATGTATGTAGACTAATCCTATCTAGAATTATTCTATTAGTTTAATTCCAATTAGTAAAGAAATAGTTAGGATTAGTGAAACTAAACACTGCAGAAGACATTGTGGAATCAAACTGTTAAAGGCTGAAATTTAATCCACAACAATTTTGCATATTCAGTACAGTTGCATATATGTTAATAAAAAAGGCATATATTACTTTTATTTTTGAATTCTATAGCATGTCCCATTAGCCCTGCACTGTGTCCCAATAGACCCCACATAATGGGGGCTAATGGGACAGTAATATTAAATTGCAAAAGTCGACATAACACATAGATGAATAATGTTTTTTACTTTCCAGGAATATTTTTATAAACTTAAATGTAAAATCGTTTTAAATTCATAAAAATAACTGCATTTATGCTTTTTAATAGCATTTATTAAAAAAATTTCCCATTAGCCACCCCTTTCCCCTATAGCTAGAGGCTACAAATTTCTATCATTTGTTTCAAATATCCATAGCAGTGGTTCCCAACCGGTGGTCCGCGGATTATTTGTGGCACGTGGGATCCACACACAGAAGAGGTCCGTGAAAGAGTACTTTACAGAAAGCACTGTCACATAAAACAGGTTAGAGATTTTTAAAGCAGTATGCATTGGCATAATTTTTGATGCCTATTCATTCTAGAACTCCCTACGCCAACTCTTTTTCGGTTGAAAATAAGTTTATATATTAGCGCAGGGGTTCCTAAACTTTTCGGGATCACTGCTCCCTTTTCAAGAAGAAAAATTTCTACTACTCCCTTACAAATTCCTCCCCCCACCTAATTTGCTTATATTTCATAGAACTTTATATCAATTTTTTGTAATAAAAATACTTTATTTTATAACCAAGCAAAATAAAATTTAGAAAATCTAGTACTATATGGACAATATTCAAAAGTTAAGTTTTTATGTCCCTTAAAATTTAATTTGAAATAATTAGGATAATAATTCGACTATAACCTTACCCTTTTATAAAATTCGATTCAAGAATATTTTTTACGTAATTCTGAATATATTGAAACCTTTTGTGATACCCAGGGCGTATACCCCCTTTGCTATACGTCCAAAGGAAATTTGATATCCCCACCGGAAAATTTCCCGTTTTCATCTAAAAAATTACTTAAGTGATTTTAAGCTACTTTCACGGGATTTTTGAGTGTTTTTTATACATAAAAATTACATTAAACAATAGTTTAAAAGTTGTCAATACCCTCTTTTGCTCTAACAACGCCCCCCCCCCTCAATTTTCTATCAACTCATCACCTGGGAACCACTGTGTTAGCATAAGCAATGCTTCGATGGGTGACTTATTTCAAATCGGTACTTGGAATCTTGTTTGTACAACCTTTAAATGTAGTAATATAACTATCACCTTTAAATTATTGTCGCGGTGAAAGGTTCTATAAGCAGGGACTAAGCTAGGGAAAAAATTACTTAAGCAAAAAAGCTAAAATGGAGAAAAAGCTTTAGCAAAATTGTAAAATTACGAATTGGTTAGATAAGTCAGATTTTTTTTTAGTAGAAAAACAAATTTATTTATTGAAACTACATGAAGAACACGTAAAAATGCTGAATATTTCTTTAAAAATATTTGTACAGTAGAGCCCCGATTAATTATCCGCGGAATTGGGTGGCAAGGGTACCGCGGATAGCGAAAATCGCGGATAACCCGAAAATAGGCTAAAAATGAGGTGAAATCACGAAAAAAATATTTAAGCTTAAAAACAATGCTTTATTGTACAAAAAACATGATATGTAAAACTTTTAAAATATGTACAGTGCAGCAAAAACCTTTGCTCTACATCTAAATCACTAAAAATACAACTAAATATACATATTAATCACTAAAAATACATCTAAATCACTAAATTTTTTTTCGTGTCACTTGCGGATAATCGGGGCTCTACTGTATTATATATTTTCACAACTTCAAATCTTTATAACGTTCTTTATTTTCCATTCGCATTTTTGGGAAAAGGGTCTGAAATATTTTAGCATGGTGAGGGGGTTTCTTTCTTATTTGTGAAAAAAACCACCAGCGGAATGCCTGGTTGTAACAGAACAGGGTAAGGGTTGTCCATAAATCATGCAATTTGAGGTTAAAAGTGGATTTCGTGGACTAGGGAATACTAATCTATGTATAGAATAAGAGGAAACAAGTAGTTTTAAAATTGAAGCTAGTTATCACAGGTTAAAAAGAATTCTTAAACTATTAATATATAATTTTTTTTTCTATCATCAACTTATGTAGCAAAGATCTCTCTCAAAATGACCCCGCACAGTATATAAAAAAAGGCGAAATTTTACTTTTTGAAATGTGGTTCTAGCTAAAGACCCACTTTAAAGTGTCCACAAAGAGAAATGTTTGGGGCCAAATTATGCGAAACCTGGAAGTGCTATTAAAAAAAGGACATTAAATAAATTTTGAGTCATCGAATATATCATTAGGACCTTCTCAAAACTTTTACCAAGAACGAAGTAAAATATAATGCAAAATATTCAAATATTATATGTCTCCAAAATATTCAGTCAAGTAATTTTCCTTTATGACCATTTCAGTAGATACAGGGGTTCTCAAACTTTCCAACATCACGACCCACTTTTTATAAACAAACTCTAACGCGACCCACCATATCTTCAGTTAATTTTCCCGTACCACCTACACTACAAAAGACTTCAGCTTCGTGCTTGTGGGGTTTGGTCATCAACTATATTGTTACAATAATAAAGTACATGCGAGTATTAGAGATTATATTAAATTTTGGAAATTTAAAAAGAAATATTTAAATCTTAGCGTATAAAATTGTTTGATTGTGGAGGTAACTATGAGCTCCACAATCATAAGGGGGTTCTGGGGGCCTTCCCCCAGAGAAATTTTTGAAATTTGACTCTTAAAAACAGGGTTTTAACTCGTTCTTTTTTTGTAATCTGGGATAAATTGTAATTACATCATTTTCTAAGGAAATTCTTAAATTCAAAAACTTGTCTCGACCAACCAAAAACTGACTGGCAACCCACCAGTGGGTCTCGACCCACAGTTTGAGAACCTCTGCAGTAGAAGTTAATTTAAATTTAGGTAATCTGGTAATCCAGATATCACATCAAAGTACCCTCTAACAAGGAATAAGTCACTACCATGGGTTACCATGGCTCTTTTTTTAATAGTTTTGCATACGAATGAAAATCTGAGAAATGTGTGCGTTAAATATAGTTTTCATTGGATGATTCGGTATGGAATGACCCTAGGAAACTTTAGCAATAGAACGTTTTTTAAAATGTACTATTTTCTATTTACCTTACTGTTCACTAATGTTTTAATTTTTTTTTAAAGGGTTTAAGTGCTCTGTTCAAGAATTACATCTCATTCTTGGCGAGAAAAAACTCAAAGGTAAGTAACATAAGTATGTTCAGAAAGTTGGTGTTTTTTTATATGAAGAAATTAAATGGGAATGATAACCTCTCTCTCTCTCTCTCCTGTTCTTAAAATTGCAACACCAAGAAGGATTTGTCTGCCTAACGTGAAATTTTCAGGATATGTTCATTATTGTTTGGTATTCAGATGATTACAAATTCACAAATTCAGATATATAACGATGCGGTAGCTGAGCAGCGCCTTCTGAACCACAAATTTAGTCCTATATATGTAGTGTTCGGCAACTAGTGGTCAAAAAATAGTTAACTACCAACTACTAACTAGTCTGGGAAAATCTAGTTGTAACTAGTAGTTAACTATTTTTTCCTGGGACTAGTTACAACTAGGAGTTAACTGTTTACCAAAGTAGTTAACTACTAGTTAACTAGTCTATTTAATTTCATAACCAATTTTTTGCCCAAATTCTAATACAACTTTCTTATCTATATCACAAAAAACGCGCAAAAAGGGCCTTTAATTCTGGTTATGGTATTTTGAGTACTCTACCATCTTAATTAAAATTGTTACAGTACAATTTTTTCTATATTTTGATAAAAAATTTAATAAGAATTTTTTTGAAAGTAGTTGAAATTTTGAAAGTAGTTTCAACTAGTAGTTATTGAAAAAAGTAGTTTCAACTAGTAGTTATTGAAAAAAGTAGTTCAACTAATAGTTGAACTAGTTTAAACCAAAAGTATAGTTAAACTACTAGTTGATCAGTAGTTAACTACTAGTTGCAACTAGTTCTAGTTAACTAGTGCCGAACATTATATATATGGAGGACTGTAAGAAGGTTGATGTTTGCCGTTGATTAAATCAACAGCAGACAACCTTCTTACAACTTGACTAGAAGATCGGCTTTGGACGCTATTAGTCCACAGGCCCCCATTGAAAATTTTTATTGATTAATAACAGGCTGAATCTTCGTTGGTCGCTTGGGTTTGTCGAGACGCCCACATTACTCAGCTAAAAATCTCGAAAGCGGGTAGCTAATTTACTGCGCATGGGTGAAACATGTCGATTGGGTGGTTGTAAAATATTTATTAATATCGTTTTCTTTTTTAGTTAAATCTTAAGATAATGTGATAAATATCTCGAAAAAATGAGTGTCCTACAAAACTGGGGGTATGAACGGAGAGTCCCCCACTGCCAACATGTCCGAATAACGAGTTAAAAATATTTATTAATAACGATCTGATTTTTTTACACCGGCTTGGTAAATATTTGTTTAATTAAATGGCCACATTGTCCTACAAATTAAGGGGTAGGTTTTCGCAGTCCTACACTCGGAAAATGTCAATTCCACTACGATTTTTTATTTATTAATAACATCCTGATTTTGGTTTTTTTCTTTAGGGAATAACGTGTGAAACACGATTTTACAACTGTCCTACTCAAAATGTGGTATATATTGATGAAAATTAACTCCTTAATTCTTAAGAACTCCTTCGACCGGCTTGTCGCAGTTTGGAGTTGGTTGCGAATACTATTTTTAAACGGTAATTGATCTTTGTACTACTAGTCCCGCTCACGAGGCAAGAGGAAATGGTCATAAATATTGTTATTTATAGGTTTTCCTTTTTTATTCTACAATCCGTGAACGATAAATTTTTCACATTTAATCATTGTTAACATGAATTAAATTCAATAATTTATTTATTTATCAATAAGCAATCAATTTTGTTCGAAACGACATCGACATCAGAATTAATTTTACAGAATCATTGAACTGAAGTGAGTCGAATAAAATGATAAAAAATTAAAAAAAAAAGTGGTTATGGAAAGAATCTAAAGAACTTTAAAATATCCGGATCTTACCACCATTACTACGACTGCTTTTTGTGCACACTATTAAGTAAAAATACAAAATTTCGCAAAAAGAGAGAAAAGAGTAAAAATTTTTCACAGGCAATTTTACTCTCATGTAAGAATAGACGACATTAGTGTGACATCACTTGCTTGTTTGGAAACGTTGATTCTATCCGTGATTGGTTCCGTGATTGGAAGTAAATCCGTACGGAACCAATCACGGATGGAATCAACGTTTCCAAACAAGCAAGTGACGTAATGACTAATGTCGTCTATTACTTGAGGGCAAGAAAGGAATGCAATCATAAGTATAAAGATGTTGTACTCCCCGATAATTCCTTTAGTTCCTAAAGAAAATAATCTAAATCAGGTTGTTGTTATTAATAAAAATATCGTCTTTGAATTGATATTTGAATAACGTTTGGAACACGATTTTACTACTGTCTTACTCAAAAAGTGGTGTATATTTGAGGCGAGCTTACTCACCACTATAAGAGTCAGATTTATTCAAATGGGTACAATACAAATTACCATCTTTAAAACTCCTTCAACCAAATAATCGCAGTTTGTTGCAAATACTATTTTTAAACTTTATTTCAATACTGAAGCTTTGAACTACTATAGTCCCTCCCACTCGACAAAGAGGAAATGGCCAATAATATTGTAGCATCGTCCAAAATAACCAGTCGTTATTTTTAAATCAATCTGGTTTATTTACACAAAAGACGACACAACACAAAACAGCAACACACGATTCACATCACATTCACTAACAAAACTATGGAACTAACTGAAACTGAAACCAAAACTACTGAACAACAAACGGCGCAAGTTCACAACTGCTGATGGTTGGCGAGATTTGGGTTTTTAACGGCACATTTGGCGTTTTTAACGGCACTTTTAACAATGTTTTAGGGTTGTTTTTATCGCTAAAAATTGGCGCATCAGCAGTTCTAAACTTGCGCCCAACAAACCGCCAAACCTCCACACCCAGAGTCTCTTCAGGAGGTGGCCCAGAGCGTAAAGGAGCGCCCTCTATATTAAAGTCTGGAGTCATTACAGACTTCTCCTCCCCTCAAGGGAAGTACTTTTCACGAGTAGGGAAAAGTACTACTTCAGCTAAAAGTACTTTAGTTCAGCTGAAATAAAAGTTCAGTTCTCTTTAAAAGTTCACTCAAAAGTTAAAATAGGTGGGTTTTTTTTTTTTTGTACACCACCAGACCAGTCGATGCCATACAAAACTTAAACTTACATACTTAAACATTATGCATACTACTCTGAAAGAAAAACATTAGATATAAACAGGTAAAATAAAACACAGAAATACATTAATTATGTGAAAGCAGTCGACTCAAGCCATCTGCATTAGGGTGCTTAGCACCCTCTTTATGTACAATTGTATAATCAAATTGTTGTAAAGCTAATGACCATCTTATAGTAACCGAGCATTAGTACCTGCATTAGCATTTAACCATCGAAGTGGTTGGTGGTCGGTGACAATTTTAAAAGGTTGACCATCAAGATAGGGTTTTAATTTCTTAACAGCAAAAATTATAGCAGCACATTCTTTCTCGGTTGTGCTACACCTTTTTTCAACATCATTAAATTTCTTACTAATATACAGAATAGGGTGTTCTTCCCCATTTACATTTACTTGAGCAAGGACAACTCCCATGCCTAACCCAGAAGCGTCACACTGAAGTATAAACGGCTTAGAGTAATCGGGGCTAATTAACACGGGTTGCTTCATTAAACTTAATTTTAAATTCTCAAAAGCAGTTTCACATTCGAGGTCCCAATTTATGTTACCCCTTCTATCTTTCCCTTTTAATTGGTCCGTTAGTGGGGCAGCAACTACAGAGAAATTTGGAATATATTTCCGATAATATCCTACAACCCCCAAAAAACAACGAACCTCCGACTTAGTGATAGGACGAGGGAAGTTTTTAATGGCTTCTACTTTCAGTTCAACTGGTCTTCGGTGTCCTTGACCAACGACATGTCCCAAATATTGCACTTCCTTTTGGGCAAATTTACATTTGGATGATTTTAAGGTTAATTTTGCCTTTTGTATCCGCTGCAATACTTGATCTAGGTGGATCATGTGTTGATCATATGAAGGTGAGTAGACGGCCATGTCATCTAAATACGGTACGGCAAAGTCGCTAAATCCCTCTAGAAGCTTAGCAACCATACTGCTGAATTCATATGGAGCATTCTTTAGCCCGAAGGGCATTCTCAGTGGCGTATAGGTACCGAACGAAGTCACGAAAGTAGCATAATTTCGGGCTCTTTCCGTTAACGATATCTACCAATACCCCTTTGAGAGGTCGAGCACAGTGATGAACTCGGCAGATGAAACAGTTTCCAATCTTTCTTCGATATTCGGTAACGGGTAGTATCGAGTTTTCGTTATTTGATTCAGCCGTCTATAGTCTATACACGGACGAGGCTCCTTCCCTGGTGATTCAACCAGTATCATTGGTGATGTATAATTTGAAAATCCCACTTCAATTATTTTCATGTTTAGCATCTTTTGGATTTCTTTCTTCAGAATCTCGTTTTGCCTGGGTGATGTACGATACGGTTTAGAGATGATAGGTTCTTCCGACGTCAGCTCGATATCGTGAGTAACAAGCTCTGTCATCCCTGGAATGTTAGAAAAACAGCTTCTATACTTCCATATGACCTCTCGCAACCGGTGTCGTTGGTCCTCCGTCAACGTACTCCCAGCAAGATCATTGGGAATGATTTCCGTCAAATCGAAGACATCTGGAGCTGAGTACAAGTGGGTAATATCTAGATCATCTACACCCATATCTTGTTCGTCTTCTAGGGAAAGATAATTGATCTCTTCTGGTCTCTTGTGGTAAGGTTTCAGCATATTAATTAGTAGTAGCTTGGCGAGATCCTATCTCGCCAAATTTGACGAGGACCTCGGTTATTGAATCTGTCCCAAATGTAACATAACCCCTTCATCCACCAAGCCCTTCAATTATCATTGCTACTAAGAGTAAAGAGAAATCGCCAAAGGAAAATGATCAAGAACGTGGCAGAGAGAAAAAACCGAACAGATGGTCTAGAACGCTAGACGTGTTCATTTCATACAACATGTCACTAAGAGAGGTCGAGGATTGATATATTTTTTCTCCACCTCTCGTAACGTTACAAAGAAGGAATGATTTTCACAAGTACTAAAGTAAATTTCTAAGTAGAATGTAAAATCTTTCTGAGGCTATTCTACTTTGAATACAGAGATCAGTAAATTACAAACAGGTTTATTCCTTTATTTCCTATTGGTTCATAACCTTTACCTATTTAAAGAAAAATAAAGGCGTATATTTAAACATTAATACACTAGTGGAGCACACTGATTCATATTAAAGTTTCTATATTCTACGTATGCAGGAGAATATCCCAATATCCATCTTTAAAAAAAAAATCAGTTGGAGGTAAATTGAAGGGTATTTAACTTATGGTGTGACTCATAGAGGAGAAATAGAAAGGGAGTGAAAATTTAAATTTATTTAAACAGTAATTTAAGTTCAGTGAATTTTAAGTACTTAAATAAAAAAAAAGCGCTTAAAATATAAACAAATTTTCATTGGCAACTTCTAAGTTTTAAATTTTTAAAAACATAATTTATCTATTTTAAATTTTTTTTTTCATCTATAAGCACACCTAAAGCATATTTTTTGCACTAGCAAGCATATTTCCAAACAAAATAACCATAAAAAGTTCCCATATAAAAACTACCACTTGGCTCCAGCTTTAAGAACATCAGATATTCTGAAAATCAACCCGAATTTATTGACCACCCCACACCTTCCCTTCCTATCAAACAAAAAACCTGTGTTTCGAAAGTGGTGAGTAATCGAGCGCGAAAATAAACTGGCGAGGGGTAAAATAAGCTTTCCCGCGCGGGCGGCGCCCCAGGTGTACGCCCCGGCACTGGTCACGTGTCTCCTGGGGCGGCACGTGCCTTTTCTCTATGCAGTCGAGTTGTAGTAATGCTTGATTCAGTCGGTTTGATTTTTATGCTTCCATTGTCATTTGATTTGGGGGAAACATGTTTTCCTGAGTCAAATAGTTCTAAAATAATTACGCTGTACGTATAAATGAATAGTAAGTTTGAAAAATAGATAAGTCCATAAAACAAAATTTGTGAAAATAGAAAAACAAAACTGCATAAGTAATGGAAGGTACTTGCGTATTATCCCGTCGACCGTGACGCTTAATCCGAAAACTTATCAAATCCCATTGACTTTACTATTACTTTGCCGCTGAACGGTCGACGGGATAATACGTAAGTACCTATAATGGAATTTTCATTGTATAACCATCAAATTTTTACTGGAAATTCAGAGCCTTATTTAAAATACAGACCAATCTTTGGAATAAAAATATTAAGTACCATATAGAGCATTTTCAATCACATGACTCGGCCTAGCAACGGCCTTAGCAACGTTGTTTTTGTCCTCCAAGTGACGTCATGTGAGAATGCTCTATACTATAATGTTAATTAGGATAGTAAATTCTTTTAAAACCTAAACAATTATAATTGTTTCATTCATAATAATTCATTCATTGATTTTAATAAGTGAATAATTATCCTCTTTAATAAATTTAAGAATAGTTAATTTGAATGAATTGAGTAGTGGTAAAACAGAAAAGCTATCTGGACTTACCTTTATAGTTAGTTTACTTGAGACTTGAAACCCTTGAAAGTTCAAGACAAAATGCAATAAATTTTTTATCGAATGGAAAAAAGAACCTAAAGATATCAAAACTACAGAAGGTATTTTATACAGCTTATCTTGAGAGAAAACGCGTGATAGAGATAAAATTGAGTTAATTAAGACTAAATATATTGATGTTTTACTAGTTTAATCAAATAAAGTTCAAGTTGGTTTTTTTAAATAATTTTATTAGAATAGTACCTGAATGAATTTAAAAATTTAGCTAAAAAACACACAAGTTTATACTTTATAGAAATGATGTAGTTGGCCTTATTAAAATTCTTCCACTTCTATCTGATAACATAACAACAGAAAGGACAAAACTTGAAACGAAAACACACAATCGGGAAGTTTTAATAGAGCCACTTGAAAGCATAAAACACAAAAACCACCACATAACACAAAACCAATTTTTCGAACCTGGACAGACTATTACTGATAGTTACTCCAGGCATCTCCTATATCCAACGAATAAAAACATCTCCCGGCAAAAGTAAGATGAGGGAAACACAATCCGAAAAAAAAAATCCCTCGACGGGGAAAAATAACCGCCACTGATCCCTTCGTAATCACATCACCGCAGGGCGCAAAAATAACGACAAACCTATACCTAGGCCAGGGCTGCTCCATCCCCTTGGATTGGGATGGGGGAGGAGAAGCGTGACGTTCGAAATCAACGGGTCCTCAGGGGAAGAGGAGATGAAATAGTCTTGCCCCTGGTATCGAATCTGTTTACTTCTGTCGTTGGAGGGAAAAAAAGTGGGGAGTTGGAATTAGAAGTTGGGGTATTTTGTTTTGAGCAGTTTCCAAGGTGCAGTTGGGAAGGAGGTTGATAGTGGTTTTTAATGTGATTTTTAAGGTTAAATTTAGAAGGTCTGGGACTATGTGGGGTGGATTACTTCCTTTTAAGGAGAAAGTATGGGTAAGAAATAACACTAGATTATACAGAGGGAATTGTGAATTAAGTGATTGGAAATTTTATTTTCAAGTGGATTTTTTTTTTTTTTTTGCTTAGGAAGGTAAAAGCAATATTCGTAAAGCAAATAAACTCGGAAAAACTTTTGATATTAATTACTTTTTCCAAAAGTAATTCAGTTTTGGTTCAATTGAGTTTTTCAATCTACAAAGGCAGTTAATTTAAAAAGAAAAATACCAGCGTGTGTAAACTTTAAAGCGAATAGGTTTTGAGTGTGATTTAGTTTTAGTAGAACAAACCTCTAAACCTATTGTTTTTTAAAATTGGATAAAATATATAAATGTGGGGCTTTTAGAACTAACTAGGATTGACTTAATGGAGAGTTAAAAAATAAGAAGATTATTTAAATCTATATTTTACTCCGTCTTCTTCCAATATTTACTAGCTAGTTAATGAAGAAATAAATTAAAACATAACAAATTAATTCGTATAGTTTTGATAATAAGATTTTTATTATCAAAACAACCTACTTTATTCTTTATTACTACTTACCTACTTTATTTTGGATTCTAAAAAAGGAAACAGTTCTTAAATAAGTCAGTAGATATTTTTAAATATTTTATTGCTTGCAAATAATTTTACACAACACACAAAAATAATGCTTTAATACATTTACTTTACAACATAAAATAAATATATAATTTACATAAGATACACACACAAACTAGAATTTCTTTGTTAGAACTTGCCCTTTATTTCTCTCACTTAATGAAACACTAGTTAAGTGCCTATTTCCGATAAAATTACTTATTTGTCTTTGATAAACTCCTTTACGCAATTTTATAAATTACAAAAACCGACATACGCCCTTTCAAAAACCAACTAATCGTACTGTAGCCTGGTTACTAACTTGAGCAGCGACATATTACATCCATTAAGACTATATTTTTATGTGCATTTACAAAAGAACTATGAAGGCTGAATTTTATCACCAGCCTCCAAGTTTTACTGCCCGCTCCGCCGACGATCCAAGTACGTGTTCCTGACACTGAGACTAGCCTTGATTGTTAGTGCTAAGTAATAAGAAGAAAGCTTTTAGCAATAGGCCTTTATGCCACCCTGATCGCTAATAAAATTCTCCAGAGCCCTTTCTTTAAATCTATAGACGTCTCCTAGTAGTTCCCTTGAATAATAAATGCATGCCGCGTAGAGAGCTCTAAAAGAAAATGGTCATATAAAACTGATTGCAACCCTTAATCCCTTAATATTTATAGATATACCTAATTACTTCTTTTTGAAATTAAGTAAATTCGTTAGTACATACATTTAACATTAAACTTTGGAATTTTATAGTTATATAGTTTTATAGTTTATGGTATAGAAGGTTACGGAAAAAGTGATAAACCGGGTATTATTAATGAATCCCGGATTTATTGCATTGCTCGTAACATAAATAGGTACTGATATTCATTTGGAGCAATGTCACCAGCATAATAGAATTAAATAAAAGTTAGTAATTACAATTTACGTAAAACAGTTAGTTCACAGGAATTCCATAGGTTCAGGAATTTCCATGTGGGTTCAATTTTAATGTTGTGAGAAAGCAATGTTTAAGTTATTGAATGGCTTAAAAAGTATTTTAAAAAAATCTTAAAAGCCTAAGAGCATGTTATAAACCATGTGTGGTAAAATAATAATTGAGCTGTTAAAAAGAATAACACGTTAACTATAAAAATTTAAGCATAGAACCGTCAAAGAAAGAAACACTGTTTATCCTAATCTTATATTAAATTTGCTGGAAAAGACATCTTAAATCT
This sequence comes from Tetragnatha montana, assembly GCA_963680715.1. Taxonomy (NCBI): domain Eukaryota; kingdom Metazoa; phylum Arthropoda; class Arachnida; order Araneae; family Tetragnathidae; genus Tetragnatha; species Tetragnatha montana. The sequence goes on from OY796675.1 coordinate 19,696,111, forward strand.
TATTTTCCAGTGTTGTATTACTTTTTATGAACCTTAACAAAGCCGTCTATTCTATTTACTAGGTTTAATTTAAAAAAAAATCAGTAGGTACAGTCGTCCTCTAAAAATCTAAATTACCGCCAGAAAATAAAATTGGGCTATTTTTTGAAAATTATGGTTATAAAAATCTCGATTCCTCCTATTTCAAATCTTGTATATATTTAGACGAATGAATTTCTTGAATGCATTATTTGAGTCTTAATTTTATGTTCATTACGAATATAAGAAAAATCAAATATGTATAACTTTTGTGATAAAAAACAAGAATAATTTATTTTTAGAAGCCATTGCATGAAAATGGGAATTTAAGTGGAATCAATTCCTAAAACGTATGCCGATTTCTCTTTTCTAATTGCTCCTTTTCATAAAACATGAATAGAGTTATCTCTAATTAAGACCTGAACTGTTTCAGCATTTGGAGCCATAAACCTTCAACGAATAACTGTGATTGGGCCAATAGAAATATATTTTCGTACCCGGTCTTTAGGAGAGACTACAAATTAGCGTGGAAGAACATATTTGGAAAAATCACTTCTAATTTAGTTCCGCTCTTTTGGCAGCACAAACGACTGGAATTATTGCTCTTCCAAAGTGGGGTTTTATCACGTTGTTCCTATCGCTATGGAGTTTATTAATTATTAAAGGAGGAATTCGGCGAGGCGTAACAAACACCTACGATTCATTAAATCATGTAACGGGTTGGCTTTATGAAATATTTATTATCCGCAAAAAAAGGACTATGTTCGTAAATTTTTTGGGTAGTCTCGGTGTTTTTTATGCAGCTTCCAATTTTTGATCGAAATTACATATGATGATTCAATTTAGTTCTTTACGAACGTTTGAAAGTTGAAATTGCTCGTTTAAAGTTAGAAAAAATGTAATTGAAACAATTTATATTGAGGAAAACTGTGGAATTTAAAGTTCCTTATTCTTCAATTGATAACCTAGACAGAATAAAAGAAGCGAATGCCATCAAGATACATTAAAGATAAATGTAAAAATACATAAATAAATACTTAGGATAATAAAACCTTTTGATAAGAAATAAAAAGCATACCGAAATTTACGTTTCTCTGATACAAACAACTGCTTCGAAAACTATGTATAGCTAATAATATTACATTACACAAGCACATAAACAAAGCTTTACGTGTGCCGTACCTATATAATACACGTAATGAGAAAAATACGTTTAAAATTTAAGTATAATTCCTGCACCTTCCTCTGGAAAAGTTGAATATTTAGCATTATTAAAAAGAAAAATGAAGGGGTAAACTTTATATTTCGATTCAGTTTTCTCAAATTACGCTATTTTTTAAAAGAAGAAAAGATTCTGTCGGTTTTATGTTACGTAAAGTTTTATAGCTTTGGCTTGTATCCAAGATATTCAAAATTTTACAACCTATATGTGACATTCTTCAAATTTTTACAGAACTTGGGAAATTTTGATGGAAGTGAAAAATGTTTTACCAAATTCAATGATTTTATAATGTACTAGCTGACTTACCCGGCCTTGCACGGGTTGAGTTAATTCATAAATATTTTAAAAAGTTTTTCAAGTTATATGTCTTTTCTTTTTCTGGAACTTATCATCCCGTCGTCCCCGTCGTCTTTTTCATCCCAGTTCTTAACTGTAAAAATATACCCTAACTCATCCCGTCCCGCATTTAAATTTGGCTGTTACCTTCGCTGTAAAGAACAATCAAATTGAAATCATCAGGTTAATCAAGTTATATGTATTTTCTTTTTCTGGATTAGCAGTCACTTATCATCCCGTCACCCCCGTCGTGTTTTTCTTCCCGGTTCCTTACTTTGAAAATATACCCTAACTCATCCCGCCCCGCTTTTAACTTTGGCTGTTAAAGAACAATCCAATTTAAATCATCAGGTTTATTGAGTTATATGGTTTTTCTTTTCCTGGTTAGCAATCACTTATCATCCCGTCGTCCCCGTCGTCTTTTTCATCCCGGTTTCTTACTGTGAAAATATACCCTAACGTATCCCGTCCCGCATTTTACTGTGGCTGTAAAAGAACAATCCAATTCAAATCATCAGTCTTTTGAAATTTATAGTTTAAAATCTTAAACAAAATTTCTATGAAGTATTTCCGATGTCCTTTTCAAAAATTACGCTTCGGTTTTTATAAATCACTTGATAATAACTTAGGAAGTAAAAATCGCAACCCTCTTTGAACCCCTTGGGAATAATTTCCTACAGGATGTTACAAACCGTAAACCGTATATGAAGTTTCTATCTTTTTCCAAAAATGATATTAATTTAATAAAAAAATAATTCCTATGTGTAATTCAGTCAACAACTCCCGCCACCAAAGCAAAATATTTAACTATACCTAATTTAATTTATATTCAAAAATGATAGAGAATCCATTTTTATTTGCATGATCCTACATCTCCAAAAATAAAAACATTTTTATCAAAATAAAAAAATGCTTGATAAATCTCATTTTCCTTTTATCATGATAGCCAACTTCTTAGTAAAAACGATTTTCTAGTACTTAACAATAAAAATTTAGCAAATTTAGTGAATGTATAAGTCTAGTAAACCATGCCCCATGAAACAATGAAATAATTTCAGCTCTGTTTCCATGGAAACCATTTATTTTAGCCTTTCCATAAATATATTTATTTTAGAAAAAAATTATAAAATTACAAATAAAGGAAAATGTTGTTTCAAAATTAATTATTTGAATTTATATGTTTCCTGAAAATTGTTATAATTTTGAAATAGAAATTTACACTGTGTTTTTCGTCTTAATTTGTTATAAATTATGAAATTTTTGAAATTATATTTGATTAAATGAGGCCAGACGAAACCTCAAGAGAGAAATAAACCTACTGCAATTTACGCATTTCAACAATGCATAATGCTATTTCAATGGGAAAAACGGAGTAGAAAAAGCGCCGAAAAACAGGGAAGGAGTCGTTCGATTTTTAAATCCGTTCTTAGTGCGCGTCGCATAGCTGAGAGGAACGTCTCTTTCAAATTTCAAGCCTCTGGGTCCAGTAGTTTCGGAGATTCCGTGTTGAGTGTTTGTCACTTACCAGTGAGTCAGTCAGTCAGTCAGTCAGTCAGTCAGTGGTATTTGGCTTTTATAGATATAGATAAAAAGTTTTACTACTATATGTAAGTTTGATAAGATAATAGTTGTGCGTAAAAGATGTGTAAAACCCCAAAAGATTTAATTTTATTATGTTGTTCAATATATTTGCAATAAAAGAGCTTTCAAAATGCTCGGTATAATTATTAGCTATCATTAAACATAATGCAAATGTTAGCCTTTAAAAAGGGGGAAATCCCTTTCAATGAAGGAAAATCCTTCTGTAGAAATCCCCAAAAAGTATTATGATGTGAAGAACCCAAAGCGCGCAAAGATAGCGTAATCAGAAAAGCCCGCGTTAATTCAGTGTTTGTTGGGTTTCCATGGAGACCGCAGGTGACCACGCTGCCTGCGTGAGAAACGGGCAGGTGGATGGGGCAGACAGAGAAGATGGAATGTGTAACCAGCATTTAAAACCAAATTTCGAGAAAATCTGCCCGCTTTTACCCCATTTCTTTCTCTCTGTTTTTTAGTTGGGGGTTTCTCCTTTCCAAGTGATGGTCTTCTTTGGGAAAAGTACAGGTTTCGGGTAATGGTGGAAACGTAGAAGAATTTAGCGGGGTTATGAGGAAGTTAAAGAGGTTTTTAATGGTCTCACTTGAATGTATTACATTTAAACTATTTTTTTTAAGTTTCAGTTTTGACTAATGGTGTAGCTAGTGGTGGTTTAAAATATCACGCTTTGGGTGTTTTTAATATACAAATGCTCATCTACAAACGTTTTCGAATTGAACCTAATTCTGTGTTGAAATTTTATTGTAGTAAAATATTTTACTTAATTTTTTTTTGTATATTAGGACAAACGTCAATGGCAATAAAACCATTAGTATTTTCTCTATGTTTATATCACATGGAAGAAAAGGGTTGATGTATGTAGTTAATATTATTTTCATTAGCTAGAATTATAATTTAATGAATAGAAGGTACAACACAGAAAACGCACTTAAATTTCAAACCATACCCAAGCAGCGCAGATATTTCTGGTTGCTGTTACAAAAACTTGATACATTTGGTACGAGCTATACTACTAGGGTACCATCAAGTATCATCTGACATTGTATTCATGAATAAATTAGGTGAAAAATTTTACGCGAACATAACATAAATATCTTCAGCAAAGTTATATAGGATTATTAATCGATATCAATGAATGTTTGAAAACTCAAAAAAGTTAAGTTATGGTACTAATCTTACCAATTAAAATGTCATGAAAAACATTGATAACTATTATTAATCTTATAAATTAGTGCAGAAAATGAAGGCAGTACTAAACCGATATCAGTTATTAAATAATTAACATTTTTTTTACACTGGAAGCGTGTACTATCTATTCTTATATGTATATGGCATTTATGTTAACCAAATCATATGAAGTTAATATATGGAATATGGATTTTATGTTTTACTCCATGTTGGCTAAAATTGTCGATGGTTATCTTTTTCAGCTCTCATTTAAAGTTGGTAATGAAATAGAAGGTGGGAAATTTCAATATAGAAAGCAAAGCATGAAAAGTTTTTTTTATTCAGTTCCCGTTAACTTCAGGAAACATTAAGTTCTACATATAACGAGGTGGTGGAAATCTTTTCTTGACACGAAAGGTAGCAATGAAATATACGACAAAAATACATATTTTTTCCACGATATTCATGTTTTCAATTCTTAGTTAATGGCTTGGTAGGTTCATATTCTCATCTTCAAAAACCTAAAAAAATAAGGTATTAAAACTTGTTTCAATGTCAAACTCTTGCAATGTCAAACTCTAAAAATTAAGATACTTTAGGATTAGCCTGGTGCAAGTGTTGATAAATTGCTAAAAATGAGCAAATATCAAAATAACTAACAATTAACTAGCAGTGTGTTGCTCTTAATATCTTTAATGTTTTTACAATGTGTAATATGTAAAAGTTGCTAATAAATTCCAGCTAATCACAAAGTACCAAATTAAGTTTTATGAATTTTCAGTTAAAGCATTATAGAATAAATAACAGGGTTACTTCATATTTTAAGTAAATTTATAAGGAACCATACTTTAATATTTAGTTTTGTCTTTAGCGTCGTAGATCAATAAGCATAGATATCTACTTTACTGGATTTAATGTGTGATGGAAGAATAAAAAGCTTGTTCTTTAAAAAATCAATTAGTTCAATGTTAAACTGTATTCACTTCCAAATTCGAAACACAATCCAGTTATTCAAGCAAGCAAGCGATCGTTTTCCAATCAGTTAGCGTTGCCAAAACACGAAACTGAAAAAGCGACGCCTTATTAATTAGAGCTTTTTGCTTGTCTGGTAATGAGACCCCAGATGAGCGATGGCGAGTCACCAGACACCCTCGTAATTACAAGCCTGTTAAAAAGCGCTCACGAGGGCAGAGATTAATTTCGGGACATCACCTTTTTGCTCGCTTCCATTACCCCGTTTGAGAGAGAGAGATTGACAAGGTTTTAATGAAACGTGTTTAGTATGCTGGATTCGTTAGTGTTGGTCCAATGAATGCATGTGATAAAGGTGTACGAGGTTTGGAGTTTCACAGTTGGTAAGTTTTATGGAAATAAGATTTGCACGATAAACTTCCTTTGAATAAATTGACTCACTAGAATGACAAAGGATGAAATGTTTTTTCTTCCTACATAGAAGACCATACTATGTTGTTTTTGAAGTAGACAAAATTTAGCCTTATTTCTTTACAACTACTGTGAGCATTGGTTTTATATTTTAACAAACGAGATAATTTATTAATAGTTAATACATTTATAGCCTTATTCACTACCATTTAACCAGCATCTAAAGAATGAATATGAGCTTTTAACTTACTCTGATTGGTGGAATATTTCTTTGACCAATGGTTAACTGCTGGTCAGGTTGCAGTGAATAAGCTAATCAGTGTTTTCGATAGTGAATTAGGGTCTTGAAAGACCCAAAGGAATTGTTATTCCTAAAAATAAAAATCCTCTAGGAAAAAGAAATGTGAAGAGAACTCTGTTATTGGCTTGACGACAGTTTTATATCCTTTATAATTCAAGTATGGGTCCGTCATCCCCAATCTCCTTCAACCAGTAAGGTATACGTTATCTGTTAAGTAAATCACAATATAATGAAAATGTAGATTAAATACGAATTGCATATCATACATAAATTAATGTTATTTACAACAAACAGCCTTTTAATTTTAATGAGGTATTTTCTGGCTTTATCTCCTTGTTATTTTCTTGTCGTTGATTTCTTGTTTCTTGTTTTTTTAACGTCGTTTTCTTTGTTTTATAGCGTTCGACGACTTACTTAGGAAACTAATTAAAAAACAAAAATTTCACGTTAGCTTCAAAACTATGCAACTTTAAATACCAGTCAAAATCAAATTATATTTTAATTTAATTTTAAAAAGCATCACTAAGACAACTTAAACTAAATATTCTTTCTATATAGGCATCTACATTCTACATACACAATTTACAAACAATATTTAAAAATTGCATTAAAATATTTAAACGGTATATATTTATTGGTCATTAAAAATATTTTTTTTTGCTTGTTCGGTTAAAGATAATTTTATAGTGAAAGGTTCAAAGTTGCCTTAGCATAAAGAATAGAAATCTAAAAGTTATGCATAAGCCTAAAGAATATGATTAACTGGTAGAAATGGAAAGTAGGATTGTATGAAAGTAATTTACTTGTCTTTTTTTATTTACCCAGACTCGAAAATTCATCCACGGAACAAAGTAAGCAGTCTAACTTCCTTTTATAATGGATATCCACTTATGTAATCACAAAAAATAAGGTTAGAAGCTAGATGAAAAAAAATTGTTATCGATAAATCAGGAACACGCTTTTGGTTCTGGGAAAACTTGCGTGATAAAGTTATTGACAACGGTGTCAGCGTTATAATGGTCCTGATCAGTAACTGGGTGAAGCCGAAGTCGATAATTTTTGTGATCCGACCCTTCGAAAGTTGGAGGGAAAGTTTCCTTTTTTGTATTCGAGGAGTAGAATGAATAATTTAGGTGATAATCAATAGCAACCTTGCCATTTTGGAATAAGATAGAATAGCTTGCAAAACCCGATATAGGGTAAATATAGTGGAAAGAAATTACAGGCGTCTAGCTCTAAATCATGCAGTGTTCTATCGATTGGCAAAAAAAAAATGCTAAGTTTCTGCTAATAAGTTAAGAACAAACTCTTTCGTAAGGAATCGGTTCGTATGGTTTCGCAAAAACTGCAATTTATTTGAAGTTTTAGTTGCTTAGAAATAAATTTAGATACCCAGAACGGGTTAAAAATTACAACGACCAAAGATGGAAAAAATTGAAATTTAACAAAAATGTACTGCAGTGTACGAAGCTATTCCCAAATTATATCAAAAGTTTAGAGAGAAGGCTTACAAATAATTATACACTATTGATAATACAAAAAGTCGCTAACACTAGATGTCTATAAAGTCTGCTCTGGACTTCCCGCTTGAAATCTCACGTAACCGTATCGTTCTCGTTAGGCGATCGTGTTTTTTTTTCAAAGTTGAATCTGGCCCTAAAGCTGTTTTTCCACTGCTATCAAAAGGCTAAACAAGGATTAAATCCGTTTCTAATTTCTATTTCACAGTACTAAAAGATAATTCTTTTAGTAACAAAAATAAAGTTTTTATTTTTAATTTAATAAATTTCAGTTTATTTTAGCTTAAAAAGTGTGACAAGGGAAATGAGTCACTAAAAATAAACGAGTAAAAGTATAACCAAAAGATACCTTAAAATATACCTGAACTATCCCAACAAGAAAAACGTTCAAGATTCTTCCAAATTTTGTCTGCATGTCATATAAATTTCGTTTACTTCTAGTTTCAGTACATAAACTTGACATAATTGTATTGGTATGAGTTGTGCTACTACGGGCACCTCAGAATTATGTGGCGTAAATTGTGAATCGCCCCTTACTTAATTGGTTTAAATTTCTCTATAAACATGAACTTTTCTATATTTTCTAACTTTTCTCTCGTGAACAAACCAAATTTAAAATCAGTCTGATAAATGAAAAATTTACAAAAAAATTAAAAAATGTTTGCAAAATTACATGGTTACAATGCAAAATTACATTGTTTACATGGTTGTCTTCAATTTTACTTTTTAGAAAGTATAACATAGATCCTGGAAGTAGGATTTTGTAAATACTTTTCAGAACCTAAAATCTTAAGAATCTTTGTAATGTAGTATTTAAAATAAGTCTTATATTAAATGCATAAAAACTACACTAAACAAACATTTAAGTATAAAATTTAGAGAGTTTTTAATTCTATAGTTATAAACAAAATATAAACACTTGTTAAAAGAAGTAGTATTCTAATAAACCTTACATTTTACAAAACGCAAAACACGATAAAAACAACTTCACGTTTTATCATAGTACTAGACATGTTCAATATAGGAATGTTATGTGAAGTATTCCTCAAAAATAGTTGTCTTTATAGCTCGAATAGAATAAATATTTACGTTCCATCCTCAAGCTTTGATCCAGTTTTAAAGAATCCGATTTTCCATGTTTTTCTTAGCATTTTAAAGAAATTTTACCGCTAGAGAGAATCTCACTCCAAGAGTTTGAAAACTGTTTTAAATTATAGGATCTAATATTCAGCATATTTTAAAATGCTGACATTATAGTTTATTACGGAGAAAAAGTGCAAATGGAATTTTAAAAGTTAATATACCTATATTTCTTGTGAATAAACTAATAAACTCCCTGTAGAACTATACCTTTAAGTTAACAGTTTATATAGATAAAACAATTGACGGTGTTACTGCGTCGAACCTTGGTTACTATAGGTACCTTGGTTTTACTTATTGTTATTACTTTTATTGTTTTTCATTTTCCTTTCCGCTCTGAGCTTAGAAAACTGAAAGCATCAAACATAGAAAAATGTCCCATTATGTTTTGAGTATAAAAGATTGCTAAAATTGTTTTAGTAGTAAGCTTTATATTTCCTAAGAAAGTTTTTAAGGTAGCATAAAATATAGTTAGAAATTCAGTTCTCATGGAATACCATTACTAGCAAGTGAATATAAAAATTTTATTTTTCTTTCTGATCAACTGAAACAGACCATCTTCTAACAGCACTACGAATATTTAAGTTATCCTCTAAGAACCCCTCCGAACGTTTCCTGAAAATAAGCATTCGATTTTCGGAGTAAGAAAATGCATTAAATTTGAGTATTAGGTAAAACGAGTTCAGGCACTTAAGGGAGATTCAGAGATCAGAGGGGCAAGGAAACAACAAAGCATCCTCCAGTTTTTGCAACATTATCACGTGTGGAAGAAAAGAAGAAAAACTTCGCAAACGGTTCTGGTAATTTAATTTTCTTTCTCGATTTCGAAATAAGCACGACGCAACTGCCAGATCCCTGTTTTCTAAAATTTTCAGGAATTGAAAAACAAAACCGTTGCCAGGTTCCTCGTTAGTTCCCTTTCCTTTTAATGGCGGACTTTTTTTTTCTCTCCTGTGTTTTGAGTTGGATTGCAGCCAGTGTTGTTCGTCCACTCTTTTCACGTACTCTTTGCACTTTTGAATTAATTCTGTTTCACTTGCTTCATCAGATAAACAAACGTATCCGCTTAATCGTACAGCTAAGTGATTGTTTTAGACGGATTGAATAAAACAGAGCTACTTCCAAAAGACATTTATTTATACTCAATGGATCTTTGTTTTATATTGTAAAAATAAGAATCGGAGAATCACTTTAAGTTCTTCATCTAAAATGAAAAACTATCGAAAGTTAAAAGTATGCATTATAAATAGTCTCATTTAAAAAAAAATCATTAAAACAAGAAAATTAGGATCAAAATTTGAAACTTGGAGTATTCCCAACAAGTAAAGCTATTTTATAATAGTTTATTCTAAAAAGGAATAATATTTTTTTTTAATTTTTCATTTTAACTTTTTGTAGCATTCTGTAATGAAAACAAAAACACTGTACGATGATTAGGAATAATGGAAATATTTTCTATAAAGAGAGCATCAACAAAATAAAATTATTTAAATAGTATAAATTGTTTTTCTTACTTTTTAATATACATTTTATAGAAATAACTCTAAAATAAATTATATTTTTAATATTTTATAGTATTTTTATAAAAATAAGGGGAAATGGGTAATAAGATGCAAGGGGCACATTAATACACTTTTTTAATCTCAAAATCTATTAAGGTTATTTAGGTCGCCTTTTTACTAATCTAAAAGTTGCCCTTATATGCATAAACATTACACATGAAATACCTTTCTAAGTAAAATGCAAAATATTTTTGACCCTATTCTATTTTGAATACAGATATCTATAAATTCCAATAGCAAGTTTATTCTTGTTACTAATAGGAGGATATACTTAAATTTTAAATAAATTTTGCCTTTTTTTAAGTATAAACTTTTGTTAAAAAATAACCGATGTAGAAAATTGATACACTTTGATGTGAGAAAATATCTGAAAAGTTGTTCGAAATATATTTTCAAAAAGATATCAGTGCCAAAATTGTACAATAAATGGTTCAAACAATAAACATTTAACTAGCACCGCGTTTTTTATTTCTGTTTTTTTTTTCGACCAAGATACCTTTGAATTTTTTCAACCAATTCAGGGAGAATTATCCCCATGAAAATTCTTTCCTCAATTAGAGATTCGATAAAAACGAGCATTCGTTAAATTCTTATTTTATTCCTGAATGTTTAAAGGAAAATTTGTTAACTATATAAAAAAAACTGTTTATGTTTTCTGTATACAAAAACATACTTGCCAACTCTCCGGATTTTGGCGGGAGACTCCGGATTTTCGCTCTCTCCTCCCGCCCTCCGGATTTTCCCCGAAAATCTCCCGCTTTCTCGGTTTTCTCCCGCTTTTTTTTTCGGAATTCCTGGTTTTTTCGAAATATGCATAAGGAAAATGCGAAATGTGTGGAAAATAACCAAACGATTTCTGTAATACAGAATGATCGGACGGTAATTAATGCTGAATGCCTTTTTACAGCATTCTTATTGGAGCATAATTTACCGATCAGTGTGGGGGACCATTCCGGAGCTCTCTTCAGAAAAATGTTCCCGGACAGTGCGATTGCGAAAACGTATGGTTGTGTGGTTTTAAAACGGTTAAATTTTTATTTTGAGCACATATTATCTTTTTATAATTGGTTTGCGATGGGTTAAACATCGATAAAAATTTCTCCTGATTTCTATGGAAAATCTCCTGATTTTTGACTTTCAGAGGTTGGCAAGTCTGCAAAAACATCTATATCATCCCAAATTTTTCTTATTTACTCGTATTACTATTTTTGAGTACAATGATCATTGTATCAATTTACCCAAAGCAATGCCTCACACATTTTTTTTACCAAAGTAGTGATGCCTTAACTTTTATCAGAACTTTTTTTACCTTAGCAGTATTTATCTCACAGAATTATCATATTTCCTCGGACCTTAGAGATAAAGACAAAATATTCCAAACTACACTTTCTCATTCCTTTACCCTAGAGACACCGCTCTGTCATATTTGAGCTTAACACCTTCATTTAACCTCCTTTATATGCATGGAACTCCAGTCATTTTTATTACTATCGACAGAACTGCCGTGAATAACTGACTCCTTTCTCCAGGCAATTGCAAGAACTGAAAGATAAAACGCGAGCTCCAAGAAAAAAACTAAACAATCGATAAAGAATTAAGTGTGGACAAGGCAAAATAGAACGAGACAGTGCAATAACTCTTGTTGGCATGAACATGTTGTTGAGGTTTTTCAGCATATTTTTTTTTGCCTACCAACAGTTTGAGACAAGCAAACATGCGAAAACCTTGCGTGCAGTGTTTGAAATTGCTTCCAATCAATAGATTTGCAAAGTGTTTGGTGTGTTGTTATGCTTGTAACACGAATTTTTTTTTTCTCTGTAATACTAGGTTGGATGCGCATGGTGCATTGCAAGAACATTTCAAACTTTTTTTTTTTTTGAAACAGAGGACAAGACATTTTCACTGCTATGATTATTAATTAGTTTTCTATCTGCAAATAAATGGTGGAACAATTTCCACTCTTGAATTAAAAGTTTCGAAATCTTCTTAGAAGGGTTTGGAGCACAAGCGGCACTAGTGAAATTTAGTTAAATCTACAGTGAAAAAGCGAAACAGGGGGTCCAAAACGCTATTTTCAAATCCCATCGTACGATACTTATTATCTATCTATAGACTTATGGTCTCTATCGTACACCTATGGGCATTGACCCTCTGATCCTCCCCCAATGAGACGTCATTGAGGTGCGTCCTCTACCCCTGTGCAAAGATTTGGACCTGATAAGGATTAAATGTTTTAGAGGATATTTGGGCCCAAATAAATAATCAGGAACAGGACTCAAATACTAAATATTAAATTACTGAAATAAATTTCTATACGTCTAAATTTCTATACTAAAGAAAGGGGAGACCTGTGGAGCAATCAGCCCCATGTGTCAACCACTTGACCATATAGGACAGAGATGACCGCTCATCTCTAGGATCTCTCTCGGAGGAGGGGACCTTAAATCTCGTCTTAAAAATTCAAAAATGAGTCAAGAGACTACATTTTCAGATTTACTTTAGAAAATTTTCTGGGGGAGTACCCCCAGACCCCCCTTCCTTCCTTCCCTGGGACATAATCTGAGCATCGTTATTAAAATTTAGATAATTTTGCACAAGGGGGCGCATTTGATCTATATAATACTCGGGGGGAGAGACCTTAGGAAAATTGGGAGTCAAACCCTTCCGGAAAAAATAAAAAGTCAGGTTGTACGGCCCTTTAGATAGACGACCTAAAATGGGTTTTTAAGGGTCAAATTTTCAAAATTCTTCTGGGGGAGAATAAAATATGATTGCCCCCCCCCAATAGGTCCAGGCTGGATCCGCCACTGCTTGTAGGTGTTTTTCCTCAAAGGAAATTTAAATTTTACCATACCGTTTTTTAACAAAACCTTCAATACTGATGAACGTTTTTATACCGTCACTGTAAGTTCGGTGAAGTTTTGGTGGTTGACCAATATTCTTTTGAAGGTTACATTTACACCTCAATGTTTTGATTTTCCTATTTACGATGTAGTATGTTTGCTTTTAATAATAAACAGCGATATTTTTTAAAAATAGTCTAAATAGTCATTCCGATGAATTAATTAATGTAAACAAAAAAAACATTAAATTTGTAAAAAATCCCTCTTAAATCCAGTAAAAATAAAAAGTACTGTATAGTATAAAGTTTGGGAAAAACACTTTATTACAGACTTACAAAGAAATTCAGAACTTTAAAAGTTTATAAATCGAGTTCAACTGTGTGAAATTTCTTTGATTAAAACGATTTCTACGATTTTTTAGGAAGCGAGGAGAGGAGCCACCATAACGCGAGCTTACACTTGAGAGAACTCGAAATTAGCAGTACTTTTTTTTTAGCGAGTTGCAATTTAGAGAAATGTATGGGGTTACCGGAAATTCCTAGTAAAGACGCCAAAACCCATAGCCAAAATCAAAAGCATCTCCCAATCTGACCTTGAGGTGTTGGAAAAAAATCAGTGGATTTCATTTTTATTCCGCCCGTTGAGCCATTCGTTGATTCGTATTTCTATTGCATTTTTTAGTTGGTAAATATCTTGCGATCTGGCATCACATGAAACTTCCTTTTTCGATTGAGCGAAATTGATTTCTTTGTTCCTTTGCTTTGTTCTTTATTTCCGGCTGAAGCTATAATTGTGATTGTTGACACGTTATCTAAGTCAAGCAACCTGGTATAAGCGCATAGCAAAAACCAGAGCAACTAAACCAACCAACTAAGTCAAGCTCTTGGTACTTACAAGTGGTAATTATTTAAAATTTTATTTAATTTGATGCCATCTAGTATTCTATTCTTGAGTGGATTTGGGTATAATGTAATCTTTAAACGTATAATATATAATCTTTGAGCGTATAATAAGTTTCTTTTTAGCAATAAATTTATTTCCCTTCTTGTTGATTACCTGCTTCAAAAAATGTCCTTTCATTTTTAACTAAAAACAAGTCATTTTTAGTCTTGCCATGTAACTTAATGGTTTATTAGATTGTTGTTTATGTTGCCAATTAAAGATGTTTACTACTAACTAAGCTACCCGTCTATGGGGAGGTTGGAGAGTGAAATTTTAAGTGTTATGTTTGATGCCGGATTACGATCATTGGATTTTGAAGTAATCTAAAGGGGCCTTTCAAATATTACGCAAGCATATTTTTGGGAATTTATGACCCAACTGCCTACATGTCAGATAAAATAAATGTCATATAGGGTCAGGTGAGGTAAAACGACTACAAATTACGCTACTTTTAACTTTGCAAGGCTGTAATTTTAAAACTATTCTTGAAAAATTACACATATGAGGCAAATATTTTACATTACACTATTCAAGAGTTGTCTCAATTTTTCTTGTGCTTCTTTTTAAATAGTAAAACAGTTTAATTACAACTTCTTTTTGGCTTGTTTTTATGGCCATTTTACCCCATTCTGTGAGGTAAAATGGATAGTCCGTGAGGTAAAATTGACGTAGATCAAAAAGATGACATAACTCATAAAAACTCTTCTATAACAATACGATCAACTAGAATACTAATGACAACCCCTTTTTTTAAAGTAAATTACATAGAATTTCATTATTTAATCTATTTTTTTTGTTCATGGTTCCAAGCAGTTTCCAGTAACTTTTATTAGTAAAGTGTGTTTCTTTTTACAAAATTTATTTATTTTTCAATTACATTCGACTCCCCTGAATGTGATCATGATAAATGTTATTAACTGCATCAAGTTATCGAAATTGAAAAGTCCTGATCTCTCCTATTTAACTTAACGCTATATTTATCATTATATGTGATAAACATATTGTAATTACAATTTGTGCATAACCCCTACCAATAAACCCACCTTTTTCAGAGTCTCGATGGTTCTATGCTCAATTGTCATTTTTATAAGCAATCGTCTGCCTCTCGCTCTTTTGTTGTGTAAATCGGTTGCACCACACTGATTCAAGACTGAAGATTATCTTTCTCATTTCATATAGTATCCAGGGGTCTATCCAGCCAAAAATTGGGGTCCTTTTGCTGCCCCTTCCCAAAATTCCACCTCCTAGAAACAGCCCCTTCACAAAATTCAAATAAGCTTTAATTTGCAATAAAAAATTCACAATATCTTATTTGTTTCGAATCAAAAATATGTATTTTTAAAACAATTTGAAAAAATCATTTGACTTCAGTTTTTCCACAATTTCTTTTTCACAAAAATGGGCCCCAAAAAATAAAACCTGAATCGACCCCTGGAATCATAAAAGGTAGAAAATTAATAGAGGCAGCATGGACGGCTCCCCTGTGTTCCCAACATCAATGCCAGAAAAATAATTCTTTAACAATGCTAAACCCCTGAGGTACGGCTTCAGAGTCGAATACTTTAACCCCAAGGACAGTATGTAGGCTATTTGAGGGTACCTTTTGCATTGATATCAAGATATAACAGTAATTTTTCTTTGGACTTCAAAAATTTTATTTTTTTTTCTTAAATTTATTTTTTGTTTTCAAGTTTTGGTGAAACAGCTGATTTTTTTAGTACCATTTGCTGATACCAACACTATTCGTTTTTCAATTTGATTAATTTTAAATTTGTTTCCTCTTTAAGGATACTGTAATCATGCAAAACGGTCCGGAAGCGTTGGATGACTTCGATGTTCATGCAGTGACATGTGGAAGAGTCACCCATTTCAAATTCAAATGGACTGTGGCCGATATAAGTCTTCTGCGCACACCCGTTACGAGTCCCCTGTTCAAAATCCCCTTCATTTCTGAGTGCTCGTTGAAGCTGAGTTGGGACACCTCCAATAAGATCGTGCTGGAGCTACTGTTGAAGACTGCCACAGAAAATGAAAAATGGAGCGTTACTCTGTACGATAAAAAGGGACAAGAACTTTTTGCTAGTAAGTCGTACGCATTGTCGAAAAACTTGACCATAACTTCAGAAGGAGCCCTCCCCGTTAGCAGTTTACCGAGCGAGGAACTGGTTATCATCTGCGATTTCTCCACCAAGCACGTCAAATCGGATATCTGCGCCTTTCAGCACCCGCCTCACACCGACTGCCACGACAAGCTGGTTTCTGATTTGAAAGCCTTGTACGACCACCCGCGACACACCGACGTCGTTCTAAAAGTGGAAGGGGAGGAGGTGAAAGCCCACAAGTCCATCCTGTGCGCGCGGTCTCCAGTCTTCAAGAAGATGTTCCAGAGCCCCATGAGCGAGAAAGAGGAAAGCGTCGTGACGATAGACGACGTCATGCTGTACCCGATGAAGCAGTTTCTGAAATTCCTGTACACCGGGTCGGTGGAGCTGGACGAAGACGTGTTCGGTATTTACGAGTTGTACTACACCGCGGACAAATACGAGGTGATGGATCTGAGAAGCCAGTGTGCCGATGCGATGCGTTCGAAGTTGAATGTCGGAAACGCAGTAAGTCAATTGATGTGGGCAGACCGTCACAAGGATGAAGTGCTGAAAGCCAGTGTGTTGGACTTCGTCAGTTGGAATTTCAAGAAAGTCGTTGATTCTGAAGATTGGCCTTCTTTCGTAACTAACCAGAGTAAGGCAGCGGCTTTCTTGGTGAAATATTGCTTGGATAAATAACTGGAGTTGTTTCTCAGTGTATGTGGATTCACGTTTTAACAACCTTAATATTTGGTTTTTTTACATTATTATTGAAGCTGAAAAGAAAAAAATGTGGATATCAATAAATTGGATTACTTTAAAAAGTAGTTTTTGATATCTTTCATGAATGAAATACACCAGGTATAACCATATTTTAAGACTTGAGTAATAGGTAAAGTTATATTATCAATTCCAAGATACTTCTGTTGACTAAAGAAGCGGTCAAGAATGAGATTAGGTAGTTTTTAGATCAATCATTGTTGATATCAAATTCTGAATTGTTCAAATGAACCCAAATACTGTAAAAATCACCCCGTTAAAATACAGATTCGATCTAAAATTATCCATGTGTTCAAAAATCCAGTGTTTGACATAGTTATATAACAATAAGTATCAATAGAAAAATTATTTCTCCGATTGTTGTTAGGTGACATTTTATGGCCTTATTAACACTGCTACCTGATGACCAGCGGTCAAAGAAGGATTTCGCCAATCAAGTTGGGAAAAAGGTCATTGTCTTGATTTAGCTGCTGAGTAACGGCTGGTCAGGTGAGTAAGGCCATTAATCATTCAGCATTTTGTAAGACAAGAGATGGTTCCGAAAAATTCCGGGATTCATGAAAAAGAAGTTAAAATTACAGAGTTTTATTTCAGAATTATAAATTATGATATTTTTATTTCTGAATAATTCAATCGAGAGGCAGTTAGGTGCAATCTAAAAGAGATGAAGTTTTGAGTTGAGGAATTTTACAGTGGTATGGTAATAGTATAAACAATTTAAATGATACTAAAAACCCCACATTAACGTTTTATTTTTTTCTGACATTATAAAAAGGTTGATAAATAAACCTAAATAAGTTTAACAAGGAATCAATGCTATATAATGCATGCTGTTTGCTTCATTTTACGATTCTTAGGTAGTTTTGGTTTAATAATTTCGGAATCTCCTGGAATGAACTCACTGTTTGTTCCGGACAAATAAGAAATCAACGGAATCCTTAATGATTGTCACTAATCTAAGGAATTATTTAAAACTTTACAAGTTATAAGGATGATTAAAATATATAAATTGTTTCTATGATAAGCTTCATTAACGAGCGATCACATGGTCATTGGCTTCTTTCATATGAGTAAAATCTTAGACGTTTATTGATCCTATAATTTTGTATCTAAGATGATTTAAAGCCTAACTTCTCTCTTTTAAACCATAGAAAAAATGAATATCTCTATTCTTCATTCAAACTTTCCTCCAACGTGTCCATTATACAGTCATTGTTATTGTAAGCGGATCAGAGGGTGCGAAAGAAAAAAAATAAGTATATACTAGGGAAAAAGATCGTATCCCATGAATATTTTGGATGACTTTACATTGCACACCGAACGGTTCTGGGAGCGTAACTGTTTGTCATTCATGTGGGCTACGGAGAGCCCGGCTCTTCTTCTGGAATGGATGGTGGTAGGGGAAAAAAGAGGTGAGAATGGGAAAGGAGAGGGGAAAAAGCGCTATATTCGACGGCTTTAGAAAAATAAGCTGATGAATTATGTATGAGATGATCTGAAGAGGAAACAAACACCAGAGGTAGTTATCCTCCTTTATTTTTGTTTCTAAATCGAAGGACGGAAATAAAGGGTGAGAAAAAAATTTGATGCATTTTAAAGTAGTCCAACGCTGATAATTACGATTTTGGTGCTGTTTTAATGAGTTTTATTTTATTCCGGGATTTGAATTCTTTAAAAAAAATGTTGTAATTAATTCTACTTTTTTGTGGTGGAAGAATGGATATTTTTGGTTTTATATTAGCTTTTTTTGTTAGTTTATAGTTATGATTTTTTATAGTAAAGTATTTAATTTGTTTACTTATGTTCTCAATAAAAAACGTTAATGTTTTATAAAAACACAGACTAGACTAGACTATTATATTAACAAAGTTGTTTACTCTTAACTAAGTAAGATTTTGTGAAGAACTATTAAAGACACAAACTGTTAACCAAAAAAATATGGTTTTACTTTGGTGAGCCTTTAAACCTAACTAATTTTTAAATCTGGCGAGTAGTTTGTTTCTTTAAAAAGGGATTTCTCGTTGGTTCAAGCCAACTGAAATTATTACAGTTGGAGCTCTTACAAAAACCACCTGTCTCAGCTTTTGAAAGATTCCGCTTGGCATAAGTCCCGAGTAGTTGCCGATGTTTATTACCAATAATTAATATTTGACATTTGTTTTGAACAACAGACCAGCTAGTGCCAACTTGTCTACCTTTAAGGATTTTCGCCAAAGTTAACTCTATCAGAGCTTCTACTGTATGATCCAACGGGTACTCTCTTTTCTCCTCATGCGGGCAGTTCAATAGGTTGCTATCACATCTGACCCACCTTGCACTCTTCCAAACACAACGAAAAACACCACCCATCTCTATCAAATGCACATCTCATCAAAAGTAGGGCCCCCATTTTACAATTTCCCTTCCACCTCTCCTGAACAGTAAGCGGATAGGGAATCCCTGTACAAGTGACGGATAGAAAGGTTGCGGTGCCCCATCCGCTAAATAATTCATGAAACCTCCCCTTTTTGTTGCATTTGTCCTTCTGTTTTATTTATTGGGGAGGGTTCTTTTTTTGCTGCTATTGTTATTATTTTGGGAGGGGGCCTCTCTCGGTTGACGTCACCACACCTAAGAACCTCTTTCCATCGGGGGTGCAAGTGGGTTTTTTTTGTTGCAAGGGGCTTTTGAGACTTAAGGGACATTTGTATGGCACGGAAAGAGCGACGCGATCGTTGGCTACACCTATAAAATTTCCCATCGATGGTGAGATGACGTACTACGAGGTAGCTCACCAAATAAATATTTAAATTCATTCCCGAACGAAATTAGACACTGTAACGGCTGTATTCACCACTAATTTGACTTAGGCTTAACCTGGAATCAAGCTTTTTCGACAACTCTGACTGGCGTAAATATGTTTCCCCTTTTCATCTACCAATTAGAAGCTTGGATTCCAGGTTAACCTTAAGTTAGGTTAGTGGCGAATACGGCTGTAAGTTCGTTCTGGAACAAAAATAAAATGAGGAACAATAAGTTTCGTTCCG
Source organism: Tetragnatha montana (assembly GCA_963680715.1). Classification (NCBI taxonomy): domain Eukaryota; kingdom Metazoa; phylum Arthropoda; class Arachnida; order Araneae; family Tetragnathidae; genus Tetragnatha; species Tetragnatha montana. The sequence goes on from OY796675.1 coordinate 19,716,031, forward strand.
AAATGAACTAAATATACTACTTCTATGCCACATATTCCGAGTTTATAATTTACGTTCGTTTGTAAAACCAGCCCTTATAGCTGGCAAAATAAACAAAATTTTGTAAATCTGCATTCGGAACAATATTCAGTACTTTTTCTAGAGTTCAATGAAGTCCCGAAACAAAATTATTTACCACAAAAAAAAAAAAAACATTATTTCTCCGGAACGAAAATTAACGCTGCCGTTAGACTAAAGTTTCGTTCCGGAGCAAAATTAAATTTCTGAGGAGCATTGATATTGGTTCCGCGGAACGATCAGTATAGTACTTCCAACATCCTTATTCCGTTCCTAATTTCGGTTCATTTACCACAGCCCTGCACACATTAATCGTTAAAGAGAACGAAAGGGAATTTTCCACGCGTTGCTTCGATCGCGTCGCGTAATATATTGAGTCATGTAAATCCGCCCTCATTGGCGATTCACTCGCACTCTCCTTTTCTTTCGAAAGAAAGGGATTCGGGTTCACTGTTGAGATGGATTTGCGGGACGCGTTAAGCTCCGTGGATGAAGAAAGCTGTCGAATAAATGTCGTATATCTTTTGCCCTGTAGGTCATGCAGCATGGATGTCTCTCCCCTTTTCGTACTTTAACTATATATGAATATCTTCGGTACTAACTGAAGGGTTGTGTGGAAGAAGGAGGTTCGTGGCATTTAAAAAATGTCTTACTGTAGTGGATTTATAGGGTGTGATTTGAGTTTCATTTTATTACACACAATATTTTTCTAGAACCCTTTTATTAACAAAGATAGCAATGTAATGAAGGAGGTATGTAACCACAATAAAGTATACTTTGTTGAAAATTAGTTCCTGGTTCAAGAGGTTGCTGATTAGTTTGAAAAAAAGACACAAAATTTGTTCTAGAAATTTTTTATCTCAAAAAATAAATCACTATAGAAACAGTTTTGCTTACAAAAATTAACATAACTTTGAGCCAAAAAACCCGTAAGGTCAATTACATCTAAAACTAACTTTGTTACATATACCTCTTTTATCCACTCACTTATGAAACATAATAAAACTTCCTACTTCTAATTTAAAAAGAAAATGAGAAAATATTTTTTTGCCTTAATAGTTTTTAGAACATATTCTTTTTGAAATTTATTATTAATACATTAATTAGTTGGTCTCACAACCAAATACACCAATAGGGTAATGGGGGTCATAGGCATAGGTCACATTTTAAAAGATTTTTTTTTTTTACAATTTCCAAAATACGGGACAACTTAATTTTTTGCGTCGTATACAGTTTGAGTATTTGGCTAAGTTTTCTCCTACAAAAATTGCGATTGCCCCATAACGTGGAACCAAAGTTCAAAACGCAAGAAAAGGGCTCTAAAAAAATCTTTAAATTTATCAAATATGTTCGTTATTAATGCATAAGAGGTGAGAGACTTAATCGGTTAATCATGAAAAAATTTCTTGAATATATTCAAAAAATATAAAGAACATAAAAATCCCGAAACATATTTAAGTATACATGATTTGATATATTAAAAACAATACTTTTTGTCTTTCTTGTTGGATTACGTAAATAATGGTTTTGATACTTAAAAAAATTTAATGCAAAAAAATACTTGCCTCTGCTCTGGATCACGTAGTTTTTGTCCCAAAACTCCAACTTTTTCTAATCTATTTTATTATTACATTTTTATCTATAGAAGATTTTTAAATTAATTGTGCTACAAAGTGTATGTATACATTATTTTAAACTCTCAAGAAACCCAAGTGTAATTGAACAATGCACTTTATTAAAAATGTCCTCCATGAAATTGAATACGTGACGTTCGAATGTGCTTAGATGATTAATAGTCCCTGCAGTATTGGTTGACTGAATAGATTGGAAATATTTTGGGAAACTAGGAAGTGAGTTATGGGTAGTACAAACTATCACATTTTAGCCCAGCATTTCCTATAAATATTCAATTGACCCCATCGGTTGTTTGGCTCCCAGTGTCTGACGCCATTTTGTTCACGTCTGAAGCAAGATATTGTGGTGGCTCTTTGTAAAGAATTGCATTTGATAAAGCAATGGCACATATCCAAGTTTGGTAACCAATCTTAAAAGTAGTTAAAACTTTAGGTTTAAGAGATAAGTACGTAATACTGTTTAGAGTGTAAAACTGAAAAGTATTATAAAAACTGGTTTTATAACTAAAACTGTATAATATAAAGCTTAAAATTAAAATAATTTAGGATTTTTATGATATTTTCCTTTCTAATATATCGAGCACCATTCGTTGTGTCCAAATTAATGTCATTTAATTATTTGTATGTGAATTTAGAATTAATATAATTGTTTGAAATCTATTATTATGCTTGTATTTTGAAGTTTTATCCTCTGGATGCCTTCTGAAGCCGAATAAGTGTATTGCTAGGTATTATATAAAACGAAAGGAAATAATTTTGTTACATATTTAGACCAGGAAGACAGAAAAGATGAAAAGAGTCATATGTGAAAAATTGTGATAATATATCGCGCGAAATATATGTTAAATCACGAATACTCCTAAGACTACGATTTTTTTTTTACATTCTATAATTAGTGAAAAGTCTCAGGACTATAAATAAAATTACATCAGTTATATAAAATAGTAAGAGTGCAACTGTTACAACCATATAAGATTTTATATCTCTGCTGAACACAAATGCTTTGTAATATGATTAAACTTGGTTTAAACGCTTTTCCTGGAACGCAAAATTACTGTTTTCAGATGTTGTAAAATTATTACAAAACATATTTCCCACTCGAATACTTAATGTCAGGTAGTAGTTTAAGTTGTTTAGAGACAATTTCTTGAGAGCTACAATAGTTTACCCATTTTGTGGGAACTCGTCAAATAAAATTTCGAGCTTCATACTTATGAGTTAATCAATAAATTCTAATTAAACCTTCTCTCCCCAATGCAATATTACCCTTTTTTTTTTATAAGAAAAAGCGTTATCTTATCGTCTTACTCAAACAAAAGGATCCCTCTCCTCATACTTCTTCCCTCGCTCAAACATATTAAAGAGTGTGACACTTCGGACAAGAATTTATGCGTCTCCTCTTTCCCCTAAAAGGCAGAAAATGGCAACAAATCCTTGTCAAGAACTCTATTACTGGGTTGTAATAAAAGAATCCGAAGGAAGAGCCGTCTTCCGATACCGCGACAAAGACACATGATTTACGAAGCGTGGATTCATAAAACCCAGACCCTAGGGTTTCACTGGAAGAAGTGACACAAGATAAGAAAAACTCCTTGCCCATGTACTGTTCTGTGTAAGAAAGAATAAGGAAAGGTGCATAACATGTAAGGATGTTCATCATGTGAGGTTCTACATACTTTGTGAGGTCCCAACGAAATATATTTGCTCTATTTCTGAAATCTTATTTTATCTTATTTTTTTGGAAATTAATTAGGTGTTATTTCTTTTACTTTTATGCATTTTCGTACCAAATCTAAAGATGTTTCCAGTGTATATTTATTCAAATTATTCATTTGTTATATCTAAACATCATATACTTTTTTTTGGTAAAAATACCGCGTAAACTGTCATTAAATCATACACCTTTGAAGTTTTAAAAAAATAAATAGTGCAGTTTAAAAGTTCTTGTGACCGTCTAACGTTTCGTTACTTATAATATCGCGTGAAATTACGAATATTTCTTTTACTACTGTGCAAAAAAGTTATGCTTGTCAATTACAGTTTGAACTTATCTCATTTCACATTTAACGTTTGGTGAAACTGAATAAGTATTTGTCCCCAATGTTACATAACGAAAACAATAAAAAAGTAGTAATTGCATTGCCGGAATTTTCTGTAACTTTAAAATAAAAAGTGCGTATTAGTTATTAATTTTGAAAAAAAAAATTCAAAGAATATGTAGAGAAGTCATTATCAATTTCGAAATTAAAAATAGTTTCCTTTAAGTGTAAAGTTATTTACTTGAAATATAAAAGTTTCTTGATTACTTTCAGCAAAATATAATCATAAATCCAATCCACACGAAATATCTCTGATTAACGTTCTCCTATTTTTTTTTTCTGCTCATAATCTCCAAAATACAAGTATACGTTATGCCTTTCAATTCCCTCGTATAAAATTTAATCTTTGATGAGACTCGAAACAAGAAAACGAGGGAAGCGGATAGAAAAAATAAAAATAGATGCACTCTCCAAAGAATCAGAACACGAGAGAATAAACATCGACGATTTTCCATTAATGGATTGAATTGAAATAGGGAAAGAAATCTTGGCGAAGAGAAGAAAAACTCCATTGCAATCTAAAGCTCTACTTTACGTGTGCCTATGACTTATTCATTCATTTGTGCGTTGGCGTCTGAGACGACGATTCCTAATCAAAAAGGCTTCAGAAGTCTCCATTTTACGTGATTAGAACGGTAAGGGAGAACAGGCTTTATTCTCGCAAAAGCGTTTTTGTCTTTGATGATTTCGAGGCGTGTGTATCGCGCAAATGCAAGCGTTCCATTATCTCTTTTGCATGTTCGAACTTGAGAGTCTGTCCGAAGTACGTGGATGATGAGGGGAGGAGGGTGTTTTTGTTTGTTGAATTTCAAAAATAAAGCGCGATTCTCCATTGCTAGTACAAAAAGAGGATTTCTTTTGAGCTATAGGATTACTCTTCTACGTTGAAATTCATGAAAGATTCAATTCACCATTTCTCGAAGGTGTTTTCGCACATTAAAATTCATTGAAAAAAACTCCGGTGAGTGGTAACAATGCATCCAAAAATATATTTTTGAAAACAAATGCATACTTTTAATGTGCAAAGGGTACAGGGAAAAGGAAACCACATAATTAAAAAATTTGACAATATAATATGGTGATCATGTGCAAAATTTATTTTGTAATTATTGAAAGTAAATGGTAAAACTCTTAATTATTAATTATTTAACCTTTTCTGTCCTAACCGCCCCAAATGTTCTATAGGATGCAATGGTAATCTCGGGCGATCTAGGTCTTACAGGGTTAATTTAAAAAAAAAAAAAATAGATCATGCATCAAGGAAAAGTGTTGAATACCTGAAATATATAGATAGTGAGAACAGCTAATATGCATAATCTATCTTTTTACTTGGGTTGATCTCATCGCCAATAACCCAGTTTGATTGTGTCTTTATACGTAATCTACACCATAAACAAGGCTTCCAACAATGAATCACAGAGAGGCTTTCCTAAAAGAATCCAGATGAACTTCCAGCCCCATCCATCCCGAGAAAAACCAAAAAATCCTCCCCCCCGACAGCAATCCTCAATCACTTTCCCTCCAGTCTGGAATCCATCTCAAAACATCTCGTACACGTATACCTCCACACAAATTGAAACAAAAACTCAAAAAAAAAAAAAAAAGAACCACGTGGTCGCCCCCCTCCCGCATGGTCCCGTCATCTATTATGAACCACCCACCCACACGTAAACAAGGTTGCGGTCACGTGCTCCGTAACCATGGCAACCGAGAAACTTTTCCGCGCAATCTTCGGTCGCGATTTTTTCCCCGTCGGGGGTTATTGTTATTTTTTTTTTTTGTAAGGGGCTTAAATTTTTTATGAGGTCCTTCCATTAAGGGAAGAGGTTGATCCATCAGGACGTTGATATGCGAGGACGTAGTGCGTTGTTTTCCGCGACACACAGGGACGTTATCTGCCCATTGAATAGCAGATGCCCATGATGAGGGATGGGAGACAGATCCATCCGAGACGGATATCTGGGGAATTTATGGAGAGGGATTGAATTTATGTTTCCGGGGGATAATATCTTGTATAGAACAATGGGCGAAGGAAATTTTCCAAATATAGAAGCACATAGACCAGATGGAAATCTGTCTTGTCGTTAGTGAGTGCAAAATCTCATCCACCAAATGTGTTTTTGTTATCTAGAATATTATTATAAACTTACCAGATTTATTTATTATTTCACTGGAAAAAGTTTAGAGTTGGCTGTTAATTTTAATAGAACTCGCAGTTTCTCGCAAGTCTGCATTAAAATACAAAAATTTGTTGAGAATTAATCATTTTTCCTCTAAAGGCTCTAAATATGGGTAACAGAAAGCTGAAATTTTACAGGACATAGCCTTTGAATTTTCGAGATATTTTAATATTATGAAATGTATCACTCTATCCATTTGAGACCTAAAATAGTTAATGATTATTTCAAAAGGGTGAAAATGAAACTCTTAGAAATCTCTGAAGATTTTGAGGTGTTTTTTTATGAGTTTAAGTACTAATTTTAATTTAACATTTGGGCTATTTAATTTGGAAAAATAAAAATTTATGAACATTTTACTCATGTTTTAATGTTAATATAAATATTCAAAATTAAAATGCGTTTTTTTAAAATGTGATTATAACTTTTTTTCATGTTTGGTACTTAAAAGTTAAAGTATAGTACGGTTAACACTTTTATTCAAGCTATCCATTTATCTTTTGTTTTGCAATCCTTAAAGAAAAACAAGCACGAACAACAACAACAGGTTAAGAACGCAAGAAGACATTTTCCTTAAAAGACTTCACTCAAATGTTTCCACATTACACCCTTCAAACAGCTTTCTCTCTCCGAAGAACCTGGCCGGCGCGTAACCGCATTACCATAAATAGAGAGGGACACGGAAAATTGATTCGATAAGGCAAGCATAATGCAGTGTCAAAAGCATTAAGCCGCTCAGCCGGACGAAGTGCCTAGCGAAAGAAACTCGATTAGGAGCCACAGGTTGGAAATCTTGGGGAGCAGGGAAAATAAATGTCGTTTAGGGAGGAGGGGAGTTACTTAAAACCTGATTGATTTGTGCTTTTGAGCGTAACTTAAATTATTTCGAGGCGGAGGAGGGCTTACTTAGATGCCGTTAGAGGATGGTGTGGTAGGTTTTAAATGAAAATGGCGGTACTTTATTTAAAGGTTTTATGTTAAAGATGTGGGGATTGAAAGTAAAGAACAAGGTATTAGCAGTGCTAGCAGTAGATATTTTTGTATAGTAAATTAATAGTATGTTTGTTTTTTTAAAATCATTATTACTTTAATAAAATTTCGATGCATACACTGAAAAAAATAATTGCAAAAACCGTGGCCCGGTAAAATTTCCGATCTGAGACATATGAGTGCACCGAGAAAATTTTACAATTAGAATATTTCCGTTGGCTAAATTCCCAAAAGTTACCAGAAGATTTCTGTACACAAAAATGTTCAGCTGGCAAAGAAATCCTCTTCATATTGCTGTTGTTTTTTATGATTATTTTCAAAGAGGTATTAATTAAATAAGTAAAGTAATTATAATTAAACATACATATTCCCTTCCAAATTTAATTTACTAAAAACAGAACTTTTGGTATAAAAATTTCAAAACATACAATTTGCCATTTAACTCAAAAATTTAAAAACTCTTTCCCGTCGCTTGTTAAAGCTTCAGAATTTAAAATTGTGATTTTTTTCAGAATCATATCATAGAACAAAACATTTTTTGTTAGCTTATATTTTTTTTCTCATGTTCTAAAAAATATAAAGTTAGAATACTTCGCGCATTTATGAAAAATACTCAACAATACTATAAATAAAACCTTATACTACAATATTTAGTATCACCGTAAAACCTCAACGACTATTTTTAGGTGGAACACCCACCTATTCTGTAACATTTTCTTCTCCGTCCTAACAATGTTACCTTGACAAAACAAATGGAAGATGCGATGATTTTCATCTCACCAACACCTCATTCATCAAAAAGCAAGACGAAACAAAGACGTTCCGCCCACAGGCAACTTTAGATCTCGACCTCTAATGCATATAATATAGATGAAAGAGCCTATAACAATTCATCTCCAGCTATATATGCCTTCTTGGAATATTTATACATGAATTATAGAGACTCGACCATAAATCCAATGACAAGGTATTTATGCCGCATATGTGTGTCTTTCCTTGCATCAGAGAGATGGCCTTCAATATTTATTGAAATAAGAGTGGGAATATATGGAGGTGGGTTTTTTCTGGTGGAGTTGTATTTTTATGACTTGAGAAGATGTTTTTACGTGAAATATTGGATACTTTCTAGAGATATCAATCGTAATCACGGTCCTGGAATGGGAATTCAGGTTTTGTTTTATTGGTGTTGTAAATTAAAAGTAAGACAAAAAGGAGATGGGTGTTGAGATAAAAAAATATATAGGTTACTACTATGTGTAAAGTTGATTTAGTACGCATTGGTGTTCGTTTTTTTAGAAACACAGATTTAGGAATGGGTTAAAATTATAATATAACAGTATACTTTATTTTTAGTTTGGATTAATGCCAAACACAGGAGATTTTTAAAGTATTCTTTATCTTTCACCTAATATTTCCTTTTTTCATTGATCATCTTTGTTTTTGTGACTTCTATGTGGAAGTAATTTCATCCTATTAATAGTAAGTATTAAGTAGTAGTAATTTCATCCATTTCATATACCTATTATAACAATTTGAAATTAAGAAAAGGTAAAGTTATTAAATTAGCAACATAATTATATTGCAATTTATTTCCTCTAAATCTCTTAATATTTCCTTTTTTATTTAGCAATAAATACAATTTTACAACAATATCATAATTTTGCAAGTATTCTTTACCTGTATGTAATTACTAACTTTAGAGCTCTTTGAATATAAATATTCAATGAGTCTAGTTTTAGATGTAAGGAAAACTATGATTTTTAGAGACGATTTGACTGAATCCTTTACCATTCTTTGAATGTAGTAGAAGATAGTGATTGTTATCATACTTTAACCTTATAGGAAGTCCAGACGTCTGGTACCAGATTCTTTACAATTAGGAAAGAGGCCGATGATTGTGTATTTTTTCTTCTTCTTAGGATATGAAACTAAATAACATAAGCATAAGAACTAAAACGTACTTAAGAGCTCTAGATAAAATTTTTTGTTGTTTATTATGATTCAACATCTACTTGAAAATCCTTAAACATTTCCTGAATATTACTCAATCATTAACTTGATGGATTTTTTCCTATAATACGACGACGTTCTATGATACGATTACGACCACCACCATCAAACGTACGACTATCATCATTATCATCGTCATCCGTACGACGACGCTTCCGCGCGATAGCAGTGGTGTACAAAGAGAGGAATTTCTTTTTAGGGAGATGTACCAGGTTGACAACGTCGGCGTCGAGATTGACGTACAATAGATCAAACCGTTGATAGCCCGTCCCCTGAGCCAAAAATGTTAAAGTATCGTTTTATCACCGTTGAAAGTAAAAAATATAGTAAGTCCATGGATAGTAAGTCCACAGTGGGAAGGCACAGTTCTAAAAAAAAGAAATATAATAATTCTGAAACCCCAAAATTTTCTGCTAATACTCTTGAGAATTTAAAATACTACAAATTATGAATAAATGAAGGTAGTAGTGGAAAAATGTAATTTTTCTTGGTATCATAAGAGGCAGTTTTTTTACGTACTGTAGCAGTTGAAAAGTCGGAATAAACCCTGTAGTTTTAGTCTTAAAAATAAACTCAATGAGAAAGGTATTACGGTTCTACAAAATATACTCGACAATATTGGATTTTATTCCAATATTTGATTTCTTTCCGAAGATAAAATCCATGTGTAGTACATACTGTATTTTAAGTTTACTTTAACGAAATTTTATTATGTAAAGTGGTTTAAAAAATATTATTTCAATTGGAATTCTAGAAGCTTTGTTGGGGATTGCCTTTGTATGTTTTTTAAAGTTACGTTCTGAAACGTAAAATATAAAATGCCAGGACATTAAAATAACTTATATTTTAAAGAATATTGTGTCTCAAAAAATGGATTAAATCCTTTACCTAATTTATAAGTTTTTCATACAAAAATTAAAACAAAAACTATCAACGGAGGAGCTGTCTCTTTTTTTCCAAAAACTATTTTCCTTACTAAGTGTTATAACTTCTGAAAAATAATGAAATTTCGATTCGTATTTCTTGTTTGTTTTTAATAAAAATATTAACATCAATTTTACTTGACATTACTTATAAAAGAATGCGGTAAGTTTTTAAAAGAATTATTTTTTTTAGGAAGGAGACATCTTAAGAAGTTATTTATCATAAATTATTTTTATTTCAAGTTGTTTTAGACTCATGATTTGGCAAGAAAAAGAATAAATTTAGTTTAGTTAAAAGTAATAAAGAATCTTTTAGGTAATACTCTTTAAGTAACGATTTTTTAGTGTAGTAATTACAGTTCAATATAAAGGTGAAATACTTTAAAAACCTACAATTTCAATCCAATTATTAATTTATAATGCTTGTAAACTTTAAGGTTAAGGACTTCTAAGGATAATAAACAATGGGATAAATCGAACGAGTTGTTGATAGTTCGAAAATTTCTCTTGATTCCATTATAACTTCTTATTATTTTCATTTTACTTTTTAATTCTCAGTCTTTGGTTGTATGAACTATTTCGGTGCTCCCTACAGCTTTGAATTATTCTTGTTCCACTGTATCTTTCTGAACGTCTATTCGTTGTTAAACTTGTAATGTTCCTCTTTGAAACGAATGAAACAATCTGCAGAGGCATGTGCTCGATAGAATTTAACTCCAGTTTTGTGTGATAGAAAAAAAAATAGTAAATTATTTTAAAGTGTGACAGATGCTGCTCAATAATAAATTCAACTAAAAGTAAACATATTTATTGATCAGAACATTTGAGCGACCAGCGCTCTCAAGTAAAATCTAGGAAAAAGCACAAAAACCAGCAGCAATTCACACTTTATATCCTTCGTCAGAAGAGTTGAGTTGTGACCAAGTGAGCGTTGCCACAATTTCATTCACAAGGTGTAATTTTTGTACGGTTGAGTTTTCAGTAATATTTTAAAAATACTCAAAAAGAGAAGATCATATTGAAAAGGATTTAGAAGTCTGCATTAAATTACCAATAACTGAAAAAGAATCCGACCACTAGTTCGTCAATACAAAGCTTCATCCCCCTGAATTCCGAGCACGCCCAGTTCATGTACCGAAAACACTCGCAACCTGCCATTGATTTATCAGATCGGCCATATTCCCTTCCTGGCTGTATAGGAAAAGCAATAACAGCGTAAATCTCCCGACCCATTTTCTTTGCATTACAGATCGAAGGGAATAAAATATTTATTGGCGCGGCCCCTTTGCAGTCAATTTTCCTGCGCGCGCGCGTCCATGAAAATCGTATTACGGGATCAAAGGGAATGCGCCCCGGACTTTTTTGGAGGACACTAAAAGTTTAACAACCTTCGTCTCCTGTCGTTGGTGACTCGATTATATTGCGACGACATTGTTTGTTAAAAAGGCGAAGAAAGATGTCTGGGTTTTTGCTTATGGTGCGATATTAGTTTCAATGGGATGAGTTAGTGATACGTATCTGTATTGATTTGTTTTCGAAAATTCGGGGAAAGTATTGGATGTTGTGTATAATTTAAATAAAGTATGTTTATTTAACTGAAGTTTCACCTTTTTATAGGATTTAAACTAAGCTTTATAAATTTTAAGGTAGGAGATTTTTAGTTAAGTGATTTTATTGGGTATGATTTATTTGCCTGCATATAACATTAGTCGAATCATGATAAATGATTAATGTAGTAAGCACAAATACAGTCAAACCACGATGGGACGTGCACATTTTCCTCGCTAAATCAGAGTTCTCGTTTTAACTGGGTTTTGAAATTCTTTGAAGGTGGTTTTTGCTCCAACTATTTAATTTTTTCTACATAAGTCACATAGTTTCTACATGTTTAATTAAATTATATCAAACGATTTTTTTAGTTACGACTTTATTTAAAAAGTAGAGTAAGTGTTAGTTATTAAAAATTAAAATAAAAAAACTTGAGGACTCTGACCTCTACTATCTATTGCTCACCAGCCCCCCAGAAATCCCAATGCATTTCTTTACAAAGCACTTCGCGATTTGAGTACGTGGATCTCTCTTGTTGCACTTCACAAACCACCCTGGAAACCCCACTCACCCAACTAAATAATTCTCTAACCATGTATTTCCACATATAGTATAATTTAATCAAAAGATTTTCCCAAATTTAGCAAATACTGATAAATATCAACATTCCTAGACTTCCCTAAACAAAATAATAATAAACAAAAAAAATAGAGTAGTAATAAAAATTAAGTAAAAGTAAACTAATACTACAAAGTAATACTTAAAACTATACACTACTCTAAATCATTAGCAGAGGAAACGTCAAACAACTTTCCGAAAATATGTTACAGCTTATCTTCATGATTGTAACATTCTTGTAAAAGCTAAAAGAGATAAGAGTTGATAAAAGATAAAGCTATTTTAAATCTAACTTAAGAAATTTAGTGTAATTTAAAGTTTTTCTCTAGAAACCGTCCACCAAAAACATTTTTAGAATAGAGGGATTATTTTTACATTTTATCTTTTTTTACTGCTTTACTAAATTAATTGTTGTATATTTTAATAATAAGTAAAAATATTCTCTAAAAGTTTGTTAGTTGGTAACCTAATTAGTTTTAACCTACGAGAAAAACTTACATCGTTTTATGGCTCATATTATCCTTTTATTTCTATAATTTTATTAAATAGGTAATTTAGGATAATCCGGGTGCAAGAGCTAAATTTAATGATAAATCATTGCCAAAAATAATCATATTAAGACAAATTATAACAAAATAATATAAATAATGCATATTAAAAACATCTAGCAGATTTGGTTTTAATTTTTGTTTTATTTTATGAGTAATTTGGCAAGATTTGCGAACGGCCACTCCACGAGCAACTTGGTCGTCAACCCGGTTGTCAACCAGGTTGATGCTTTTCCCACAGACGGCCAACCTGGTCGTCAACCAGAATGTAAACAATGAAGAAAAAATTAATCAGATTGTAGCAAATTAATATATTTTGATACTTTAAATGCAAAATTATATTTTATTTAATTATTCTCTCGAGCTAGAATTATATTTTTTTAATTTTTAATGATTAGTTTATTTTATTTTCCTAATAACATGTTCCGATTAAGCTCCGCCCATCAAGTTGACGATCAGATCATCAACCTGAAATTCAATCATCAACTTCCCCACAGACGGCCAACTTGGTTGCAAACTTGCTCAAATTGACAACCCGGTTGACGACCAAGTTGCTCGTCTGTGGGCCCCTTAAAGTACCCTTAATTCATTTATTTATACATATATAACTAAAACTAAAACAGTTTTATAGAGAATTTTCTATAATAATAATTTCTGTGGATAAACATGGCAGCTGGAGGACTCTTATCGAAGCTGTGCTAATCTTTATTACATTTAATAGGCAATAAATGTAAGAAGACACCGTTCTTATTAAGTGACGTCTTTGCTAAAAGTTTGATTCATATGTAAAACCAAATTCCTTTGTGAAACCTATGTAGAGAAATAATCTTTCTATAGAGCATTTTCAATCACATGACTCGGACCTAACAACGGCCTTAGCAACAGAAATGTTACAGTTTTTTGCTCTACAGAGGTTAACAGTTACCGAAAACGACTGGCCGTGGAATTCTTTTATTGGAGCATTTGCAATCACGTGACCCCATACTTAAAAACCGCCTTAGCAACAGATAAACAACGGCCTTAGCTACAGTTAAAAGCCCTACAGAAGGTACACAGATAAAAGAAAATAACCGGTTGTGACGTCACCTGAAAACACTCTATTCATGAAGGAATACTTGATCAACAAGATGATTAAAATACTATCACAGTTTCTTTTTTAAGCTTACAATTTTTAGCATTATTTACTCTATGAATTCTAAAACTTACCACTATAATCAGAAAACCTTTGTATATTTTATTTAAATTGAATTATAAACAACATTTCAAAAGCTTTTACTTTAAGTTTTAATCCATTTTTATAAAGGTAAGGTATAAAAATTAGTATTAAAATATATTTTTAAAATAATTAGTATAAAAAATGATGAAATAGGTATAATAGGTCTCAAAAAATTGAACGATTTAAAAATCTTTTAAGTGTTTTACTTAGGAAACTTACACTCTCGAATATAAATTTTCACCCTAGGTGAAAAACGGCCATAAGAATGTTTTCACTCAAGAAATAAATACCCAGACCTTCGTTTGTGTTTCTTACTGTCTGCATTTCTTATTAAACGGAACCAATATTAATGGGTTTTGGTAAAACTATCTAAAATAGGGCACAAGAAATAAGACAAGAAACATTTTCCAAACTTTGGAGATCTTCGCTACAAGCCTATCGATGAAATGCGAGTCGATTTCAGTTTTCCGAATAATCGATTATATTTAAATTGAGATCGTGAGAGGATGCAGTTTCGTTTCAATTCAATTTTTGCTTTGCAGGCTATCTTTTTACCTATATATGTATAGGTAAGTGTAGAATATTCTATTGTAACGTAGAATATATATTGCATGATTTTTCACAAATAAATTGCTTTGCTGGTTGGATTTTATTCATAAATATATGTATGGGTAAAAATATATTTAAAATACATATCCAAACTGGTTAAACATGAAGAAAATGTCGAATTAATAGTTTATAGTTACTTATATCTTGAAAAGTAAAAACAAACAAATTATTATTTGTAAAGTAAATGATAACTATTTACTGAAATTTGTAAGTAGCAAATTATGTCCATGCATCTTTTTTTTATCAGCAGTTTCTTGTATGAAATATAAAACAAGTAATTGGGATTTTTAGCGTATTAATAACAGTATCTTTATCAATCATTATCATGTAGATTAATTTATTACTTTGTAATTCATGCATGTAATTCATTATTAACATCATAGTTTTCCCTGATATAGCATAATTTATTCTCTCCATGACTTTAAAGTTCTAAAATTATTAACATTGGTAAAAAAAGCTATTATTAAAGCTGTATTATAAACAAATTATTATTGGCAGATATTAGCTTATTTTAATTTATGTATTATATAAATTAAATTAAAGAAGCGTGGAAGTATCGTTCACTTTATATGACTCTATCGCAATATTTTCTCTTTAATTTTTTTTTGCTGGCAGTCCCGACGTCTGTTTTAGGGCAGTCTTTCCTTCGATAAATGTCACTCCTGTAGCTTATTATTGTCTTCCCTAAACTGTTTTGTTCACTGTTTGTTTGTTTTTCTACCGTCGAGAAAACACTTCTTTGGATTACTTGTATTTTTCAATTTAAAGGAAAATTCAGTTTACTACAAACTAGTTTTATATATTTTTGAAATTGAGTATTCAAAGTGTTGAGTATTGCGTATTTTGTTACTCAACGGTTTACAAACAGGAATAAAATGTATGAGATATAACGCAAAGACAGAATATTAAAGATGTAGAATTTCTGTAAATAGTATATCGTTACTGCGATAGGAAGCTTGTTACAGGTAAAATAATAACATATATTAAATTATCATCCCGATGATTTTCTCCCCCCCCCCCCCACTATTGATATTAAATGTTTCTTGCATTAAAAGTTTCCATTATTCAAACATTTAACATTAAACTTTCTATCCAAATAATACTTGGAATAGAATTTTCTCGATTAACAACTGTTTAATAACTTCAGATTGGGCAAGAGTTTTCCCGTACAACTATTTTTACAACGGTAGTTAACGTATTGAAGAAACAACATAATTCATCTATTTCTCTTTTTTCCCCATAGCCGTTTCATTAAATGAATAACCGATGAAATGAATGTACGGGGGGGGGACAAAAGTAATCCATGTTTTTTGAAACAAATAAAAATTTGAAGAAGATAGTATTTAATTGTTGATAAATTGATATTATCATGTGGGTTCTCCTGTTTCCGTTTTGAATACAACGCAATAAAACAAATTGATAAATATATAAAAAAAAACAATATACGAGTAAGTAATGTTTTCAGCAAAAGTGTTCATTTCAATATAACTTTTTATCATAACCCACAATGATGGACAAATATAAAATCTGTACGTGCTAATAGGAAAAAGCAATTTTTACCTGTAAAACGATCTTTTCTGCTTAAGCACCCTTAGTGCACAGAAAACAACAGCCCTCTTTTTTTTTAACTTGAAGCTGTAAACTTGACAGAATATATTTAAATGAGAATTTCTATAGAAATACATTCATGGACCATGATAATAACAAATCAAATTGTAAATCTCTGCATTGCTGTTTCAAAAGAAGTGTCAATTTTTGATCACTTAAAATATTATTTTGTTATGACATAAGGAAGGAAAGTAAATAATTACATTACATAAAACATTTTTCTGTAAAATTAGTGAATGGCCGAGTTTGATTTTATGAATAACAATTGAAGGGTTTGAAAATACAATCTAATTCAATGGATGAAAGTGTTATGTGCAAAAGTGTTATGTAGCAAAATCTGAATATTTCGAAACAGCTAGAAACAAAGATATGAAGAAGATAAAGGGGCTATGTAACATTAAACATTATGTAACAATAAAACTTTGAACCTAAATTACTATAAATTAGGGTTTTATTACATAACTCCTTCATCTCCCAAGCCCTTCAATTATTTGTATGACCGTTTCTCAAGTTTCATGATTTAAAGACAATACGATTAACTGTTTTTGATTTTCTTCAAATCAGAATAATCAAAGTAATAATAGTTGATATACAAGAAATACTACAGTAAAAATGACTAATAAATTTGGATAAAGAATCCTTAAACTTGCATCAGAAGGGAGAAAATCGTAAAAATAGATTCTCTATAATATGCTAGAATGCCTATATGGGTTGTATTCATCATTTTAAATTTAATCTATTTTTTTAATGTTAGTTTACTGTATTTCATAAAATCTACGTTATTTCATGTTTTTATATACTAAACAGTTACTAATCCCCAAACGAATTTCGCTAGAAATATCATACCAGTTAGACTCTAAAATTCAAAGCTGTTTTAAAGTGGCTTTAATAGAAATTCCTTTTTAGATCCGCTGTTTTGCGGTCTCTACGGTACGAAAATTTGGAGATATTAATGAAACTCTATCTTTCAATGGACTTGAAGGAAGAAATAACTCTACGACGAATCATAAATCAGTGTTTGCAGTGGGAAAAAAGAAATACATAAAGAGGAAAGTTAGTATATTTTCTACTTATTTTTATGCTTGTAATTTAAATTCTGTTTTGTTAGGAAAAAAACTTCTTTTAAAGTGAAAAAAATGTCGAAATTATAATTGACAAAAATAGTAGGAAGTAACAAAGATCACAATATTTAAAATGGCATTATCATCACGTATAAAAATTCCCAATTATAATAGAAATGGATTTTTTTAAAGAGGATGTTTCCAACACAGTGAATGTAATATTTTTTAGCACATGCCGATTATTTAAAGGTACATCTAATATTACTTCGAAAGTCTCAAATCTTTATGAAGTTCCGGTATCAGTATGGCCATCACCACTTTGAGCTAAAGGTTTTTTTTCCATGAAAAACCTTGTTATATGATTATTAGTATTACATATTGCGGACAACATGGTTTATATACGTTGTATTTACAAGTTTCCATCTGTTGCTTTGTCTTAGGAATTACTTTCGATTTACGATTATAAAATACATTTGCTGATTTCCATATTTTAGATAGAAAATATTGAACCTAATTCCTACAAAATGGGAAAATTGATCTTTTCATCTTTAAGAATTTCCATGATTTTTTAGTTTGTTAAAAAAAATTGTTCATGTTCATTTTTCCTAAAAAAAACCATTTTCTTATAAAACCCCTCAATATGAGATCCCTCAACGGTAACTGAGCATACCCAAACAAACCCACAAACCCAGTATCGTTTTATCCTCCTACCCCGTGTCACGGAAAAGAAAGGGTGCACCACCCCACTTTCAAAAGACCCCTAATCCCCTCCCGGACTCACCTTGCGACACAAATTAATTGACAAGGCCGAGCACGTGGCAAAAATCTCAGCAAAAAGAAAAAAAAATCCGAACCCTTGCGGTCTGTCGTGTTTCCATTAGTGAGGGGACTGATCAGTTTCCATGGCAACCGGAGCAGAAGAACACGGATAACGGGTGTCAGGACATCCCTATTGATCCGGCATCCCCCCTCTGAGGGTGATGTGCCCGTGATATGAATGATTAAGGGGTTGGGGTCAAGTGGGGAATCTCGAAAGGGATGGGCTGCACTCAGGAATTAGGACGATAACTGAGGGGGGGGGGGTGAAGTGGTGAGCAGCTTCCGAGTTGAGTAGCATGCTTATTGATGGCAGAGCTTTGGATTGGCATATCAAGATTTTCTACCTCGACTAAAGAATAAAGGATTTAATATTTCTAATACCAAAAGTAAAATAACAATAATTACCATCCGCATTCTCAACAGATAAGTTATTTTTTTACACTAACAACTAACACTTCTTACGTGTTATTCGGGATTCCAGACGTTGCCAAGACTAGCCATTCTAAAATCCCTTGTTTAAGAAAACCATATTATAATCTGACTTACAATAAATAGGTAATATTCTTTTTTTTCAACTCCAAATAGTATTTATCGTACTTTCGGCACTACCTCGATTTTGGGAGCATCCTAAAATAATGCAAACATAAGGAAGATAGTCGAGAAATTCCATTCAAAGCAGGCACCTTTCGTCTTTTAAATATTTTTATATTCATTATAATAATAAACCTCAATGAAATAATTGATTGCTTCCAACATGATTAAGACCACTGTTCGATGCCATCTCCTTCACACCCAACTTCTCTAGTTTTGTTTACTAGCTTGTTTTGCCTCTGAACATCTGCCTTCCTACTGTTACTTGGCACACAGTATTCTCACATCTTTCAGATTCCTCCCCCCCCCAAACCCTTTCTCTTATGATATGATCGTATGATTAAATTCTGATATTCTACTCTAAAGAGCCCTTATTTTTACTATACTTCTCCTTTTCTCATTAGACAAGAAGTTATAACTTCATAGACTCATCAATACCATCATCCCTATCGGAGCAGAAAAGGATCAACCTCCCTCGGTGAAACATATGATCTTATCTGATTCTTGCGCCATAAACCAAACCAAACCCTCGGTGAATCTCCAGGACACCATGCGTCCATTCATTCTACGCGGTCTCCCAAATTTGGAACCAAAACAACAAATTCCCTCCCCATTCCTTTCCATCCAACCTTGATTTGTTTTTGCGTTAGTTGCGTTGTTGTTTTGCGTGAAACAACACAGTGACTTAATCCCCTCCTCCCCATTTTTCACATCTCCTTTTTAAGTGAATAAAACATTTCTAAATATTTAATCGGCCCTCCTCCGCCGCCGCCCGACTTGGCAGGGGCGGCCAGCAGACGCCAGCCCCCCATTAGTCATCCCATCTCATCGTCTGTTGCGCCCGAATGGGGGGCAGAGCGGGTCAGCCGCAATTTGTCCAAGCCTCCCTATCTTCTTCCCTTCCCAGCATATCGATTCAAACGGGGGGGGAGGGCACGTGCCAACGTTTGCACAAACTTGATGGTGTGGGCATTCTTTTGTTTGTTTATGTCACCTAGCCCCGTTAGGTTTGGGGGATCCGCGAGCATCCTCATCTCTCACCTTGTCGCTTGGGTGGTTTAAATTTCCCAGTGTTATAGCCGAGGAAAGCTGACAGATTTTTTTATCATTCGTCAGACCTAGGGTATACATAACAGCAAATTGTCTATCTATCATAGGCAGATAAACATTAATTACTATTAACCAAAAAGCATTTAGTATCACGAGTATAGAAGATCAATGTTGACTTTTTGGATCGAATGACCTTGGAAAATATATCAACTGTTCAAAAAATAATCAAATTGCTCTGAACCTGGGATTCCGCTGTGGTGGCTTTTTTGCAAAATGTGATGGAAAACATCAGAATGCTGAAGAAGTATTTTGGAACAACGCGAAAGAAAAATCTGAACGTTATATAAATACTTTAAAAAGACATTAAAGAACTATTCGACATAAGTTTTTTCCATTAATGTATAGTTTCTATTAATTAAATTTTTTCAGCCATAAAAACCTTCCGTATATAAACAATTTGTGATTTTAGTATTTTGCTTAAGTTTTTTTTCTCCATGTTAGCTTTTTTGCTAAAGAAGTTTTTCCTAAAGTTTAAACCCTACTTTGTACTGATAAATTACTATCTTATTTTTTATAGCACTCCGTAAAATTCTGAAGTTTTTCTCAATAGCGATAATTAAGGTTAATTGAGATGGAGCATTAGTTACACCGAATCAACGTAGTCTTAAACCTTGTTAAATTTATCTGACAGTTCCAATAATTTCCTAAACTATTTTTTTCTTTTTTTTCCGGGCGAAACTTGTCTCTAGTCTAGACAATAAAACTTTTGTTTTGTTAAAAAAGTTACGACATTTTATTTTAAAAGCTTAAAAGAAAATGTTCACTTAAAGTCACATTATGTTGACAAAATTTATTAAAATTTTTAAAATTAACTTTAAGATTTTAAGCAAAGACTTTAAAATGATGTTACTGTATTTAACCGTTCAACGCGAAGGGAATAATAAGTAAACTTGTAAAAAAGGAGTCTTTGAAGTTAGTTAAATAACGAAACAAAAAGGATCCCAACTGCGATTTATTATCCCTTCCCAAAACTAGAAGATAAAAGACTCAAGAAACAAAGTATTCTTTTAATATAAACATACGTAATCGCGTTAAACACGTCCTGCAATTTATTCCCCACACCATCTCTTTTGATGAATGACTTCCATTATTCTAATTTGTTTCTAACCTGCCGGATCTCGGCCTTTTTATTTACAATGGATTTTTTTTTAACATTATCCGGTAACCGAAGATTTACGATCTCTTAGCGAACGTGGCAGGAAAGACAATAAATAATTCTCTCCAAATTGAAACAGATAACTCGACTAAGAAGCCGAAAACTATCCTGCTTGGACGACCAATCATCCCAGATTGACAATTTTAAACTGATTTGCCCAGCCCCAACATACGCGAGACGACAAACATTAGTCTCTCCAAAAATGGCATCACGAACTTTTCCGCTGCCAACGCCGCCTAACGGATCGTCGAGTTAACAAATCGAGCGGGAGAAAAAAGAAGCTGAATGCCTACTACTCACAATTGGACGTTTACAGAATTTTGCACTTAAATTGTTAGCTGAGGCTGACATCCTAACCCCTGGGATCTTTTAACCTGACGATCGCTTTTGAAAGGATATCGTTTGCTGACTTTTCGAAGGGAATTGAAGTGATTTAAAAAAGTTCCAGAATACACCGTTTTAAAATATTTGAGTGATCTTTTAAACTACAAGCTGTTTAATATCGTTCTTATGAAAAAGATACTGCTTTGTTAGAAAAGATCTTCACCGTTAAAAAAATATTTAAACCGGACGCATTAAAAAAACTACCCATGGCGGCTCTATTAAAAAAAAAAGAACCTGTGTGGAAGAAAGAATGGTGTGAATAGAATTGAATCACCAGCTTGAGAAAGGGAATAGAAAAAAAGACTAAAAAAAATAGAAAATTGACTTTTTGTGCGCATAAACATCTCCAAACTCTACAAATGAGTGTAAAGAGAAAAAAAACAACTACCCCCTATTGGCAGATATAGCCCCTTGAATTTGCGAAATCAATGTCCATTCATGGTTGATTTGTAACTTTGAAATTTGAGTTTATTTGTTTTTCTTTTTATTCTTTGTACTAAATTTAGCCAAAATGAAAATAATTTTAATTTAAAAGTGTTTTTTTTTCCTTTCTTTTATCCATTGAATGTTTGACTCCATTGATATTCACTTACTCTGTTCATAAGTGCCTTAATGACTCTGTTTCATAATTATTCTTGATTTTATTCGTTTTAGTCTATTTAGTGTTTTACTTTTGTGCTGTGAACTAAGCAGAAATATAATTTAATTGTCGATTAAAATGGTTTTTAAGATTTTTTTTATCTGAACTTTATGAATACCAGCGAAAAATAGACAAACAGGGACTATAATGAGCATCATTACTATAAGTGATGCATTCAAGTTTTCGTCTCAAAATATTGATGCTTCTGTTATTCTTTTTTTTCCAATTGTTCAGAATTCGTTAAGATTAAGTGATCAAAGAAATACTTCAGTCGTCACAGCATAGCATGGTGCAATGATTTTACAGCCGATTTCATTGCATTGGAATTTGCTGAAGACCACTTCTTAGTCATGCCTTTGGTTCAAAAATACCTTTTATTTATCCTAAAGTATTGATGCTTTTAAATAGGTACTAAATTTTAATTGTATAAAAGGTTTTACATAAACATTCAAATAGACAGATAAGTTGTTCACTTGAACATTCCAGATTTATACAATATGCAAGTAACTATTTCAAAAAGAAAAATTGTAAATAAATTTTATCATCTGTAAGTAGTTCTTAATTTTTTTATGGAAAAGTTCAAAAGGAAGCAATTAGGTTATGAAGAGCCTTGCGTTTCTTTTTCCTTTTATAGTAAAGTAAATATATGCAAATTAAGACTATGAATTTTTTAACTGTAAATACTCCTAGATAAGCTTCGGTGCTTAAAAGATCTTTCCAGTAAACTATCTTTGGTTTTGTATTATGAATTGATTCTTGAACTAAGCTTGGAATTAATTGGCTTATGTTAACTAAAACTGAGACGTGCATTTTCTTGGTTCTAATACTTTTACTAATTGAGGCTAGAGACTGTATTCTTGCATATTTTATAAATTGTTGTACATTTATAGGATAAAGAGTAAGTCTGGGAGAGAAGTTACTTTATAGGTTTTTTTTCCATTACTTTAACTAAGAATTTTTGAAAAGAATTATTTAGAAACCTTAAATTTGCATAAGTATTTTTAACTATATCATGGTGTAAACTTAAAATGATGATAAATATATTTGAACTCATATATAAGTCCTTGTGTGTTCAAAGATTTTAATCTAATTCGATAAAGATGATTAACACTACTTGAGTTAAACAAAGCTGTTTCTACTCTTTAAATGTATCAATGTGATTTAAATTAATTGTATATTCCCTTTAAATTATCTTGATTATAAGAGTAGGTGTTTTCTACCAATATTCTTATTAACTGTTAATTAAAATATCTTAATGGATAACGACTAATTAAAATTAAATATAATTTGAAAGTAATCCTGAGTTTTTACAATGAATATGTTTGTTTTTAACTGCTTTTTATACCAGTTATCTATATCAAATATATCCAGTTATATAATGTAATCAAAGCATCATTTTTCATAGTATATTGCATCCACGAACTAAAACACTAAAAAGGAATGATACTTTTTGAACAATGTAATTTTTCCATAAAAATTATTTCCCACGCGTTTGTTAACCTACTCAAGATAAAAATATTTTTTATTAAACGAAGCAAAGTATACATGAGTTTGAGAAGTGTATATGAGAAGGCAAAGTTTATCAATTTAAACACTTTCTTTCTCTAAAGCTATCTTTTACAAGCATGAAACTTAGAAACAAAAGTTACACAGACACGACAATAACATCACTTTCACTCCCGAATAAATTTGAACGAAACTTGCGTAATTTTTCGCAATCCCCAAAAGACGCCGTCTTTAATCAAAAGAGGGCTGCCCCCTCCCGGTATCCTTTTTCATTCGATGAAATTTACACCCACTAAATTAAAACACCAAAAGAAAACGGGATCAAGCAAAAAAAAAAGAAACACACAAAGAAACAAAACAAGCTGGCATCATTACGCGAATATCAACTTGGAAGTTATACGGAAACGCAATTAGCAATTGCAAGAGAACCTGTCACTTCGTGTTTTAAGTCGCTTGTTCCGTTTCCATGGTGATAAGACTGTTCCTGGCCCTCAATTAAAGTACTTGCACCTTGCAGGATTAGTATCTACACCTGGGAAACTTTCCTGTTTTTTTTCTTCTTCAGTTGCGTTAATTTTTAAAATCGAGACAACACCGATATCTCGATACTATCTGTTTCTTCAGCGTCGTCGAAGAAAAATAAACTAATGGCGAGAGCTGTGGAGAGATTTTTAATTTTCACCGATTCTGTTAAACTAACCGTGAGATGAAGGTGTAATGTTGTTCTTCCCCGTTATTTTTCGTTTGAAGTTCGTAATTAAGAGATTGGAGTTTCGAATTCGTTCGGCTTGTTAAGAAGGTTGTCTTGTGATGTCTAACGAGTCGGCCGTGCCCTCTTGATTTGTTTTATTCCTTACATTTAAATCTTGAGTGTATTCCTTGTGTAGTATATACTATAGTGATTTGTTGCTTTAAACGTATATCGTTATCTTTGCTTTTGAAGCAGATATTAGCTTTCCTTGAAAATCAAACACCGAATTAAAACTGTATAAATCGCCCTTTTGCAGCAAGTGAGATATTAATTCTCAACTATTTTGGGCTTTTAAAGTTTTTATAGATTAATAGTTTATTTCGTAACTACGTAAGTTTTAATCATTGATACCGAAACCATGCTATTACATGTTTTTTTTCTGAAATTAATAGTTTAAAAGTACTTTTATGTTGTATAATAATTTTAGATAAGTTTATCTGATTTGATTTATTTTATTATGATTAATTTATTTTTAAATGACACTCACATCCTTTTATTCCCTCAAAACTTTTCTCTTTTTTCAAACAACTCTTTTATTCCCTATTCCTTTAAAGTGATTATTAAAAATATATTTTTATTCCATATGCAATGCACGAATGTCTTAAAATGACAAACTTTGTGTTCCTTTTATTTAGATTTGTTTGGTGGTAGAAGTTATACTTTTCAAATAGAATAATGAATGTCAAACTGTTTAAAAAACTTAACAATTTCTTTATTTAAAAAGTGTTAAATACTTAATACTGCGAATAAAAATTCACTGGTTTAAATATACGATCAAAATTAACTGTAATTAGTTGTAAAACGTAGGAGAGTAAATTTTAAAAAGGTCAAAAACATGATATCCCTTTACAACATAGAACTTTATTATAAATTAAAAATTTACGTTCAGTTATTATATAAAAGCGAATCATTTCACTTTAAACTGCTTTTCTTTCAGACAAAAACAGAGAAAAACCGGTTATTTCGTGGTAGAATCGTGTTTTAAAACATAGAGAACTGGAAGGTATGTACAAACTCTTTTCATAGATACACAAATCCTAAAATATTGGTTATATTCTCAGCCCATCTAGTTACTCATAATGTTATCGCTAAGAAATTAAAAAAAAAAACAATTTTTTTTTGAACGTCTAAGTAAAGATTTATTACTACCGATGTATGCAGTTTTTATTACTATTTTATACAGAAAAAGCATCTTTTTTTTTTTAGTCACACTCATTAGTTTATAATTTCCTTTATTTCCTTTTTTATTTCTTGTCAGAAGGAACATTTTCAAAGTATCGCCACAATAACTGTTAATTACCAGAATTACTTACCTACGCTAAAGCTCAGCCTGGTACTTTTAAAAGGAAACAGCAATTACTTACCCTAGGAGTATCATACAGAAAACTAACAAATCAATTTTACTTAAATCCCAAAAGAGACCTGGAGAGAATAAAAAACAACCTGTGTTAAAAATAATGAGGAAGCTATGTCAACGGAAAAGAATATAGCTTCGGATTCATTTTTAATTAAATAATGCGATGGCTTTTTTCAGTAAAAGATAATAATTATACCTTTTCTCTATCGCATATTACTTCTTATCAGATGCAGTTTTTAATTCCGCTAATCACTGATAGAGTTTTTTTTCTCTCTGTAATGAAGTAGAACCAGAAAGAGATAGGATATAAAAATGGTTCTCGGTATTACCAAGGAATGAATTAGTTATTAATGTTTTTTTTTGCATCCCTGTTGTTAGACTGAGATTACGACTTCTAAGGGCGTCCGTCTGTGCTTAAATATTTCATTAGAGTTTTATAGGAGATTATTCTAATGCGGTATGACAAATTAAGTCACAATAAATTAGTCTGTCTTCTGATGCTATCTTGCGTAATTTCGAAGCAGACGTAATTCTAAGGAAGTAATAGGTTTTTATTTCCGTTTCTTTTATTAAAGATTGTTTTAAGAATCGATTTTTTATT
This sequence comes from Tetragnatha montana, assembly GCA_963680715.1. Lineage (NCBI taxonomy): Eukaryota > Metazoa > Arthropoda > Arachnida > Araneae > Tetragnathidae > Tetragnatha > Tetragnatha montana. Next base: position 19,742,044 of record OY796675.1, read on the forward strand.
TTGTCTGAATACTTGAATACTAAGAATTTGAAATCAGTGAGTATTGAATTAGAGAATAAGAAGGTATGTGTTGCAGATTTCATTTTATTAATATTAGAATATTGTCAATGCCTAAATGAGATTTTTTTTAACTTAATATAATTAATTAATAAAATAGTGCAATATTAATTAGGATTCAATTTGTAATAAAAAATATCTTCGATATGTTTAAGGATTGGGATGTTCAACTTCATTTAATTTCCAGACGTTTTACTTAAGGGGGTAGGCTCACGTTTTTCGACCAAAAAATCCATTTTTCAGTTTTTACATTTTCTTAAAATATGAATTCTTACGCTTCCAATGATGTAAAAATTATGTTTCTATGAGTTGTGGAAGTATATTTAATTATTTCTAGAAAATAGCTTCCCTCCTCTGTCAAAGCGCGTTTTTTTTTACAAAAATCCATTTTTCTCGAAACTGTATTTTTTGCTCTATAAGGAACATTTTCTCTGAAACTACTGCATAGAATTACTTGAAATTTTGTACTCTTGTTATTGATTCTCTAATACATACTTTGACCAAGGATTTTTCAAACAAAATATTTGAACTTAACTTATGGCTATAACTATAGTGAAATTTTAGTGTTTTTAAAAAAAATCACAGAGACATGCAGATAAAATTTAAAAAAAAAATAACTAGGCATCAGAATAAAACAAACTCAGGTCAAAGTATGTAGTATAGTTTTAGGAATATTCAGTAAAAAAATTGGAATGTTTCACTCAATAGATTTTTTTATAACTGTTCCTTAAAATGCCCATTTTTAACATTACGGAGATAGGGATTCTGAAACGTGAGCCTACCCCCTTAAATTACTGTTAATTAAGTAGCTTGTATTTTGTCGAATTTACTTGTAATCAATTACTTCCAAAACTTAAAGTTTTGAAAAATATAGCATCCTAAATATAAGCTTAAAACTAACATAACATTCAAATGTTAAATGCAAATTATGTTTCAAAATTTTTAAAATCTAATTACATTAAAAATTTTAATGCTTTAATTATCTCCACGTAAAAGAAAAAACACTTTTGAAGCATCCCTTCGCAACCAACTGCGCCATTATATTTTCAGAATGGACTAAAATTAAAGAGTTACACACAACAGGATACCCTCTAAAAATAAATCCTTAAATAAAACGAAAATAAAACTATTCTTTCCCATTCCCACTACCATATACACTCATATTTCAGCTTCAAACAAGATAAGAAAATCAACCTTGCTGGCTTTATAATCCCCCGCCAACAAAGTCAGCTTATTATATTTCTATTCCGTTCACGGCTATCCAAATGGGTATCCATCTATTTTCAGTGAGTGTTAGTATAAATATAAATAAGTGTATAAATAAGATACTGAACTTCTATCGTGCCCAGGAGATAGGTATAAGAAGATGGTTATTTTTGCTTGACTTTTGGGCTAGATCTGCGCGCCTGAGGTGTTATGGGATATATTGCCCTCTGTGGCTTGTTTGTAGAAGTTCTTCTGGGTGTAGGAAGGCAATGGGTCTTGGGGATTGTAAAGAAAAGTAGCGAGTAGGCAGTGATATTTTTACGTAATAAGAATTTTGAAGTTATTCTTTTGAGTTTAGATAGTGGTCGGTTTTCTGTCAAAGTTGGAGTATTAGAGGATGATTTGATCGCTTGTTTAAGCAATAGTATTTTTAAAATGTGATTAAAAAATTATTCAAAATGAGGTACTATTATTTTTAATCAATAAATTCTTTTACAATTTACACATTAGTTTACAATTTTTTAGAGATACTTTGGGTAATCTTATGAATGTGTTACTTCTAATAGGCACTTCCATCGCATTGATTTTTAAACAAATATTTTATAAGCCGCTATGCGGTTAAACAGTTTCAATTTTAAACTTTATATTTTTATTTTAAACTTAGTATAAATATTATTTTAAAGGTTATTTTTAAACTACCTTTCCTTAAAAACATTTTCTAAATCGTGATTAATTTTACCAACAATAGCTCAACCTATTTCAGGCCAATAAATTTCGAATTGGTTCTAGTTCTAAAACTTAAATTAAACCATCTTTTATCATCTTTATTTCAGGAAGGAAACTTACATTATTCAAAATAGTAGTAGTCACAAATATACCCTTATATCGAAATTAATATTTACACTGAAATACTCGTACCATGAGTGCCTAGTAGGGATATCAAGATTAAACTTGTTGTATACTTTGTTGCGATCTATCCTGCAAAATTAAAAAGCGGAATAGCCCTCCATACAGAGAAAAATGTCATCAAACTTTTGGTCGTTTGGTTATAAATTTAAAACATATATTTAGACTACTATACATATATTTAGATTACTATGAGGTCTACCTATAGGGTAAAACGGGGCAATTTAATACAAGGGGCATATTAATACACTTTCAATATCTCAAAAACTATCAAGGTTATTTTGGTCGTGTTTTTACGAAAAGTTGTGTCTATATGCCTAAGCATGACATATGAAAACATTAAGCTCTGTAATAAGTCTATAAAATTTGGTGAAAGAAACTAAAATTTTTTCATCAAAAATTTCCAAAAGTAAATTTCTTAGGTAAAATGTAAAATTTTCCTGAAGTTATACTACTTGGAATACAGAGATCTGTAAATTTGAAAAGCAAGTTCATTCTTGTTGTTAATAGGGGAAATGCTTAAATTTTATATAACCTTAGCCAATTTTTTTAATTAAAGGCTTCTGTTCAGAAACAACAGATGGGGCAAATTGATACACTTAGATGTGGGGTACTTTGATACATTAGTTCTAGTATAAAGTGCAATAGATGGCACAGACCATTAGTGCCTTATTTACTTTCTATATGATTTTTGGTGAAGATACCTTGGAATATTATTGGACTTGATCACGGGAAAACTATCCCATCAAAACAGTTTGTTATTTCTTTAATTAGAGATTTTTTTAAAAATGACCATTTGTCAAATTCTTTAATTATTTTTATTTTTAAATGTTTAATGGAAAAATGATTTTTTATACTTAAAAAAAGGTGTTAAAAATGTGCTGCAGACACATGACAATAAAATTATATTTGTTATTTTTCAAAACTTTTGTTATTAATTACTATTTTTGATCAAACTAATCACTGTATTAAAATACCCCAAGAAATGTATCGAAATGCCCCACTGGTGGGGCATTTTGATACAAAATTGAATTTTTACAAAAGTTGTTATATTTTTATTTTCATTAAACTTATATTTTTTTTCTAATTGGTTTTATAAAATTGAGTCATTCTTAGATATTTTTAGAAAAAAAAAACTATCCGAATAAGTCATTTTTTCCACTCAAATTTGAATTTTGCTGTATTAAACTGCCCCGTTTTCCCCTAATATTCCTTGAATTCTAAAACTATTAACATACGTTCAATACCGTTAATTTTTACATTATTTTAAAATTCATGTTTTGGAATAAGAAGGTAATATTATAACAATTAATGTGCTAAATCTTGTTTAAATTACGTTTCTTCATAATTAATAGTTTTACAGTAAACTATAATGTACTTTCTAAACTCTAATTTACAATTCCAAACTAATTGCCCTCAAATTTAATTCTGACACCTTCTTTGAGATGAGACGGCCTGCTTAAGGTTATTCAGAAGTATTAAGAGATTGTTTTATCCATGTAAACAAACTCAGTTCCTCAACAAATATCATCATGGAGAGGAAATGTCATGAACAGTATGCGAACGCTTCCTTCTTTTAAATACCCATCGCGCTCTCAAATTACTGTGCGAACTCGCCGCCTCCCCCGCCCCGGATGCGCCCTTAATCGCCTGCAGGGTTCAAGGGCAGTGGGGCGGCATCTGGGAGCATCAGCACTCTTTTTTTGTTGTTTGCCCTGGGAAGACCGCATTATTAAAGGGTCGTTAAACACGATGATGAAGATCCACGGCTGCGCAAATTACAGAGTTTGCCCGGGCGTTTTTTTAAGTGTGTGTTGGGGTAGATCTGTCGCTCTTTCGTGCTATGTTGACTGTTGCGGATATCGAGGGTTGCACTTGTCGGTGTTGTGGTTGTGTTTTTGTGATGTATGGGATCGGGGTGCATTGGCGCGTGTAGGGGATGGTTATAAATTTTTAGTTGAGTTTGAGGATGGGGTACAGGTCCACTCATGTGTACCGCGGGTTGTGCTTGTGCGTGGATACGCTTTATATTTTGTGAGAGGTTTTGTGAGGGTGTTTGGTAATTTGCAGTTTTTCGGCTAGTAATTTATGGGTTTTTTTATGTACAGAAAAGTGGTAGTGAAATTATAGCGGGCGCATGGTGAAAAAGAAAGACCGATGGCATTTACTGGAAAATAAAATCTGCTGAGTCTGCTAAAAAAAGGGATTGAGTGCAATATTCATAAATTAAATTTTTTGTTAGCTTAAAATGAATGTGGGAAGTGAAATTCTGAGAATATAGCTTAGTTTATTTTTAAAATATAATAATTTTGGACGGACTAGCTTGACAATACACATTAATGTAATTTGATTATGCCCGTTATACACGAAGCATCATACTACATTTCAATGGAAAATTATGTATTTCTCCTTTGTTGTTTATTCTTCAGAAAATATCAGGGGAATCGGTTGGTAAAAGTTAGTGACATTTTACTGTAACATAATACTTTTTTATCATGAATATTTTACGATATTTTAGTGATGATTGTGCATGTTCGATTCATGAATAATCCCATGAAACGTTAAAAAAATATTTTACCCTTCCTACGTAGAAATAAATTGTTTACGAAAAATTCCCAGACACAGAGTAACGACAACCCACACGTAAAGAGACCTGAAACGGTAGTATGATATTATATTCTGAGTAAACATTTTTATGTCATAATATAGTCATACTCTAAGTATAGAAACTAAGCTTTTAAAGTGATCTCTAAGTTTATAATTACAACTAGAAAGTTATTGGTGAAAATTAATTATAAATTAATACCCTGCAAATATTAACTCTCCTAAAAAACCATCCCGTAAAGAAAAATCAGAGTGAGAGGGTATTCAAAGTTATAAAAATTAGAGAGTGTTACATCAGAAAGATAATAAACTATGCATTTCTGTTCATGGATAATCCTCAGCAGAGCAGGATATAAAAAGTTTAAAAAGCAACCTCATCTAAGAGAGTAAACAAAAATATATCCAGAAATAGATATTGCTACACCCACTGACTTAGTGGGCGTTATTTCTTGAATGAAAATTTATGCTCAGCAGAGGGTCTTCTGTAAGATGATATTTTAGAGTACACTGAAAAATAAATAGACAAACATAGTATCTTCATTAACAAGATGCTGTTTTTTGCTTGATGTTTTTAGAGCTTATAAGCACTTACTATAATCCCTATAGTTTAAAAGATATTTTTTTAGATATTAGCTGCTGGAAATTTTACAGTGTATTTTGTTCGTGTTTTAAAGTAAAGAAGATAATTTTGGTAATAAGAATAGGATTTTATCCTTGCACTATTACCTTCATTTAAGTTGAAATATTTGATGATGTAATTGGAATGTTGATCAAAACTTTTTGCATGCATTTTAACATTTCTCTACACTTTTGAGTTTAAGTTATATCTAAAAGTAGTCCACAAGAGTGGTAGAAATTATTCCCATTTTAAAAATTCAAAGGGGCACTTTGGGGGACTAAAATTATCACCAAAAAAAACTGTCGATTGTTATCTAATGAAACTGTCTAAAAATGTGTCTGTATTGTTCAATACTATTACTAATGAAACAATCTTTAACGTAAATTCCTTAATAACATTCCTTATTGTATAGAATGTTTTTTTACTGATAATATGCTGGATTTCTAGCTATTAATAATCTTTCTGTTATTTTTGATTTAGTTTTTAAAGTATTAAAATTTAAAGGTTACAGGTTACAATAGTTATACAATTAAGTCACAGAATTTACCCCCTTCAACATAGAATATGCAAATAAGTCAATTAGTAGTAACAAACGTGAATCTCTTACCATTATTGACATTGCATTAATTGTACGCAAAATGCGTAGGATATTTTGAATGCATTATCTCTAAATCTAATAACACCGAGATCAACCTAAAATGTTTTATTTTTTACAGGCAGAATTCATATTAATGGGTTTCCCTAGATTCCCTTTTTTCCGCTTTCCAATGTAATAGTGTAGAGTAGAGCGAGTGAGAGCAAAATGATCTCTCATGGATTAGTAGGACGTTATTATTCATTTATAGATGAGCCCAAACGTTAACTGCAACCTTGCAGAGCTATCGGCGAGAGGGAGAGGGAGGGAGGGACGACTCGCATCCCGGGCACATCCTTCGGAAATGGAACAAGAGAAGACTGCTACATTGTTCGATCTCTTACCTGGGAGGAGGATGGAGAGCAAAGCACGTTCCGAAGCCTCCCGCGCCCCGCCAGGCGGCGCTCCGGTCGGCTCGGAAAGAGATCGAACTCCTCCTACTTCCTCTCGCGGCGGACGGGGCGCATGCGCACTCGGCTCTCCAGACGATGTGGCATAAATAATCGCTTTATTCCTAGCCCTGCGGCGGACAGGATCCGTCATTGGTCGACCGGCCGCCGACGCAGACGATTTCGCGACACACGTGCCCACGAGGGTGCTTTTGTCCGGTCTCTGTCCCCCCGTGTACGTGTTCCAAAAGGCGGGAAAAACGTTCGATTTCGAGAATGCCTTCCGCCGCCGGATGCAAACGATTTTGTTGATGAAAGAAAACAGCCGCAATTCTCTCTCTCGCTCGAGCTAAAAATCATTCCTTTCCAAAACCAAAAACGTTCTAAAAGAATGAGAAATGAGCGATTCGTTCCGAACTCTATCGAACTATCCTACGATTCTCTGACTTTCAAACTGAGTCGCTTCAGTTAATAATAATAAACGTTCCCCCGTCTTTTGTCGATATAATTATCTTAAAGTAGACTATGACGAGAAGGCTTTGACGAAAGCAAATCCTTGTTGTTTTTTAGAAAAGAAAGAGACTCACAAGCGCGACACAATAATTGATGGCCCTGCCGAAAATAAGGGAATGAAGAAATGTCGCGGAGTACATCCGAGTTGTTTCTGACCCGGGAAAGCCACAGCAAAGATGGTTTTATGAGCGAAGATGCAAACACCAACCGACTTCGATCAGCTTACTACAGGCCCGACTTTCTAGCCTTCATACTCGTCAGTTAAAGACACCTTCTTCAGAAAGGTGAGTCTTTGCATTTATTCTTATTAGACATCTGACTAAAACTCATTAGGCAAATTATAGACGCATAAGAAACTCCCTTTCCCTCGTACCGATGAAGTGAACTGTATCTATATCTAAACCAAAGAATAACTTCAGTAATATGAATGTCTCTAACTCATGTATTATTCGAAGAATTATTTCTTTAAGGTTGTTGAAGTTATTACTATAAACCGATATCCTTTTTATTTATAAAGTTCAGATGATTCGGCTCTGTTTGGCTCTGGTCTCTTCAGATTCATATAATCCAAGATGCACACTGCCTTTTCTAAATAAATTTTTAAAATAGAAGATGTAAACAGTGCATTTAAGAGAAATTCATAAAGAGTTTGCTTAATGCTTTGTTCCGATCCATTCTTTTGCGATGAACTATTTCCAATCATAGAGAAACGTTTACACAATTAACTAACTGCCCGATTCCTTGATGAGTTTATAAAAAATGAAAAGTTATATCAATGAATTTAAAGGCATTTTGAGAGGTAATCAATGAAATTCAGCATAGCAAGTTTGTGTTATTGTTTATGAAACTTTTGAAACAAACGTTGCCATCCCAGCAGATTGTTGCGGTTGCGCATTTCCAACGCTTGTCTCATTGGTTATAAAGGAATTCAAATATTTTATATTGCACAGAAATTTTTTATCATTATTTCTGAAGTTTAAATTTTGCGAATAATAGTTTCGGGTAATTTATATTTTTTTGGGTTTCTTGTTTTAAGAAAAAGCTTAACTCAACAAATTTTAACTTTCCATTTAGTTGCGAAGAATTATCACTATAACATCAGATACGCCATAACTTTGAACGTCTTACATTTAAATAGTTAAGTGGATAAAAAGTTATAAGATGAATATAAACAATAATACTTATATTTCTAACAATTTCTTACATTTCTACCTGGCTAATATCTATAAGAATGCTTTACCACAAAATTCTGCAAACATAATAATTTTCAATGATAAAAAAAATCAAACAGTACTTAATTTATCATAAGTTGTGAATATAACTTAGTTATCTATCAATTAAATTAAATCATCCTATTTAAAACAAATGCCATTTAACAATAACTAATCCTGCAATCAAAATCCTTTCCGAACGATCTTTACACAGTTTCAACTACCACTTTTCTATAAATCCAGAACCTCCAATGATTCTGTGACATTTACAATCGATGAAAACCATCCTCACATTAATATCGCTATAAAATGGTCTTCCATTCATTCCGAGAACGGAACCAAACACAAAATGCAGCAGTTGGAATCAGTCCAACTCTTGATTCTCAAGTTCATCTTCTCAGTTCTCCGTAGTTTTGACGGTCTTGTGTACAGCGACTTAAAAATTCCCATTCCCTAATGAGAGCTTCTCTTTTGTTTATTAAGTTGTTGTTGTTGTTGTAATGAGGCAAAACTGTAGAAGAGATAGTAATTACAGTCGTCGCTTGTTTTTACGAACTCATGCACGTAGTTTAAAATATCGGTAAACATTTTAAAATTGTGTAAATCTTTTACATTTAAGTATATTTATATTACCTTTTAAAAAATATTTGTTTTACAAAAAAAGAATAATATGCTATACATTTCTAAAAATAAACTATAAACTCATACATTTAATTTCGCAATAAAATGACCACTGAACTTTCTTTTAATCAAAGTAGGGTTTAAGCTAGAAAATTAAAATTATTTGGCAAAAAAGATAAAACGGAGGGCATGGCTTTTGTGAAATGCTTAAGTAACAAAAATTTTGTTTGGTATGGCAGTTTTTTTGGCCTAGAATAATTTAATTACTAAAACCTACACAAAATACTAAATTTTTTTTTTTTAAATCTGAGTATAATTTTTAAAATGCAAGAATAGGTATAACTTGCAGATTTTTCATTTTTGCGTAGGGTAGTGGCACCAGTAACTGACACTTTAAGAGCAATTTTTGAAATAATTAGCTATTGCTACTTACTAAAATTATCCAGGAAAAAACCTTTTGTTCCGAAAAATTAAATGAAGTTTCAATATTTATTTAGAGCACAATTTGTTAGTCTAAGTAATTTTTTTCTATTTTTAAAATATTTTTTAAGTTGGCATGGTCGAAGCACCAGTAACTGACACCCTGGGAAAATTTTGGAACCAATAACTGACACCTCCTGAACCAGTAACTGACACTTTGAAATACCTTTAATAAATAAGCTGTTTTTTTATGCTACATTATTTTTTTAGCAAACATAATATAATAAAACAAATATTTTATTTTTTAAGTAATTTTACAAAATATGAAGGAAAACATCAGGCAAAAAAAGGTACATTTTAAATCAAAATACATTTAAAAAGGGCCATTTATGGGATATTATAAGACATACCATATTACTATATAAAAATGATACTAAGTCAAACAATTTCACATGAATAAGAACTTATTAATAGAAAATTGTACACAAATTATATTTAAACTAAATTATAAGTACAAACAAAGAGGAAAGTTTTCTATCGGTTTTCACAAAAATAGTTGATTTACTTAAATAATTTAAATGTTACTTTTAGGAAAGTTGGTTTCTGAGTATTTAAAAAATGTAATTACAAATCGTTTGTGAAAATGATCCATTCTATTTCCTACCATCTAATGATTTGTTACGATATAAGCAGAATGAAAACACTGCTATATTCCAATACCAATAACTGGCATTGGGCAGAACCAATAACTGACAGGGTGTCAGTTACTGGAAAAATATTAAATTTTAAAAATTTAACAGCACAACTTTATTCTAAATAGCTTCCACAATATTCCCTAGAATTTTCAAGCAATTACCTTGAATTTCACTAAAACACCAGTAACTGACACCCATGTCAGTTACTGGTGAAATTCATTTTTTAGATCCAGTAACTGACACCCCATTTAAAATAAATAAAAAACTATTTTTTTACAAAAATAACTCTGCGGCATGAATTTATGTACTATTATCAGATACATTTCATGTTAAAATAGGTTTCGAAAAGAAAATTTGATTAAATTAGACCCTAATCAAAGATGTGTGTCCTTAATTTCAGCCTTAAGCCAACCTCTGAAAATCGGACGTTTCTTAACATGAAATGGGAATTCTCAATTTATTAATCTTAAAACCCCTTGGTATAAAATAAATACTGCATAAAGTTAAAGATAAATGTCTAAAATATTAAGAGAGACCATGATTTATTTCAAGTTCACAATACAAATCTTATTATTATGAATTAAATCTCAAAGTGTCAGTTACTGGTGCCCTGTCAGTTACTGGTGCCACTACCCTAAATAATGGTCTAAAGTATTTTTGCACATTTTGAGGGTTTCTTTTCCATTTTTAGGAAGAAAATAGTCATCTTAGCAGAATCCCTGAACTAAAGCAAACCCTTTCCTCGTTAAATATTGTTAGTTTAAGAAAAATTAGTTTGAATTTTTTTTTTTTAAGTTTAAGTAAATTGAATAGAAATTATCCTCGTGTCTATAGTGCTAAGTTAGGGGTCAACTATCAGTTTTTAAAAATGGGAGTTTTTGTTATAAGACGTTCTGATTTTTAATAATAATTTTATAAATTCTATTACCATGCATATAATTTTTGAAAAACTTTTAAGATACTATGTATTTATATACTTACGAACGGGGATTGTTTTATTTAAAGCTGTACTCGACAAAAGACAAACTATGTCGGACGTTAATAAAATAAATCAATCTCTGTATAGAATATTCCCTGTTCAAACGATTTTATTCCATGTTTTCTTGAAATACTAATAAAATACAAAAAGATATTGTTTGAATTACTGGAACCATAATCAAACTATGGCATTTTACTACCAATTTAATATTTTTATAATTTTTTTTTTTGATAGTTTGTTTTAAGGTTTCAACTTTATTTTCCTTTACATAAATGCGTACGATAAACTATCAAGAATACCAAAATCCATTTTCTTTTACCTTTGCTCCTAGGTTATAATTTTTGTATATTGCATGTAACACCGATTTTTTTTTTGTAAAATACATCTCCAAATATGGTTAAAGTTATTCTTAAAATGTGAATAACTAACCTAACACTCCATATTTTTACTGTAATTCATAATAATTATATATTAAAATAATTTATTATTCTAGTCAAAAGGCAGGAGAATTATCCAGAAAGGTTGCACTGTAACTGATTATAAAGTGTATTATGAGGTGTCAGATCTCCGCTTTCAGTTTGTCAGATTATAAATTATTAAATGTCCGAAAGCTCTGTTAGAATTGTTTACTCAATTTAATCAAATAGACAGTGATTTAAACAACGCAAGGTTTATTCATAATATATAATTATTCCACATGCGTATATCCTTAAATATTTTTTCTCTTCAAGTTTATGACACGATAAGAGGTTGAGCCTATATCCAATGTAGTATTAGTTAAAAGAGATAAAATAAATTATTTCTTTAACTAAAAATTCAGTCTAACATTTGCACTGTTTTTCAAAATTTGCATTGCAAATTTCCTTATGGTATCCTTTAATTGAACATAAAAATATCCTTCACCGTAAAAATACTAACGGTATTTTCTTAGTACTTAAACATGTTTTGAAGGTGTCTAAATTTGAGTAATACCTTCCTTGACGTAACCTATTTCTTAAATTTCTTTCCAAGTCAAAACAAAGCTTGTTATTGAAACTCATATTTAAATACCAAGCTGAAAATAGATAAACTGAAGAACCCAAAACATGGATCTTTTAACTAATTTTTATCTTCTTTTTAATATTATCCCTGTTTTTCATGGGATTACGACTCAACTCATTACTATAGAGATTATGTTCATTCATTCTAATCAGCTTTAGCGATTTTGAGAGTTAGTAATCCTCAAAACTAATTTCTTTTCTATTTTTTGAATTAAAGGCGAATGAACAGAATCGTTTCTTGTCATCTTTGCTAATATGCAATGCACTTGTAGAAAGTTGATTCGTTCTTTTAATTCTTTTTAAGAGGTAGTAAAATTATAACGTTTTTATTCCAGAAATGAGAATAAGTCGCACTCATGTTTGTCAGAAAACTAGAAAAGAGATATTGTATCTTTAAATAAATTATGTCAGTTTTTATTAAATTTGTTTCAAGGGACACAACTTTTGTTGGAAGTAAGGGCGAAAAAGCACGCATATTGTGTGCTTTACTTCACCTATTATTGAACAATTTCCACCGTACACGGCATCAGGATTGTTACAAAACTTTTGCTTGAAAGGATCAGACAAATTTTCTTTTGCTGTAATAATTCCCCTCCTTACACTGTGTTGGTAAAGCTTTTTTAGTGGGATGCAAGATAGGATTATAAACATGTATTTTTTTCTTTGAATTTCGTTGCTGACACTGAGCTGTATACAAAAAGAAATTTTTTTTAACTAAAAAAAGTTGTGAGCTTATTTTCGTATGAATCTCCCTTTTGGCCTTTTCACGCCTAGAAAATAGCCACCTCAAAAACATTCTTTGAAATTTCGGAGGGGGTTGAATCTTATAACATCCTTTTGGTGGTTTGGTCCTCTGCAAAGAAACTAACAGAGGAAAAACAACTTTCATCCCGTAATGAATAAGCCACTCCCATCTTGTTTTATAAAAGTATTTTCCAGAGGGTAATTTTAATTAATTATTATTGCTTTTATAACAGATTCTTACTAGAGAAAAAAATTTCAGATACGTTATCTACCTTGTATAAATTCTTCCTCTAAGAGAAAAATAAGGTATTTTCTTTAGAACACCTAAGTGTAAGCCTCTTTTATAGTATCACATACCAAATACTGTAGTGTTTAAGTTATTTTAGAACACCCGTGGGAATAATTTAAGCTATTCAAAATTATTCTACAATAAGCTAGCATTGTTTGAAATTATTCTATAATAATTTAGGCTGCTCAAATTCATTCCCAGGCATTTATAACTCTGAGGAGGTGTTCCTAGAAGACGTATGAAATCTTAAAGGCATAGATGAACAGAAACCCAATTATAACTTCGGCTTCGCACAATTGGTGTTATTTATTATAGCTGTCATTGATGAGAAATGGAATCTGATAATCTCTGCGAATCATAAACATCTTAGAATAGTGGGATTGAATACGTAGGGATATTATTAATGCAAGGATGCTTTCAAATCTATTTGCAAACAGTAAGTTCTAGAAGGGAATTATAATTGGAATAAAATATCCATACAACTTATTAGAAATCTACTAGTATTATCGGATAATATTAGATTCCTAAAAGAGAGAGGCTCAGGTGTGGGTTACCTTCTACTAGGTACTATATTAGCATCTACAAATACCATGTATGCTATTATATTAGTTCAAAACTTCAATTTCGTACACCCCAATAATCATTTGCTCTCCAAATTATATTGTAATTGACGACATATTTTCAAATATTGATCATTTTATGTATGTTAAGAAATTTCTACTGATTAATTTTTGGAATTTTTATATCAATCAATCTCAAATTTTATCATTGCTTATTTTTCTCCTTTGAATATTGTGTTTCATAATATTAATTAGAATATTTTAATCAATATTTTTACACTTTTTATTTTACTTCTTAACATTAGAAATAATTCAATAATGAAGTTTTTAAAAGAACTAACTTCTTGTATGCTCTGTTGCATTATAGGTTTTCACTACAAAAGTTTACGTGTAATTCAGTTTAAATGAGTTTAAAAAAAATCCTTGTATATAGTGTAAAAAGAAAGTAGGTAAGATGGAATTCAAGAAGGCCTTTACATTTAAGAAGGGTTTTTGTAGAACTTTTGCGAAATTTAGAAAAGTTCTTTATAAGTTCCTATCATGGCATTCAATGAAATTTCTTAGAATTTAAATATTTTCCCAGTATTTATTTTTGAAAGAAAAAGTAATTAACGAAAATTCTTCGAAAAAGAATGGGTAATTTTACAACATAAAAGTAAGAAGCAAAGGAAAGGGATAGAAAAAAAAATACTCACACACATTATGTTGGAAATTTTTATTTATTCTTGTTTCATGGTAAATGTATGCTATTTGGAGCGGAGTTAATTTGAAATGTAAGAGACCTCCTTTTTCGATTCAATCTTCATTTCAAAACTATTTAACTACTTTGTAAAGTTCTCTAAATGTGATCACTTCATTAAATAGAAATCTTCATATTTGCTGGACAGTACAATAGCTGCAATAATTCCCAACTCAGTTCCTATTTACATAGAGCACTAACATGCCTTGACTGGAAAGCTGAACCATCCTGTTTACTTCGATAGGACGTATGAGATTGTAATATTTGCCCACTCAAAGTAGTTTAAATTATCATAACAGTATAATTTGATAGAAACTATATTTTAATTTGCTGTAAAATCATACAACAGGGGATAAAATGCAATATTTTTTCAATTTCTTTTCCCGATTCAATCATCAGGTTCCCCATCCGTGCACTCAAATTGATTCAACCGAGAAACTTCCATTTGGGAAGCGATCCAACCAAGAAGAAAACTTTAAGGCGCAGCTACATGGAACCTAGCCAATGGCTGAAAAGAGGTGCTTCTCTGCCGAACAGCAGAGCTCACTTGACAAGCCAAACTGTTATTCCACAAGAACAAGAGAAATGGTGGGACATTCCCGTAATCCCATCCGTTCTATACCACCAAACGACCCTCCCTCAACAAATCCCTATCACACACACACAAAAGCAAGGCCCGTTCGAAAAAAAGAACGCGCGCCAATTCTAATCCCTCACCGTTGAGATACTCGCTTTTTATCGGAACTTTCGATCCCCCGATTCTTCTTTCTTTCACTTCACTTCAACATTCATACACACAGGGTTTTGAAATCTCGAAAGAAGAAGAATCGAGGACTTGTATTCGATCCGAGAAACAAACAAAAGTATTCGATCTTTGTATAAGTTTTTATAACAGAAAAATGGGAAGATGGAAAGTCTGGCGAGGAGGAAAAAATAAATATATATATATATAAGAAAAAAAGAAGGGATGCTCAAGCAAGGTGAAATTGCACTGAGAGATTGAAGAAGACTTACAGGGGGCAGAGAGAAAAATAAATACATCTTATTTCTATCTCTCTACAGTGTAGGGATGGAGAGAATGGGAACAAACTCACGTAAATCTGGTAAGAAAAAGAAAAATTACGGAGCAAAGGGAAGGATCTGTATGTGTATTCCATCGATTTCGGTATATGCCCATTTTCGAAGCGTAGGATGCAGCCGTGAGAGTTCTTCTTCGCATATATATGCGCATCGAAAAGAAAACTTTTATGTTGTCTTCCTTCCGTAGGGGAAGACTTTCTGCATGTTTCTCGGAATAAGAATGTTCTTGGATATTAGGAGAGCGTCCGACATGGGCAGGCGTTTTTTGTTCTTTCATTCGGCTCTGTAGATTAAGGTGGCTCTCTTTTTTTTTTCTTTAGTAGTAGTTGTAGAATTTAAAGGAAGAATTGGAAATTCTGTATTCAAGAGCAAAACGACGCTAGTTCTTCGGGATTACTTTGTATTTGTTTCATTGGGACTCGCTGAGCTTTGGGACTGGGATAGTTGATATGCATGAGGATTCCGTTATAGAGAGCGTAGGCGTTCCACATGCAAGATGTTCTTTTTGCCATCAGAATATATTTTCATGACGAAAAACATGCATTTTAATGCATGTTCATAAATGTTTTACTCTTTCAGTATTAGAGGATTTTTTCCTACGTACTGACTTCTGACATACTTGTAAAGAGGTTGACAGTGATCGTTTTTTTTCTACACAAAAATGTAATATTTTTTATAGAAAAAAAGGGGGATAATAGTTACAAAGCAATTTAACTTTCAACTTCATTTAAACTGATTTTTTAAAATTTGCATTGTAAATTTTGGAATATTTATTTTCTTAAACCATGGTGAAGACAAATAAATTGTTTGTATCTACTGGGTAAGACGGAAAAGTGTTGGGGGAGATATTATAGATTTTACTACAAATTACACATGAAACTATTTTGTTATTGTAAAATTATAAAAAAAAATATTACTGTCATTATACTGTTTTGGAGTTTAAAATAAAGCAATAACGTAGACTTAAATTTTAGATTTATTGGATTTTTAAATGCAATGGAAAACAAAACTGCAAATTGAACACATTCTTAATTTCCAATCTCTAGTATAAATTAGTCATTGATAAAAAAAATGATACCATTAGTCGTACCTTGTCCATTCCTCTTTTAATGATTAAATTATTTACAGTAAATATTATACACAATGCACCCTCATAAACTTTTATTTGACATGCAAACCACAAAAGTGATAAAATCTCCCAACACTACTAAAAAAACTATTGTCCCTCTCCCTGTACAACTCTACGATTAATTCGATCACCAGGGGTCGCTGGGATCAAGCACCCTTGCGAGGGAAGAGCATCAGCCCTGATAAGTAGAAACCATTCTCCCCCATAAAAAAAAATCACAACAAAAAAGAACTTGATAGATCTAGTCCCCGCTTCTGCTTCCCCTCGTGATGGTAGATAACATTCAAAAAGACTAAAGCGTTCTATTTTAGAAAATCGAGCTTTAAAGTTAAAGTGCACCCGGGTTCAGATAAGGCTTAAAGTGCTTACAGAGAGGGTTGCGCTCTTCTTTTTTTATATTCCTCTTCATTCGATTTCGTCCTCGACACTGTTTGCGGAAGTAGCGGTAAATTTTTATCGTGCATTAAAAAGAGACCTTCTCTCCGGCCCGAATAAAGCGAATAAAAATAAGCTTTTAAGGCTGTTGTAATAAGACCAGATGTGGTTTTTCGGGGCTGTGAGCGGGTGTTGCCAGCCAGCAGGGCGAAATTGTTGTTAAAATATTGTTAGGTGTGTTGTTTTGGCGTAATTTGATGAAGACTTTTTGAGATCTTTTGCTGAAAGAATCCATTTTGTTTTAATTTACGTTCTTTTAAATTCCTGTATTGTAGCTTGAATACAATAATAAAAACAAGTACAGAGCTTTTTTAAATGCTAAAGCAATGCGAAATGAGAGAGAGGGACTCTTAATTTGAAGCACCGACTGTTTTTACTTTAATGGACTGAACAACCTGTTTGATATTTATTCATTGTTGTAAAAAGGTTTGAAATTCAAAATTTTCTATTCACATTATATATTTTTAATTCATCTAAATTAATTCCATTAATATCTAATTCCTTATAAATTCATCTTCTCCAGCTTTCTTTCTGTAAATCAAAGATATTTAAGAAGGAGATAATACTAAATTACTTTGACTCTGTTTACAATTCTAACTGCAAGTTGAAGTCTGACTTGTTGTGAACGTCTTAAAATTTCTAACAGAAATCATATTATTATTATTATTTTGCATTACATTTAATCAAGGTAACATCATATAGATGGCAAGGACTCATCTTTACGCCTGGCACAGTATAAACTCCTCGCTTTATGGATAGGCCACAGCATCATTATGTTTAATCATAAATTAGTCGCGTTAATCTCTATCCTAAACAACCGCATCGCAAATATCCTCTTAAAATATGGTCTTAATATTCTCCACTCGCATTACTGGAGATGGATTCCGATGATTTTAAAGCCATGATTTCAGTGAATGGAGTTCTCCCATTAAAATAAACAAGCCGGTAATCACGTCTGAGCCCATCACCCTACCACCAAACCATCTCTAACTACTCTCCAATTCTTAACGACCGAAAGAAAAGAAAGTTCCTCCAAAACCAGGACATCTCATCTCAACTCAACTCAACAACACGTCTCTAGCTTCGGAACTAATCGAGATCATTATCGTCCCCCCAAACGACACCCTTCCGCTGCCATTTATACGCTACTAAACTTCACGCAACTTCGTGTTGGCACGCCCGCCACTGTGGCAACCACAACCATTCGAGTTGAGTTGGTTTTGCTGCATCCAGGGTCTTACATATTCATAATCCATTCATTCACCGATGCTCGCCGCTACCGCTAAAGACTGCATTAAATGGGATGCCATATGTCAATATTTTGCAGAGACCTCTAACTCCTCTTGAAATGGAAATAGTTTGTATCCCCGTCATTTTTCATAAGCAGAAACGGTGGAATGGTATTCGTAAGACCGGTAGTAGGTGTATATCGCGCTAATTTGAATATGCGTATATAAATGCTAATGTCACACTCCCACCGATTCCGCGTCGACAGTTTCAACATTCTAAGAATTCCATGAGGGAACACGTGATCTGGAAGTGGTAATGAAACTGACGCGTCACCCCCTACGCAAATAAATATTTGCTCGGATTCATTTTGTTCCTTTGGGGATTCATTTTAGTAATAAGTTCGACAGTATGTGACACTGAAAATATGCAAGACGTAAGCTTCCTTTGATACTCATCTTTACGTCTTAGAGATAGTACGTTTTAGTTTTTTTTAGTTTTTCCAGCAATGCACGTTTCAAAAATTTTGTTTGGCAATGAATTTTAATTACTTTAGTCCAGTTTTAAGTCTTGATAAATTCAATATTTAGTGTAAGAGGGATTTAAATGGATCCCTATTGAGGGTCTGGGCTACGAATCAAAATATTCTATCATTTTCCAAATTATTAACAAAAAAACAAACATGGTATATCTTCTACAATTTAGGCATCATTTCGTTGTTATTATCAGAAGAAACCATCAAGTTATTTTGATGCTGAAGATTAAAAATATTGTCAAGAGTAACAAAAAATATTGTAAACTAAAATTATTAGGTGATATTTTAATATTTTACATCATGAGGATTTTGTTTACTGTGTCTTTCAACTTAGAAGTTTTCAAAAATAAAACCTTCATTAATATTTCTTTATTTATGTTGTTTCTAAAATGAGAATTTCATATATTGTAAATACTCAAAAGAAATTTAAGCATGTATTGTATAGAGATAATAGTAGGTTTTAGTAATACTTAAACTTTTGGTATAAATTATGTAATAATAAAAAATGGTTTCTTAACCAGAGTAAGCTGCTGTTAAAAGAGCCATATTTTTTAATGCTTGAAAACCTGAGTCAATAGAATGTAATCAACAGTTTAGAAAGACTCTTACCCCAAGTAAATAAATAAAACCGTGCAAGTCTTTCTTGTAATTGACCATAATATACACATCCATGTCATTCTGCGTGGCTTAGTGGTGTCTTACGGAAATTTTGTTTGCCCTGTAAGCACCAATTAAGGAAGCTTTACTACTACAACTCCTTTAACTATTAGAGTAAAGAGGATTAGTTGGGATATTTCTAGATAATCGATCCTCAATAAAACATGAAAGTAACCAATTAAGGGGTAATCAAGAAAGTAAATACGTTCCTTGTACTTATTTTCTTATAAAAATAATTGAACCATCATTTAATTTAGTGGATCTGTATAGATATTAGGAAATTTATAAGATAAGTACGTTTTTCCGCTAAGAAAATATTGTAATAAATATACCATAATTGAATTTTAACTGTTATTAAGTAATTGAATACTAAACTTTTCAATATTGCACACCCCTTGATTTGATTATATTTCTGCTAACATTTACCCCGACTATGACTAGTTTTTTTCCTGCTTTCTTTAAGGTTTAAGTAAAAGATCTCATCGTTGTTGTTCTAGTCTAGATAATACGAAGAAACTTAAAAATATCACATCGAATGTATGCATTTTTTATTTAGCCGAGTAACTATGCAACTTATCGCAAGTAAGACAGAAGGTAATGACTATTAAGAAAAAATGAAAATAATCTTAAACATAAATCGCCAATAGCTTTTTTTTTAATCTTAAATAAGTTTAAAATGATGCTAAATTAATAATTGCATTAATTTGAATAATTATAAATTTGAAAGTATGAAATGAATCTTATGAAATATATTTAAGTATAGAAATCCCTACAATGCATAAGAAACTTGTTATAACATAGAACCTTGTATGGACATGTGCTAAGAAAATATGTTTGTTGTGTTATGGTTTAAAATTTTTCATAAAAAAAATAAAATTATGTTTTTAATCACTATCTTGTTCTTACCAGTTGTAGTTATTAATAAATCTTCTTGCACCAACATAAAACAAAAGAAATCCGAACGAAAAATTTATCTGACCAAGTTATGAATATTAATTTTGCTTCTTTTCTAGCAAGACTTATGATCCTAAGCTACTTCACCAATCTAAAGATACATATATTACTAACCACTCGCAGCGTTTGTGCAAAAGTCAATCGACTTTCCTCGTTGTCAAAGCAAATAAAAGCACCCCTATAAACACGTTAACACTTTTCTATCTATACTTGTATACGCATCATGATAATCAAACTCATAAGAACCGACACGCACACACAGTAAACCCTTTCAGATTAGCCACCACATTGTCGCATAGGAACGTAGTGCACGTGAAATGGTCTCTGTCATTAGGGTCATTACGGGGGTCATAAAATATTCCACTTTTTCGATTCGCGTGACCCTAAGGGCCTGCGTGAGTCGGGACACGTTCCCCCAATTTCGAGGAGAATATGTAAATTCGCGCTTTCCTTTTCGGTTCCCTGAAATTGCGTCTTCTCTTTTTTTTTTTTCTTCTCTGTTGTGTTGTGTTACGCCGCGGAATATGCATGGTTTTAGTAGAGTGAGGGGTTAAAAACGGAACAGTGCAATTTTTCAGGCCGCATTTTGCTTGTCCCCCGGAAAGAATTCATTAAAAAGGCCGTTTTGCGCTAAAGCGTTTTAGTTTACGCCGGGAAGTTTGTAAAGAGCGACTAATTTTTCTCTAATCCTGTTATGCATTTTGTGAGTGTAAGTTTACTGCGAAGGAAAAATAATTTATGTTGACATATATTGTGAATTTATGTGGTACTTTAAATGCATGCAGTACTTGTTTGAAAATTGTGGAAAAAGTAAAGTTAGTTATCAGAATATAATTTAGAATTTCTTTTACACTTTAATGGAATCTTAATAAGCTTCTTATGGATATGTTAATATGAGAATGGTTGGGCTGTAAAAAGGATTTTAAAGTACTATAGAAGAATGGACTTTTGTTACAGAAGTATTAAAAATATTGACATTGTATTTATTCAATTACTGACAATCTTAAAAATATCATGATTTCGTTCGGAAAAGGTTTTAACTGGAAATAATCTTATAAGGCAACAGGTTAACATTTTAATTTGACTATTGAAACATTTTGTTTAAGTAAGATATCAACATAAAATTTATCAAAAAATCTTAATGAGTTCAAAGACCACCTGGTTGAGAAAAGAGAAATATTAGTTAATTAATGTTAGTAATAGAAATTATAGATTAAGAATTCTCGATAGATTCTTAAGATTCTTATAATATTCTAAAGATCTCTATAGGATTCTTAAGATTCTTATAATATTCTAAAGATCTCTATAGATTCTTAAGATTCACTATAGATAGAGAAGAAAATTAATATTATTATTAGAAATATTATTTTGAAATAAAGATTGTTTTTTTATTTAATGAAATTCTTAAGTTAATTAAATTTTCTTAAACAAACAACTATTGAAAAAGTCCTGATAATCTTAAAAGATTTAAATTGTTTAGTAAGTTTTTTTTTCAAAACCCTTAAGCTTTCTTTCCACGCATGGCGTGCATGTGTATGAGTCTATGTTATTCAAGTCTGCTAATAATAAGTACATTATTTTTGATTCTTAACAACAATCAAGGACTCACTAACGAAGATTTCCAGATTCTTGTAAATCGATTTATCGAC
Source organism: Tetragnatha montana (assembly GCA_963680715.1). Classification (NCBI taxonomy): domain Eukaryota; kingdom Metazoa; phylum Arthropoda; class Arachnida; order Araneae; family Tetragnathidae; genus Tetragnatha; species Tetragnatha montana. The sequence goes on from OY796675.1 coordinate 19,763,936, forward strand.
CTCGACACATAAAAAACTCATTGATGAAAAACTATTAAAAAAAACGCATTCGAGAGTTTTCCGTTCTTTACCATAAACTGCCCGAGCGACAGGCATTGTTATGGACTTCCCGAAACAGACCTGAACAAGCGGAAGCAGAGGCACGGAGCCAGAATTAATTTTCCGTTTCAACAAACTTACTCAACTTTGAATCCTTTTAATCATTTGTTTCGAAGCAAGTTCGAGAGAGAGACTGACGTCTGAAAAGGAGGAGGGAGGAGAAATAAAACGAGACAGTGAACAAATGAGTTCCAATTAATGATTGGCTTTGAACAAACGACCCGAGTTTGTGTCTTGCAAACTGGCAACAAAGCTGTGAACTCCGATTTTCGGAGCCATTATTATCTCTTTCCAGTATTGATTGCGCGGGAAAAAGAGCACGTGCTCGATTTTCCGTTGTCTCCAGAGGGGTTCTCTCTTTTTTTTTTCTCCCTTCTCGTCTTGCAACTCGATGGGGGTGTTCTCTCTGTTTCTTTTTGCTCCTCCTTTTTCCCAGCGTGTAATTAATGGCTGCGTAATATTTTTCGAAACTGGCAACACTCAATTAATTGGGCCGGGTTACATACTGGGAGGTTTTTTTTTATTTGAGATTATGGGGAATTGATGATTGCATCAGAGAAATTCGAACGGGAGTTTTTAGAAATGAAATTTGGGACGAGGTATAAAAAGTATAAAACAAGGTTTAGAGTTTTGTAAATTAGTTGTTAGAATACAAATGGGTTTACTACGATGAAAACATGTTTCACTTTGTCATCTTTCATTTAGTACTTTCTATAGCATACACAATCTAATTTCTTATTAAAATGTTTCAAAAAGAATAAAACGTCAGAGCGATCAAATCAAATGTAACGTCTATTCCTCAAAAAGTGAAAGATGACAAATGTTAAAAGCTTTAACTGGAAGCTGGAAGGGAGAACTAAAAAAAATTTTTTTTTGATTAAGTATGATTTCATTTTAAAATTAGAAAAAAAAATACTCATTAAAAGGATTTCAATTTTGTAAATACCTTCTTGTAAAGAAAAAAAATTGGTACTTTACAACTAAAATGCATGTGAGGATATTAAACCATTGAAGGTCAACAGCTTTTTAGTCTCATTTCCAACCAGAGTGGGAAAAATGAAATTTTCTATTCTTGAGGTAATTCTGAATAGGGTTGAAATTATATAGTTAGTTAAGCTGTTGACGTCTTTCTCTATTCAATAAAAGCGTGCTACTCTTAAGTTTGTTTATGAAAATGAGATTGCGTCTCAGCCAAAAAAATGAAGTTAAAAGTCGCTTCATTAAGACAAGCATGTGACGCAATGCATTTTTCAAGAGCTTCCGTGTCTGAGAACTCTGAATAGTACTGGGAATTCTCACTTGATTCTTTTTATTTATAAGTAGTCAAGAGTTTCTCAGCTGACGCTTGATGTTAACTACTTACTATGCTCTACTTAGTTTACTATGCAAACCAAAATCAGAAGTAAAATCTAGTCCATTTACTTATTGGTTTTCTTACATAACTCTTTATTATCTTTAGTTTATAGTGAGATGAGATCATTTATTACAAATGTAAATAATCATGTTTTGTAAAAAATAAAATACATTACCGAATGCAAATAGTGTTTATGGGAGGAATTCACATTTTTTTCTTTGGAAGGTTCCATATACGTAAATTGCCTTAAAAAGAAATGAGTACAGAAAAACATATTTTATTTACAGTAAAAGTAATGATGAATTCTGATTTAATGTATTTAATGTATTTAAACACATTTTAATTAATAAATTAAAGTTCGTATAACTGTGTTAATTACTCAGATTCAATAAAAATTGAGAAAAAGCTAATCTTCAATTTAAAAACTATATCCGTACATAAGAAAAATTATCAATAAATTCTTCAACTTGGGATATGTCATCCCCATGCGTGTGGACCAAGATATTTAATATTAAAAAATAGTGGAATAAAAATCTTGCCCAATCATTGCATGATTTATTAGTTTAGTTGCGTTAAAGTCTACTCAGACGTCTTCCAATTCTATTCCATTACCCACATGTTCAACATTCGTTTCCGAATCCTTACAAAGAGCCGTCAAAACAAGACCACATCTTCCAACCAAACAGACGCGACCACCGCCTTCCCATAATCTCAGGGATTACCCCTCAGCAAATTAAGACCACGGCATTTCCCCACAACCTCCAGCAGCAATCAACGAAATCTGTGGTCGAGACGCACTACAAGTCCTGGTATAACACCAGAAAGGGATGATGGTACTCAATAAAAGAAACGAGAGAGAAGAACAAGACAGAACACAAGTGCAACGAGTCTTGATGGGGTCGCATAAACTCTTTTATCTCTAATAATTGCGGCAACTATTCCAGAGAATCGGCCGCAACAAGAAAATGGGAGGCGGAGGGGTTTTAATGGCATTCTTCCGCACTTTGCTGTGTTGTTCTTTTTTTTTTTGGTGGGGGCCGCAGATTTGTTATTTTCTTCTTGGTGATGCTTTTCTTTTCTTCCATGCGTCATCAGATGACGGCGAGTGGAGCCAGTCCTTGATCCCTTTTGTCTCTTGACCGTGAGTTGGTCTTTTAGATTAGTGGAGCAGTTTGTTAGCAGAGCGTGTGTGTGTTTTAATTTAGTGATGTCGCTTCTTCGTCAAAGGAGTTACGTTTTTTTTTTTGAGGTTATCGTTATGGTCTTGTGGAGTTTTTAGTTCAATTGACTGTTTTTTTTAAAAGGAAGTTGGGTTAGAGTTCAACTCGTTAGATTACTTTGTGGGGTAATATAGATAAATTTATATCGTTTAGAAATACGTAATTAGCTAAAAAGAAAAGTTTTTATGGATCGGTCTCTTTGGAAGATTCGTTTTATCACTATGTAATTTAGATTAAAATAAGTAAAATTACTCATAAAAAGCCATTCTAAATATCTCTCATTAATGGCATTGGTTTTGATAAGGGGCAAAATAAAAATGTCTCAAAAATATTCTCTGATAAGTTTTGCTGACTTAACTTTTTGTTTGAAGGCTAACGGCGGCTTGAGAGATCCTATTCAAATTTCTACATAAAAGTTTCAACCGCTTAAAAATCCTGGATTTCCATTTAAATATTATATTAAGTCACTTATAAATTTATTTATACCTATTTTTTTCCGCTATAGCCCGAGTTACTTTCAAATTTATGATACCCAGGTTCTTTTATAGCTTAAGATTACGTGGTAAATATTTAGGAAAAATTTAAGGAAGCTGTATGAAACTATTTTTCTACTATCCTTGTAAATTAAAACCACAGGTTTCATTTACAATAAATTGCGTTAAAGGGAATGTTTTCCTTGTACATTTTAGTATAAAGTTTTTAATTTTAAAATATTTCATTCGTTAAACTACCATTCTGCTCATTTTGTGACTCAGCATGATAGTTTCCGACCCTCCGTTTTGAGCCAATATACTCCTCATACCCAAAAATATTACATTTCTCCCAATAACAAAACCTCCTCTTCCATTCCATTCCAACCAGTCCATCCGACCAGGCACTCCATTGCTTACCTTTCTAATAAAGAAACCGAACAAAAGGGCAGGCCAGGCAAACCAACGACATCCCTCCGAACCGGAGAACTCACCCGAACTGAACCGAACAAACGAACCGGCGGATTGATCGTGTGTTACGATGAACGGTTCATCCGCCACAGCCGAATGCAGCGAATATGAAAAGGGTGCGAATGCAGCCTGGGGATTTTGTGCCGTTGGTATAAGTTACTACCGTAATGATGTTTCGGGAACAATGATGCAGATCCACGATTTGATGCGGGATTTGTTTGTAAACTGGGTTTTGTTGGTTTTAGGGAATTTTCTTTATTAAAGCCAAACTGTCATAAAATGATAGAAATACTTCGAAGGACTTCTAATAACTACAAAGAGAAGATCATATAGTAAAATCGATTTAAAGTGTTTGAATGTAAATGTTAATATTATTAAAAGATAAGACCTTTGTGTTAGTGGATGAAAGGAAAAGCTCAAAATTTATGTCGTTAAAATTTTAGGATTGTCTCTAAACTGAATATTTCAGTGAACTCGAGACTTTGAGCGCTATATTGGGTAATGAGGTGCCCCTGATAAATACACGATTGGACACTATCCAAGATCATAGAAGGTGTAGTAGAAACGCCAATAGATAGTTAAAATGTGAGAAATCCAATGATACATTTTCTTTTAACAATAAAGTAAAGGGTAATGAGATCTACTTTATGTGAATCAATTAAGCTGTTTATCAGTTCAAATATCATTTTTGTGTGTTACGGAATTAATGTAATCCTGTTCAGATCCTGTGCTGGTTAATATTTAGTAGTTAGTATATTGAGGGATAGGAAGAGATAGTTTTATATGGGGTTGCATAATATCACCTATTTTGACACTAATGCAAATCATTTGCCTCTAAAATGACATATAACAAAGTTTGAGTTTCTTTATATCGAAAACGGAATAATCTTGCCACACACCATTGATACAGATATACCCCTCACCAGAGCTAAACCTTCCTCATAATGAATAAATGCATTTCATCGCGAACAGAAGGGACAAAACACAAACCCTCCTCGACACCTCATAATACCCTGGCAAGAAATATGGCGGAATAAAGAAACCCCAAAGCCCACGGATCCTTTGTGCAGGGGCCTGATGAATACATTTCCCCAGAGTCCTCTTCCGAAATGACGGGATTACCCCTTTGCCCGGGCAAAAGAGGGTGACCCAGGGGGGAGTGGGGGGTCTTTGACAGATGGGGCGAGGGAACAAAAGTGTAATATTGTGTTTGGGGTGCAGTTAATGAAGACTGGCGGCCTTTCGTTTTGGTTCTGTTTTCTTGCCTTCGTTAAGTGCGGAAATTGCCGTCATTCCTTCTCGAGAGGGCGGGTTTTGGGGTTTTCTTCGCGAGGAGTGTTGTGGGAGTTGTGCGTTCGGGGGAGATTGAGGAGGCGTTTGAGCTGGAAGAGCTAATTTAGTCCGCTTTTCGTCGTTTGTGTCGAAAAGTACGTCTCGTTATGCGTTAAAACGTTTTTTTTTTTCGCAGGTTTACGATGCTAAAATATGCATGTCTTCCATAGCTAGTTTTGATGGACTGAAACAACTGTTTGGATTGTTTATTAGTGACGTGTCAATTTTCGAGTAGAGGGAAAATGAAAATTTTGCAGTGTGCTGATTTTAGGTTTAGTTTTAGTTGCAAAAGTATGATATCACATAGGGGAGGAGGTTTCAATGAAATGTGACATCGGAGGAGATTAAAATCCCTAAAAATGGTTTGAGGCAATTTGTGAATGGCCTAAGAGATGTGTTTAAAAATACGCATTCAAGATATTTTGTAAATTCACTTTTGCATTTGGTAAGTTGAAACTGTCTAATATAGTTATGAATGGAAATATGGATGAATTCAAGCCCTGTTAGTTAATTCAATGCATTCTACCTATAAATTTGTTTAAAAAATTAAATTTATAAATAAATTACTTACATTTCTGATAATATTATTAAAAAAGAATTTTTGCATAGAAGCTAAATAAGGTGAATAACGGTTATGTTATACATAATTACCTACTAAAAACAGTCGTTACACTAAAATAACGTAAAATATCCCTAACGACCGTATTCACCTCTAACCTAACTTAAAGTTCACCTGGAATCAAAACCTCTAATTAGAAGTTGAAGAAGGAAAACAAGTTTTAGCCAATTAAAAAGCTCGATTCCAGGTTTACCTTAGGTCAGGTTAGTAGTGAATACAGCGTACAGCCGTAATTGAAAACCTATTAAAAATGTTCTTATTTATATCTTGTGACCAAGATTAAAAGTTGGACTCGTCTTTTATAACATTACATCGCTGTCTTTCACAACAGGCAACCGAGACATGCACGAAGTGTTAAATACTAGAAACCTCCCAGACGACGGAAGGATCCGTAGGTCAAAGAGAGGGCTATATCACCCTCTCTCTCAAGAGAGAAATATCCCGTGCATTATCCCCCTCCACAGGAACCTTCGTCTCGAGAGCACCACTCGAGATATCTCTCAGAGGGCGATTTCTTAGATCAACTTTCTTAAAATAATGGATGCTCCAGACGCTCTGGCTTGAGTGGCCGTTTCGGATCAATATAATAGGGTTGCGTGTGCTCGCGTCTTGTGCGGAGGATTCCTTCGTGTTGTAGACACGGAAAAGATTTGTCGCTTTTCTTCGTTTTTCTCCTTTCATTCGTGTATTTTTTTTTTGTTCTGTGTTTGTGCAGTCCGGTTGATGAATGAGAAAATCTGTGGAGTCCACAGATGTGATGATATTGCTGTTTTTATAGAGGGGTGATATATCAACGAACTTTTTTTTAAAAAATTTACAGGTGTTTGTTTGTTAAAGGGATTGAGCAGCTTGAGAAGTTTGACAGGAATGCTTGACCGATTTTTAATGTGATAAAAGGAAGTTGTTTAGTCTTTCCTTTAATACTTCTCAAAAAAATTAACAAATCGAACTATGAGTTGTCAAATTTTGTATTACTGATATTAATAAATTCCAAGGGTCAGAACTACATGATCCTACTGATATTAAAAGGTATACCAGTTGTTAGCATCAACTGGCAGTTTTCATTTTTTAGAGAATAATATAACAGTTTTATAAAAATTATTCTAGCTTAATACACGAGAGTCCTTTGAATTTCCCTCTTTTGTGACGGGTGGATTTCTCGACTTCATATTTAAGTATATTACACAATCTGGTTCACTATTAGTTAGTTTGTAGGATAAAAGTATCCTATGTTTTGGTTAATTACTTACCTCTAGAATGAAGTGAGTCAGTGTAAAAATTAGGTGACATTATTCTAAAATTTTGGAGTCTGTATATTTAATACAACTAATATTTGTTATTTACTTCTTACTTTGCTCTGATTTAAATAAATATACTTACATCTACCCATTATTTCACTTCCCAAATTGAGTCTAAGAAAACGTAAAAGAAAATATATGTACAGTCATTACATTACCCGCATCTATCCCATTGCTCATTAACACTTCCCTCTTTCTCAGAAAATCCCCACACCAAAAACACCAGTACCCCAAATTCTTCAAAGAAAACACACACAAGAGTTCCCTCCCTAAATCCTTTTTCCGACACCGCCCGCGAAGAAATTAATTCCAAAACCAGTAATTCCGAGCGAGCCGGCGCGTCACCGTGGGACAACCGGGATCAATACCCACAAACAAGACTTCAAAAATCCGATAGTTCCGCCGCGAAGACTGAGCGAGTGCTACGCCTAATGAAACAGCCAGCTAGTACTAGTAGAAAAAAAATCCAACTCGCAAGAACTTACCTAGTAGCCGTATCGATGATGAATTAAAGCGATGCGAATCGATAGTCCACCTAATTATTAGTGGAGGATTTTCTTCCCCTGCAGATTTGGGGGATAAGAGGGATTTTTGTGCTGCCCCGATCTATCACGGCCGGGTGTTCTAATTAGCGGTCCTGTTTCTCTCCTGTTGGGACTGGTTTTTTTTTATTGGTGATGGGCAAGCTGTGTGTGATGGATTCGCTTGTTTGAATTTGAGCGTTTTGCGTTGGTGATGGTTTGTGTTGTGTGGTTAAGTGGGAGATATTTCAAAAGGGGTAGTGAATGGATAAGGTGCCTTTAAGAGATTCCTAGACTAATGGTTTAGGTGAGTTAAATATATTATATGCATACAATAAATCTGATTCTGTCGTTACTTGGGTGAATTATTTGATTTAATTATTACAGTTATGAGTAGAGAGAATAATTGAAATAATTAAGGCACGTTCCTATAGTTTGCTTAGTTAATGATCATTTATTAGTTTTCATATTATTTTCAGGTTTGATTTCTTCCTTATTTATTATAACCTTATAATTATCATTTATACTATTGAGGAATATCTTTTTAGCTGGATATAAAATGATATTGTGCAATGGAAATTCATTTTTAAAGTATAGTTTAATTATAAAGTGGTTTGTAATTCTCATGAATTGTGTTAAATAATATTAGCAACAATAACCATCGCCCGTAGAACTGAGTACATACTTTAGTCTAGCTAGTCCATCTATTTGACTCATATTTTGATTCATTGGGTATATTAACCGTAAACTATTGCTAGTATTTAGATTGAATTTAACAGTCATCATTTTTAATGGAAACAGGTGGTGTTGCGATAATCTGTCGTGTAACATATTTTATTAGGGACGGGTATGTTAAGTATTGTAATTGTAACAGATGAAATCTATTAATCTCATTTCTTTCATTCACCGTTACATAAATCGTAACCAAGTTTCATAATTAGCTTTAAATATGATTGATTGATATCATATCAAAACAGATAAAAGGCTATCAATAAAAGGCAACAAATGCTTTCACTCTTAAATGTGAATCCTTTAAAATATAACGTGAGAGCACTTGTTATGTGTGGAAAATAACATGTTTGTATAACCAAACAAATGAAACATTTTCCATGAATGATGAACACGAAATAATGGAAACGTATAATTTCCCTTATAAAGAAAATATTTTAATTTAATACTAATAAAAGACGTTAAATTATATAAATGAATTGAGAGTGACTAGAACTAAACTTAGTTGCTCAAAAACATATAAATATAAATGTTTCTGTTATTTTAAGTAATCTTTTTAAAGACACACAATTTGAAGAACTGTTTTTCCTTCTCTAAAAATTAAAATAATTAATAACACCAAAACAAAAATAATAATTGATTCAACAAATTATTCTTGGAGGTATCTTTAATTTTCGACCTCCGAATTCTCTCCTTCAAACCGAAAAAACAAATTTAAAAAGATTAATACTCAAACAAAGATTAAATTGCATTAAAATAACTTCATGGCTCTAATTTCCTCCAGCTTAATTGTGATCAAACCACTTCAACTTCCCCCACTAACACCAAATTAACTTCCTCACAAGAATTTTATTACAATCCTCTCCCACAACAGCAAAAAAAAAAAAAAAAACCTCTCTCGTTCGAAATTGATAGAGCAACATCGGAGGCTCATAACGACGCCATTATTAACCAAATTACTGCCATTCCGGAGAATTAAAAAAGACGGAGCAACACGGAGTTGCCAAACGCGGAGGACGCAATAATCAAGATACGTGATTACTTTAATGTCCAGGGTACATCCAAAACTGGGGCTCGTTTTCCCAGGTGAAATAAGGATAGGGACAATTTCATTCGTCTTAATTTCGCGGCTCTGGGAAAGGTTCTGCCGTAACGGCGCTGTGAGGGATGAAATATTCAAAAACGCATTACTCTCTGCTGAGAGTGTGCCTTAACCCTAATGACTTGCACCTCGTGTAAATTAGGAGGTGCGCCGTATGACCAGATTGGAGGCATTTTTCTTTGGGGATCTGATGGGTTTGATGCGATTGCGAGAGTTTGGTTTCAGGGGGTTCCTGACTTCTCTATGAAGTCATCATTCCAAAGTAAAGGAGTCAGTGTGCCTTACCTGTTACCTTGTTGAACGGGGTTTCTAAATTGGACTGCACTTAACTATGTTATTGTTGCTGTAAGATTTCTGGTGGGGTGTTCTAGTGAAATGTTTAGGAAGCCTATAGACACGTATTTAGGTTTTAAGGCTCTTGAATTCTTTTTTATGATAATTAAAAATTGATTTTATGTACATTTTTCATAATAGAATAAAATTAACAAATTTTAGCATATAATTACTTTAAGATTTTTTTTGCTTGCTATATTTTGAATATCCTTACTCAAAGATTTTTAAAAGAAAATGTGTTGTGTAGTGATATTTAACCAAAGCTGTTCTCTACCTCGAGTGTGCAGTGTGTCTGTGTTTTTCGAATTCTTAACAATTTGTAGGAAACCCGATGGCGTAGTGGTAGGGCTTCTCGCTTCCCGGTATCTATGTCCGGGTTGGGCATTCCTCCGGGGTCTATAAAACGAGAACCAAATTTGCTGGAGGAAACAGGGGACTAAGCATCAGGCTAACCGCTAACCCACTCAATTGATGGTGACTTTAAGTCACACGTCATGTAGCAACTCTGCTTATGGCCTCACCAAGTGAGGCTGGTTATATTGAAGTTTGAAGGTCTAAAGACCTTTGTACTCCCTCAAGTATCCTCCTTGTTTTAACGATTTGTAATTTATTACATTTTATGGGGATACCTTATTGTTTCTTTTGGATAATTTTCTTTTTATTTATTTATTTAGGTTATTTTTCTTTTTCGTCCTTTCTTGTGCTTTCCTGTCTAAACAATTTATAAATAAACTCCCGGTAAAGTTACTGCCATACTCATATACCACCCCAAAAAGTTTGCTTCACCACAGTTGAATCTCCCAGCAATACATTCTTAATCAAAGTTCTACCTTTCTCAAAATCTGTCCGGCCTACCGTTAGAAAACCATTTCAGATCGAATGACTCTGAGACTGCTGTTAGGAGAGAGAGCCGCAAGCTGTTGGAAGACTTCTGTAAAAGGCTGACACCTCATCTGAATGTGCTCTCACTTTTAATAAGCCAAACAAGACGACTTCATTCATCAAAATGGATATCACCGGTACTTCCAATCGCACTAACGACTAGGTAACGCAAGTCTAAACCCATTACACATCCCATAAAGACCCCCCTTGAATCCACTCCCATTACACAACCTAACGAAATCGTACAACACCCTCGAAATCAAGGGAATGCCTCTCCATTCGTTACCACTGACTACTCCCACCAGCATAATTAATCCTACAAAACTCCAATTAACTCCCCTCCCGCCGTATCAAAAAGATTAACCTCGTCGGGAAGGAGGTGTCTGATTAAATCCAGCGGCAGCAGCGGGCCCCAGCAATCGTTTTTCCCGGTCCTCTCTTTCGCCATTCGATTTCATTATTCGCCCCGGTTCATTAGAACGCGTCGGTGACACGGGTGAATAATTAACGCGGTGAATTTACGAGTCGCCCTTTGCTGTTGCCGGCTAACTAGTTAATCCGATACGGCACCGATTGCTTAAATATTCATGCTGCTGCTGGGATGCGCCGATGCGCGTTGTGTTGTGGGGGAGGGGAGAAAGCCTCTTGCGTATAGCGGGGAAGAAAGATGCGTTGTGTTGAGGTTGAATTCACCTGAGGTTTTGTTTCTAGCTATTCCCCGTCCGTTATGCGGGGCACGTCCTTTACCTGCAATGTTTTGGATCCTGATGAAAAAGCTAAATTTGTATTGAAAGTCACCGATTTTTAAATTTTGTGAGAGACGGCGAAATCTTTTGTTGGTTTGTCCCACTCCATTTGTTGCTGTTGACGAGACGCCAATGATATTTTCTGTAAGAAAATCTGTTGTGTAGAAAATATTAAAGAGTGAAGATTGATTTGGATATCCATTGTTAGTCTTTTTGATATAAAAATAAGTACGAAATAAAGTTTCCAAACCAATTAAGAAATAAAAAGGAAGTACTTTATTCTGTGCAGAAGAATTTCCTTCATGGTGTTTTTTAGTGAACAGGTTAATAAAAAGTTTGGGGCCGACAGTAAGTATTTAGGATTTTTTTTTCCTGTAACTTATAGTGCAATTAAAGAGCCAATGTAATTATTTTCTAACTGATATCTTCTTTTACATTCTTTGATATTTGACGTGTATCAAAATTTTACATTATAAACGATTGTTTCTCGCAAATAAATATGAATGAAGCATTGATTCAAAATTGAAAGTAAAATATTGAAACAACTTTATCATAAAGAGATACTGTCAGGAAGTCGGAAGTGGGAAATCGTTTGGACTTGATTAAAGATAATTAAGCGAATAAACTTCATATAAAATTTTGGTAAAGGCAGTTATTTTGTAAACATATATCTTTAGTGCTAATGATGACCACAGACCACAGTATTATACGTATGATGCTAATATCTCCTACTCAAATCACTTGTGCAGTGCATGGGAAATTTTAACAAAAAGAATAGGAGAGTTAAAATTAGAGAGAAATAAAAGAACGGGAGAGAGATTTGTTTATGGTTAAGATAGATGTAGAAACAAATTACGATGATTTCTGAGGATTTTGTATGTAATCATGCTGGCGACTTATGTAAGATTCAGATTTCCACGAAAGAGTTAATCCTGTTTCTACTGAGGGTCAATTAAGTAATATTTTAAGCAGGATATTCGGCAGTTGGAAAGCTCCTAATTAGCTCTTTTACCGATATTTACTGATATTCAAAGGGAAAACACAACCTTTATGGATAATAGTGTAACGGATTTTGAGATTAAATGTTGTTTTGTGCAAATAATGGTTCTTAATTATTTTAAAGTTTAGTTTAATCGGCAGTTTAATTTGTTTAAATTTTAGTGCACTTTAATTAATTGGAGAAGCTTGTTTTGGGGATTATTTTTTGCAGAATCTTAATTTATATGATGTAGGAGATTTAAAAAACATATGTCAATTTTTGTACTAGAAGAAGTGAAATTCTCTGGTTGGTAGATTTAAAGGCTGTAGTGGTCTAAATGTCATAGTTAATTCAAAGTTAATTTTTTTCGTTATTTTATTTTAAGAAAGTCTATTATAACATTATGCTGCATATACGTATCTTTCCGTTCAAAATCCATACTGTAAGAAAAGTTATTTTTCCTGTTTTCACAAAAATAATATTAGCAAGTAACATCATTTAACTTGTTAAGGTATTAGAAAGGAAAACTTATTTTTAAAAATGCTATTACAATAGCCGACACATGTATTTCCATGTATATAAGATTGTAATACTCAAAATATAATTTAATTTTAATACTTATTAAAATACATCGCTAAAAATAGATTCAGGACACAGCTGATAAAAAGAAAAAATAAAGAGAGATGTTAAAAAATCCACACGAAAATTCGACATTGCAAAAAAAAAGTGGAACTGCATAAAAACTACATTAAAAACCCCATACAAACATTTTTTCTCTAAACATCTTAACAGTTTTCAACAGAATAAAAAAAACTATATTAATATTATTTTTTAAACTTCCCTTTACACAAGACGGGCTACCCAATGACGGAAATGAAGGCAGAACCACCTACACTGCTCATTAGCGCACGTGGAGCATTTGTTGAGTTGAGTTGGCGTGAAAGTAATTAACTTGCGAATTTATTAGCATATTTTCTTGCTCCTTTTGATAATGGAGGATAATCAAGCTTGGCAATAAGTACATCATCATCTGTATTAAAGGACCGCGGAAAATTTAATTGTCTCTCATAGAATACATGGAAATGCTTATATGGGTGGTTATAATTGGTTTAGGTGAGATTTTTATGGGGAAAGATCCTTTATATATTGTTGGTATCTAATTATTTAATCGGTAATCTACCTGTGTGCTGAATGATATTAATTTTTATTTATTGAGGCCTTCATGCATATTCTGGTTTGTGTGAGAATCTATTCTAATCGTATTTCCTTTTAGCTCGGCGATCACTAATTCCGGATAGTTCGCCTTATGGCTGAGAGCTTTTACATAAATAATTCAGCTTTGACAATATTTGAAGGGTGAGCTTAGTGGTTTTAGATTTTTTAGTGGCTCTGAAAATAAAATGATCGTTCTTGTCATCAATTTTAAATGATTTGGGACCTAAAGACCACCAAATAGATTTCAAAGTTGTTGATTTTTTCGTACATAGAGCCATTTTTCTTACATACAAGGATTTGAGTTTTTAGTCTTGGTTTTCTTGTTTATTATTAAATATTTGGGACCAAACTATTCATATTTCCCATGACGATTGGAGGGAAAACGTTTTTCCCCAGAAAGTATTTATTTTAACTTATTTGGTTCCCTTTTACATCATTGGTAAATACAATGTAAAATGTAACTAATAAAATTATGAATTAAAAGTATTGTGAGTTAAGTACAGAGATTACTTATATATTATCTCATTATATATTCATACTCCGTATAAAGTAGTAAATGATGAGATACATGTCTTTTACGTTTCCCTATCCATCCAAACGCAACTAAACTAACACACACATTTTAAAAACACGCACTGATATTTCACCATGTTCTATGTCGGGATTAGACTATATTGTTTATATTAAACTGATAATACTCAAGGCTACAAATCTTTCTCTTAGTATGAGATTCATTAAATGCTGGGTTTCTGTATGAGAAAATATACTGTTGTCGAAATGTTGAGCATGAAACTATTGTTTTTCTTGCCACCATCTTCTACATTCGAATTGTTTTCCCATTTATTTACTTGAACTTAACACACTCGTGAGAAAAACCAAAACATATAAGTTTCCTTAATGAAAAATGAACGTATTCAACGACTTCTTATTGTGAGCGATTCTGTTAAAACAATTCAGGATAAATGGTGAAATGAGATAGCTCGAAAAAAATTGTCAACGCCATTTTATTAATGAACAGAATATCACAGTTGATGAAAAATTGTTACGACCAAAACAGAAAACAATGAAAACGTTTTCCACCTTAAATCAGCGGGAGTAATCCAATCCGACAAACGATAATATTTCAAAACCACGCAAGTGGAGAAACGGCCTTCCGAAGCGAGAGAAATAAATGTGCATTACAAAGAGACTCCGGCATAGCTCTTCATCCGCTCTGACAACAGGACGTTAGCGTAACTGCAACTGCGAAAAAAAAAAGAAAAGAAATCGGGTCATTTACACAAAAATAACCACTTCCCTATAAATAAGAGATGTCTGGTATACGGGAATCGCAGCTTTACAAATTGATTCGTCTTTTCTGACATTCTTTGCGAAGCAGCGGTAATGTAAATAGGGGGATATCCTCTTTTAAACCGGGACTTTTCTTTATTTAATCTAAATTCATCGCGGGCTTTTTCGATTCGGGGGGAATTATTCCCCGAGAATGTAATTTAAAATGTGTGCCGAGAGGGAATATTCTGAGCGGGTGGAATTGAAGGACGTGGAATATCAGTTTCAATTTTCCTGAAGTTGAGTATCTCGCATGCTGTTCCTTATTAATTTTGTACTGAAGTTATTAAGAATGGGTTATGGTCTTTTTGAATTGACACGTTTGAGAATTCCTTAATTTCAGGAACACTTTTAAAAGACAGAAATATCAAATTAAAATTCCATTCATTGAAATGTTTAGTTTGAAGGCAGAAAATTTTAATTATTTTGTATTGTAAGGTATTTTAAATATAACTTTTAAGAACAGTTTGTTCTTACGAGTGATAGTTTTTATAAGACTAATTTTTTAAAGAATGTTTTTGTAAAAAATTTTAACCACACAAAATTAAGTCCAGTTACAGCAGATTGTGTTGTCACTATACCTTCTCTACTTATAAAATTAACGTACTTTTAACAGTTTTGAAAACAGTTTTTTTAGTGTAATAAGACTTTTAGAGTCTTGAAAATTCTTGCCTTTTGACTTAATTACTCTAATGCAACATTTTTCTTGTTTAATTATCTAATTTTAATTAGTTTTTAAATATGTACAGTAGTCTAGAAAAGTTTCCCATTTTTCTTACACTATGGTTTAAATATTGACCTTTTTAATTAGTCTCATAAACACTTGAATCGGTAAGAATGAAAATACACACGTAAGGACTTCTATTGTTTAAAATTCTCATCTATTCATTTCACAATAGAGCATTCGCACATGACGTCACTTGGACGAATAAACAACGTTGCTAGGGCTGTTGTTAGGGGCGGGAAATAGAAGCATCAATAGAAGCATTCGCACATGACGTCACTTGTACGAATAACAACGTTGCTAAGGCCGATGTTAGGTCCGAGTCATGTGATTGAAAATGCTCTATTCTTTATAATTCCTTCCGTTTAGTTAATAAAAACAAGCAGTAATGGCAAATTTAAAAGTATGTATAGACATAGAAAATTTAATTGTTGTGAATGTGAGCATAGCATAAGTCCGTGGATTTGTTTATTTAATTCATAACTCTTTCACTTCATTACGTTAATAAAAACCCGCAGTATGATAAACAAGTAATAAAAAAAACTCCAAATTGAGTTATTGCGTAATCCTACCCGCGCATAGGTATTTTTCAAAGCAGCATCCTCATTTAATTCCCTCACGACTTTCACAATATCAGCATGTAATAACCACTTCCCTACCCCAGCGGAATCCACCAAACGAATTATTTATCAAAACCGAATCACATATACCCGCGGCATGGCGGCAACCGGGCAACCTTGAACCCAGGGGTGAAAAGAAGGAAGACCCACCTTCGGCGAGTGGTCTTTCGACATCTCAACTCCCCTCAAAAGACGAGAGAATTCACTAGCGCTTAGAAACGAAATACTTTGGTCTGACGTCGACGGACAGACAGCCAATCAGAACATGGCGGGATATTTTGGGAAAATCCTTGGGGATTGCGGAGGGGAACGTAGAGAAAGGAAAGGCTTGAGTGAGCGTTGATGCTGAACGATAGTGGCACTCACTGGGAAATTGAGTAAACAATTTTGTTTTGTTACAAGGATTTAAAGAAAAAGGAGGGGTTTTATTAAACACTTGTACACGATAAAAAAAAGGGCTGATGATGATCCTCTCATTTAATTAAATTTTAACATAAAATTAATTAAAAGGTGAAATTTAAGTGAGAAATTTATATAAATGTTAAGTTTTTAATGAATGAAGAGGGATAATTTTACTTTAATATAGCATTTAATTTAATTGATTCAGGTAAATTTTTTTACATGTGCAATTAGGAAAACTTTTAATTCCTAAATTAAAGTATACTTGTTATAAAACCAATCAAAAGTAGTAATTTTTATCATGTTTTTGTTTTTATAGCCAAATAAGCACAATTCTTAATGTAAAAAAACTCAAATTTAAATCATATGCTGAGAATTTATTTTAAGAGAAGTATTTAATCACAAAATTAATTATTCTATTTCAATACAGACATTTTTTTTTCTTGCGGTTTCTGTAAACTAACAGACCCTACGAGAGTCACTTTGACCTGGGCACCTGACAGAAAAAGAAAGAGAGGATTACCCGCGCAGGATGGCCATAGCAGTGAGAAACTCTCTAGGTTGGCCCAGCTGGGGAGCTGCAGACTTAACCAGCGGGAGTGGCAGGCTGAGCTTGCGGCCTCATACGCCACATCGGTGTGCCGAGTATCAAGTCCATACAGAAATTTTATTCAGAAAATACACAAGCCTCTTCAAATTTATTTTAATCAAACCTTAAGTATAACACTACATCAAAATTGCAAATTACATTCAGCTGCATAAGCTACTTTGACAAATTTCTCATTTGACCTTCCAGGATCAGAAACCAATTTTACAATATAAGTTACAATGCAGAACTAAAGTACCCTACCCATTTCCATAGGGACATAAAACAAGTGTTGTGTTGTTATTACTAACCTCCAGCGTCTAGCAGAGCTAGACCAGATCCATGATATTGAAAACTCAAACATGGTCCATGACAAAAAGCGGTCTAAAACAAGTGTTAATTAGAACAATTAGTGCTTTTCATGGTTGAACCATTAACAATTAACACTTGAGAAAACAAATAGGTAAAAAGACAGTATATATTTAAGGATGCAGGGGTGATTATATTTAAGTGTAAGAGGGCTATCAAAAACTAAAAAAAGGTAAATTATAAAATACTCGAAGAATATGTCTCTCGATGTTCACAGCAACCAAAAGACGCTCTTGATTGATGCCACATTAAGTAAGTGGTCACCAAACAAGAGCACCATTTAGTTTAGAATCTTGAAAAAGGCTTTCTCCAATTTCAGCTTCAAAACCATGTTCTTTTCCTCTGCAAAGATGTGTTGCATTGAGTAGAACCAACCTAAGTAAATAAAATTTTCTTTTAAAATATTGTAAAACATAAAGGAAACTTTTTTGAGAAACGGACTGTTGGTTGAATTCAGTTATTTGTCCCGTCACAGTTGAATATCACAAAGCTGTTTTTAATACCTAAGATTAGAAATGCAGGGCTTGTTTGCTTATTTAAACTCGTTTAACGCTTAAAACTAATTATGAGAACTGAGAGTTCCAAAAGTCCTCCAGTTAAATCGGTGAGAATGGTGAAAAAGATCGGTCGTTCCTAAATTCACTCAAACCGAAAAAAGTTTGTAATAGATAAAACTGAGATGGATCTCAGTTATTTCAGTTTTAAAAGATGGCGGTGCCCGTGAAATTATCAACAACTTTGTTTATCTGCATACATGCACAAGTTTAAGATTTAAAAACGTCTTTAGAATTATAAATAAGTAGCATTTTAGGAATAATAACTCAACTATTAAATATATTTATTGTTTTTGTCAATCGGGAAGTGTTAATTAAGAATCTTTAATCGATTAGCGCTTTAAGTTTTTTCAAACTTTTGTGGTGAAGCAAATGTAATTGTAAAATGTTTTTATTTTGATATATATGAAAACATTGATTAAGTTATTAATCAATCAATTAGTTAAGTTACTGTGCATTGCAATAAAGTACAGATTTTATGGTAAACGGGGTAAGTCAGCGGGAATCAAGTTCATTCAGCTGTTGAAAAGAAACGGTGTTAGGCTGATTGAGAGTGTAATATAGAATACTAAAGAATAAAAATTTATATTTCAACTTTAAAACACATTAAACTAATTCCCAAATGATTTGTATTACTATTCCCTACTGCTGTTATTGATTACTTAAATATAATCAGTAAACTTGTACAAATAAAGTTCTCTTACAATTAAAATAATTATCACATAAAACAATGAGGAACCAAACATATTACCAGCTTACAGAAGAAAAGCATCAATCCTTTTGGTGAATATTTTGAAAGTTGAAATACAATCGGCTTGTTGATGTGAATTCATAGTGTGCAAAAGAAAATGATTGAGAATCAACAAATTGAAAGTAATCAGAAGTGACTTAGTGCCTCTTTCTCATGTAAGCCGACAATATAATGCAATACTCATTTTTCTATCTGTGTGTATGTAAAGGGCAGTGTGATAAATCCAGGATTCCTTATATCATCAATGACAACTATAAAAATTTGGTGATATTTGAATATTTGGCATTCAAAACAGCTTGGCAATATTTAATATAACTTTAAATGTACATTCAAACAAGCTCTAGCAAAGGTTTTTTAACTCTGGCTGTCTTCCCTCAGGTAAGTTTAATTTAAAGTCAAATTTCAGCCAGTCGATAAACAAGATACATGAAGTATATTAGTGAGTCAGAGGGCCAAAAGTCTTCAAAATAATATTCTTGCTAATTTATCTGAACAAACTTTACTTGAATAACAGTTGCAATTAAAACTAACACTTAATTGAGTACATTGAAAATACCTATAACGAAATTGATTTTCAGAGTATATCTTCTGAAGCCATATTGAAAATACTCTTTTGATTTAAAATTACTTAATGAACTTAAAATGTAAAGTGGATGGGGTAGATTGAAATATATACAGAAGTTGCAAAAACGTTTTTATACATATCGCTTTAGCATTATGTATGATTTGGCGACAATTAGTGGAACGCCAATTATTAGGTAATCCCCCGCAGTTAGCCACACTCACACTCATATTGTATAGAGCAGGATATTTGGAAAGTTAAGATTACAAATATAACCAGGATTGCAAACCACTGAGAAAAATAAACAGTAATAGAGGACAGCAAAAATAATTGGGCAACATTTGTTGAATACTTATAATTTAAAACAAGCTTAACCTATGTTTTTAATAGCTAATTAGCCCCCTGAAAACAAGTGCAATGCAAGATTGATAATAATCATTACACATTAAAGAATTAAGCTCATGATTTTCTGGTGTTTTGAAGTACTTGTATAAATTGCAGTGGGGGTTTTTTACACATGAAATAGTTAACAAGCTGTAGTACCTAGTACACAACAAATTAAACTTGTTAAATATCCTATTAGCAAAGAGTTTCAATCAAGAGTAAATTATGAAAAGTACAATGAACTAATAATAAAAATACGATATTTTTTATAAACAGATAGTAAAAATAATCCAAATATTTTACATGTTACCTTTCATTCTCAATTTAGAATTCCCACGGTTCTTCTACACAAACTATATGATTGAAATTAATCTAATCAACTTGGGGACGGGATGGCCTGTTCGGTTTGCTCCTCTGCCTTTCACGCCAGCAGTCTGCGCACTGCCCCGTTGTGAGTTCGATTCTCACCTCGCCCCTGGGTGTATTTTCCTTCTTTGTGCCAGTAAAAATTCTGTTGTGTCTGTCTTACTTGATGAAGGTGTATAAGCGGATCCTTGAGATCAAGCACACATACCGGAAAATATATGTAACCAACAAACCAAACTAATCAACTTTTTCAACAAGATAACCCGTACACTTGTTTACATTTGAGCATTATTAGACTTTTCCCTATCCAAATCCCTAAATTTCCCCTTCACAAAAAAAAAATCCCTCCACATTTTCTTGCCGTGAATGCCATGTTCTGATTGGCTGTTTGTCCTTCGACGTCAGACCAAAGTATTTCGTTTTTAAGCGCTAGTAGAGAATTCCTTCCTTGCTCATTAAAGAAACATGAAACCACGTGTTTTAACGAAGGGAATTGGAATTTCGGTCCCCTGCCTTGTGTACTCATTAGCGAGGGCTTACACACGAGTGGAGGGTTGGTTACCTTGGAAGGTGAGGTTTATTCCGCTGCCTACATAGAAAGCGTCAGGCCAACTCAGTGTTGTCGTTGGAGTCATTTTGAGAAGTTTCTCCGGGCTTTATATCGTTAGGAATTAGCCCGTTTCCGAGAATAATCAAGGAGAGATCTTTTGAGGAGGTGTAATTGCTGTTTAATACGTAAAATGAGGCCCGCGAAAGTCGGGGAAGTTTAAGGAAGCTGTGGAGAAGATTGCTGTGGAGAGTCATCGTCAGTGTAAGTTTCTATGGTTGATTACCTCTTAGGGTAATGATTGAAAAGTTTTAGCTGATGATTTGGAGTGTTTTGAAGTTTTGATATATGCATATGTATGTGTGTGTTCATGTGGTGTCTCATTTTGAGTTTAGATTTAATAAGTTTTGGGGGAAGGAATTATTTGAGTAGTATAGTTTTGATAATGTATGGTTTGTTCTATTTTTTTACATTAAAGATCATATGGAAATGGGATTAATAATGTTTTCTTGTTTCAATTTTATCATAGCAGAGAAATCATTGTTGATAAGAGGATATTTAATAATAATAACAATAACAATAATAGCAGTAGTACTAATAGCAATAGTAATAATAATATTTATTATCCAAATTAAGACATTTTTAACAAACATAGGAACATGATAGTTTGTAACATAAAAATGGGGAAATTTGGAAGCTAAAGGTTGAAATGTAAGTTAAGAGATACAGTTATTGCACGTAGGTTCCTACTTTTCTTTTCTCTCTTTTAGGAAATACCTATACATTGTTTTTTAAAAACTCCTAATAGTTCCACTTTCTTTAGAACGTTAACGGTGAAAGCCTAAAACATTATTTTGTTACCTTTTTTGTTCAAATCCTTCAATAGATGTGTACTTCTTAACTCTAAAATTTTGATAGAGTTCAAAGTTCTGTATAAAGTTGTGTTGATAGAGTTGTAAAATCAAACCATGTTTATTTCAACCTCCCAAACATAAATTATAAAAAAAGTTTAAAATACTTTTAATTATCTATATGAAACTTCGATATTTTCAACAAACTAAAAAAATAATTTCGAAAAATCTGATTAGTTAAAACAAGTTTATCCGGTAAAATACAATTATCCTACCGATCCTTTTCTTGATTTATTAAAAACAGCCATATCCCGATTTTTGCACCACTATAAATAGGACGTTTTAAATTTATCCCTAATAAATGTCTTCCTTAAGAAACAAAATTAAGAAATTATAATTTGTACGATCACCTTCTAAAAATAAGAGAAAGAAACAAAAACCTTCCTTGGCATGATCCCAAGCGCATAAAAAATTTCCACTAGCCCATGAAATTAAAATGCTTTCCATTTAAATGTTTTTACTACATTATTGATTGGGCCCAGGGATTTTATCCTTCCCTAGCTAAGAGGATACGTATCTATTCATTATAGATGGGCTTCCCTTCTCTTGCTCCGTTTATTGTATCTTTTTCTTCCCTTCTCTAAGACGTTCTCGGAAAGCCAATAACAACCGGGATGGGATTTGAATCCGGAAAAGATTAGTTTCCATAGTGTTGGCGGTGCGGTTTATGAATTAATTTTCGTTCATATTTTTGTGGGGACTGTTTCATCCCGGTCGGTGAGCCGTGATAAACCCGCTAATGAAAATTTCCGGTTCTCTATTTTTCACTTCCACACTAACGAACCAGCTATTCATTAATATGCCCCCGCAATGTGGAAAGCGAAATTAATTTCCGGGTATGAATGAAGTTTTTAAAAATATAATTATTATTATAAGACTCGTCGCTTTTCAATTGAACCCCCGTGGGAAGAAATACGAAGAAAATCGAAATTAGCATATAACTTGGAAAATAAGAGGAAGAAATTACTTTGTATACAATGGGCATCTTAGTTATGAAATAATCGTTATTCTCGCTCGAATGGACGTTTTTGAAAGTGTTTTTGGTTTGTAGCAAATTAAAAATCGCTAATTTGTTGGTGTTGAGTTTCATATAGAGGGTTTTATAATTTAAAATAGGAGTGTTTCTTTAAAAATTTAAATATTTTTTACTCTAACCACTGTGTCTCCTTTTCATCTGAAGAAACTACCGTGGGTAGATAATTATGAGAAGTTAACGCTATATTTTAATGAGAAAAGTTATTTTTAATAGCATTTTATAAATAAGAAAAGGTCGTGGGTGGAAAATTAGCATAGTTATTTTATCTTCTTAACAATTATTTACGTGCTTTACGAGAAATATTAATTTAATGATTCTGCATTTATTAAAATGTAGTTTTTCGATAAACTTTAATGAATAGGTAATGCTCCTAAATTTTGCTTTTAACCTTTGCAGGTACTTTTTGAAGAAATTAAAGAATATACTTTTAAAATTTTTCTAATGGGTGTAAAATGCATTGTTTGTGAAATTATTTTTTTTACGAAAAAATAATTTAGTTTAGCTGAATTTTGTTTTTATGAACACAAAAAAAATGTTGAAATATACTTTACAGTTATTAAAAATCTATCATATTCTTTCCTATCCACCGATTTCACAACCTGTTATAGCTATCAAACCCTCCACCCCAACTCTTTCACCAGTTGCACGGCCCTTATCTTCCAACATCATCCCCAACTGGAAGTGACATTTGGCGACAAACAAAGGACCTCTTCCATCCGCTGTGATACCCAGAGCAATTACAGGCGTCCCAGAAGGATCAGGTTCACATCAATTATTAAAATTCTGGGGCTCTCGGTGCCCCGTATTCATAAATCATGACCCTCGGTTGCGATTAGTCGGACGGGCGGGCGGATTTGAATAATCCAGATGCATGCTGGGTTTGATATTCAAATCGACTAGGAATGCAGGTTTGTGTGATTTGTGTTGTCCGTCGGACCGGTGCGTTGTTTGTTCTGGAGTTGAGCGTTAAGATGGTTGGGCCATTGATGGGATGATTCGCTGGGGTTTAATCAATGGGGTGGTTCAGATGATACAATGAGGTAATTTGGGGTCGGGTTTGCCTGGGTTTGTAGGTTTTGTGAGTTGCTAGTGAACTGAATTGTTTTGGTGGGTCTGTGCAGATGAATACAGACCCACCAAAACAATTCACCAGTAACTTACAAAACCAACGAACCCGTTGAAAGTGGAATTATAATGGTCGTATAAATTTTCATTAACTTAATAAGGTGGTATTTTCTTTTTAAGGGTAAGAATATTGGAACTGTATCTACCCGACATTTTATAATAACTTTTAATAAAATATTAATGGATCAGATGCCTACACGTTTAGGAAAAACTTGTCTAAAACTTAACTTCTCAAAAATTCGTAGGAAATTGCTAACAAAACAAGTCAAGTTCGTTAAATTAAATTTAATGACACACAAAGCGTGTTTTATCATTTAATTTCATTACTTTTATATCACTTTTAAACTCAAAATAAATTTCCTAAAAAAAGAATTTTATAGTGTTCTTAAAAAGTTTATTTTTAATTATAGATATTTTTCTTTTAGTATTCGTTTCTAAACACTGAGACATGCGAAGTAATTATATTTATTTATATTTCTAGTATATTCATATGATTTAAGATAAGGAATCATTTTAAGAAAAAGAAATTTCAGTACAATTTTCACATCTATACGTTTAAAATCTTTAAATTTGTGATACCTAATTAATCCACTTCTATAGAATTCAATTTGGTCAAAATGTATAGCAAAGGAGTTCCATAATTATGTTGTATCTACGGAAACTGATAGTCGTCTAAATTTATTTAATTCATCAAGGCGTCCGCATTTCAAACTAAGCTACTCTCGATTCCAAGATGTAATCTCTCTCACCGTGTTCTCTTTCAAAGGGAATATATAAGCTGGGTCTATGAGAGTTGGCCTATAGGTCTTTCAAAAGCACCGGTGCGTCGTTATTTACTGGTCTGTAGTATAGGGATTCTGATGTAAATAAAGTAGCGACATTGAGGATAGTTGCATTTTAATTAAGAATGAAAGGAATTCTTCTTAATTAAATTGTAGACTTTTTTGTGCATTTTAAAGGATAGAGATATCTTGTTCAATGACCATTAACTGCATATTTGCACACAAACTACTAATATGCAAAAATGTGTATCATATGTATTTTGATGTTACTGACCCAATTTCTATATTGCTCTTTAATTTATAAGATATATACTTTCACTCTTTCTTAGAGCTATCTCATAAACATTTTACTCTAAAATATTTATCACACCAAACAATAGTTTATAAAGAACTCCTATTCTAGTTATGCTTTTTGAGAAAAAAAAACAATAAATAATTAGTAATACCGATGACTTTTAAAAAGTTATGAACTATAATTCAACGTAGGGTAAAGAATTTAGCTTATCACGAATGTGAATCTTGTGCGTGTGTAGTGTAATGAGCCTACTCTGCCTGTCTCCTTTTCAATAAAAACCTTTACAAACATTTTCCCAATTAATTGTTATTTGACTTTTTAGTACCCGTGAAACGTTCTCCATACGATTCTAATAAGGGTGTAGTAAATACTCCTTCTTAAGGTCTCATCAGCGCACAACGCAGATGATTGAAGTGACATTTCCCAAGTAAGGCACGCACGCGATATCAAAACAAAAACCGAACGTCCTCTCACAGTAGCACGCGATTAGAATTTCCGATCGCGTCCACGGGTCGGACTAAAAAGTGTCCCATGCGTGTCAAGTGAAACGAAAGCATCAGCCCACTTTTCACTTATATTCTAAATAGAGAAATGCGGACGCGTCAGCAAGAGCTTTCATCAATCATTTGGCACTTGGGAGCACTCCTTTGCTCAAGGGCTCTTCCGTAAGACCCACCACCTCAGAAGACCCTGGATTTCCTGAAAATAAAGGGCCTCTGAAGATTGTTTTCTCTTCTAAAGAACGCGAAGCACTTAAAAGCCTTGTTTTGCAAATTCCCCCATTTACTGGAAAGGGCACAAAGAGATGGCTCTTTCTTGTTTTTTTTTCTGGAAAAGAATGAATTGATCTAGTTTCGGAGGCTGGAGGTCTCGGGGTTTATTCGATTGTGAAGAAGTGTCTTTTATTTTTATTTTACTTTATTTTATTTTTGGAGAAGTGAAGGGAAATAAATTAATTCATGAGATAGATAGATATAGGTTGGGGAGTGACTTTGTTTTCGTTTCGAGTTTTTTTTTCATCAACCGTTTTTGAAGTCTCTTAAGTGTAGAGCACTTTGGAAATAATAATTTAGAATAATGCTGACAGACAAAAGAGATGTTCGTGGTAAGAAAATGTTTTTGATTAACAAGTGTGTCAATAGGCGTACTGTACTTGCTATTAGGAAAAATGAAAAGGTCGTTTTTATGTTTATTATCTTGGAAAAGTGTCATTTGGATGATGAAGTTGATTGTTTGACTTCCTAGATTCGTATAAAATCAAAGTTTGGAAAAAATGACTTCTGAAAATTTTTTTATTTCTTGGTAAAAAAGTGTTTAAAAAAGGTTAATAAAAATTAAAAAGACGAAAGTAATTTGATTATTTGAAATTGTTCAGGGTTTTCTGTTTTTCAAAGTTAAGGATGGATATAGATTTTTAATTCATCAAAAATTTTTAATTCAAACAAAAGTATTTCTAACCACCTAAAATATATTATCTTTAATTTTTTTGAATAATGTAATTTTTATAATTTTTGTATTTTGCGTTTCAGTTAAAAAGTTCCAACTGCTTGGTTCTTTAACTTTCCCTCTCCTCTTTTAATACCCTAATATATTATTTGAGATTTATTGTAAAGAAGTTTAAATCACACAAACACACGAGCCCTAAAGAAATTTAATGTCAACTTCGCATGTTTCAATGCTTTTTTATATTTCAAATCTCTAACCGTATTTCATTTATGTTTTGGAAATTGAATTACATACTTTTTATCTAGATTCTAGAATAATATTTTGCTCTTCTCATACCTTGGGCTGTTTTTATGTTTCCTCTATTTTCAGTTTTTATTAGTGACGCACGGTTCTAAAAGGGAATAGTAAGTTAGGCTTAAATCGTTAGATGAAATATTCATTATAGGTGGAAATTTGCGCTGTTTATCTGCTAAAAACCTGTATAGAGATTAATGGCAAAATATAGTTTTGTAATAATACAACAAGAATGTATCCACGTCTACAGAAATCTTCAAGTGTGCTCAAGCTCAACCACACTGTAAAAAATAATCGTGAAGAAACAGAAAAGCTCTGGCAGTAAAAAGTTGCCAGAGCACGGGATTTCTCTGTTGACTGAACTCTTCTGAATATCACCATTTTTTTTCAACTTTTTAGAACTCAACCATTGGAAATATTCTATTTATTTAACTACTTATATTGCCTCCATATTGACAGAATATGGTGTTTCATTTTTTCCCAAGTTCGAAAATAACATGTTCCAAAATGCTCTGACAGAAAAAGTTGGCAGAATCCTGCATACAGAAATGCTCTAAGTTGATAGAGAAATCCCGAGGTACAGAAATCTTTTGTTGCCTTTTTTACGCTTATATTTTTAGTGCTCTCTCTCTTCCATCCTCTTCTAAACAACCAGCTATCAACACTCTTAACTGTTTCGCGCTCACCACGCAAATCCCCAAAACCGACAAACACAAGAACCCACGACTCAACAGAACGATCATTCATCACAATGCGAAACCTGACACCCAGGCCCTGCCTGGACAACTAAACCCGTCCGCGACTTCCGCATTCTAGTGTAAACATTGCGCAAGAGCAACAAATTAAAAAGAAAAAATTTTCCGGCAAACTAATTTGCCTGATAAAGAACATTACATGGCGTCTGCAATGAATAGGCCCTCTCAATCGAGCAAATGGAGAGCGCGGGAATCGAAGTGAAGAGGAGTTTTCGCGCGCTTTTTCGGTCGCTGCGCAAGAACTGAGCACGTGCGCGGCACGTGATGTTGGCGAGGCCTTCGGCTGCGGATTTGGCGGCGAGTTCTGAGGGAATAATCAATTGCACCTGCTTCCGACGTTCTGTCAGACGCCCGGGGACTGAGTACTGATAGTGTCAACCAAGAGAGGGATTTGTAGTTGAAGTGTATTATTTTGTGCAAAGGAAGAATTCGAATGGAACAACGGAGTTAAAGTTCTTGAACTAAATGAGAAAATTTAGAGAGTTACATGAAAATGTGGAAATTAAGTGAATCTAACGTTCTTTTTATACCTTGAATTCCAGCTAATTTAATAGAGGAATGTTAGTAAAAATATGTTAAAGTACTATATTATAAATATTTAAATATAAATATACCCATTTAAATTGATTTTTTCCTATATTTAAAAGATAATTATTTGTTCTAATTGGATACATTAATTTAATTTGGTAGTTGAAAAGATCATATTATTTTTTCTTTAAAAGAACATCTGCAGTGAATAACATTTGTTGATATAAAGAATTTAGACTACTTTCTCAAAACGTGTTTCCTATACTCATTCAATCTTATATTATTCAAGCTCATTCAATTTGGAAAAGGTCATGTATTTTGGAAAGGTGCCATGAAATTCCACAATTCTTGACAACCATAAAGATATTTTTGTGTCCTTGGTTTATATTTCTCTTTTCTGCACAATAATGGTATTGTATTCATATTTCAAAAAATGTCTCAAGATATAGCTTTGAATTAAGAGGAGCTGAATCAAAGAGTCAATAAAGGTTTTTCCATTATTTTCAATTAATTAATCATTCTGAAAAATCAGATAAAAATTCAAGACTTTGGTTGGTGGGGCTGATATGTAAAAAAAATGGCATTATCTTAAAACCTTTATTTCACTATTTACTCTACTTACTCACTTTATATTTTACTAGTGTAAACTAATTTGATTTATTAAGATTCCTGATTGTGATATTCCCATTTAAGTTATTTTCGAGAGGTTTTAATAATTTTTTGAAACGATTGTTTTTAGTAAATGTCCACTGTACACTATGCATTTTTCCGACTTCCCAACCCCACTTTGCAACCCCAAAAAATAGTTCCCCCTGTGCTATGGCACATATTGCACTTGCTTGAAATACGGTCCTGTTTTATAGTATTTTATTTTATTTAGAAGTTTTATGGGGAAGGGAAGATTTAAGTTATACATGCGCAAGAGAAACAGTTCTGTTAAGGTATTAGAAACATTATGTATGTAAATGAGCAGGGTTTACTGGGTTGGTGATGTGCAACAAGGCGAGCATCGCTCTGTAAAGAAATGCTTTAGAATTTGGGGGTGGTGAACGATAGAGATCAGGGGTCAGAGCCCTCCAGTACACAAAAAATGCTTAAATATATAGTTAGTGATTTTTTATTCCTGAAAATAATATTTCCATATAATAATAAATCATATAATTTCTCAGGATAATATTATGATCCTGAGAATGATATGTATCGCCCTTTAGGATACACCTATAATTAATATTTAATTTACACATTTAAATTCATAACTCTTCATCAATTAAATACTCTTTTCTTTCAGAACTTAATTTTTCCAATTTACTTAACTTTTATTACTTTATATGATTTATGACTTCTCCAAGGTTATTCAAACCAGTCACCTAAAAGTCAATTAATCTTACTATATATATCTTCTCCACCTACAGCCATTCTAAAACGCAGCTCCTTCATTCCTTGCTACCTCAGCCGAGTTACTTAAGTCAAGGTTAGCGTATATCGCTTTGTTCCGTGAGTAACACGATCCGACCGAATTACGCCTCATCAAACCTCGCTTATTGATCCGCGGATCGGGTGGTCGAAGATCGGAATCTCAGGTAGCATTCCTTTCTAGGGCTGTGAGAACAGGTGGCTGGAGGTCGGCACCTGAGTGAGCGAAATAATACACCCGACTTGCTATAAGGTGGAGAAACAACAGTTCTGGGATGTATTATTATCTATGTGTTTTCCTTTGACAGTTTGGAAGGATTAAAATTAGTAAAAATTCGAGTGGTTTAATGTATCCGAATCTTCTATCTTTGTGCACGTAAATAATACTATTTTGAAGATATTTACTATTTATTTTATTTATTTAACTAAACTTTATTACTTTATTACTATTAACTTTTATTGCTAAAAGGCACGGAATTTAGACATTAATGAGAAAAACTTGTTGATTGTTGCTTTAAGAAACTAAAACTTGTGTATCTCTTTTAGTAAATGTAAAATATTTTTCTAAACCATCTATGTAAACGTCAAGCATTCTTTATTCACTTTCATTTCGAAGACCAGTACCACAATAAAACATCATATATATTTACCAGGTATTGCTATCAGTGCCATAAGCACAATATACACAAACTCATGGATACGACATCATGATTATAAAAGTTTCATTTTGTTTTCCCTTTTTAACACAAAATTTTTGAAAACTAATATTGATTGTGTATGTTATATAGTTTAAAAGTAAATGTTTACTGTTAATAAAAAAATTACTTTTTAACCAGGTTGAGGACAACCGTTTTTAACGTGATTTAACGACTAATGCTTTATAAGACTTATAAATGTAGTACATATACTATGTTATACATATAATTTCTAATTAATTTAAGAATTGAATTGTGGTAAAATTAAAAAAAAATTTAACATTTATTTTCTTTATAAATGTATAAAAAACACAAAATATTACAAAAGTCAGCGATAAACATCTTATATGTTACTTATTAATGTATGCATGGATAAGTTTTACATTTTTGAATATCTTTTCAAAAATATATAAAGAACTATTTTGTTCAAAAACTCACTTATTTGTCTTTTAAGTTAAGATTTCTTATTACTTCATAATAGTAAAAGAGGTAGAATAGTTTTATAATTGGTTGTAAGTCAACTAAATGTGTTCTAATCTTGAAGTACTCTTTATACTTTTAGGTTTAACCATTAGTTTAATGTGAATAGTTAACACTGCATAAAACAAGGCGAGAAAAAATTAAGTCTGTTTTCATGTAGTAATGAAACCAACGAGCGAATGTTAAGTCATAATGACGCCAGCAAATTTAAACTAACTAAAAAAACCTTTTCTTTAAAGCAAAAGATTGAGCGTGGCACGCACTGGAAAACCAGAGAATAATTTTGAATAATTAATTTCAGTAAATTCATCAAACTAAACATTTAGAAATGCTGGGGAGTTTTCACAAAAGAAAAACTATCGGCCTAAAAGATAGGTTGTTAAAAAGCCATTGTCTGGATATTTTTTTTTATCCTGCAGAATTTCCCAACAAAATAACTCTTGCTGCAAAAATAACTCAGACAGGATACCAAGAAACTATTAATGACAGAGAAAAAAACGGGAAATAAGAGTTTTCTACGCAAAAGCCCTTGTTTGCCGCGGGCCCTTGGTATTAAGCAACTAATCAGGAAGAAAAGAAAAAATCTAACCATAGGTTTCCTTTGTTATAGATCGCTACAACTAATATTTAGTTGGTTTTTTTTATTACCTTGCACGTGTCAAGCTAAGAAGATTAATTTCTTTGTAAATGAATAAAAAGTTTTACAATTTAAACTTCTTTTCGGGCTGTTTTATGTTCACAAAAACGGAATATTTTTGTATTAAAAAAAGAATTCATGTGTTGTTTCGTAAAATTGCATTGTTGATTGTTTATTTAACTTAAGTTTAAAAACAAGGCAGTTAATTGCTGTTTAAAAAACGATGTTATGATAAAATTTAAGCTTGTACTACGTATACATTAAACGTTTCAGCTTGTATGTATTATTTATGAGATGTTTTATGCAATGTATAATCAATCTTACATAAATAAGCCCAGTTATGCCAACTTTTTAAGCAGTCTGTTAGGAGCACTCAAATAAGACTTAAATAGGCATGTAAAAAACTTTTTAACAAATTTTAGACCTAAAAACTTATACATTATCCAAATAGTACAATCAAACTGTGAAAATCATATACTATATAAAATTACCATAAAATATATTTTATCAGTCCCAATCTTAATGCTTAAACCTATATGTAAATATCTTATGCTTAAAGCATATTACATTTGGGACTTATGTAAATAATGTAAACCTAGAACTCAATTGTACAAGTAACGTATAAAGTACCCAATTTTTCACAAAAGTAAGTTTTTTTTGTAGTTCGTTTAATTCCATTTTTAGGAAATATTTAATGCACTTACATTTGAGGAAAATGTTTTATTAATCTTCAAAGAACATTAGTTCATAACCAATAAAAAACAATATTTTCATAAATTTGTTTAGATATTTCAAAAGTACTTCTGAATTTATTACATTACTTTATACTTTTTTTATATGCATCTATGGGTTTTTTTTATGTTTAATAAGAAGCCTTTCCATTATTCAACTCGTATAAAATTTCATCACACGATTCACATTTTTCATCCTAGAAAAAGAAATCACAATCAAAAATATTTCCTCTCAAAGCCAAAACCTGTTAAGAGATAAAGAAAGAGCGCTTTAATGATATTTTCATAAAGATCTTAAAGACAGAAACCTCTATCATCTTCCATAAAAAAAATGCTTCTGTGTCTCCCCCAAAAATTCAACACTTTCTCACCAATCCGTGTAAATACCCCCAAGGAATAAGTGTTTGTATAAAAGAACGCAACCGGAGAACATCCAAGAACAAGGCCCTTGTTTCAATCGGGCATTCAAAGGGAGACTGACTAAAAGGGTTTTTCTTGGCAAGGTTTCCGATTTCTTACTGTGACGTCAGAGGTGACGTTGTAAGGGTCCAGATGGTTGGGCCATGGTGACACAATTTAGTGTCTTCTTTGGATGAGAGATGTGATCTTACTCTAGAAAAATATTGGACGTGCTGCCATTAACTGGGATGTAATTATTGGGAAATTATGTAACGAGTGAAGTTTAGTTAATTAGGGATGAGTCTCGCATTATTAGAGAGATAAGTGTCATGTGACTTGGTCACCTGATTCTGATGGGTTCGTTTTTTATGTTCTGTTAAGATGCTGGATTTTTAATTGTGTGGATTAATTATAATTAAATCATAACGTTATTATTATTCTTTTTTTTTGGGCAGGTTTTAAATCAGTTGAAAAAAGTACGAGATTATTTCATACCTAAAAGACTTATTCTATGAATTCTTAAATTGATTGTATTAAAAGTTAGTAAATTCTAAAACTTATGTATTTTTTTAAATGTCAGCAGTCATTTTTATAGAATCTGTATGTGCAAATTGTCCATTTCTCACTCAATAAAAAAATTTCTTCAGAAAATGTCGCTACCAATAAGAAGAACTACGATATAAGAGTTCTGGTAGCAAAACATAATGTAAAACAATGTCATTATTTTAAATTATCAGTTCTCAGAAAATCAAATGGGCTTGAAATTAAGCACGGTTAAATAAAATCCTAATGCCCCTGACCTTTTTTAACGCATTCAACCAAAAATCATTGTTTCAGGATTCTTTTCTGATGCAGATTTCCATGTACTATTCTTTCCTTTCTTTCTTTTTCCTTCCTCACCAACAATCCTTCTTTCCATATATATTAAAATTAAGGGGCAATTTTTTCCGGACACGGGGGAAAAGGAACTTTTGATTAATTCATAACCCTAAAAAACTCGATAAGTTTTGTGTAATGCGGGTTACGAAAAAAACTTAAGAACGAAAGAATGGCTTTCGCGTGCCGGAAAAATAGTCAAAGATCGTGAGCGGAGACGGAAAAAACGGAATAAATTCGGGAAAAATCTGCGGAATTCACTTTTATATGGGTTCCGAATTTTATTGTTTGCTACATCTAATTACTTTTCTGAATGGGGTAGCTCCCTTCTCACAATGCTTAATGAGAATGCAGTGAATTCTTAATTAAAAGATTTTTCCTTCCAATCCAATCAAGTATTCCGAAAGGCCTTCCGTGCGCGCTGTTCCGGCAACTAGTCGAGATAAAATGGCGGAAGATAATGTGTTTCGTTGTTGGCCATAGCTTTTTTTTCTCTCTCCTAAGTTTAGTTGTTAGAGGTCTGGGCTAATTCCGCGCCGAAAAGTGGCAGCAAAGCTGTCATCGCTTTCTGTCACCGAGTCCGTGAAAAATGGATGTTTTTGTAAATCGTTCATGCGAGGGTTAAGAACTGGAATGATTAATAAGGGCATTGGTGAGTTTTTAATTTTGTTTCGACAGATCGTCAACTGGAAGTGTTGAAGGAAATTGTATGAGGGAATGAATGATTGCAGCCGTGGTATAGGAAGGGTTTTTTTGGGAGGTGATAAATAAGTTCCGTGGGAAAAAAAAGCTTATATATGCGAATTAGTAGTATATGCCATGTGATCCTTTAATGTTTGGAGTAAATGAGATGTGACAAAATTTTCGAATAATTTATATTTTTAGGATCAAAACAGAGTTTTAACTTTTTAAATTGATGTTTTAAGGTTAGTTTCTTCCACATACTAGATATAGATATTATACTAGATATGCCATTTGCCCATGGACGAGCAATTGCTCCTTTGGGATAGCCAAATATCAATGTTTATTATTATTTTCTTGTGTGTATGATTTTTTATGTGACTTTTTGAAAATAAATTTGATTGATTGATTGATTGATTGAAAATGCAGTACTCATGATAGTTTCAGAATAATCCCACAAACAGTTATTATCGTATCTATAGGATTTTGGTTATAATGTTAGTTTTTGGTAAGCTACATGAATGAATCTTTTACCAGCGTAATGATTACTTTATTTTTAAGTTTAGGTAACATTTTAGATCTTAGTAAAAAGTTTATCCTAGCTCTATAGTAGCACATGATGACTTTGACAAATCATCGATATTACATTGGTTGATGCCATAATAATATTGGGTAATATCATGTACTATTAGGGATAAATATCCCTTGAGAAGGTTTAAAATATGTAACTTATGATCTGAAAGCTTCACACAGTTTTTCTCTAAATAAATTCCTCTTAAAAATAACAGTAAAGGGATGATTATTTAACCATAATAACTTTTACATAGGTTACTACAAAAATAAAATATTATTTTCAATTATAGAAGATTCTATCATTTTTTCTTTGCCAAACTCCACGTATTTGCATAGCATGTTATCTCGTTTATCCCTATTCAAACGATGAGTTTCCATGTTAACGGCTATGTAAAACATCGCACTGCACCCGCATCTCCGAGGTAAAAAAAAAACACAATAAAAAAATATCCCTTAGAGATTATCTTTGTTTTGAAATGAGGACCAAATGATAAGCTATCTGTTCTTTTAAAACAGAGAAAAAAAATACGCGCGCACTTAGAGAACAAACAAAAAACTACTTCTTACCGCCGTCTATGTTTGTATTCCTAGTACCGTTACTCTATCCCTTACATCTACCCTCTACTATATACCGGGAGCTTATTATTTTGTTTTTTATCTTGCCGCTGCACGTGATAAGAACCTTTGGGACAAAGAGGTCTTAAAATTTGCTCAACTTGCATCAGAGTTACATCTCTGTAAAGAAGGGAAATATTTCTATCGAAAAATTTCGAAAGTGGTTTGCTTAGTATGCTGTGTGCTTGAGAATGGAGGCTTTTGTTATTCAAGTCTGATGGATTTTAAAAGAACGTTAATTCAAAGGTATTTAGGCACTTTCTAATACAAAGTTGTAAACAATTTCTGAAAATAAGCTACTATATTTTTACCTTTGAAAGACTTGGTTCTTATAGAAAAATTTAATATAAACTTGTAAGATAAGGAAAATAAATAAATATATATTTTTAATCTTATTCGCGTTATCAATAATTCAAAATTTATAATAATCTATAAACCTTGTCTTATCCTTCTTTTTGTAAATTAAGAAATATGCAAAAATTTGATAATAAATGAAATTGCTTTTTATTGTC
Source organism: Tetragnatha montana (assembly GCA_963680715.1). NCBI lineage: Eukaryota > Metazoa > Arthropoda > Arachnida > Araneae > Tetragnathidae > Tetragnatha > Tetragnatha montana. Next base: position 19,799,281 of record OY796675.1, read on the forward strand.
TTTAGTTATATTATAAACACATTTTAAATTTGTTTTTTAACTTTACAGGATTTGACCCAGGATTACAATACCACTTCTCTCTAATGGGGGTGCTTAGCGCCCCTTTGTGACAAAAATAAGATCTGATCCATGAGAACTGAAGCCCAGCGTTTGGTGAGTAACTACAAAATTCTTTTATCTTTTTCTATTAATAAAAGCTTTGGTTAGTTTTTTAACCTTTTTAACGATGTAACATCAAAAAATCTTTAGAGTGTCACACACACTGTTAATTGAATTTTGAATCTTTAGAGCATCACACGCTGTTAATTGAAGTTTGCATCTTTAATTGTAATACGTGCCAATAAATGAAGTAATCGCCTAATAAACCTATTTTAATGCAATACAAAAACTGTTTCATACATTTTTAATTAGGGTTTATTATGTATAGATCTTTCAAGACGTATTTATGGATCATAGTTAGTTAAGGAAAACTTAAAGAGAGTTTAAGCCCAAGATACGCAAAAAAGCGTTTTTACATTACCAAATTTGTTCTTTTCTTCAAAGTGTCAGACTTTGTGAAGTGAGTTGAGCTTTTATCGATACCCTTACTTGAGAATAGCCTAGTAAATTAATTCTGAATACTTTCTCTTCTCTCCTTGGAAAAAATACCGTGTTTTGAGAGTATTCTAAAATATAATTCCCTACCATTGTGCAATAAGTAATCAAGAGTGGTATATTTTTTTTTTTATTTTACCATCTTTCTATTTCTGCAATAAGGATACTTTCATCAGGAAAAATATCCACTTAACCCAAAGCAAAAAAAAAAAAATCAAGCCTACAAGTAACTAACTTAAAGATACAACCACGAAACTCAGCACCCTATTACTCTTAAATCATCTCCTTACCTAAATCTCACAATACATCCTCCATACCATATCGATAAACAACTCCATCTCTGGTCCCTTGCCACACGTGACGTGTTCCCCTCAAACACCACAAAACGAAACCCCGAGAGAGAGGGAGCATCAACACCCCTGAACACGCGACGTCGCGTGATCGGTTGACAGCCGCGATTTTTGCGATCTGTTGCACCCCCGGAGAGAGGGGGGAGGATGAGGCTTGATTAATTAAAATCGATTCCGGGAGACTTGACACTCGCATTACTCTCGCCGATTAAGAGGGGTTCCTCTTGTGGTTGTGTGTGCTTAATCAAGGAGGTAGAAAGGTGTTTTTTTTTAAAGAGGGGGTGGGTTGTCGGTTTCTGTTTGTTTCTCGATCCTTCTCCTCCCTGGGGGTGGTCTGTAAGTGAGTTGATTGGATTGAAGTGTTGGTTGACATGTAAGTTATGATGTTGGTGTTATAGTAAAATAGATGAAAATTGTTTGAGTTTAGTTTCATTATATTAAGAAATGTGGAGAGATGGAGTTATAGTGAAGAAAAAGAGTGATATGTTTATATAATAGAAACTACTTTCTTCCGTTCAGAGGCGGGAGTGTGGCCTATAAGGGTCTGTAAATTACAATAAATTCTGAAAATCAATGTAATTAATGTTGTTGAACTCCTTTCAATGTACGTATTTATCGTACGTGTACAAAGAAAGAATATGTTTCCGCTTAATGTAAATTCAATTGATATACCTTTATAAAATGTTACTTTCATTTATTTCAATTGGGATTTAATACTAAAAAAATAAACAATTCTACTGGTATAAGTATTACCCAAAAGTGCTTATCTGGACTGATTTTTTCTTTATGTGCTGCTCAGAAAAGTTAGAAGGTTTGACAACCCTGCTTTAAATTGAGTGATTTTCCCTAGAGCTTGAACTGAAACGTTAAACAAATAGGGCACCCAACTATTCTCTACATTTGCATGGGTCAACTACAAATGCTAAAATTTATTACATAAATTTGCTACTAAATTTATTTCCAACTGTCCCTTTCCTATCTTACACATTATACTGTACAACTTTATACTTCTCAGTTAACTGTTTACATAACTTAAGTCATGGTTTCGATTGTATACACATAAATACACTCTCTTTTACGGTTTTGAAAAAAAATAAACAGTGAACATTTTATACTGACAGGAAGTTCCTCTTCTTTTTCAAGGAAAAATTTAACTGTATATACGTAATAGGTATTTATGAAGTGAAAGTTATTTCAATCATGGTTACTTTTTTTATTTCATTACTACTTGCTGCATTAAATTCTTTAATTAAAAAAAAAACAAATATTTACAAATATTTGACTAGGGAAACAGTATTAAATTTCACAAATTGATGCAAAAATCGATACAAATGAGTTAAGAAACCTTGTTACTAATTAAACCTAACACTTCTTGATTCAATTCTTGGTTCCATTCTTTACTAAAAAGGAATACAAATTCACACCTCCCCCACACAGACGATATTCCTCTCTCTTTCTCTCATTCTAAAAAACAAAGGAGTAGGATCCTTTCTAATTTGCGCCGTTGATGAAATCCTTCTGATGCCACCTCGCTCAACTAAATTTCTACAATTGAATTAGCCTTCCCCCTCTGGATCAAAGAAACAGAGGGATGACTCTTGCCTCTGGGGCTCAGAGCGGGTGTATCTTGACTGGGGCGGAGATGGAAATTTGGCTGAGTAGAATTCGATTGTGAAGTGGTTCTTCTTTTGGAGTGAGAATGATTTTCTCATTTTTGGTTGCTATGTATCATTGTCTAGTTACTTTCAGACTCATTCTGATTGGTTAATTTAAATCCCGTGTTTGCTTAGCGTAGGATGTTTTGTTTTTATGAGGAGAAATCTTCGTAATCTTGTTCGTAAGGTAGGGTAACAAGCACTTGATTTGGAACATTTGAATTTTAACAATTGTTTCGGACTGTGTAATACTACCCGATTGTTAAGTAATAATTTTTTTTTTTATTTTTTATTTATTCCACAGCCAAACAGATAAAAATCCAATTACATGGCTGGTAATACAAAGTAAGAGATACACAAAAAACACTATAAAAGACACGCAAAAACACTATAAAAGATTTTAGGATAAAAAGGATTAGTTAGTTTAAATTCGACTGAGTTTAAAATATAAGTTCTTCCTCCATTTAATCATAAATGCCTTAATATCACCGCCTTAATAAACCTTAATTCATTATTCCCTCTTATGAGAAAATAATTCGATTTAAACAAATTCCAATTCTAAGCATTCCCTATTCAATTTGCATGGACTCCGTTTGTTTTCAAATCTACACAAAAGTGTTCTTTTTTTTAGTTTAATAAATATTAAACTAAATGCGCATTCAAAGGAAATAACTTTTAAAGATTTTTTAAACAAAAAGTTCTTCGTTTAAGTATTGTAAAATATTTCGCGCATTTTAATGATGTTTTTTAAATTGATAGATATGCTAACAAAATAATTCCCGTATTATTCCCGTTGTGTAAAAAGAACACAAAGTATGCCATTTCTAATTTAAAAGAGAATTAATGATATTTATTGCAAAATTCTATGACTAGAATTATTTACTTTCTATTGGTATTCTCTCGAGAAATGGGAAGAAAGTTTGACCATTTAAAAAAATCATCTCAAGTTTGTTTTAAGAATTGAAACTATATTTTCATAAAGTTCTTTTTTAAACAAGAACCTAACTTTAGGGCTCATAGGAATTGCATGCAAAAAATCATAAGTTGTACTGAAAGATAAATTTTTCAGCTGCTAACCAACATTTGTTCCAAAATAATTACCCACTGCAGTAAAACTATTCATTCACGAAAATACTAATTAACTGAAACCGCGTTTCTTCTGATTACAAAAATCTTCTTTGGCTCAAACGCGAAATCTGGCAACGGGGAAAGAAAAGTTCGCGTTTTGCACGGTGAATCGTTTGTCATCGAAATGTGCATCCGTAAACGAATTCGCCCAAGAACTCTTAACGAACGTTGGCTGTCACAAACGATTTTGCTCCCTAAAGTTTTGAAAAATGGTGTGGCAACGAAGCGGAGTTGTTGCACGGAAAGGGAGAAACGTTCGCCTTTAAAGACTGCAAATTAAATAAGAGCGGGAGTTCGTGCGTTGAGAGGGGATGTTCGTAAAGGGAATTTCCTCCCTTCGTTTATAAAATTGCTGTATTCTATCCCCTTGTTTTCCCGCATCCAGTTAGTATTCCTATTGTGTTCGAATTAAGGAACTTTTTGTTACGGCGAACACGTCTCCGAGACCTGTCTGAACAATATCTTTCAGGGGAAATGCGCTGCCACCGACAAATAATAACTTGTGAGAATCTTTTTTGGTTTTGTTGCTCGAATGGGAGCTTATTTCGCGAGTTTCGCATTCTGGTTGAATTCCTATTAATTGAAGGAAAAATATGCAGAATGCCTCTAAAATGCGCATTTTATGTTTCGAATTGACAATGGCGTTCGCAGTGCATAATCTTTGGAGATAATTTAATTCTGTCGGATCTTTTATAGGATTAGCGAAATTTGTTTTTCAATAGATCGCTCCCCTCTCTTTTCATGTATTTATCCATTCCAAAGGCGTTTTCAATTACCAATTCAGGTGGTTTTTGTTTGATATGGAATAATCAATTTATAAATTTACATAATTTGAAGTGTTTCTTTGAAATGCATTCTCTTTTCAATAAAAATAAACAGTTCCTTCCTGTAAACAAAATCCTACCTGTTGAGACTAACCAATTCAAAAGTACTTATCCTGTAAACTAGATGAAAAAACAATTTTTGAAGTACCTACAAAGAATTTTTTCTCTTTATCTATGTAAAATATATCCAGCTTATGTAAGAAAATACCCCCAATATTTCAGAAATTCAAACTTCTTTAAGTTTATGTATTGGTCATGTTAATGAGTAAAATAAAAGCCTTGTATTAAACCCAATTTTCTCATTTTGCAGGTGGATGATAGGGTAAGGTGGAGTAAAATAGATGTAGGGATTTGAACTGTTTATATTTATAAAATTTAATGTTTTCTGGCATGCGGATTTTTGTTAAGGCTCAATAAAAATCAGCATGCCAAAAAAAAATTAATTTTATAAATAATAATAATCCTATGTTAAAATCCCTATATCTAATTTACACCACTATATCCCTTTTACCCCACATGACCCTAGTTTTCAAATGTTTGATAGTGCTATGTTCCATTAAAATTATAAGACTCAATTGTGATTCTCATATTTTATGGATTTACAATTTATTAGTTGTTATAGGAAATCCTTAATTCACAAATTTAAATAAGACATGATATTAAAAACTAACATAGAACAGAAGTTGAACAAATTAGAGTATAGTTAAGTTTCATACATTAATTTTCCAATCACAATTATTTATATTGTGATTTATAATACTTCTTTTATTTATATCTTCTTGATTTATAATATACTTAAGATTTATAATCTCCTTGATACAGATTATGTAGGTGTAGGATATGATGCTTATAAATACAAAAATGAAAATTATACAAATGTGTTTCTTATTTTGTTATTTTGATTGCAAAAATATTTCATTCTTAATTCGTTTTTAAGGTAGGAATTTTTCTTTAGATATTGTTATAAAAATATCAGGGTTGGCTGATATGAATCATGATATATTATGATATTTAAAGGCTGATACATACCATGATATTTATCCATCTAATAACAAAATAAACAATCTTTATGCTGAAACCGCCAAAAGCTTATTTTTGAGAGTCTATCACAATTTAATGCATGTAATATTGTAAACCCTCAATTTAAAATATCATATTTATGAAACCTGATTAGATCTCAACAACATAAACAAATTAGCTTAGGAAGTAATGTATTTTAAAATAAGTTTTAATTTTTCTCTTTGGCACATTGCAGTAAACAATGTCTACAAGGTTTTTTTTACGAATCTTATTTTTCTATCATATTATTTTAAAGTTACCACATGGTTACCACAAATATTTTAATTTATTTTGTAATTGTTGCTACAATCATCATTTTAAAAAATTAAAGATAATTTAGATAAATTTAATATCTTTCAAATATGTTGTTCAATTTATCATATTACATTTAAGTTTAACTTTAACCGGCAAAAATATTTTCTTTATAACAGAAATAAAATTGATACATACATAAAGTTCTTGATCTTGATACATCGATATTTTCTCATTTTTTTCAAATGTGCTCTGGATGATTAAAATTTAATTAAGAATGTTTAGGTCTGTGTTAATGTGAATGTTAATGTCTTAGGTAAAAAACTAAATTTACTAATTCACAAATTTGAACTAATATTAACTTTTAAGAAACAGTATTTTTATAGATTAAATACAAAAATATCGGATAAATATCACATCCGATTAAATCAAATATATCCAATATGTTGATATTTTATGTATAAAAATCCTGATATATTAACCTAATCTGAAAAATATGCATTAGTCTCTATTATGTTTATGCCTTGATTACACCCTACAAAATTTTTAGAAGATACGTTAGAGTTGGAACACTAACGAAAAACAAGAGACATGCAATCTGAATTTTATTCTCTCCTGTACACTTTGTTTTCCTATGGCGTGTGCATGCTGAAATATTCATTTTCTTCCAGAGAGCACTCCGAACTCGTATTTTGATGAGGTTCCGTCCGCCCACAAGATGGCGCTTCGTACGAGACCTGCTGCTCTTAGTTCTCCTCTTTACCTGCCTTACCTGTTATCTCAGCTACGTACGGACATTTCTGCAGAATATAGTGCCCACAGGTAAGACAAAAAGTTACGAACTACACTTATTCATCAAAAGGGATATAATTATTTACGACTCTGTATAAACTGGATTTCCACGCTTTATTACTTTTATCAGTAATCCTAGCAGGAATATTATAATACTACTGCTCTATGCGTATCCCTAATCCAAACTCTCATTACCATAACCATTATCATAAGGACTATACTAAATATGTATTGCATACGCCACACTTAGTGGACGTTTGGCTCCAACTCTACATCATAAAGCCCTCTACAGAACAATAGAACTGATTATTATAACTAGTTTAATGACGTCTGTATAATAAAATGTAATAAAATATTATGATGTTATACTCAAGCATCCCCACACAACTACTATATCTGAATCAATTTAAATTCTTCGAAAGATTCCCTAATCTTAATGACCGGTGTTTAAGATGTTTATGAAAATGATAAGGAGGTTCTCTAAAGCAGTTTGAATAATTAATTGTGCAGTAGAAAACTACTTCGACGACAATAAATACTTTGTTAACAGAAAAATTCATTTATAAACGTATTCTCAAATACTATGCAAATCCTACATCCATATGTATTTTAAGGAAGGAAAGACTACCTAATATTGGACATTCCAGATTGTATGATAAATGGTATAATAGAAATTTCTGTTGTATCTGAAAAAATAATTGATAAAAAAGTTGTTCAGACATCATCCTTTTCATCCCGTTTTAATTATGAAATTAAAATTAAAGTACCTAACTATATAAACTTTACCATACAACATTAAGTCGTTGTTGAAGGGGGCACTCACAGAAGGACCTGAATAACCCACTTTTAGATCCCCTCTTTGATACCCATCAGCGAACCCCAATATAGAGTCACTTACAGCATTCAAGACTTTGACAGGCTATTTTTGAACTGCGAAGTCTTTTTCCTTGAACCAAAGTTTCTTGTGTCTTATCTGGTAAATTTATTTAGCGTTCTTTGTGTAGTTTTGGTTGCTAAGTAACAAGAAAACGAGTTTTACTATATTTGCTACGTTGTGTAGTATTTTTAACTAAAAATAAACTCCCGGATGAAGCAAGTGTGTTTTCGTTTTATTTTCTGATCAGGATTTCATTTAAAGGGAACTTGAAAGTGCATCTATCTGTTCTGCATTTTTACAAACAATTTATTGCCTAAATCCTGGATCTTTTTGAGCTACTCTCAAAACAGAAAAACGCTTCTTTCAATAAATGTTTACTGTACTTGTCAGTGGCGGCTGGTGGGTACTTCAAAAGGGGGTTCATAAGTAAATTTTGAAACTATAAAATTAAGTAAAAATATCACAGTTAGAACAGAAGAGAGGGTGTAAGCTCATCCTGAATAAGGTACTACAAGTTGGAATAGATTTTTATTAGTTTTTCATTTATGTTATTATTGACTTAGTTCGTTTTTATTGGGGGTTCACGTGCTCATGTGCTCCCCTATGGACGAGCCGCCTCTGGTACTTGTTAACAGAGCTAGCTTAATAAAAAGCCAGATTCTGTTGTGCCCTGCTAAAATCCATTCAATAAGTTATTTACGTAATTAGTTTGAGAAACCATAATCGGTTATATTTTTTTGCCACAAATGCTATAAACTAGTTGATATAAAATAAAACGACTGCAATCATGCTCCGTAGAGATAGATGTGTGTTCGCAGCCGTGCATCGATTGGGAGCGAGAGCGGCTTTAAAAAGCTTCCGGGATCTGCGCTAATTCCTCTCTGATCGTTCCGTCGATACTCCAGGTGCGGTCGGTCCCATCGTTACGGTACCTCTACTGCAGGTGGCTTGTCAGCTCCTCCTCAGACCCATCAAACACCAAGGCTGAAGAGGGGAATCGGCAATTTAAATTGCGTTCATTTAACGTTGTTTGCATCTTCTATGTGTTATTCTTGTTGACTGATCCAATCTTTTCGCTTTTGCTTCCATTTCTTTTCCAAAACTCGTGTTAGACTATTCTTGTGAGTTAGTGTACACGGCAGGTCGTATGCTGTGCCCTATCAATAGTGTTCGGCAACTAGTGGGCAAAAAATAGTTAACTACCAACTACTAACTAGTCTGGGAAATTGTAGTTTTAACTAGTAGTTAACTATTTTTTCCTGGGACTAGTTGCAACTAGTAGTTAACTATTTCCCAAAGTAGTTAACTACTAGTTAACTAGTCTATTTAATTTCATAACCTACTTTTTGGCAAAATTCTAATACATCTTTCTAATCTATATCACAAAAAAAGTTTATACTTCGCGCAAAAATGGTCTTATGGTATTTGAGTACTCTACTTTTGATAAAAAATTTAAATATCTCTTTAAATTTTAAATAATTTTTTTTGAAGTAGTTGAAAATTTGAAAGTAGTTTTAACTAGTAGTTAATTAAAAAAGTAGTTAAACTAATAGTTGAACTACTTTAAACTAAAAGTAGTTAAACTACTAGTTGATCAGTAGTTAACTACTAGTTGCAACTAGTTCTAGTTAACTAGTGCCGAACACTACCTATCAATAAGTTATAATTGCAGCCTTGTTTTAAGATCGTGCTTTTCCACTTCTGCTATTGTTAGTGGTTTGCTCCTACCCTTTTACAATATATCTATATAACTCCATGCTTCCTTTTTCAAAACTCGCGTTCCACTATAGATGTGAATTTTGTGTTGTTTATTTCATGTGTCTTACTTATCATTAAGTTTTTTATCACTGCCTTAATAAATTAATGCTGTTCAAAGTTCGTTTTTTCCGCTTTCTTCTTGAAGAAAACTTTCCCCTTTACACGCAAAATCAGTTACTCAAGAAAGTGAGGAAAGCATGATGTGCGAAGCTATAGATATGTTACGGGCATTGTGATAAATCCGGGTATTATTAATAATGCCCGGGCAATGTGATAAATTCAGTGGAATTTATGAATGAAATTGATCACTTTGCCCGCCTCCACTTCGGGCATTATTATAATGCCCGATTAATCACTTTGCCCTTAACAGATATACTACTATGTCAGAAACTCTATGTCAGCTACATGAATGAATTTGACCATCGATAATTGTTGATAATTTATTTACTCTAATAACGTATCTCAGAACGTGTATAACCGAACATATCACTGTTTGGTTGTCATTTATGTTACTTAAAAAAGTAGAAAATTATTCATATTTTAAATTGTATTCCTTAATTAACTCAACAGTCTTGCACCGTCTGACCAGAAGAATTTTATTTCTTAATAAGAACTTCTACAAAGTAAAAATATGTATTTTTATAAATAGGTTAAATTTGGATGTAGCGAGTCATGTAGCGAATAGTCAGTAAAATGACTACTTTCTCTTATGCAGTTTGAAAACCTTTAACAGTAGTCAATGTATCCTAGTGTCCCTTTCAGCTGTTTTGATTTGTCGCTTAAGGAGTGATTTAACTAGTCTGCTTAGAGAAGATCTCGGCGTTCAGTCTGGCTCTTTGTGAGACTTAATTGAACAGAAATCCTCCCTTAAGCAACGATTTTGACTTGCAAATTGACTTCGTGGCAGTGAACACTCGGTTCTGAGTTAACGTCATCGTAATCCGAAACCGATGGATATATCCGTCCAGTAAATCACTGAATTGTGTTATGGACTAGCAACATTCTGGTTCATTGAACTAGCTAAGCAAACACCCATTCGTCATGGAAGTATTTATTTGTTTTATACGGTGATTTAATGAATTCCGGCAAAGGAATAATCGACCAGGTTTATTGACCTCAATAAATATAGAATGAGGTGTGCTTATCAGTGACTCTTTTCTTTTATTTCTATCCTAAATTTTTTAAAGATGAAATTTTTTTGACGTTGGAACGAGGTATGAATTGAAGTTCTAATTTTAAATGTTTGAATTACCTCATTGAAATTTTTGAACTGGCAAGGTTACTTCTATTAGACTCTCAACTGTTTTAAATTGCAAGGGAAGATAATTCTTGATATGAAATAAGAATCTGCGTGGTAATGTTTTATTTTTTATTTAAGAGAGACAACTGTGGCATTAGTACTGAAATATTATATCTAGAAAAATTAAAACTTCACGAGGAAAAAAATTATAATGTGTCTAAGACCTAACTCGATCAAACTATTTTTAACATTGACTGGGTCTATTTTCTTCTAGACTTTTAGCATTAACGCCTAAATTGTACACGAGCACTACATTCATCTCAAAAGACTGAGAGAAGTTCCATAAAATTCTTTAAATCTTGAATGAAACATTTCGAAAAAAAAACCTTCACAATCACTAAACTTAGTCACAAATAGCGAAACTGAACTGCGTGATGACAAAAATCGGTAACTGAGTTATTTTAAAACCGAACAATCGTTCACAACATGCACTTTCACATCGAAATCCCATAAGTAAACATTTGGACTCCACTTTATACGACTCCTTAACCAAAACAAAAACTTTCATTACCCCTCCCAGCACGCATTCACTGACCGACAGCTTGCAGTAAAAAAAAATCACCGCAACTCGGACACTCGGAAAATAACAACAACAACAGTACATACACATTAACGTAATAACCAAGAAGAGAGCGCAGAACTCAGTCTGTGGATCTTTGGTCCATTAGTTAAATAAGACCGCGAGAGCTTACTAGAATGCCCCGTCCAAAACAAACACACTGCCAGAGCTTAGTGTGTGAATAGTAATGGCTATTTTTTTCTCTTTCTCTCGGCGCTTGCCCTGGCGAATTTGCATAGCTAATGAACGCTTGAATTATGACTTGGTGAAAGGAAGGCTCCCGGGAAATGACGGGAGAACGCTTAAATTTCACTCTGGAGCAGGGATTAGACCCTCATTAGAGCTCGCCGTTCATAATCCGTTAATTTTCTAGCCGGTTTCGAAGGAGTTTTGGAAAGATCCCAAGACATTTCGGGGATCTATGGGTGTAAGGGATCAGTCGAAGCGCCGTTTCGCAGTGATGTAGGTTCGGTTATTCTTTTGCGCCTTGTTGTGTGGAGTCGACGAACTGATTGGTTGCAGAGTGTGAAAGCAGTGGATTGATTTTTGTGGATGGAAATTTTGGTAGTTGTTTGGGGTTTTGTTCTGGGAACTGTAATGTTTGATGCTAATGATAAAATGTTTAATTTTTCCTCCCGCTAACTGTGGTTTATTGTGAAATTATTGCAGTGTAATTTTATGTTGTTTTGAAAGAAAATGCTATCACACTTGATGTTACAATAGAAAATTTTATTAAATAAATATTGTTTAAAATGTTTATATCTTTTGAGATACTAACTGGGAGAAATCTGGAAAAAATCGAATTTTAAAAAGTTATAAGAAATGTCAATTATTTTTATTATTATTATATTGTTTTTGTTTCAGACAAGATAATCTTTAAAATACGTTCAAAAATATTTTGCCTAAAATTTTTTACCGAAAAATCTGGAAGGTAACAGTTTTATCTTTATCTTTTCTTGTTAAGATACCTGTTAGAAATAAACAAGTGACTAACAGAAAGCAAGCACTAAGCACTAATTATAAGTCCGATAACTTAAAATTGAAACCTTACACACAAAATTTTAACCAAATGATTAGTTAAAATTACTAGCCAAAGGTCAAATTTAAATTTTAAGGTTTTATGTAATTTTGAATTTGAAAACATGATAGGTACGTATCTGTATTCGAAAATTAATTACACGGAAAGACCCGAAAAAATCTTGTCCTCTTCTCCGAAAACCAAGTATTCCCAAGTCTCTCTGCTTAGTTTTGATTAACTATGAGTAGGTATACTACATAGTACTGAGGTACTTGAATATTCAGTATACTCTGTTATAGTATTATTCATTACCTCAAAAGTGCCTCATAGTAATTGGCTTACATTGGAATTACTTTTATAAAGACCGGCGTATATTCAGTGAAAGTTTTATTTTTAAAGAAACAATTTTAATTTATAATTACAACAGCCTCACTTAGTCTATTAACCATTTAAGGGGATGCAGTTTTAGAAGTTTTTAATTAAATATGTGTTTAGATTGTGTATGATGAATAGTCTTTCAATATGAAACTATTTCTCTTTAAAAGTAATTTTTTTTTTCATTTACACCGAAATACAAGGATTTCCTTTCAAAATAAAATCACAAACATAACATCTTTTGCGAGTTCAATTTCTGTAAATTTATGAAAACATGAAATATTTATTTGAAGTACTGATAAAAAACATACTGAAAATGAATAAGATACCTAGTACTTGGACTATGAGTTACTTGTCTTGAATATCGATATTCATAAATGCACAGAAGTATTCAAGCTCATCCTAAGTACTTTTACTATTTTCAAACAAGCAAAGTTAAATAGTTCCTCAATAACCTCTTGTTTAAAATGTGTTTTAGTTATAATATTAATTGTTAAATAAATTTTTAGCTAGGGATAATTTATGAAAATTTTAATTTGTTTGTAAATCACAAATTTTTGCAATGGTACTCTCTTACAATTACCTATTTTGTACTAAAAGATATGATTTTCGTAAGAAAAAATGGACAATTGCAGTCAATTAAAACCTCCAGAAAACATTTTAATATACATTTTAAAGTGCTAATTTTTGAGTTATTTTTAATTAAAAAGACCTTCGTGTCGGTCTGAGCTGAAACAGATTGTGACGTCACGCGTACCTTGTTTACAATAATTTCTCTTTGAAAACTATTGCGTTCTAATTTTTTGTTTGTTTTCACTAGTTTTCACAACGAATGTGTTTCTATGGGAATGACGTTTCTCTCATTTCCGAGAGGCACGTTTTTCTGTTATAAATTATCTCAAAATTAAGAAAATTTTTATGAGAAAACCCAAGCATATTTTCGGATTCAGGAGAAAATTTTCAATAAGCTAAAATTGAAAACTTTGAATTTTAAGAACTGCTGCTGCAATTCTCCATTGAAATAATATCTTTACCAGTATTTGAATTTAACCGCGATGGTAGCTTGCTCCAGCTACTGATTATCTTCAACCCGCTGATTAAATTTCCACTTAACTTTAAAAATTATAATCTTTACCCGGCAATCGAAGCTTATCATTTCCTATGCTTCGTTAGATGAAAGAAAACAGATATGTTCCTCGTAATTATGCCTAATAAGGAAAGTTCTTAAAGCGTAGTATACTTAATCTAGGTTTTAACAAAACATTGACTGACGCTCGAATATTTAAAGTGCATAGGTACACGAATATTTAAATATAACCCCGTTAGCAGATTAAGAACAAATTTGAAGTGAAATGTTTAAGTATTTTCGCTTTGTTTAAATCAACATTTTTGATGCTGTGCTAACACAGTGAAACATTTTGAAATATTTAATCTGTATTTTATTTGTACTCAGGAAGTAAACATTTAAATTAACTCATTTCGTTGATTTTGAGTAACCAATTATTTTCTCATCTAAAGGTTTCATGTAAGAGGCATTTTAGAGATCTTTTGCTATGAACTTTTAGACTCTCTCAAATAAATATAGAAGAAAGATTATTTTAAAATTTTATATTTTGTTCTCTTTGTTTTGCTTTCTGTTCTTTGAAATGTAAGAGGTGAATTACTGGAGAGTACTGAATTTAAGTTATTTAACGGTTATAAAATATTAAATAAGATTACATAAAATTTTAAAAAGTGTTGGATTTTTTTTACTATATCTATACCATTACCATACTAAGTTTTTATTTACACTATATCTGGTCATCAACTGCAACTCTCCACTTCTAACAATGCTACCTGCCACCAATAATGACGAATGTGAACTCATCTCAGAATCGACTCCTCTCATTCACCTCTGAGTGAGTCGCATCGTAACCGACTCCATCCAAAACCGCTTCAACCATACATCACACACTGGCCGTCTCTCGTGGGCTGGAAAACACGGTTCCCGGGAACAACCATATTAATGAATTGCTAAAGGGGGGAGGGGGGTAGACCAGCAATCTCTCCCGAACACTAATGTCGGGTCCCCAGAGCGACATCCCTCGCCGGACCGTTGACATCGCTGCCGTGACGGCGGCCTGGAAAAATGCCAGACCGGGATGGATGGATGGAGCACCGGTTATATTATTATTGGAAAATAATTGCCGCTGCCCGCCGATGAATTACGCGATAATTGGGGAGATAGCGTCGAGTGGAGGGCGGTCGAGGTTAGTTTAGGTGGGTGTTGTGTAGATGCAGCTTATTGGGTTGTGTTTGTTTTTTGGGGGTGAACTAAGGTTATGTTATGTGTTTAAGACTTTAAGAGCGGTGAATTTTTAGGTCTATTTTATTAACCCTTTTTATGTCTCATGTCCATTTTGGATGACCTTACATTAGATAAGCATTTTATAATAGTTGTAACTCACTCTCTGATTATTAAATCGGACATCTAGACACATAAGGTCAGAGAAGCTATAAATCTTGAGTGACGTGCACAGACTACTATTTAGCGTCATAATCGCTTTTTGGACAACAGCGCAACTCCAGTCTACGCAAGATTTCAGACTGGAGTTGCGCTGTTGCCCAAAAAGCAATGATGTCGCGACATAGTTGTCTGAATGTCACTCAAGATTTCGAGCTTCTCTGGCCTTATGTGTCTAGATGGTCATGCCTCTACTAAGGTGTAGGAACACGTATGTATGGCCTCACTGAAACCTCATTTGTTGAGCATTTCAACAATATTTTTTCTAGTAGAGTAAATATTCAAGTATACTGCGGTTTTTTTTAAATATTTGTAGTGAGAGGGTTTCCTTACTGGCTCTTAAGTTAAATAACAGTATTTTGTAACTTACTTCCCCAACTACTCGTCAAAATAAATCAAAAAAATCTTGATATTATTGATTATTCAAAACTTTGAATGCTAAAGGGGATTTTATCTAATTTTATTGATATGATAAAAATCCAATTTCAAAACATAAATATGGAGAAACCAGCCTTCCAGCTTTAAAACAGACGAATTTTTACCAACTTTACTAACAGCAGTCTAAACATCTCATGTTGCCTCTAAACCCTTAAATTATTCAAATTTTAAGCCTATTGCTGCTTTTAATATTTAAACTCCAATACTTCATGCGCAGGATCTATTTAAATTTACAGTCACGCATTACTCTAAACTAAAACATAAAGCGCCACTTAATTTTTACCCCTGTTCTTAACTCTTCAACAAAGTCATCTTGTCCGTTCGATATCGACATGATCAATCCCTTTCAGCTCCTAATGCATTCATTATTCCGGACGCGCAACATTCTTTTCCCGGATCTGGCAACAGTGACGAATCCCCCATAATGCACTTCGGCACAGGGCTTGACCCGCATACATTTATATACCCGTTCCCCATCAGGCTTTTGATCATGGTTCTATTTTTATCAAAAAATCATCAATATTCTTTGTGATCATAAAAATTCTCCCGCGTTCCTGTAAATGGATATTCCACCGACGGCGCGCGTGAGGCGCATTCTCGGGGCTTTTTCGAAAAAAGAAAAAAAAAGAAGAAGAAGACTCGGGAAATCAATACGGGAGAATAGTTATGTGGTAGTAATAAGAAGTCCGCTTATTAATGCCCTCTTATTGTACCAGAAGAGGACTTCATTTGCAATTCTAATGAGGCCCTTTGATGCAGGTTTCAGGTGAGAAGTGGTGTACGTCCTCTGGGTAGTGGTTCGTTCCTCTCGGCAAACAATCGTAATTAATAGATTGTGTAATTTCTTTGGGTATTTCTTTTTGCTTTGCTATGTAACTGTTTGGATTGGGTGTTTTGAAAAATGGCCTTTCTTGACGTTATATTTAGCTTTTGCGCAAGTTTCTTGGGAGCATGAATTAATTCTGTGTTTCATATAACTGTTTTCTTAATACAGCGAGTAAATCATAGCAGTCTTTAACTTTATTATTGTTGCAAGCAAATTTTCAAATCTCTGCATTCAATTCATTAATATATAGTTTTATGACTGATAGAGAAAGGTGTTCTAAAAAAATATGAAGATTTACTCCATCTCTCCTTAAACTTCAATTTACAAAATACAAAGTTGCGCCAAATCCTACAAAATACAAAGAAAGAATTCACTGTAAAATTGCTTATTTTTAACATAAAAATAGTAATTCTGCATGAATAATATACCTATACATTTAAAAAAAAAACTTTTTAGTCACTTTACTTGTATTTAATTTTGAGTAATTACATCATTACCTTAATAAAATGAGAAAAATACCTCTGCTTCCTCCAATTTTATACCACATACATACTTGCCAACTCTCCGGATTTTAGCGGGAGACTCCGGATTTTCGCTCTCTCCTCCCGCCCTCCGGATTTTCCCCGAAAATCTCCCGCTTTCTCGGTTTTCTCCCTCTTTTTTTCGGAATTCCTGGTTTTTTCGAAATATGCATAAGGAAAATGCGAAATGTGTGGAAAATAACCAAAAGATTTTTGTAATACGGAATGATCAGACGGTAAGTAATGCTGAATGCCTTTTTACAGCATTCTTATATTGGAGCATAATTTACCGATCAGTGTGGAGGACCATTCCGGAGCTCTCTTCAGAAAAATGTTCCCGGATAGTGCGATTGCAAAAACGTATGGTTGTATGGTTTTAAAACGGTTAAATTTTTATTTTGAGCACATATTATCTCTTTATAATTGGTTTGCGATGGGCTATACATCGATAAAAATTTCTCCTGATTTCTATGGAAAATCTCCTGATTTTTGACTTTCAGAGGTTGGCAAGTCTGCACATAAAACTAGACCTTCTTTTGAATGGGAAATTGACATCCACAATACATTTTCTTTTCAATTCATCAATTTTTAAGATAAACTCCAAAAATTATCCGCACTATAACCTTATTATCTAAGATCCCAATCTCTGCTCACAAGCATAAAAAACACCACCACAAACCCTAACATCAAGCATATGTTACACACCAGCACCCACACTATTCTCCCGATCCTTTACAAAACCTCACCACACTTTACTGCTAAATGCTAAAATATTTCCAAGAGATACCCTCTCAATAAACAGTCATAATACTCCACTGCAACTCCACCATCCCATCTTACACCCAACAAGCACTAATGCCCACTCCGTACACCGACACTTGGGGTAAAAGCCCTGGACGTAAAGCAGGGCAGTAAATCTATGGCTTTATCCCAATCCTGTCCCATAAACGTCTCACCTTTTTGAGCCTCGGACAGGGTTCTTTCCTTTTTATAGGGACCGTTAGGGCTCCGGAAAATGCCCGGAGATTTGTAGCCTTGTAAATATCCGTTTATGCATGGTGGCGCGTGACCCTAAAAGCCCGGGTACGCTTACTCTATTTGTCCTGCCCCTTCATAAATAGCGGCTACCTGGCTGGCTGTAAAAAATGTCCGATATCCGATGCGCTTTTTGCGTGATTGGGATAACGCTGTGTAAAGGTTGTTGTGCAAAGCTATCATAGCTAGTATGTAGTACTAGTTTTAATGTTTCTTCGTGGTAATAAAACATAGGTTGTATAGCTTCGATTTAGTCTTTCGTTTGATTAAATCAAATTTCAATATTCGGAATTCATAAAATCTTGTAGATTAAAAAGATGATGGAGAAATTAAAATTAAAATTTTTTTAGACTACAGCATGGTTTTACTTCATAGAATGGAACTAACCTGATGATACCATCAGGTTAGTTCCATAAGACAATACTTTACTGGAATTTATCCAGGGATCTGTCCAGACTTTTTGAGAAGGGTCCTGTTTTTGTAAAAAATGTGAAAAAATCTACTCATAACTTTGTGAATTTTAATTTAGCGTTAATTTAGTTTTTTTTTCAACTAGGATCCTGTTTTTGTGAATTTGTTAAAATAGGGTCCCATATTTGTAGTTTTTAAGCCAAATTATTGTGAAGGGGCCGAAAACGAACCCAAATTTTTTCTAAAAGACTAACAGTTTAGGATCAATATTTTACTAAACGAAAGTTAAGGATTCTTGGAAAATGATGAATCAAATGATTGAAATTAAACCAGGTATTTATTATTTCAAGTTTATATAACTTTTCAAATACTCATGTTCAGAAGCTATTACTCTTGTATTACCTCACAATAATCCACATGATTCCAAAATACTTCCCAATATTCTTTGTCTTTAATTTTTTCTCCTTAAATACAACAATCAGCCTGAATAAGGCCTTTTCAAAATTTGTAATTTTATTAAAAACTGTTATAATTCACATGTAGACCCCAAATCACCATTCATTAGAAAGGGTTTTAAACATTCCATTCCTATAAGCACTTCACTTGACATGAAATGGTCATTATCATCCATTTCTCGAACCCTGACAGACAACCGTCTCTATTGCTGGAAGCCATCAAACCTCAAGAAATCAATCAACTCCATTTTGAAGCACGTTACATCATGAGACTCCTTACAGTTATTAAATGCTCTGTGAAGCACAACCAAGCCCCATTTGATTGCATCAAAGTGATCATCATGGCAAAAAAAACTTCACCCTTGCACTCCATTCTCTTGTCTCAGCGGCTGGATAGTCATTGTTTCGACAACTTTCATCAGAGTTGTAGTCGTGGGATAGTTTCGGTTTATGAGAATTGCGGTCGTGTTGGCTTCGATGAATGAAGGTGGATATATGAAATGAATTTATTTAAGTTTTGTACGGTGTGAACGAACGAGAATTATTACTTTTCAATGCAAAAGCCTTTAATGTTGTAAAAGTAATGTTTAATGTTGATTGAAGTAAGTTGTATACAAAACGTAATACAAAAGACATTTTATAATATGCATAAGAAACATAATAAATAAGAAATTTCACAACAATACTTTAGAAATATAATTACATAAAAGAAGGTTCTAGTGAAAATAAAAGATTGTATTCTGCTGAATAAAAAATCAAAACATAAAGTTCAATATCATTGGATGAGTTTGAGGATAAAAAAAAACATCACCTAGAACTAAAAGTATTGAATTAAAGGCTACAACTGAAAAAACGTATGTAATGTTATATGAAATATTCCTTACATGCTTTTAAAAAAATATTATGATACATTAAAGTAATTAACTACTGATTGTAAAATGTTTTGAACCATTAAAACAAGTAGGTAATTAATATAATTTTAACTCAAACATTATAACATCGTTATTAACGATACCTCTCAAACTTAAAGTATTAATAATCTGTACCCTCCAATTTTCTAACTAATAACTTCCTGCCGTTTTCATTCCTCTTGCAATGAATTAGTACTTCTAACACCAAACTAAGTAGTCAAATGCACATTTCTTTATTGAGGAACCATTTAAAAATGCAACCCATTTCTACAGTACAGATGGAAATCTCTCTCGACCACAATTATCAGCGACCGCAATCGCCATGCGTCTGATCTCCCCCCCCCCCAAGAAAATGTCTTGCTCCTCCCAGGATTGATGGGGGAATCCTCCCACCACTGAGATTATTCGGTAGCGGCCAGATTATTGATGATCCAGGCTTCTCAAGACAGTCCGACTCTCCGTCATTAATAACAATAAAAACCGTTTTTGTTTCCGTTTTTGGGCATCCACAGACATCCATCCGTGTCGGGCGGCGGCGACATGCAAAAACGATTTCGCAGTGAAAGGTTTTTGTCATTAAATATGCAAAAGAACGGATTTGTCGGAGAATGATTGGATTTATCAAGGGTTCACAAGTGTTTTTTTTTTGCCTCTACTACCCCTGTTGTGTCGCGTGTTTTTTGGCGGGGATGATGAGAATCGCTTTTGTGTTTTTGGGGGAGATGAGGCGCTTGAGAGAGACGTTAACGGTCGTTGGAAACAGAAGTTGACTTATGTTATTTACCATCATTCGTCTTTTTTATTTGTATGAAACCTCAGGAGTAAGATTTTGCAAGTATCTATTTGTATAATATCCTTCGACATAAAAGGTATCAAGGTGTTGGGATACAGAGTTCAAATCCTCTCTAAAATGTCCAAAAATGAGTAAAATACTGTTTTTAAGTCGAATTTTATAAATAAAGGGTCGTGGCCGTATCCAAGAGAGATCAACCATATTCCCCCCGAAACAAAAGTCTACTTAGTGTGCTTTAGCCTTAAACTTCGAAGAATCTCCGATGCTTAATTATTTCTCTAATAAATTATATTTTAATTTTTACCATTATAATTTCGTCTTTTATTACTTTCATCCAAAAATATCATCAGTGCAAAATTGCTAAAATAGATAGCACTAATTTTCTTCTTTGGCCTAACTATCTCGAACTAGATTTATACTGGGTTGTCTTATGTCTGGTCGGGCTGAAATATTTTCAGTAAGGTTATATCTGAATAGATAAACTTCCTACACTGATGGTGTAACATATTTGTAATGTCTGTTTACTATTGTAAATAGTCATCAAATAACACAAAAGGTTGTAAAAATATTAACAGTTTATTACAAGTGAGCTTTCTATACATCTTGGTTAATCGGAAATCGTCAGCTCCAATGTAATTCCTATTAATATTTACAGAATTACACAAAATTCTATGCATATTATCTCAACCATTTCTACTCGGATTGGTCGATTTTATTCTCAGTCTTTGGCAAATCCTTTAACATAACTACAACTCACAGTTTATAACCACTCGCCCCGCAATCTTCGTGTACCCTTACGAGACAAATCGACAGGAATGATCAATCCTATGCAGATCCGATGATTAAATGGCCCTACACTCGGGGTCCTTTGAGTTCCTAAGCCACTCTATGGCCCACCCCTTTGTGCTAAGCAGCTTCGGTGTGTGGTACAATGAGTGATTAGGCCCTGCCGCATAATGATGGATCAGGACTTGGGACCGGATCCTGAAATAGCCGCGCAGGTGTGTCGAACATGTGTTTCGAGTCCTCCCACCTGATTGGAATGCCCGGAGAGGTATTAATCCTTTATACGCCACGCCATGTTCGTAATAAAGTGGTTTCCCCTTCGATTAAAGGGATATTATGTTGTGTAATAATATTTCTTTACGTTTTTATGCAATGCTATGAGGGGGGTTCGTGCTTAGAAAATGCGTCTTACTTTGTTTCCGATGGGAATATCATTTACTAAATAAGAGAGATTAGATGACATTTGGCTCTTAATTCATTATCATTTACTCCTTTTTTTTTAGAATTGTTGCGATGTTTTAGATTTTAGACAATTCAGTGTTATTGCTACCTAGATGCTTTGTACTCAACAAACACTTTACGTATGGGATTTTTCTAACATAAATTTCAATAAATTATACCCAGTGTTCTTGGTAATTAAAAATTCCCGGTAATCACTTAACTAATAAAAGTTAATTAAGTTTATTTTAAATACCACTTAATGTGATATAAAAACATAAAATATAGTTAATTAGAAGTGCATCACTTACAAAAAACGAGAGTTTTTCTTATTGTTAAAAAAAGAACACTTTTTTTTTCTGGAGATGAACATTTATTTAAAATAATTATAAAACATTTTTTGCTCTAAGATCTTTGTATTGAAGCCTCCAGGAAGGTTTTAAAATCTCCTTTCGGTGTGACCTAGTTTTCTTAAAGATATTTTAACTCAAGTTTCATTCTAATGCAAAATCGAATCTAATTAGCGGACATTTTAACCAGCAAACTAAACACGCTAAATATAGCATTGGTGAATAAGTGAATATTCAAAAGGCATACACAATATTCAATTGCATCATTGCGTTCCTGAAAGTCCAGTTGATATCCCAACATCAAACTGTGGCATTCATTACCGTACAAAAATAAACCAGAGTTCCAATGCTTCCGTCTTTCACAGCAATAAAAAGACCTTTGTCTTGAGATTGACCCTAGACGCCCCGGATGCATCGGGAGCTTTTAAATCCTTCCCGTATAAGAAAGAGGGCCAAGTCTTCCTGTGCGGTGTTTTCTTTAAATTGAATCAATCGTCTTGTTTCATTGAATCAATTCGCTGTTTTCAAACGCTAGAAACCCTCTCCTTTTGTTTTCTTTCGCTCACAGAGGATCCAATTGGTTCGATAAGAAACGAAATGCCGGTTGAATCGTTTCTTTGTGTGGCTTGTTTATGCTGCTACTGCGTTAAACTTTTGTTAATTTTGATTTTGTATATAGGAGATAGTTATTTTAAGTTTTTTTTAAAAGTGTTATCTTGTTTTTTAATTTTCGTTTTTATCACTGCCCCTTCCTTGAGCCATTACTATTTTAAAAACAACATCCCACTGTACGCTATCTCTCTTTAGAACTTCATAAATACAAATGTACGAAACACAGACCCTATTCTAACATGTTTTATTTCCGAAACCATTTTATCCTTGTCGACCTCGAGTTAAGTTTCATTTATTAAACATTCAAATTGTAGCAATCTTATGATACATTTCAATTTCATTGAAAATGAATAAACTATAGAAAATTTAATGACCGGAAAACAAAATTCTACACCGAAGTTCTAATTTTTAGTTATACCATACCCAGAAGAGAGTGCAAAAAAATAGTGAAAGTTATGTAATGTTCAAAAATCCAAAACTGGTCGTTATTTAAATTTTTGTGCTGTGAGAACATACGCATTTGCAATCTATCTATTTAAAAATAGCAAAATTGAAAGAGCTCTTGTACTTTCTCGTCCCTCTAATGTTTACCTTCCTATTTACGGCTATTAATTTCCAATTACTCTTAGTACTAGACATTGTAGAAATTGCAAGCAGTTTTCAAAAATACCATTTATTATTCCAATACTCGCGATGGCTTTACAGTTCTTATTAGAGTTTACTTTTCAATTTGAGACTATACCACTTTCTTCCAAATCCTCTCTCCTCTTCCCGTGTTTCATTTCCAAATCCAATCCAACCGGGAAATTTATGTCGATTTAATGACTAGCCGGAACTTTTGTTCAGAGCATAATTTAAAATTTACAGCCACCAGGTTCTTAACGGTTTTGTAATTAAGCATTCAAGGCCTTATTCCCACAGATGGCGGTTAAATCAAACGTGCTGTACCATTTCGCAGAGATCACAGAAAGGCCTGATGGAATTGGTTCATGCGGGGATTCTTTTCCGACTGTCAAGATGAGAATATCAATTATGTAATAGTTAACCAGATGCTGTGTGTGCGGTAACCAACCTTCCGGAAAGAGCATCCCATTTCCATATGAAGTTATCCAAGGGCGGTTTTGAGAAGCTTCGCGGTAAATTAAATTAGGTTTTCTGCCCGGTTCTATTGTACTGTCGCTGAATATTGTATTGGGTGTTGCTTGGTGGTGTGAGGTACCTGGTTAGAATAATATTAAATGTTTAAATGTAGCAGAAACGCTGGGAGGATAGTTTGTTTCAGAAAGTATTTTGTTTTAAAAATTATAATTAGAAGTGTGCTAAATAATTGGTGATATTGGAAATTCACATAAAGATAGATTAAATTTTTGTTCTATTGTTAGTTATCACATTTTGCCATGTTTCCAACTCACACATCGCATATGGCCACCAGTGGTGTAGCCAAGGAGGGAATTCAAGATTAGATCCTCCCCGAAACTTTAAACGAAAAAAAATATTTCCTTTTTTTTACTATAAAAAAACGATTAAAATTACCCCAAATCTCCAATCCGCAATTTTTTCTGGCTACGTTAATGTTTCAAACTATAGTGAAAAGTTCTATTTTTGCTATCACTTCAGCATTTATTATTCGAACGTGATAAATGCTTCAATAACTCAAATGATCAAACTTGTTTTTTCTGACATTATATTTAATTATTGAGTCAAAGCAACATATAACTCGTTAGCCTGTTTCGGATAAAGCACAAAAGCTCTCAAAGACATTTCCAAGAATAAGCCGATTTCAAACGCTTTAAAATTTTTAAATAGAAGACATATCTGTCTTAATACCTGCATAGACATATTATGTATGTATCAGCACGCGTAATAAATGTATCAAGTTCATTTCTTTTATCTCACTCCATATACATTTCAGTGTTTTTCAATCTAATTTAAAGATTTATTGTAATGAAATTCGCTTTAGTTAAGTATGTTGAACGTTTCTTTGAACGTTCATTGCATTCTTACTTTAATTACCGCATATAGTCGAGTATTCAGCTCCAACACCGCTCTTAAACATCAGCATCCCTTTGAAAATATTCAATTCAAATATGTCTTCTCTCCTATTCATCAATTGATCTTCTCAATATTGCTCCATTTTTTTTTTTTTGCTTCATCGATCTTCTTTTCTTAAAAAATACCCTCCTAAGATTCAATGGCGTTATAATCCCCTCTCTGCACTTCTCCGGAATTAGACAAAATAATAAAATATATCCGAGTCTTTTCAGCTCGAGAGTGCAACGATCCCTCATAAAAGAGTCACTCGCTCCCGAATCCTATTATATGTGGAAAACTATGAATAATTAAATGCGCACAAAAGCGCAAAGTCTGATTCATGAATATCTTAAATCTTTTTAATAGGAGAGCAAGTCTGTGTTGAGCCCGGCAACATAAATCCTCCTCGTGCCGCAGTCATATTGATAAATCCTGTTCTTTGGTGTTGCTTATTATTAGGGATCATCCATGAATTACGGCAGATTATACAAGAGTGGCCTTTTGTGGGACGCAGTGTGACCAATCAAATCTAGTACCAGTAAATTGCACAGTTCCACTATATCCAAGATCATTTCATTATAAAGGGACTCCATTTTTTATTATTTCTTTTTGAGATTATTGATAGGCATATAAGGAATTTTTAGCTGTATTCTATAAATGTGGGAGGGTATTGGTATGTTAAGCGTTCTGAGAAATTGTAAATTTTGTAAATTTGTTTTCTTATCAGCAAGCAATCCTTTAGGGACGAGTTAGTTAGTAAAGAAGTCCTTTTCCATAGAGTACATATTAATGGAAAATTTAGTATTTTCACTTTTATGCATTTTTTCTCTTCATTGAAAAGCGGGTCGTATCCAAGGGATGGAGGTAAAGGATTGTACCCCCTCAAAATGTTCATGATTATTTATGTACTGTTTATTGTATTCTATGTACATTTGATAGTTTTAAACTTTATGGACAACAGCCCAAAAAGGGCGGTAAAAACACCAAATCCAAAGAAGATACTTTTATTACTAAGGAAATTTTGGTTCTTCCATATTACCTCGACCTCACCTCTGAAAACGAAAATCTATAGCCAACAAAACTCATTAGTAACTGTGCCGCTGAAACCGACGGTCTATGTATACCGAAATTTTCATGTATTGAAATGGCTGTTGAAAATGGGAGCAAATTTAAGAAATCCGTGTAATTAATTTTTACAATGTGTTGTTTTCAAAAAGTCAATATTTTAAACCTAACTATCAATATTTAATCATTATTTTGAGCTAACAGGAATTGATTCGATGTTTCGTCTCGGGGACATATTTTACCTTGTCCGTATTATGATCCAACCTAAGATACGATTTTTCACAAAAAATATAAAACACCAAAACTTCATTGTTAAGAATAAAACTCCCCAAAAATTTGCTAAATAATTTATTGATGGATGACCCCTTTTAGGGATGTTTTCCATTCTTTTCGGGGTACGAAACGAACTAAGTGGCGTAATGCGGTGTTTGCAGGTTTTTTCATTGAAGAAGCGTAATCTACTCTCCGAGGTTTTAATGAAGACTTAAGTATTTACTTCAGTTTCTAAACGGTGAAAAAATTATATAACTTATTGTCATTCGTGACTAAGTTGTGTGTCATTCGTGTAATGCGATTCCTCATTTGCAGGCACTGATTTAAAAGGGTGGAGTTGGTTATTTAGTAGAAAATTTTCGTCGTGATGAGATTGGGAATGCTCTTTATGTTTTATGTAATCTCTTTCTTTATTTATGATTTTGATATTTTTGTTATTTCAGTGGAACACACTTAAAACAAACGCGATGGTACAACCGCCTTTAGCTCATTAATTCCAAGTATTTAAAATACTGCTTTGTATTTAGGTTTTAAACTGACTAAAATATCAACATTTCAAGACCATGTAGCCATTTTTTGTTGTAAATAACAACAATTAAAAAAGGATGTAAAAAAAACATTCTTTAGTTTTCCTCTGGTGCAAAAAAGGGTATTTATTTTGCTTAATGGGGTATGAGTAAAGCAAAAAAAATATTTTGGACAGAAAAATACGAGATAGTTTAAAGGAATAAACCTATAATATCCGACGAGTGTTTCTCGTAATAAAAAGATTTTGTTCCCTACGCTATAGTACCACAACGAAGTTATTTTTATCTACTTGCTGAAATTAGGTTATCGTTATATCTGGGATACCTATTAGCGGGTTACACTGTAACTTGATAATGTTACTGCGAACAATTTACATTTTTATTCAGTTATGTTTAATTGTAAAAAATAAATTTAAAGAGATATTTATTTCTCATAGATTTTTTCGCAGGGAGTTATCTTCACTACAACAGATTATTATCTAATTATAGTATTCTGGTTTCCATATAACTTTTAAAAATATTATAATTGACACCTTTTTTTACGTTTGACTGCCATTGTTCCGTTACAATAAAATACTTCTCACTATTTCCTATCTATGTCACGGCCCAAAACTATCCTTAAACTTCTCCCAAACCTCTACAACACACTTCCTCCATCCATCCATGCACCTTCTCCCCCAGAAAAACTTATAAGTAAAGGTAACATCTCTCTCAGAGCCAACCAGATCCCCTTTCTTTCTCTCTCTCCCAGGAAGAAAAAAAAAGAGAGAGGAGAAAAAAAACTAAAATCCGGGGAACAAGATACGAAAAAAAAAATCCATCATTGGCGAGCGACGACTCGGAAAATTTCAACCCCCCTGGGTGATTTGTCTTTCTCCTCCCTTTTCATTGAAAACATTCGGAGAGAGAGCGAGTGGGGAGGTCGTATCAGCGAAATCTCCTCCTGCTATTACCCTCCATTGTTTTGGCCCTCGCTTAACACCCTCAGCCCCGGGCCGGCCGGGGTTGCCGTTGAACCCTATAGGAAAATTGGGGCGGCAGGGGCTGAGAGGGGTTTAAGTCCCACCGCTTCTTTATTTTGCCACTTTCGAGCCGGCGCGTTGCCGGGGCGGCCCTCGGAGATTTGGCCCGGCTTTTCGGGCTCAGCCCTCGCCGCCCCGGAACTAATTTTCGGCGCTGCGCCCCGGCTTTGGTTATGAGCGGGCGTCCGATTTGTTTTTGGGTTATGTGTTTTTAATGGAGATGGGTTATCGGTTATTTTTTTTTCTCTCTCTTGTTGTGAAGCAGTAATGCGATTTGTTTGTTGTGTTTAGAGTTTACTTAGGGAAGGTGTTTTTTTTTTAAATTTCGTGAAGGTTATTGCATCGAGTAGGTGGAAGGTTTGCGTTTCTTTTTGCAACCTGTATCGATGTTTGGTGCACAGAAATAGAGAGTT
Source organism: Tetragnatha montana (assembly GCA_963680715.1). NCBI lineage: Eukaryota > Metazoa > Arthropoda > Arachnida > Araneae > Tetragnathidae > Tetragnatha > Tetragnatha montana. The sequence continues at coordinate 19,827,232 of OY796675.1, forward strand.
ATGTTTTGGAAATTGGAAAGAGAACTTTCTATTCCATTTGTTGTTTTTACAGAATACTTAGAGATATACATTTAAATTGAAAGAGGTTTGAAAAATATCGAGTTTTCAAGGTAGAAACAATAATATAAAAAGTGAAAGAAGAAGACATTTTTTATTTATAATGGTTTTTGAACCATCGGGGCATAACGATTAGAGGATCATCAATTTTTGCGAGGGTAAAATAAATATCTATATTCTTTTCCACAAAATGTCGAGTTAAAGTTAGGAAAATATACTATATATCTCATCTTCTATGACCTTCTTGCCTCATTTTTTTTAAGTAGATAAAGAGATATCACTCTGAAATTTTATGCGGGGTATGATAATGAACTATTTTACCTATACAGTATGAACTGAACACCGATCTCTTAAACTTAGTGCGTAGGTGGGATGTATCAATAGGCATATTGTGAATGCTAGTAAAAGATGTATACTGTTACAAAAAAGTGAAATTTCTAAGAAGGGGGAAGAGGGGGAATTCTTTCATTTTTCAGTAATATGTGATACTTATGTGGTCCCTATTTCTCAGTGAAACTTAGAATAGTTCCTTAGTGTAATGGTTTCTGTGGACATTTTAAGATTGATGCATTTTCATCTCTATATCGGTTGAGAAATGAATTCTTATCCAGCAACACTAAAAAAACACCTTTCATCACCTATGCGTTAATACAGTTTTTATACTATTCATTGATTTCTTTAAAAGTAATTTACTTCAACCAATAGACACTATACAACTTCGATTCGAGGTACTTCAAAATTCTTTTCAAAAGAAAACCCACACTTCTTCGTCATACGCCTGAGGTACGACCACCGTATATTACTGGAGAACGAAAAGCAAGAAATGATGAAAGGCTTTGATATATAAAAGTTATCCTAGCGTGCTCTTTGTTAAGCGATTATGTCACGGTGTCTGTTACGAAACCGCTCTTAGCTTGCATAAGAAGCAACAAATGGATATACTTCGAATACCGTGAAAATTCATTTAACAGAAGAAACCGATACTCTTAATCAACATTATAGGAAAACGCATTTGAAGCCCTTCGGGATTTTGAATAAGAGTCCTTCCCCGACACAATAACCCGAGCGAAACAATCAAGCGACAATAAACCTAACACGGAAAACGGAAACCCTAATGACAAATCAATAACGCTTTTTCTTTCCCATTTTAAAGCACACGCAATTCCCCCTTTTTTTCTTTTTATTATGACTACTTATCATTATGAAACCCGCTTGTTGCGAGAAGCCCCTTGTTAGTCCGATGCTGACGCGGTATTTGCTTTTTTGCAGATGGCAGCAGGTCGAGCGGCATGGGGAGCAGCGCCCTCAAGCGGAGTATTCTGTCGCAGTTGAGCTCGCAAGACAGAGGGGCGCCCCTGACGGGCCGACCCCCCACTACGCCCCCGGCGAACTCTTTCGATTATCGTTTGGAAAGGCTCCTGGAAGAGGTAACGGATAATTGTTATTCAGTCCCTTTTTTTTGTTGAGGGAAGTTTTTGTTCTTGGATATACGTTTGCGCAAAATTGCCGCTGGGAGAAATAAATGTTAGGGGTTGGAGTTCTGGAGCAGAAGTTTTTGAATGCTGAAGGGAAGTATTTCTAGGAATGATCTAAAAGCGTTCTAGTTTAAATACTAAGTAAGGGTATGCTTCTGATAGAAGGCCCATGCGATGACGTTGAAATGAATTACTGCAGTAAAATTGAAATTTGAGTTGATTATCTCATGTTTTTTACTAAAATCAATGTTATTTATTTACTGCATAAACTTAAATTTTGTACAGGATAGGGTAATGTGCCCAAATTACACGACACGCTCAAAAGGGGAAAAGGAGATCCTCTCTATGTATTGAATGAACATCATAAAAAGAATGAAGGAGAAACTCAAAACTTGGCTACATCACACTTTAAATTGTTCACTGCTGCTACAACGAGCTAACTCTATCAGCTTTGCATTGGTGTTAGCAAGTTGTTGCTAGACACGCCTCGATTCTAGAGGGGACATTTTTTCCACTGATATTTTTTTTTAACATTAGTGAAAGATTTACTGTTTTTTTTAAGTATAACGAAAATAAAGTAATAATTGGAAAAAATAAGTAAAATTTTAGTTTTAAGTGCTACATCACAATATAGGAATATAATAGGAGAGCGGGAGTTACTAAAATATGACTACTTGTTTCAAAGGGGATGAAGGGATTTAACAAATTAAATGAATATATTTGAATTATTGTATGCGAAAATAATTTAGTGACGCAGTTTGTGTGAATAGCACAAGTGCTAACTCGGCTACTTTACATAATGCATCAAAACTGCAACGATAGCTCGCTTAAATACAAAAAGGTCCTTCGACCTCTAAATCTCATTCCGTCGCATCGCTCGCATATTCAAATATCATCCGCAACACTTTCCAAACGAATCCATATATACTGCAACACGCTCTGAAATTCGACAGCTCTCCATCTTTCCACACGTATCTACACATCCAATTCACGGGAGCTGGCAGATAGTATATATATTTTCCGATTTCTATGATAATGCGATGCAAACGACGGAAATTCCTTCTTGTCATTACGTCCCCAAGCGAAGTGTCGATTACTTTTCGGCATCGTCACTCTCTTTTTTAGCGTATACCGAATTCGCCAATTGGTGGAGAGACCAGATGTAAATGATGGCAGCCTGGGGTTAAAAAAGGGGAAACGGTCGGTGGAATGAATTTTTTTTGGGGGGGTGGAGAAAATTTGCTCCGCTACCCCCCAGGAGGTGGGTTGAAAAAAAAGGTTTGTTATGTAAAGTTGTCGTATCTTTTGTTTTTTAAGTAAGGGAACGACAAAGAATTATTTCCTCGTTTCCTAAAAACCGGATGGAATTTGCTTCATTAGTGTGAAAATTCAAAGTAAAGTAATGGAAATTTAATGATTGTATTAATTCCTTAATTTCGGGTAGGAATTTATAATTTTTTTTTTATTCTCGAAAAAACGCAAAGTTATCATATCTAAGTGGAATTAGCCCATCTTTATCTTCTATTGACGATGAACGAACTGGTCTGGACCTGTTAACAGTCATCAAGAGACTATTTGAAAATTAATATATAACTCCCCAATATTTACTATTTGAACCATATATACAATATCTGTTTTTTTATTGAATACATGGGAAACAAGTTGGATCGTTTTATACATTTCATGAAGCTGTGAAGGTCGCGTTAAACTCGTTCGCTGATGGTTTCACTGCAATAAGGAGACTCTAAAGGAAAAGCGACATTTACAGATATTTCTTGTTTTCTCTGCAACAATGGAGGTAATTTGGAAAAGGACTGGTATAGTTGCTTTTACTGCGATATTTTTACACTTTGAAGTTGGTAAATGTTTAGATTGAATAAATATCGATTTCTCAATGATAGTAATTTAATTTGTACAACACCAAAAGCGTATCAAACTTTGTCTACTCTTTTTAGTAAGAATTGGTATATGAGCCATTTATTGGTATGATCACAAAATCTATATTTACAACTTAAGAGTACTGGTAATCAATGAATCTATAGACCTTTTTCTTATAAATTTAATGCCAATACATACATACAATTACAAGGGGATCATGTAAAATACAGGGTGATTAGGTGATGATAAAAAAAACTTCCGTCTGTTCAAGAGCTTCTAGCTACCATACCACATTCATAGTAACTGAATGGAATTTTGGTGGAAGATATTTTGAGGAATGTGTTGTGCACGAGAATGATAAGTAGAACATTCAAACTGTATCTTTCACAGTTAAAGGGAAATTTTTTAAAAATACCCTGTGTATTTATACACCTACTTTTTTATTCTTATCATGCTTGTCCGCACATCCCTCAAAATACCTTCTACCAAACTTTCATTTAGTTCCTATGAACGGTATGGCAGCTCTTGAATAGGTGAAGTTATTTTTATAATCACCCTATATTTGGAAACCAAGGAAGTATGTGTCATTTAGCGGGGTTTTTTTTATCTTCATCTCTCTTGAAGAGGATTATCCATTTTTCCTTACAAATTTGGTTAATTTTCAAATAACTAATGTTTATATAGAATTCTCAATGATATATAGCATCAAATCATATCAGATCACTGATGATATTATTTCTTTGCAGATTGAGAACCAGTCCCTCCGCGCCTTGCGTCAACAGCGGAAGACGGCGGTGGTGCGGGGACAGAAGAATGTCGTCACCAGGGATCTCCCCCTCTACCAGAAGACTCTGGAACGCCACGGCTTCGACGTGCACTGCCCCCCTTGGTACAGGAGACACAAGCTGGCCGACAGGAACAGCACAGTATACTTCGTCATGGACAGTGAGTATTATCTTTAGCCATCAATGTTTGTTATTTGTCAGAGTTCGTTCTAAATATTTGAGTTCAATTTAACAAACAAGCTTTTGGAATGATTTCCTGTTAGCAGAAAGTAAAGGGAAAAGAAGCATAATACAAAATTGAAAGATTAATAACTCTTTTCGAGCGTAAAATTTTATTTGTTTTCTTTCACGATGATGATATGTCCACTTAAATATAAATTCCCACATTTACAGAACTGGAAACCTTCACATTCCAGTTTCTAAAATCACTATGCTGATCGCTAGCATCCAGCGACTATGGAAGGCTGGATCGTATCATGTAAATTGGGCCTTTGACACAATTTCTCTTAACTAACTGGCTAATTTATGGCCATATATTATATAATTATATATAACATAATTATATAATTAATTATATTATGGAATAAATAATGGCCATATATTATATAATTATATATAACATAATTATATAATTAATTATATTATGGAATAAATAATGGCCATATATTATATAATTATATATAACATAATTATATAATTAATTATATTATGGAAAAAATAATGGCCATATATTATATAATTAATTTATGGCCATATATTAGTAGTCTATTAATACTAATATAGTACTACTAATGAAAAGAAAATGTTAATAGAAAAAGGCTTTATGGTACTATATTTAGAACTGTAATACAACAATTAACGGGGTAGTTTTTGCGGATTCCCGGCGCCTTTAAGTAAGTTCTTCCCATGGTTCCGGTATTCCAGCTCAAATCCTGCAAGTTATTCCGTCCCTGTCCGGGAAACCCTTTCTCCTTTCTTCTGTTCCAAATAATCTGTTAAAGTGCACCGGAATCGTTTCCGCCCTTTACGAATGCATTTCAGGTAGCGAAGGCTTTGAATCCAGAATAGATTTCCCGATAGAGCGTTAACTAAAGATCAATGAATTGTTCCCTTTCTTTTCACTTCAAACCTACGTCAAAGAGGAAGGAATTCAGTTAGTAACGACATTTAGGAGGTAAACTAAAGCTACTCGGACGAAAAGGGGGGAAATCTCTCTCTTGCATTTGGGCTGCAGAGGTTGTTCCATCATACAAGATCTATTTGAAGGTTCTCCGAATCGATTCCGATAACGATTTTAATCGATCTGGTTCTAGAAACAAGAGCTTAAATCCATTATCTTTCCACGCAAACATAAGTGGAATGTTCAGTGAAATGGATAACGGTTGAAAAGATTTAGTGATGGCAAGTGTTAGCAACTTTTAGCTTTTGTATGTAGTTTCTAATTAAAGAGAAGGAAGGATTGTGCAGTTTCCAACCATTGTCATTACATATTTCAACATGAATGAATGGAAGCAGTGAAGAGATTATTTGTTGAAATTGAATGTTTTTAAGAATAATATCTATGAGTTGTATTAAATAAATTTATAAACGTTGTTCCCAACACGCAAAAGTTTGCGGACCTCTCAGACGTTAATTTAATGGTATTCAAACCATTTCGAATAAAAGGCTATTGCCATTTCAAAATGTTAGGGTTTTAAACAAAACCCTAACATTTTATAATTCGTATAACTCTTAGCATTCTTCATTTTTCTTTTCCAAGAAAACAAGAGTATTTTTGGATTGGTTACATATATTTTCCTGTCTGTTTGCTTGACCTCAACGATCCGCTTATAAACCTTCGTCAAGTAAGACAGACACAGGGCAAGTCCGGAATCGAACCAACACCAGGGACAGTGCGCAGACTGCTAGAATTATCTGTAGAGAGACTGCCACAAGTTATCTGTAATTATTACAACATCATTACTTCAACTACCTACCTACCTACCTTATGTTTCGAGTCATCGCAACTGTGATGCAAGGGTGGCATGGGAAAAACAACCTACTTTTACAAAATATATAGTCATATTCCGTTTATATTATTTGAAAATTGATTTTAGCTCAGCATACCTCTCATTATTTTATTGAAAATTTCTAAACATCCATAACGCTGACTCTTATTTACTCTTCTTTTCACTAGTATTCCATTATTATTATTTATTTCGAAGTCACCATTCAAATAAATCTGTATTATTCAACACAACCCCTAGCTTTTTTTTCATGTTTCTAACATTAATTACTTGGATACACCTCACAATTCCCACCAGCAAACAACTAAGCTCCCACATGCATGTCCACCCTTGACAACAAAAAGGTCCAGGACCACTTCCCAGATGGATGGTCCGGCCATAAAAAGGACTTAAGGGGCAATGTAGTGCATAAACAATCGCCGAGATCCTCCGCAGGGCTAAGTGGTCGGCCGAGTCTTCTAATCGCCAGCGTCAATATTTGATGCCCAATTGAAGAAAACACGGTTCTTCCATCCGAGGAAGATTCATTTTTTATCCGTTTGAGCACAATACACGGGCAAGTGCTTTCAACGGCTGAAGACGACAGGATTTATGGGTTACAAATAACCGTATTTCCGGATGGCCGTATCAGCACTTTTCTTGAGGAGCTCCTCCGACACTCTTTCTCTGGGGTTTAATAGGTGCCTGCTGTTTAATGAGTAGCGCGTGTGTGTCAGCAAAATGTGTTCTGTTTGTGAGGCATATTTGTTGAACTATAGATAATGAACGGTGCAAAACTTCGGAGGTATGAAAAAAATGCAAGGTTTTTAAGGGAGAAAAAGGATTTTAATAAATGCTCTTTCCATTTTTAAAAGTTTTGCATATTCATTCCTTCTCTATGATTATAAAAAAGTTTTAAGACTTTCTCAACTTTCTAAACAATAGAGCATTTTCAATCACATGACTCGGGCCTTTTAGCAACGTTGTTCCTGTCCTCCACGTCGTCAAGTGTGACGTCATGTGCGAATGCTTCTATTGGATCATTTGCAATCACAAGACTCCGCCCCCAACAACCTCTGTAGCAACGGGTGAAAAACAGCCTTAGAAACTTTGTTCTTGTCATCCACGTCGTCAAGTGTGACGTCATGTGCGAATGCTCTATAGGAGTTTTTAATTAAAAGTAATTCAAGAATCATATTTAAAAGTTAACTGCATTGACAAACGGCCCTAGTGTAACTTTAAGTAATGAAACAGACAAGAAAATTACTCTCGAGATGGAACCTCGCAAGTTGATTAAACGCAAATAATTACTCTAATTAGTGGAAAATCTCCATCATCAAAATAACTCAACGTGTAATACGAGTCAACCACCTTGTCCATCTCCGTAAGTGGCCGGGCAAGGAATTATGGAAACTAACCCTAAATTCGTTCATTTTTTTTATGTCAACTTTCTGCATTCACGGCTACGCTCCACTCCACCTGACGCATTAAGGCGACGGTCGAGATTAATTATCTCAATTACTTCCCGCCATTCAAAATAATTATTAATTAACCCAACAAAAAAAGGGGGAATTTAATTAACAAAAACCCGCGGACAAAAGCCTTCGGACCGATGCCCTCGCTTCCTTTCAGGAGTTCTTTGTGATAGTTTTTTTCTTCTTCGCCATTTATGGAACATTCTTGGAAATTCCAGCCCGCATTTTTCCCATCTACTTATTCTAAACTCGAAGTCCATATGCAAATGGCGGGAATGATGATGATGATGACGGTAAATAAAAGCTGGTTTTGAGGAGAGTGGACCATTATGAGAATTGCAAATGAGCCCCCGAGTTCGTTCGAAGCAGGTCGTGACGTGCAATTAAGAGGCGTGAAAGCGTTGGCAAGGATTAAAGGAGGGTCCATGGCAGAACTGATTACTAGTAGTCGGCGGGCCATTCTTCTTTGCTGACGTAGTATGTGCCGATTGGGAGATCTAATTACTGCCGCCTCAAACAAACTGGGCAGGTGATATGAATGGGCGGCAGGCCTCATTTGAGAACGAAGCGATATGATTGGGTGCCCAGGAAGGAGTGGTATTGGCAATTAGCGATTGCTAAGCCTTGGACATTTTTCCTACCCATACAGTTCGTCATAAATATTTGAGTGCAGTTGTCATTACCTTAAAAATTTTGTGGGTTATTTTGTACAGCGAGGAGATTTTATATATCTAACCTTATTTTTCTACGTAACTCTGTACGTAGTAGAACGTAAAACACTCTGTGAAATACCTTTTTTATATCTTTATACCAAAACTTTTCACAAAGTTAGGGATTCATAGCAAGATTAAGGCACTTTAGGGAGTTTAATGAATGTTGAAGAAATTATTCATTGATTATAAAAGGGTTTGGACTTGAATTAAAATCATTGTAATATTTTGTGTATAAAACCAGAAAAAGTATTTGTATGATAACTTAATTTTATTAATCAAATATTTGTTGGGTGCACCTGGGCATCTTCTAACATTTAATAGAATGATTCAAAACTGTTCTAGAAAAATATTATCAAAATAGAAATTCACTCTTCACTTAGGGGGAAATACCCTTATTTTCAGGGTTCCAATACAATAAAAAATTCTTAACTATAAATCTATTTTTAATGTATTATAGACTAAAATGCCTTAGTACGTATTATTCACGTGAATACGTTTATGACTGAAAAATGAATCTAGAATGTTTGTTTTACATCAAAATGCAGATAAGCGTGTTATATAACCGAATAAATTTGCTGAAGCATTCCTTTTGATTCCAAATCCTTTGTTTATCTTGTATTTGTGAACTCGGGAGGAATTTAATGGCATGTTTCATTTGCTCTCTTTCCGAATAAAATTTTGGTTTAAGTCTTACAGAAGGTACGATGGAATTGCTTTGTCAACCATAAAAATACTACATAAATTCGTTTATAAGTTTCAACGGTTCGGAGATTGCTCAAAAGAGTAGAAATTAGGGAATACAGCCTCCTTTGATATGAACTAAGAATAAAGTTTTATCGGCGTACATAATCTTGGAAAACACATTTTCCATTTTGTTGAACTGATTTATTATATCAATACACAGATACTGCAGAGAATAACGCTTAATGTATGATGTATCATACGGGCAAATCAGCGGAACTTGGCTTAAAACAACTTCCCCTATTCTTTATTTAGTTATGCTCATATTACATATATTTTCATTCCAAAACATACGCTTTAAATATAATTCAATTTAAAACTCAAAGGATTGGTATTTAGTAAATATTTCTAACCCCAAATCTTGTAGATTGTTTGTAGTGAGGATAGGAACTGTTGTGATGATATTTACGAATCGGATCTCCTAATGAATTGAAGCTTTTTTATTATGATTTATTTGATAATTTGGATTGATTGTTTTATATTTAGGCTTTCCAATTTAATATGGATATTTTTCGGGACATTTACATGAACACTTACATTTTGAAAAAAAAAACGAATGAATCCCAAAGAACATAGAAATCTGAAATTAAAACAATTGTTTTTCAAACGTATGTATACTATATGTTACGGGCAATGTGCTAAATCCGGACACTATAAATAATGCCTGGATTACTTTGCTCGTAACTTATGTACCATTTAGTCCCAAGCTAAGGACATAACTTTATAATATGTAATTCATAAAATGGGCTTGTAATTCTTCTAAAAGATATTTTCGTTTGATGCTTATGTAAGCAGCATTGCATATTTTTTTATTTAAATATTTCGAGGAAACTTTCACTATAAATAATTAAACCCAATCGTTTAATTATTTACCTTTCCAAAAAAAAGAACACATTTCTGCTTTCAAATCTTCTAATGGAGCAAGAGTATTTTGTTATTCCTAGAATAACTAAAAAAACCTTCCGATGTAACACACACATTGATCTCTAAATTACCCTCAGACTAAGCAATAGAAAATTTTATTTGTTCGCTTTTCTAACAGTCACTTAGCATTTTATCTCGAGAGCGGATTGGGAAAGAATCAAGATGAAATTAAACCCCCGTTTCAACATCCAATAGCAATCCAGAAGCGACCCGTAGTACATTTTTCTCCAAATTGTGGCATTTACGTCAAGATCTCGGAATAATAAATTGAAGTGAAGAGAATGTTTCCCCGTGCTTGTGTAAGTGATTGGTTGCCAGTTATGGTAGTAGATTTTAATGGGATATTTAAAAGCACGTAGCTTGTTCAGGCTTTAAATTGAAGGCATTTTCATGAATAATGGATCAACTGGGTTTTTAAAACTTGGAAGTTCGTGATTATCCTTGTTTTAATTTTTTTTTATTTCCCACAATGATTAGTTACATTAGTGAAATTAACGCTGTTTTTAGTAGAGGCAATCCTGATTAACGCAAAAAAATATTGTTCTCCTACATTAAGTAAAATTTGTGAGAACTTATTATGCCTATTTTCGTAACAAGGATAATTAGGAGAGGGTTTATTAGGATACGCTTATTAATTACCTCTTTTGTATTAATACTCTTATTACGAAAATTATTTACAGAACTGTCGTGTTAGTGATTATTACGTTAAATGCATAGTCAGTTATTTTAAGAATAACAAATACTTATTAAATCTTTCATTATTTTTTGCAGTCTCAGTATATTTATTCTTTGCGTAACCACTTTAATTTTCTTAGGGTTAAGTTTATACTATAATACATTTTGGAATCCATTAACATTTTATGTATGTCTGTTACTAAAATTACGGCCACTTTTATAAATTTACAATCTTAAAAACAATTTTTTTTTACAAAATAAACATTTTGGACTTTTTAAATAGTTTTAGTTAGTCAAAATATGTTATTAGTTTTTTCTGAAATCCAATGCTTAGTTAGATGTCTTTAAAAACTCGATTATTCAACCAAAAAAAAATAATTATAATAAAATGTTTATTTAATATTTATATTTTTAAATTAATACTGGATCCAATCATACATTATGATTTGTATGACACTTATTTTATTTTAAATCTCTCCCAGATAGCGTGTAACCTTCTCTTTTCACTATCATCAAAGTTTGCCGAAAACCCTTTCCGCAATACTATATTAGGGTTTGCATGACAAAGTTGCAGAAAAAAAAATAACAAAGGAAAACCTTCTCAAAACCCGTCAACTCAGTTTATAATCTTGTTTTAAGGTTATGAATGATAAGGTTGTTTTGAGGTAAGGTTATTGCTAACCTTATAGGCGTCAACTAGAGCAGGTTGTTTTTACCTTGTCACTAGGTTACACGCTGTCAATGACCTTACAAAAACCTTAAATGAGTTACGCTGTTAGGTTACAACAAGGTTTATAGGACCTTACAATGCTATCTGGGCTCTATCTGAATCACTTTCATTGTAGAATACCATGCTGTACTAAAACATTTTTCTTTTACAATATGGTTGGTTAGTTGGTATAAGTGATAAGACCCACGTTAGTTCATATTGAGCCAACTGTTAAAACTGTTACTTGTTCCTCCAGAGCCCGAGAAGTACCAGCCGAACGCAGAGGAGAACGAGCCCCGCGATTGGCTGATGCTGCTGTGCATGGCTTTCTCAGACGGAGACCCAGCTTCTTGCTTCGACTGGAGGGAGATGGCCGCCCTCAGACCCTTCACCTGGGTAAGTAAGGGACTTTTTGTCAATTATTAGTAAATTAGGCTGAGATAAATGAACTTAATAAGCTCCTTAAGGTTGCCAGTGTCTGAAATAACTTCCTAAAGTAAGCCCCAATCTGGTTTTCTGTAGAAAAACATCTGTTTTATCACTATATACCCTGAAACAAGTTGAAAACCATTGAAATGAGTATTTTCTACAAACTACTATTAGAATTAACATGTAGGGAATCTATCGATATTGTGCTGAAGATTACCATAGCAACACCAGCAGTTCCAACTGTTAAGCTAACTACTTTTTATATTGAACTAAGCAGTACAATACAATACCACTACACTAACTTTTATAGTTACTTTCAGTGGATTGTACTTATTTATTAGGGGCAGTTCAAATATTACGTAAGCACCTAAGAGGGGAGGAGGTTTTCTCTTTGCTTATTTTTCCTGACAAGGGGTGGTCAAAAATTATCAAATATATGCTTACGTAATATTTGAACTTAGCTATGACAGCTCTTTGGTTCAAAGGTCAGCTCTTTGGTTTGTTTTGTTACAAAAATATAGTTTTCAAAATAAAAAAACTTTTAATTCACTTATTTTTAATATGCAAAGTGAATTTTATAAAAAATAAAATCCTTCCACTGGAAACTCTATTCTTATCATCATTATATTTATGAATAATTTGTCTAATAATAACAAAAACATTTAATGCCGGCTTTTTTCAAAAGAAAATTTTTAAAGAGGACTGTTTCATAACAGGAAAAGTTGATAACATTGATTTAATCTCTAAAGGTGTTTAGAGGTATAACCTTTATAACATTAAAAAATGACTAAATGACAATGAAACTTAATTCATTTCCTTTTAACAGTGAGCAAATATAAAAAGCAAAAAAAAAGCCTGTTTATTTTCTACCGTATTTCCCATTAAAAAAGCCATTTACGAAACTCCCTAACTCCAAAAACTAAAGCCACTTCAATTTTAAAAATTACCATGCGAAAATTGTTTAATACTTCGCTAAAAGCATTTTATTCTTCCAATTTTACTATCCACGCTAAGCTCTATTTGCTTTTAATTTGATCTACTTTTAATTTTTCAAATAACCTTCTCTTGCCTGCGTATTATTTCAGAAAACAAACTTTTATTTTAAAGAGTAGTAATCCTATGATTTTGATCGAAGGGAATATTTCTTTCGTCTGGGAATTTATAATATTTTTACAACAGAATCTGATAACTTTTATTCCGTTGAAAATATTTAAAAAAAAGTCAAGACACAATTAAATTTAAATTAAAATACCACCTAAACCTAAACATTGAAGAATGTCTTAATATTATTTCCTGGTATGTGAAAATTTTTTCGAAGTACTCGTTATCGCCTTTTTTAAGCTGTATACCTTTTTTGTTAAAAGCATTCACATTATAAAATTTAATGAAAGAAAATTATAAGCAACTATTAAAATTAAAACAACTAAATAGAGATACAAAATAGATTATTAAAGATACATTATCAATAAGGCATTAGATTTGTACTACAAAAGGGAACCAGGCTTAAGCTTTCTTTTTTAAGTTTTGTCTCTGAAAAGGGGGTCTTTTTATCATCTAATTATCTTTTAATAAATGAGAACTTTTTATGCAATAGGTTTTCCTTTTTTACAAAAATAGCGTTTAAACATAGGAATGGATTAATTGATGCATTTTTCTTATAATAGTGCATTTTAAAGCTTGCATACAAAACAGTATACAATAATTCTTTAAAATTTTCTGAGATGATTTAACTAGAAAACTTTTTAAAAACTTTATAATTGATTTTAAAATATGACCTAGCTGTTTTGAATCTTGTTCTTTATTGCATTTGCAAAGAAAAGTATTTAAGACCGCATAATCGACATGTTATTCTACCTAAGTTGGAAACCCACTGATAATTGTATTTTAGAAATTTCAAGACACCACTTGTAATGATAATGTCATGACAATAATGCCACCAGTTCACCCTAGCATTTTAAATAAGCGATAATCGCATTCTTTTAAATAGATACAGCACATAGAATCTCTTTTCAAAGGTTCGCCCAAAGTTTCCCTTAAGGGTTAAGTTACTCATACTAATATACTAAGCTAAGTTACTCATACTAATATACTAAGCTATGTTACTCATACTAATATACTAAGCTAAGTTACTCATACTAAGTTAAGTTACCTCATTTTACGGAAGTATTTGTAATCTTAAATTATAGTATTTTTCTATAAAACTGCTGTATAAAATAATAAATAAAATAATTTTAAGTTGTTTTAATTTCTAATTGCTCATCAACAATAAATCTTAACATATAATAACTTCATAATTTAGTTTTGGACACTGAATGCAAGCGAAGATATGACTAGGTCGAAACGTTAAAAGAAAAACTTCATAAAAAACTGGACAGAAAGGACATTACCAACTCAGCTTGTAAAAAATAATAACAATGCAATCAGCAGCAAATATTTTTCTCGCCAAAATTACCCCTCAAACAAATGCCAAAAAGCAGCAGACCCCCTAATAACTTCATTCATTCATCGGGCTATAAAACTAACGAGGGACGCCAAAGCAAAAGGAAAACGTTTTGATTGCTGCGAGTTATTGGCTTTCCGAATACACAGAGGACCATTTAATATCAGCCGAACCGCATTTCACATAAGTTATTCCGCCTCATTACGCTACTCGGGCGGCCCCTAATAGTTTTTTTTACGTCATCAGGACGTTAATGAGTTCCCTGCTGCCAACGCGAGGAACAAAAAGTCGGATTTCTTTTGTTCGCACGTGCTCTGCGGAACAGTCGTTTGCGCCCTATGTCTTGAAGGGAGTTGAAATGTTTTTGTGCTGGGGCTTAGTGAGAGTTTTCACACTCCTTCGTAAGTGGAGTCGAATGTGGAAATAACTGTAGTTAGTGAGTTTCTTGATCGGTAACAATCTTTTTCAAATTGTTGTTGAATAAAGATTATTCAGGATAGTTCTTAGAACACTTTTAAGGCCCTTTATTTCTGCATATAAAGGGTAGAAATATTAGTTTGATTAAATAGTATTTGATTTTGAAGATTTAATTTGTGATGGATAGATTATTACAAGGTAATGAGTCCTCTGGTACTGTTATCGGTTTTCTGGGTATAAAAACGAGTAAATAAATAAACATTTAGGAAATACCTGCTCCATTCTGTACAGTCGCAATAAACGCATAGAAAATGATACTGAAGAAATATTCCTGCAGAAAATAGGTTTTTAAATGCATTCTATGTTAAATTTTTCTAACACCAGTATTTTATTTGTCTCTTCATTTTACCCTATTATTGGCCAAATTTCTTAAGAGTCAATGGTAATTTAAGCAACAAGAAAACAGCAAAATGTATTAATTTATATTATTTTAAATGACTGAGATTTGAATTATTTTAGATGCTTAGAATAAGAAACCCGCTGATTTTTTTTTGCGTGTTCTTAAAAATGTTTACTACAGGTACTGTAAATTGCTAACTCTTAAAAAAAATAATTAATGTTATAAAATATTTAATTATGTTATCAGAATTCGTAGTTGTGATTTAAGCTTCCAACTCGCACCAAAATTGTTTTAAAACAAAAATGATATTTTCCTCATTTCCTAATGGGATAGCGCTTAAACTATATTTTGTAAGGTAGGGCGTTACAAAAGTGAAAATTCGTGTCTTTTAACATGGTTATTTGTTTAAATTGTCTGAAATGGGGAAACTGGATTTTTTTTTGTTTGCATAACTATGGTTAACTTAAGTTAAAGTTACTTATTAATTCCAAGCATGCCAGTATCTCTAATTGTTTTGGAAAGTGTCGTTAATTATCTTTTACTTCCATTTTTATCTCTCTAAGCCGTGAGGCAACTATATAAGATTTTTAAAAATGAAAATTTCCTTTTCTTTTAGGTTAATCGCATTCCTGGAATACGCAGTGTGTTATGGCAGAAAGATTCGTTATGCTCCACAACCAACGCAGCTAAGAAACTTCCTTGTAAGATTTATTTTATTTATTTGCATTACATATTAACTGCATTCTATGTAACACGATATGCAAAACTTACACATCATCCCATAGATATTATGTATAGACTCAGGATAAAAATTTTAGTACTCCTTAAATAATATTTATTTCTTAAATCTAAACAAGTAGTTGCGATAAGGATTATTTATCTAGATCTTCACATAAAATGAAGCTGAAATGTTGTTTACTTAGGCATTTTTCTAAACATAACAAGTAATAAAAACTTTGTTAAACCATTTATTTTCGAATGCATGACATTCTTTATCTCTCAGCATATTCCTTCCCAAAATACACGAAAATCAGATTTTATGCCCTGCCAAAGTACACAACCCGACTCCACGCTCCGTTCCAAAAGAGTATTTAACTTCTGCCTTTACGAGGATTTTAGCACTGCATTCCAAACTGTTTGTCATCGGGGGTTGCTCAACGAATAGTTAAAGTTTAGTCTTCCCCCATGAATATTTAATAAAACTCTGAAATAATAGGCTCCTTATGCAAATAAAGTCCCCCCGAAAGCCTTTTCTGCTCCCTTCAGAAAGAGGAAATTAAAAAGCAAAAGAGTTTACGGCCTCTTCCAACTGAATTAGGCTGCTATTGGTTGTACGCTTCAGTTGCCACCGAGCAAAATCTAATTGGATTTATAAGGCATTTAATGTTGCCACGCCGAGGGAGCTAAAAAAATCTCATTTTTTTTTTTTCGTCTAGTGTGGAAGCCGAAGGGCTGGGGAAAATTCGTAGGGATTTCTTGGGTTAGTTTCCCGGGTTTAATGTTTCACACGCCGAGCGAAAATATTAGTCTCTGCCCAATTGTTTCTGTTTTATTTATCCCCGTGCCTAAGCCTCCCTTAAAAAAAACAATTGCTTACGTTCTTGTTATAAGTTTATTGAGTTGGAAGAGAATGGAAACTCCGTTCTCTGAGAGAGAGAGAGAGAAGCGGTTCATTTCGCCGGAATTAGGAACGACTGAAAAGTTCTTTCTTTCCAGAAGAGTTGTAAGTTGTTAAGGCTAGTTTGAATTACATAAATAATGATTAAGTTTTTTTTTTTAAATTGTTTTAAAACTTAAGGAGTAATTTTATATACTATGAGGTGGATTTGTTCTTTATAAATATAACGCTATTTTTCGATGGATATTTCCTTTAAGCTGACTTTTATGTGACTACATATTTTCTCTACAAAATAAACTATTACTTTACATTTATACTCAGACAATTTATTTTAGTCTTGTAACAAGCTTAACTTATAAAATAAGTTGTATATTATACATATACCTAGTTGTATATTATACATATAGTTGTATATTATATATATGTATACCCTTTGTTAGTAAAAACAATTCAAAATTATCTTTTAATTTAATTTTATTTTTGCTGTTTTTTTAATGTTAAGAAATTATTTTTGTTATTTGCATTTTCTATTGCTTATCATATCCCTATACATATTCAGTTATTTTTCTTTTTAGCTTTGAGTAACAACCCTCCCTCTCCAACCTGTTTTGTCCTCCCCTCGCAGTATCAAGAGTTCGTGAACGTCGCCGAAGCCTTGGGATACACGAGTCAGTGGTTGCTCAAGCCCTTGACCACTGTGTCCGGTCCGCGCCTGGTGGACATCTTTTCACCAGTCGGTCAAGCCGAAATCGATGAGTAAGTCTATTCTTAATACATCATGCAACTGAAACTGAAAAATGTTGCAGATCCATGCGTGTGAGAGTTTGATGGTCTTTACAAAAACGTTTTTATCTTTGCTCTTCCGTCAGGTACAGCAGACGACGATCCGTGGCTCAGCAAATGGTGAACAACCCTTTCAACGTGTTCGGTCAGCCGGTGAACATCCGACTGTACGTCCTGGTGACGTCGCTGATCCCCCTCAGAGCTTACGTGCACTCGCAAGGCATCGTCTACCACCGCTACAACGAGAGCAAGAATTTTAAAAAGGTACAGTCTCAATCTTATCCCATTCAAAAACGTACGTTACACACTTTACATTAAAAATCCTAAAGGGTAGCAGATCTTTGGTAGTCCCTATGCATATGCATCCAATTCTTCTTACCCATGGGTAGAAGAATTAGATGATAGACCTCATGGACGTATATAAGGGGGGGGTTTAGGGGGTCCAACCCCCCCCCCTTAGCCCAAATCTTATGTCAGCTAAACAGAAAGGTTCCTTTCCCAAATATCCAAAAAATGCGTGAAAATACAACTTTTTCGGATCAAATTTCACAAAATTTTCTGGGGGACCCATACTTCCCCAGACCCCTTTTTTTTGCTTGAGAGCATGTACTAACCACAACAATTTCCTTGCTACGCTCAGGGGAGATTTCAGAGTATACAACCTCCCTTTCGAAACCTCTAACTTTTACTTTTTCTCCATAGAAACACAGCCGGCTAAAGCTACTCCTTAATGTAATAGGGGGGCTCCCCCAAAAATGTTAAAAACTTTAGTACGCTAAAAAGTCTTCTAAAGCTACTTTTCAGGGAGCTTCGCGGGCGCACAAAATGACCCGGCGAGCCGCATGCGGCCCGCCAGTTGGAAAACCCTGTTTTAGCAACACTTTCAGTGTCCCCTGAATGAAGTTTCTTGAACCCCCTCCTTGTAAAAGCTATAGCTACGTCCGTGATAGGCCTTGTTCTTAGTTGTACAATTCCAATCAAATCAGAATCAATACCATAAGCGTACATGGACAAAGCGCTGTATATCATTCATGAATAATTTGTTAGTATTGATAAAGCGAGTGACTAACCTCTTTTTAGTTAGGGTTTGGTGAATAGCGTCTATGAAATTGACAAATGTTGTATTTTAAAAAGTTGAGGGTCAAAAATGCAAAAATCTTCTACATCAATATAACCTTGCACATTTCGCTAATTTTATCATTAGTACCGTCAGTAGGATGAACTAAAAATGGCAGGCTGATACGTCGATTTTTACTTTGAAGATAACCAAACTTTTATACTATACACCAGGAGGAAAACTTTTGACGTCTTACAATATTGTTACGATTGTTATGGAAACGAATTTTCCACACAATTTCCAGGGGCTATGGTAATCTAATTCATAAGCGATGAACAAACGCTTTGTTCAAAATCTGTGAGGCTATCATTTGACTTTGTACTTCTTTTCAGAGTTATGATTTTTTTTGACAACGTTTTTCTCCTGGCTGTATCACCATAGATATTCATATTTTAATTTTAAACAACTACAAGTTTATCAATCTTCGAGATAACAAATCTTTAAAGATGTTTAACAAGAAACTTTACTCAATTGGAGTGTAAGAATACATCTAAAGTTGAAAAGTATTGTAAGAATGTACGCATCGCCTATATAAGTGTGTGACATTTTTCTTCTCAGATCCCGGGTCGGACGTGGCCGCTGTCGCAGTTCTGGCAGTACGTGTCCAAGAACTACGGGTTCGACGCCGTCACTTCGGCCATCCACCACGTGCACCAGACCATCGTCCACCTGCTGCTGCTGGCAGAGCTGGCCATCCTGTCCGACCCCCCGGAGGATGTCATGGCGGCCAGGCGCTTCAAGTGAGTGTTTTTTTCCCGATATCATATAGTAGTTATGAGTGAAGGGTATAAAAGAAATACGGCCTTTGATTCAATTTCGTTACCTGTCTCGTTAAAAAACGTCAATCTATTTTGGATGCCAAATATTGAAATATAGCCAAATATATTTTAATGTCATTGATCAAACATTAGTAGTATTTTAACACTTGCTTTAGACTTTAGAGCATGTTTGGATAACTTCGAGCAAAAATGAGCATGCTCGGGATGATTAAGATTGTATTAAGATCAGGGTTGGCAAAAACCCGGGTTTTTTTGAAAAAACCCAAGTGGGTTGGGTTTTTTTCGGGTTTTTTCAATAAAACCCTGAAAAAAACCATATAAAACTGGGTTTTTTCAGAAAAAGTGTAGGTTTTTTCAAAATTAAGTAGTTTTCTTCAAATGTTAGTGAGTTCTTTCTATGTTAAATGTTTTCTGTCAAAATAGTGTCAGTTTTTCCATAGTTAAGTGGGATTTTCAAAGTTTGTCAGTTTTCTAAAAAATAATGTTTTTATTTTTATCTTAAAGTATTCATTTACCAATGCTATGAGATCAAATGTAACAATAAGCTTAGGAGTAATTGTTTCTCAAATTTTTCTTATGATGTAACATTTTCCCAACATTTTACTGTTATTAAAGTTTCTCAATTAATCTTGATTTATGTTCCGTACATATGTTAATAAAAAGAGTATAAATAGTAAAATTAAGATTTATAATTTTTAAATTTAATTACATACTATTCAATTTAACTGGATGATAATTGTAATATAAATTATAAATATCACCCTACCTGATCATATCTGGATCCTCGTAGTTTAAGAAACATATAGCATTGATATATTGTTACTTTGACTATGAACTTGAATGATTGCGAAATCATATCAAAATTTTAAAAAAAGAGCGAACCTCATCTGCCCTTGAGGCACTGGAGGCATCTGATATCCTTCTTCCTTTCCCTACTTCCAAGAACCTGGTCACATGGTCACCACACCCTCTATGACTCAGACCAATCACAATCTTTTAAAAGATTGGAAAGAAAGAAATAAGAAACAGCAGATGTTTTCCCTCTTTTATTTCAATTTTCAATAATAGAAAAGCCAAATTATAACTCTTTTTTTTTTCTGGTAGACTGCATTTTTGAAAATCTCATGTTTCTTGGATAAATAATTTCAAAATTCAACCAAAAATAAATTTCACAAAGGACAACTGAACTAGGGGAAAAAATTAAAGCATCTTTCACTAGGAAAGTTTTAACGATAGGTTAGTGTTCATGGAGAACAATGAATTACAGAAATCTAAGCATTACTAAAGATTTCGTACAAAAAAAGAACAAAGAGGGAGGGTCGGGCAGGTTTCTTAAGTAATTATGAGAGGGGGGTTTGCGGTTTGCTTATTTTTGCAGACAACGGGGGAGAGGGTCAAAAATAACCAAAAACTTGCATACGTAATATTTGAACAGCCCCATAGTAAAAATATTTCCTGAAAACTTAAGTTCATCTGAGTAATCGATTTGAACTGGCTAAATTTTAGTGCTAATGTTAAATTTAAGGCCAATTTTGCAACAATTTTTTAAAATATTTCGATGTAGCATTCTGATAGGAAACTAGTGTCACCAAAACCCTATAAAAATTATAGTCTCGAATACCGTATGGGATCTGGCTTTTATTCACCTCGCTTGTGTATTGGGGGGATTGCGCATTGGGTAGCTTTAAGAATAAAGGTATAGCTAGCATAAAGGTTAGCTTTAAACGATTTTCAACGGGTCAACGACCTTTTCCTTAAAGTATGTCTTTTCATATTATAGAATATGGAATTTGAAGATGGTTGAAGAATTATTAAGGGGTCTATAGCCGTGCGTAACATGTCCGTATTTTTAATTTTAGACCCCTTTACCTAAATTAAATAATTTTTTCGGTGACATATTCTTAAAGAGGACTTAAAAATATACATCCTAGAGAATTTCCGTGCCATTTCACGCATATTAAGTGAGTTATTCGAGTTGTGGAAAAAAGTTTCGATATCGAGTCAAAAACACAAGTCTAATAAAAGCATGTTAACTGATATTAATTATTCAGGTAAATTTTATCTGAAATTTTTATATTGTATTTGACCAATAGGGTAAGCTTTTTACTGAAATTCCGGTCGCCATGGTGATTCTAACGTCTTCCAGGAATTTATAAACACAAAAAAGCCTACTGGTTCATATTGAGAACAACTCTGCTTTTTGGCTAAGTTGTGCAGACAAAGAAGAAAGGGAAGTTCTTTTATTTCTACCAAAGTTTTGATATCACCTGCGTAATTTTTCACTTTGTTTGCCTCCTATATAGGCCAGTCAATAACGACGGAAAAAAGGGCGATAATTGCAAAAAATCGTGTATCTCCAATTTTTGTCTTATGTTGTTAGGACCCATCCCAGTAGTTTATAACCAATTTTGCAACCCTGAAAGCCCTGTGCTAACTTTGCAATCGTCAAAAAACCTAAAAATTTTCCGACTTTTTTCAGTTTTTGGCTTATAACTCATACAAAATGCATCCACACGAAAAAGTTTCAAATATATAATTTAAAGAAGATAAAATTTGCAATAATTTAAGACCATTCCCAAGTTTATACGTCCAATAGATCCCGAGTTACATCTCTTCAAAAATGGGCAATTTTTTCCCAAAATTCAAAATTTTGAGTCTAAGTCGCTTTTATATCAAAAAATAGGTTATATTACTCGTTGTAAAAGGTAAATAAGGGCAATTAAGTTGTAGTACAGTTGTTTAGCTTTAATTTAAGCCCTTAATGAAGACTGTAGGCTCCATAGTTCTTACTTTATCTTAAAAAACAAAAAATTTGGGAAAACCGAAATTTCGGAAAAATAGAGCATGACGTTGTATGGGCACAGAAAAGGAAAAATTAAGCGATAACACAATATGACGTCATAAAAATTAATATTTATTTATTGAATACAAAATTATTTGTCTTAATACTTGTTAATTAATGTTAATTTTTAAATTAAATTGAGTTTAATTAGTATTAATTATGTAATTAAGAAATTAAAAATATATATTAATTTATTGCTTTTGTAAGTATTAGTTTAAAATAAAACCTTAATAAGTCTTAGATAAGTTTTATAAGACCCTTAGTTCTTGCTTTACCTTAAAAAATAAAAACGATGATGAAAAAGGATTTTTAACTCGGATTAGCTTACAAGGGCGTGTCAGAACTCGCATCCCCAACAGTTTTAGATATTTGCTATACTTTAAAAAATATATTTTTTCGGAACTATTAAGTAATAGAAATTAAACTAACACTGATTTAAGAAGATCTGATTACCAGGACGAGCGAAAGGCTGTACCCAGATGAATTTCGACTATTCACACAAAAAGGAGGATTCACGATTCGGAGATCCCACAAGTTCTGGTCAGGCTTATGGACAGACCTAATGATTGAGCAAGTATTAATGAGATCGATGAAATGCCAGGGAGGCTTAACTCATGGTCGAGGCATATCCAGCAGCGTTCTTACGCGTTGGACAGAAGGAATGGTGTACATGCTGAATATCTGTGAAGGGCTTGAATACTTTTGGAACGTTTCCTATTCTACCACCGAACAACACGTTGACATGAGATGAGGCCCACTCAAATAGAACGAGATACCGATCATGTGCAAAAACTTACGAACTGGTTCGATGCCCACACACCATTTCCATTTAATGAAAAAATGCTATCCATCAGCTCTGGTATGGTTGGGGACTCTGAAGTCAATTGCCATATGGCCTACGAATTGGGAATAAATGGAATAAATCAAATCACGATAAACACCTTTGGAAAAGTTAGTTTTAAAAGAAAAGATAAAGTGCGAACCTTGTAAGGGACTGTACAATCGTACAGAGTGCTCTCGACAAAAGCAGCTCGCATGAAAATGTCATCGTGATTGGAGAAGATGTGGACTTGTTGGTTCGATTGGGCTCGACGGTGGAAAATACTTTCTTCCAAAAAGGGTTCAAGTGGGAATCAACTTGTTTGCAGTTTTCCTCCAAATGTTTCAATAGCGGAGAGCTGGCCTGTCCCTACGGATTTGAATTGTTCCTGCACGCTTTCTCTGGCTGTGACACCACCTCCTCAATTTTCAGGCAAGGGAAAATGAAGATGTTAAGCATGCTTGAAAAAATCCACATCTGGTTGGCGTGGCTTCCATTTTCCTACAGCCTGATATTAGCCACGAAGAAATAGCCTCTGCTGGAAATAAGTGTCTTGCGGCTCTGTATGGAGGAGGAGACTCCGACACTCTTCACGCCCTCCGTTAAGAAATCTTTGTTCGTTCAGCTGATGCCAACACCAAGGTCCACCTGGTTCGTCTGCCTCCAACCAAAGAGGCTGCAGCTCAACATGCATATCACACATACCACCAGGTGCAGACATGGTTAGGTGCAGACAAAAAACCAACTGACTGGGGCTGGACGAGGAGTCAGCAAGGTCTGCTACCTATAACCTCTACAAAAGATCCAGCATCAAAAACTCTCCTGAAATTCATCTCATGCAAGTGCCAAAAAGGGTGCGCTGGAAGAGGCTGCTCATGTGAGAAAGCGGGACTTAAGTGTTCTGCACTATGTAAACCATGTCAAGGCAAGTCATGCCTCAACATCCCTACAATTGAGATAGACGAGTCTGAAAACGAGGAAGACAGTCCTGAATCCTTGGAAGAGACATGATCTTTGGTACCTCAAAAAGTCGTATTTTATAAACTAATACTTAAAAAAGCAATAAATTAATATATATTTTTTAATTTCTTAATTATATAATTAATACTAATTAAACTCAATTTAATTTAAAAATTAACATTAATTAACAAGTATTAAGACAAATAATTTTGTATTCAATAAATAAATATTAATTTTTATGACGTCATATTGTGTTATAGCTTTATTTTTCCTTTTCTGTGCCCATACAACGTCATGCTCTATTTTTCCGAAATTTCGATTTTCCCAAATTTTTTGTTTTTTAAGATAAAGTAAGAACTATGGAGCCTACAGTCTTCATTAAGGGCTTAAATTAAAGCTAAACAACTGTACTACAACTTAATTGCCCTTATTTACCTTTTGCAACGAGTAATATAACCTATTTTTTTATATAAAAGCGACTTAGACTCAAAATTTTGAATTTTGGGAAAAAATTGCCCATTTTTGAAGAGATGTAACTCGGGATCTATTAGACGTATAAACTTGGGAATGGTCTTAAATTATTGCAAAATTTATCTACTTTAAATGATATATTTGAAACTTTTTCGTGCGGATGCATTTTGTAAGAGTTATAAGCCAAAAACTGAAAAAAGTCGGAAAATTTTTAGGTTTTTTGAGGATTGCAAAGTTAGCACAGGGCTTTCAGGGTTGCAAAATTGGTTATTAGCTACTGGGATGGGTCCTAACAACATAAGACAAAAATTGGAGATACACGATTTTTTGCAATTTTCGATGTCGTTATTGACTGGCCTAGGCCAGTCAATAACGACGGAAAAAAGGGCGATAATTGCAAAAAATCGTGTATCTCCAATTTTTGTCTTATGTTGTTAGGACCCATCCCAGTAGTTTATAACCAATTTTGCAACCCTGAAAGCCCTGTGCTAACTTTGCAATCGTCAAAAAACCTAAAAATTTTCCGACTTTTTTCAGTTTTTGGCTTATAACTCATACAAAATGCATCCACACGAAAAAGTTTCAAATATATAATTTAAAGAAGATAAAATTTGCAATAATTTAAGACCATTCCCAAGTTTATACGTCCAATAGATCCCGAGTTACATCTCTTCAAAAATGGGCAATTTTTTCCCAAAATTCAAAATTTTGAGTCTAAGTCGCTTTTATATCAAAAAATAGGTTATATTACTCGTTGTAAAAGGTAAATAAGGGCAATTAAGTTGTAGTACAGTTGTTTAGCTTTAATTTAAGCCCTTAATGAAGACTGTAGGCTCCATAGTTCTTACTTTATCTTAAAAAACAAAAAATTTGGGAAAACCGAAATTTCGGAAAAATAGAGCATGACGTTGTATGGGCACAGAAAAGGAAAAATTAAGCGATAACACAATATGACGTCATAAAAATTAATATTTATTTATTGAATACAAAATTATTTGTCTTAATACTTGTTAATTAATGTTAATTTTTAAATTAAATTGAGTTTAATTAGTATTAATTATGTAATTAAGAAATTAAAAATATATATTAATTTATTGCTTTTGTAAGTATTAGTTTAAAATAAAACCTTAATAAGTCTTAGATAAGTTTTATAAGACCCTTAGTTCTTGCTTTACCTTAAAAAATAAAAACGATGATGAAAAAGGATTTTTAACTCGGATTAGCTTACAAGGGCGTGTCAGAACTCGCATCCCCAACAGTTTTAGATATTTGCTATACTTTAAAAAATATATTTTTTCGGAACTATTAAGTAATAGAAATTAAACTAACACTGATTTAAGAAGATCTGATTACCAGGACGAGCGAAAGGCTGTACCCAGATGAATTTCGACTATTCACACAAAAAGGAGGATTCACGATTCGGAGATCCCACAAGTTCTGGTCAGGCTTATGGACAGACCTAATGATTGAGCAAGTATTAATGAGATCGATGAAATGCCAGGGAGGCTTAACTCATGGTCGAGGCATATCCAGCAGCGTTCTTACGCGTTGGACAGAAGGAATGGTGTACATGCTGAATATCTGTGAAGGGCTTGAATACTTTTGGAACGTTTCCTATTCTACCACCGAACAACACGTTGACATGAGATGAGGCCCACTCAAATAGAACGAGATACCGATCATGTGCAAAAACTTACGAACTGGTTCGATGCCCACACACCATTTCCATTTAATGAAAAAATGCTATCCATCAGCTCTGGTATGGTTGGGGACTCTGAAGTCAATTGCCATATGGCCTACGAATTGGGAATAAATGGAATAAATCAAATCACGATAAACACCTTTGGAAAAGTTAGTTTTAAAAGAAAAGATAAAGTGCGAACCTTGTAAGGGACTGTACAATCGTACAGAGTGCTCTCGACAAAAGCAGCTCGCATGAAAATGTCATCGTGATTGGAGAAGATGTGGACTTGTTGGTTCGATTGGGCTCGACGGTGGAAAATACTTTCTTCCAAAAAGGGTTCAAGTGGGAATCAACTTGTTTGCAGTTTTCCTCCAAATGTTTCAATAGCGGAGAGCTGGCCTGTCCCTACGGATTTGAATTGTTCCTGCACGCTTTCTCTGGCTGTGACACCACCTCCTCAATTTTCAGGCAAGGGAAAATGAAGATGTTAAGCATGCTTGAAAAAATCCACATCTGGTTGGCGTGGCTTCCATTTTCCTACAGCCTGATATTAGCCACGAAGAAATAGCCTCTGCTGGAAATAAGTGTCTTGCGGCTCTGTATGGAGGAGGAGACTCCGACACTCTTCACGCCCTCCGTTAAGAAATCTTTGTTCGTTCAGCTGATGCCAACACCAAGGTCCACCTGGTTCGTCTGCCTCCAACCAAAGAGGCTGCAGCTCAACATGCATATCACACATACCACCAGGTGCAGACATGGTTAGGTGCAGACAAAAAACCAACTGACTGGGGCTGGACGAGGAGTCAGCAAGGTCTGCTACCTATAACCTCTACAAAAGATCCAGCATCAAAAACTCTCCTGAAATTCATCTCATGCAAGTGCCAAAAAGGGTGCGCTGGAAGAGGCTGCTCATGTGAGAAAGCGGGACTTAAGTGTTCTGCACTATGTAAACCATGTCAAGGCAAGTCATGCCTCAACATCCCTACAATTGAGATAGACGAGTCTGAAAACGAGGAAGACAGTCCTGAATCCTTGGAAGAGACATGATCTTTGGTACCTCAAAAAGTCGTATTTTATAAACTAATACTTAAAAAAGCAATAAATTAATATATATTTTTTAATTTCTTAATTATATAATTAATACTAATTAAACTCAATTTAATTTAAAAATTAACATTAATTAACAAGTATTAAGACAAATAATTTTGTATTCAATAAATAAATATTAATTTTTATGACGTCATATTGTGTTATAGCTTTATTTTTCCTTTTCTGTGCCCATACAACGTCATGCTCTATTTTTCCGAAATTTCGATTTTCCCAAATTTTTTGTTTTTTAAGATAAAGTAAGAACTATGGAGCCTACAGTCTTCATTAAGGGCTTAAATTAAAGCTAAACAACTGTACTACAACTTAATTGCCCTTATTTACCTTTTGCAACGAGTAATATAACCTATTTTTTTATATAAAAGCGACTTAGACTCAAAATTTTGAATTTTGGGAAAAAATTGCCCATTTTTGAAGAGATGTAACTCGGGATCTATTAGACGTATAAACTTGGGAATGGTCTTAAATTATTGCAAAATTTATCTACTTTAAATGATATATTTGAAACTTTTTCGTGCGGATGCATTTTGTAAGAGTTATAAGCCAAAAACTGAAAAAAGTCGGAAAATTTTTAGGTTTTTTGAGGATTGCAAAGTTAGCACAGGGCTTTCAGGGTTGCAAAATTGGTTATTAGCTACTGGGATGGGTCCTAACAACATAAGACAAAAATTGGAGATACACGATTTTTTGCAATTTTCGATGTCGTTATTGACTGGCCTAATAGGTGCGTTACAAAATGACATTAATTTTGGAGGGGGCGTTTGAAATTTATTTTTCCCGCCCAAAATAAATTATTTTCCGGTTCAGAAAAATCATGTTTTTCTAATACATATGGACGAGTAGTTTACGGATATAGTTTGCATTAAGCGATAAGACGGTTAGTTCCGGAGAAATCTTTAATTTGGATTTTCTGGATCGCGCAATTTTTACACCACCCACTACCTCTTAATGAGTCAGTCGAAAGCCCTTTCCAAATTACTTCCGAAAATATAAATTACTAATTATATTAATTTATATTTAAGCTTTTCTCCAAACAGATACTGAGCTCTTCAAGCGTCTAAATCAGACGTGCAGGCTTAAAACGCGCCACAAGACAGTCGGTTCCCGCCAAAAAATAGCACGGGATTAAAACTTGTATACAAGTTTTAAGATACTAATTTGAGTTATCAATTCAATTTTACTGACTTGAAGTAATTAAGAGATAATAACATTTTTAACATTACATTTATTTTTATTATTTATGTTTTGATATCGGTAGCTTTATGGGACAAAAATTCTTTTTAACTTAGTTATGTTAATTTTTAGCTGCAAGGAGGTTTTTTTGTATATGGAGGTTAATATAAACCTTATATCGGTAACCCTTGATTTAATTCCTCTATTTTACAGTTTTTATTTTCCTTTCGTGTTCTGACGGTACGTTAGAAAATAATTCAATTTTATTCAGAACATTAATCATTACATAACTATAAAAATTAGTTAACGGGTATTTATTTGATAAATTCAAACACCATCTATCATTGTGAGTAAAAAAAAGAGTGGAAAGTCTTCACAGTTCCCATTTCAAATGGGAAAGAACGACGCCAAAAGCCGTTAATATGTTTACAAAGACTGAAAGAAAGGTTTCATGTTCGGTAAAGCTTATGGAAACATTCTGCAGCTGTCAGTCCAGATGGCCCAAACTGAAATTTATTGGTTAATTAAGGCATTTTTGTTCTAAAATACTGTCATTTATGCAGTTCGCTGGCATCCAATAACATGTCTTTGATTTGAGGAATATACAGTAGGTACAAGGCAACGAAATTAGTCCTCGCCAAACAGATATTCATTAACAACCATTAAAATTGCATTTTAATAATCTGTGTGTTAAGTGGTGTTAAGTGCTGTAAGCAGGTGTTCCAAAGACTCACAAGAAGACCTATATGTATTTATTATTATTTTTTTCTAATGCTGTCAACATTGAGAGAAACTTGAGAAGTGCTCCACTCGCTCTACCCTTAGCTCACATTCAATTCAGCAGGTGTGGTTGTAACAGAATATTTTCTCTCAGTAATGAAAATAATTTTTATTTTGATAACATGAGTAAAAGGGTTACTGTTACTACTCGCAGTGTCATTGATGTTCGGGAAGGAAAAAAAAAATATTCAATCATGAAAGAAACTATTTAACTTTGAAAAAACCCACTAATATTTTTAAAATCCACCTTAATTTATGAAACTAGCTTAAACTTCAAAGAACCCAACTGAATTATGAAAGAACTTTATTAATATTTAAAAAAACCCTCTGAAATTTAAAGAATTATCCCCTTAATTATTGAAACCTGGTCTAATAGACCGGGAGCCAGCAACATATTTTGTCAGTCATTTCCTCTCAAGCGATATTTGGTGGAAAATTTCAGGAAGTTATATCATAAAGCCTGGTGAGCGTCAGCTGGCTGTAGGGCGGTGGAATAGACGTCAGCTGGTCGTTTAACATTTGGAGCGTCTTTCTCAAAGATTATTTGCGGCTTCAATTACGCGAGAGAAAAAGAACAAGAGGGAAACTCCAGGGAAACTCAGTGAAACTGTTATGTTTTTGTTTACATTTCGATTTGCTTTGTATTGAGGAGAGGTACGAAAGGGTGTGTGGTCGCATGAGCGGCGGATATCGTTTTAAATCAAGATTTTGTAAATAATGTAAATAAATATCTGTTAATTATTATCCAGCCTTGGGTTAGGAGAAGGAACCAACAAACATGAACAAAAATTTATACTTTCAGTGATTTCCTCTCAACGTTTCCTGACTTCATGAGTCTCAAGTTGTCAACAAAAAACAATTCCCTTCTAGAACATTATTAATTAAATATTGCCAACTTAAAATTATCTGAAAAACAAATAAATATCTAAAAAATTAATTAAAACAGTGTCCTTTCAAAAAGTTGGTTTGGTTTATAGAAAGAAATGGACTCTAACCGTCTGACGTCACACGGAACCAACACGTGACCTACTGAGCTTGCGATTGGTTACCACAGATACTACACTAGTAGATCTACTAGTGTAGTATCTGTGGTAACCAATCGCAAGCTCAGTTGTAGGTCACGTGTTGGTTCCGTGAAGTCTCGAACCAGATAGGCGGTTAGAGTCCATTAAAAGTTATCTTTAGGGAAATTGGTTAGTAATTAATTTTTAGAAGTAATAATTTATTGTTCTCTAAAGAAAGTTGGTCTATTTCCTAACAATTGGTGATATAATTAGCGGTCTCTTTCAATCATCTCCATACACACACAAACATACATGCCTAAGCGTTGATTCGAACCCCGGGCGCCCACTGGTCACACATGGTGGCCGGACAACCTATATAATAGATGTACCGCCTCATGTGGGCCGCCCATGCGACCACACACCCTTTCGTACCTCTCCTCAATACAAAGCAAATCGAAATGTAAACAAAAACGTAACAGTTTCACTGAGTTTCCCTCTTGTTCTTTTTCTCTCGCGTAATTGAAACCGCAAAGAATCTTTGAGAAAGACGCTCCAAATGTTAAACGACCAGCTGACGTCTATTCCACCGCCCTACAGCCAGCTGACGCTCACCAGGCTTTATGATATAACTTCCTGAAATTTTCCACCAAATATCGCTTGAGAGGAAATGACTGACAAAATATGTTGCTGGCTCCCGGTCTATAAATTTTGAAAAACCCACCAAAATGAAAAAATATCCTTAACTTTGAAAAAACCCATTCAATAATGAAAAAAATACCCATAATTTTTGAAACAGGGTTAAAATTTTGGAAAAACCCACTCAACTGCAGCTCTGGGTATGTTGTTTCGTTAATGTTTTCCTTCAATATTAAAACTGCCAAAATCTTGATTTTTCTTGAAAAAACCCAAAAATGGGTCCAAAATGAGGGTTTTTTCAGATGGGTTTTTTTGAAAAAACCCATTGGGTCCAACCCAATTGGGTCCAATCAAGCCAACCCTGATTAAGATGGAGGATTTCAATGCTTGTATTTTGTGTGTTAGTTTATATTTGGAATCAATTGTGAAGATTTGAATGCGGGATTACTTGTCCTTCTTCTCTTCCTTATCCTGTCTGAAGCCTGTTGAACTTGGTGCACTTGTTAAATGTGTATTTTTTTTTTTTTTTGTTCTTTATAACTCAATCGTAACCTTTGTGACGGTAGCGATTTGGAGTTTACAGGCCTCCAGCCTCGTCGTTTCAGTCACATAAATAAAGTACCTACTCTAGCTATTTTAATCTGGGTAATCAAAACTCAACATGTTGTTTTGTTATCTCTCGTATACTTCTTGATTTTGAAAATAACAAACATTTTTTCATCGAATATGATTTTATTATCTGAATATTTTTAACCGTCTTTATGGACTACTTGCTATTATAAGACCACGGATAGGGGTTATGGAGCCTTCAACCTCCCTTAGTTTTAAACAATTATCCCGAAAATAGCAAAAATTTCTTTACCCACTTAAATTTTATTTACTTATTTTCATGAAAAAAGTAATAATAATGGTTTTATTGTGCAAATAGAAAAAAAAAACTTGGTTACCCCTTTTAAATTTAAAAAATCATGGTTATATCGTAGTTTTTTTACTCTCAGTCATTCCGCAATACAAAAAGCCCTAGATTCACTACACCTTTCTTTATTTCTGCATCCTGTTAATTTATATTCAAATTTTTAAAATCTAAGAAAAAGACACTATTGAATAATGACCCTAAAATGCTAGATATTCTCCATTTATTTACTCTTTTAGCATTCCCGAAAAAAAATTGTTCTGGTGATTCACATTACATCTATGGGTGATTTCAATCGGATTCTGCTTTCTCCTTCTTAAGAATAATGCCGAACAAAATTCAAGTACTCATTGCAAACGCAAACATGCGTGACTCGCAATAATTTGAATCGAAATTAGGGGCGCCTCTTTTAAAAAAGAAACGAAATTATTCTGGCAACGAATTCACCTGAAGAATAAGCACCGCCGCTTACTCTAAAAGTCATTCATCTCAAAAAGTTTCTCGTCTGGAATATTCCTGACCCAGATTGAAAGGACATGTCCTCTGGAATTAGTGGAATAGATCGAAATCTCGATTCATGAAGAAGAAAATATCCCCACTCTTCATTCCATGCCGCAGCAGCGATTAATTTGGACAATGAAAAAGATCGAATTCCCCCTCTGGGGTAAGTAAACGATCTCGAATAAAAAAAAATTTTTTTTAGGGATAATCTAATTTCCGGCGCAATACATTTCCATCTTCGGAAGGAGGACAATTCATTTAAAAACGTCCGCGAAATGGAAACTGATTTTTAATCTCGTTTTGGGCCAGCAATTATTTTGCAAATCAGAGATGATTCTTGGAAAATCTGATGTCCCAGGAAAAACACAAAGCACAACGTCTTTCATTTCTCTAATGGTGGAGGCTCGATGCTAAACTAATTTCGGGGAAATCGTTTTTCCTTCCGCTCTCACAAATCAAGAGGTAGTAAATAAATAGAACTGCCATCAGTCTGACTTGTGCTTGAATTTTCAATCAAAT
Source organism: Tetragnatha montana (assembly GCA_963680715.1). Lineage (NCBI taxonomy): Eukaryota > Metazoa > Arthropoda > Arachnida > Araneae > Tetragnathidae > Tetragnatha > Tetragnatha montana. The sequence continues at coordinate 19,860,042 of OY796675.1, forward strand.
TTTGAATGGAAGTGGGAGCTTTTGCTGATTGAATTAACTTCAATTTAATCTTGGGGAGGAATCCCTCCGTAAAATGGATTAATGCGTTGTTGTCGCGGGTGATTTGATAAATCCTTACAGCGAATGTGCATTGGATTTAACTAAACCTGATTGGTTCGAAAGCTTAATGAAAGTTATTTTATTTGAATTAAAACTTTAAAACTATCAATTTGTGAAAAATTACGGTATATTCGTTGATTTTCTCAAGATCGTGAATAGTGAGATGTGTTCATTAATTATTTTCTCTTAGCCACATGTGTGTAACCACGGCTTACTAGATACTTATACAGGCTAGCCGAGTTTTAAACAATGAAAACCATTTGACAACTTTTCCCGCTTGGAGCGCTACAAGACCTACCTATATCACCCACCGCCTTCAACACTGTGGATATGCTTTGCCAGTTGGTCCAGTATTGCCATCTGGATTTGCAATGATTTCCGTACTCGGCTAGCCTGTATAAGTATCTAGTAAGCCGTGGTGTAACTCAAAGTCATGTGTTCTTGATCCAAAAACCAATGAAGCATTTTAAAAGAGTGACCTAAACTACAAGACCAAGGGAGGGTAAACTGGTGTTAATAAATGTTTTTAAAAAGGGGATTACAATAATTGAATAGCTTGAAACTTGAAAGTGACTTAAAAAGGCGTTGATTTTTGCAGAATCCTAAACCATTTCCTTTAGCACTCCTTCAGATTTTAATAACTATTTTTTAAACAAATGCTATATGTTTGAATTTTAAAGTTCTTATTGAAATTGTACATAATAAGTTGCATCATAATAGGGATGGGACATGTCTTAACTAGGATACAGAAGGTGTGAAAAAGTTATTGCATTACTTCTTAGAAACACGGTTACTGCACATAATCAGGAATTTTCTGGAAAGGAAACTAAACTAGCAATGAAATCTAATTCGAAATTTTCTGTACCTATAAAACATTAGCTAAAATCAACAAGTAGTAGTAACATTTGTGATAAACATTACCTAAAGAGTACCGATTAGAAATCTATCTGTAAAGCACATAATACCATTCAAATAACATACAACATCATACTACGATTATTTTACTGCAGATTCATTTCCCTAACCGAACACGACAGCTCCAAAACGCACTCACGGAAACACTCCACCCACCTACATCCCTTCTCCGACACACCTGAAACATTTTAGATTTCTCTTCTCTCTCTCTCTCTCTCTCTCTCTCTCTCTCTCTCTCTCTCTCTCTCTCTCTCTCTCTCTCTCTCTCTCTCTCTCTCTCTCTCTCTCTCTCTCTCTCCTCTGAAAAAAAAATCATCTTTTTTTTCCTCCCTCGAACAAGCGGGGCGGAAATGACGAATCCGTGCGGAAGCCCCCGAGTTTGGAGTTAGTTGATTGGCGAGTTTGTTTGACTTTCTAATTACGCCAAAGCCAGGTCGATAGAGCACGTGCTTTTGTTTGGGGGCCACTTCTTGGCGGGAGATCGCCCTCCCGTCCTCTGCCAATTATCGCCCCTTCCGGATCCAATTATGGGGATGCAAATAATCGCCTGTGCCCAGGGCGCTCGGTCCTGCCTTTGGGCTTGTTTTCTTAATGGCTTAGTTTCGGCCTTTTGTAGGGGGGATGCTCGATTTGGTTGCACCCTTTGGAAGGGTTGAGGTTGGGAGGGTCAATATTTGGTGGGGGGGGTATTGTGTGTTTTACGATAAAGTAATTAAGGCTTTTCAATGACTATTTTAAACATTGTAATTAGGTATGCTTTTGACATACTTCCCTAAAACTAATTCTAAATTAGGGACGCATGGTTCAGGAATAAAAACGTCTTAAACAGTATCTCTTTAAAACAGTTATGATAAAGATGGGTGATTTAATCCGTATCATAAATAAGAAAGTAATAAAAAACAATATTGTGAGAACACTATTGTTAAATAAGTTGCCGATATCATTAAAAATTTTACCATCTTTTCTATTTTAACTTCTTAACGCTAAATGTATGTTCGAGTAGTATAATCAGAGACTACTCCAACCTTTTAAATCTTTTAATAATAGCAATTCGAAAATTCTGATGCAGTGTCCTGATCATCACAAATTGACACCTAACACTCCACCTATCTAAAAATCACAACTATTTCACCATGCTATAATAAATTAACAAAACCATGAAATCATTAAAGCTGATGACCCCAGCTTTATGTATTCTTTTAAAAGGAGTATTAGTATTATTAAGATAGAGTGTTTTTATTAGGTAATATTTATTATTAATATTGTAAGAAATGTGATATGACATTGATTGAAATTAAGTAGGTAGATAAATATTGGGATTTGAATGTTAATATCAATATTATACCGTTTTTTCCTCAGTTGAGAGGGATGACTTTCTTTAAATAAAAATGTTCACGTCTTATAAACTCTTGAAAATAAACTCTTAATGAAACCGTACTTTTTCTTGTAGAATCTTACTCAGATAAAAATAACTAAAGAATATGATACAGTTGGAAAAGGTTGATTTTTAGAAAACAAATCTCGAGCCGAGGGAAAATATTATGCATGCACTGTTATTTCTCGAGGGAAGAAATGCAAACTTGACCTTTGAAAAGAAAATTTATTCTCAAAGAAAAAAGTTACAGTGCTATACTTTTTTTAGTCTTTGAAATATTTTTTTCTTTCAATGAAGTAAACTCAAAATAACAGTTTTAAATCTTTTCCTTTGCACTAGACACTGCTAGATAATATTTTTTCATGTACTTCTTGCTTTTATGCTTGTATATGTCTGAAAGACTGAACACGTTATGCAATGTTATTTAATTATTTTTTTTGTCCTGTCCTTGAAGGCGAAAAAAATAATAAAATAGCATTACACAATTTTAAAAATAGATTTCCATTAGCTCATCAGAATTAACTGATTTCGTGTTTTACAATTGTACTTGCTTTAAAACTTATGTTATTTGTAAGTACAACTAATGATAATTGCAAAATTCCCAACTCCTTTTTTAACACGTATTTCTGAATATTTTCTTATATCTTCTGAAAGGTTCAGTTCTGAAGAAACATTTAAGGACTTTTATGGAAAAACTGGTGTATATTAAAAACAGTTTTTGTGGAAATGATTATTTATTTTATTACTTAATAAATAAGAGATACTTTTAAACTTATTTGTTTATTTAGTTAGTACGTAGTTTAGTTTTTAAAATTACTCACTTTAAGTGCAGTAGTTACTTTAAAAAAGTTGAAACCTGTCCTTTTTAATTTGGCGGACCAGTTATTTTGGTTGAGGGCCAGTACGATTGACAAAGGACTGGTACGCAGGACCAGTGAGTTATTTTTTTCATTTTCTAACGCTGATTAAAAGTGTCGATGGATTCAATAAGAGACAAAAAAAATCTGTAGAACCAGTTTTTCCTTGATGGGAGACGGTATGCAGTGGAAACAACTTAGCGATATGCTTTTGATTCATAAACTGACGGATATATTTTGGTATACTTTTTTTTACATTAATAGTTTAAAGGTCTTATGGCCATATAGACAACGTTTCACAAAAAAATATTAATAAATTCAATTCAATTGTATTAAGCAAGTAACTTTTAATGAATTACATAGTAATAACTAATAGTGTCGGAGGATTCACTAGGAGACGAAAAATATCTGTAGAACCAGTTTTTCCTTGATAAGAGACGGTATGCAGTGGAAACAACTTAGCGATAAGCTTTTGATTCACAAGCTGACGGATATATTGGCATAGTTTTTTGATGCATTAACAGTTTAATGTCTTATGGCCATTGATTACGTTTTATAAAAAAATATTAATAAATAAAATTGGATCAAGTAAGTAGCTGAACTCAAGTAATGAATTCAAAGAACTAAAATTAAATAATATGGCAACTTCTTCACGATCCTTTTAGACCTGAACACTTTTCCTATTCTCTTAGAGGCTGTCATTTTCTTTGATAGAACAACAAAAATCAAAGACAGCTTCAATTTCACCAACATTTCCACCACCAATGAAACGATCTCAGATTGCGATTCTCATTTTTATCTCAACCCAGTAATCCTCCATCTCTCTCGTAAATATAAATTTCAATCTATGGCCTTCTCTCCGGAACGAACCCGTAGCATTACTCCTGACGGGCCGAAATCCTCTCGCGGGTTATGAAAATTCCAGATTCGAAATCAACATCCATCCAAACGCCAATTTCACTTTAGTCAACAATTTTCCCCGAAACAAATCAAATAAATCCCTGCCCCAGCCTTGCCCGAAGAGAATCACGCTCGGGTCCTTCGGGGGTGCTAAAACTTTGAATCGTTTCTGGAGCTATATTTCTCCAGCGATTTGTTTTCTATTGCACCTGCTAATGCTATTTTTATTGATCTTTTGTGTGCTCCGTGTCGGAAAGCCAAGCCCGGATTTGAGAAGGCTGGGTGATTGCTGGAATTCGTGGGAAATGTAATCGTTATGTGCTCTGTTCCGTTGCCTTCCCTCTTTCTGTAAATTTGATTTGAAAAATACGGTGTAACTTGAATAACTCAAAGGCATTTAATTAGAAATTGAGGGATAGTTGAAATATTTCATTTGGTCACTTGAACTTCTCATTCAGTGTCCATGTCTTTAATTCGAAACTTTGAATAACTCCAATTTTTAGTGGTCCCTTCAGCTTTGATTTAATGTGACTGAAGAGAAAATAAATTATATTTATCTGAATTTATTGTGTAAATTTTATTTTATTTTATCTAATTACCTTTATAATAGTCAATGGATTAAAAAAAAGAGATTTGGTTAGGTCTCTAAATATAAGTTTATAGTGATATGTAAATTGAACCTAAATGTATGAACTTGCATTTCATAAACATTGAAAACAAATATTAATAATTAACCTTTCCTTTTTTATTTATCTTACTTATTTGAAAACTCGTTCTACGTACCATCTCGTATAGTTCGCTTTTTAGCAAAATTTTCCCTGTAAAGGAAAAGCAAGTTTTTAAGAAATTCTATAAGAAACCACGAAATTTTTTTCTTTGATTCTATTTATTGCATTTTTTTACATGTTTCCAACCTTTATGGAAACAATGATTAATGTATATCAAACGTTTTCCAACCTAAAATATTCAATTTTTTAATTTTATTACAATTTGGATAGGAAGGACTTTTAGTTCTTCAAATTTCACTAAAAGTCTCTGTTCATTTTCCTTTTTATGTTTTGAAATCCTCATTTGCATTAAAAACTCAAATTTTTAAGTGTAAACTTTTACAGAAAAAGGACTTAAATAATATACAACAGCAAAGGAAATCCAGACGAAGGAATTTTGAGAAATACGCATAAATATAGCACATAGAAAAATAAGAACTGTGTAGTAGTATGTATCCTAGAGCTGTCATTTCCACTCCTGACAAAGAAAAACAATGAAAACCGGATCACATCAAATCGAAATCCTTCTACACCCCCTCATCTCCCTACAACCCTTTCCCAACATCCCTCCCTTTATTCGCGATTCCTTTCTGCATATCCCCACCCGCATATCTCCGACGACCGATTAATTGACGCAAATCCGGGAAGTGAAGAGACATCGAAAACCACCCACAACCCCCTCTCTCTGAGCCAAATTCGATCGCCAACCGTCGCCAAGAGAGATGCTCCGGAATTATTTTTGCCCGGACGACGTTAAACGAAGAGCAAGGTTTTTATTATGAGAACAAATAGCGAAGGGCTGATTGGATTTTCCCGTTTCTCGGGGGAGAGGGGGCTTGCCGGACCCAGGGGGGTTGGTGGTTTCTTTTTCGGCATGTCTTGTGGACCTTGCTTTATTAATATTGTATCGTGTTTGCTTTTGTGGGCGCAGCAAATAAGGTTGGTTGGTTGGTTTGTTGGCTTGCGTTTGGTTTTGTCACCGAGAAAGGAATGGGATTGATGGTGGAGTAATGTGCCGTGGAGCGACTGATTTCGTTTTCGGGGTTGTTTGCGTGACTCTTCCTTTCTCCTCTTCTTTGATCCTTCCTTGGATTTCAATAGATATATAGGTAATATTGGAAATGCTTTCATGTCCCCACCATAAGCCGAAGAAATAGGGAGAATGAACTAACGTCCAGTTTTTGATTAATTTACGATTTTAGGGTTTTCCTTTGATCTGCGTTTAATCTTTCCGAGTTTCGTGCTTGAATTTTTATAATTTTGTCTAGTAAAAAACTTAATTTTTTTATCAAATTAATTTTTTATTCTAAAAATACATGTATACTGTACAGTGCTACTTAATAACACTATGTTTAATTTGAAGTCGTGGATAATTTGAAGTTTTCTCTTGGTAGTATTACTGTAGTAGGTACCGTACTTGGTAGTGACCGTTTCCACTTAAGCGTTTGGTTGCGGTACGGCACAATACAGTGAGAACCCAAAAGTACCCAAGGTGACGTTATACTTGCATTGCATATGTCCACTTTTGCATTTGGTTTTGGTTCTTGATCAAATGAAATGACCTCATTTCTGTCTTGCTGGGATTCATCATTCGGTGAATCCGGATTAGGTAACATTCCAGTTCTTGCCATACCTCAACCAAACGCTAAAGTGGAAACGGTCCTAAAGGGTCATTCACACTGTTTCACCCTCACTGTTCGTCATGAGTGAATCGCTAGTTTGCATAGAAAATTGGAGGAGATAAGAGTGAAACGGCAATTCACACTTTTCACTTTGGATGATTCCTCCAAAATGAACACTAAATGCAATAAGTCTGAATGAGCCTTTAAATAAAAACTTGCGCTGTGCCTAAAGAGGGTTAAAAATATTTAAGTATTCCTAGTTTCAGAGAGTATGCAACTAAACCGTAAAAAATGACACCTAAATAATCATCTAACCCAAGCCATCATGCCCGAAAAAACTAAGCCCAAACCTTTCTTTTCAGGTGCGAGTCGTGCTTCCAGCTGCTGGGGGTGGACGTGGTGCTGAACGGCAGCCTGCGGGCCTCTGTGCTGGAGGTGAACGGGCAGCCGAGCCTGCGGGCGTCCGGCCGCGACGAGGACCTCTTCCTCAACAGCGTCAAAGAGACGGTGCTGGACGACGCGATGGCCCTCCTCACCGCACCCACCTCCGTCGCCCGACCCCTCGCCGACGCACTCAAGCACCTGCTGCCCAGAGTCGCCGTCCTGGTGAGTAATAACGCTTTAGTTTGTTTCCGTCTTAATGTCACCTAGATTCCAGCTACTGCACAGGCTCTTCTATCAAAGGTATCCCCACTGTAAAATACCACTGTCCATTCAGTTCAGTTATCCATTTAATTCAGCCGTTACTATACATGGGGATTCAAAGCTCATGGGCAAAAATGATAGGGGGCGGACATAGGATAGTCTACACCCCTTATCGTTTTTGCCTATAAGATTTTAGCCACCCTCTCTTAAAACTTGTTCTTAAGTTAACAATGACGAGACGAGAAATATGAATCGAATCTAGCAAGACTGGGACAAAGATGGGAAAGATTCTGTACTACTAAAGATAAATTTAATATTTTCTCCTTTTGAGTTCAAACAAGCTATGCATTTCCCTGTTAATAGTGTATATTTATTTCATCAATCTGTGCTGACATCAGCATTTCCTTGTCCATAGTTCTGCTTAGAATGTCGAAACCCAATCCTGGCTTCTTAAAAGCTTCTCTTTAATTAAAAAGGGGGATAATGAAGCTACGTCATTAAAATCCCGAGTGATCTAAGGAAAGTGCAAACGTAGAATTTCTCTAGAGACTCCTTCGGGAAGTTACGTCCTTAAAACAAAGGAAGAATTCTTCAGAGAATAGGACTGGTGTTATGACTAAAACGGAAAGAATGAATACGCTAAGATTGATTTCATTCGATTTTAAGTTTCATAATTTATAAAGTCTGGTGAATTGCTTACAAATATTTAGGTCCTTGTTTGTTAAAATTAATATTAGGTCTGTTAGTCCCCATGGACATATAAACATAAACTGGGCAATCTCTAAACTTTAGCCTTTTGAATTCTTAATGATAACTTATGGTTACTTATTGGACATTGAATTCTGAATGACGCTTTTATTTAGTTCAAATATCACATGAAGATATTTTCAGCCGTTAAATGCATTGAAGCCGAATATCTGCGTCATGAAAAATATGAGTGATAAAATCTATTTTCTTCGAATCAAAAGAAAAGTTGTAATATTTACTATTTATGCGTTTTAGAATCTAAATATTGTATGACCCTTACATATTTTAGGAGTGACAATAAGTAGACAATACATTAGAGATAAATTTGAGTAAGATTCAGTTGATATATTTTGAGATTAGATGTTTCAAAAAGTTATCAATGGTAGTATTCAATCCCTTCTTATTTCAAATGTTCATCAGTTTGGATTACTTTGTATAAGTTAAGCTGTATACAGTTACACTGACTGCATTTAATAATGAAAGAATTAAAATTATCTTAGTTTCCGTATCACCTTATATTCTAAATAAATTCTTTTATTTTTAGGGTGTTAACTGTAGAGTGAGTCACGATTTGTGTCTAAGCCACCAGGATTTGTTGTTTCTGCTGCAGTCCAGAAGAGAATCTCTCAACTCCAGAGGGTTTCGATTGGTAAGTTTTAATTTCTTACGTGGTTTTTTTTATTCAATCAGCAAGGTATGTAAACTAACAATGTTGTTCAATGAGAAACTTCTCCTAAGCGGATTATTCGGTTACAGCTACGGCAGCCTTTTTGCTTTTATACGTATGTAGCTTATCATTATTTCATTATATTTTCTTTTGTTTATTATAGTTAAATGTTAACTGTCACAAATTTTTGAATATACGTATTTAAGTCGCTTTGCAGAAATGTTATTAAAAAGAAATTTTTTAAATGTAAAAAGTTTCTTTATTTTAAATTTAAGTTGGAATCTATTCCTGCGCGTTTGGAATGAGCAAAGTAACTAATTTCAAGAAGCATAGAAGTGGTCTTTACCATTTTTCTCGTTTCACTTTTTTAACTTTACAGATGCTTTTTTAATCAAAAATGAATGATTGCAATTTGTTTCTTTCCATAATAGTATTACTTCTTCAGTGATGTAGAAAAACGAAATATTAGACATACGTAAACGTATATTACTTTAATATTTTAGTTATAGAGGGTAGTTACTATTTAGTAACCATAAATCATACAATTATTAATTTAGGAATCTTTTATTTCTCATTTTAGTTACGATACATCATAGGAAATACTTTTTGAGCTAATAATATTTCAGCGAATTTTTATGGCAAACTTCGTTCTATAGTTTAACTTCTTTTAATTTAACTGTGTTGTAAAATATTTCATCGTTCTTTTCTTAAAAGAAAATATTGTAGTTAACTTATCTACATGTTTAAAATATATATCTCGCCCACAGAGCACTTAAATAAAGATTGTAGCCGTGTTCTTACATCCTAAGAAATAAAATAGTCGAAGTGAATAAGTTACTCACGAAAGAATTTAGCTTAAATACATACGACGAAAAGAAAAAAAAACCTTTTCATGCTTTAAAATTAACTTAAAAATACTTCTAATAATTACTCTAGGTGTAATCAGCTTTCATTTCTTTCATTCAACAGAAACCTACGCCTCTGCATTACATAAAAATGTTTTTCTTTAATTTCGAAAACACTTCTGAAAAGCCAGAAACGTTTACTTCTGAGACAGCATAACGGAAAAAGGAACCGACTTTAACCAAGAAATAAAAGCTGAACAAACCGTGAGCTGCTTACTCCAACTAGATATTTGTCAAAAATTATTTTTTTTTCTCAAGTTTCTTAGCGTTTGCTTGAAAACTAAGACTCATCATTCTAGCCTTTTTGAAAAAAAAAAAGTGCTTTTTTTTTAAATTCGCTTAGACTTTTTTTTATCATAATTCTCCATCAAGCGAGAATTGTTAATAAAAGAATGGTGAAAAAATGTAGATGTATCTATCGGAAACAAATTACCCCATGAAAAACTCGTAATTGAAACCCCAGCGTTCGAAAGGCTGGAGTAAATTAAAATTCCTCACGTTGGCGGGAGAATTCTTTATTTTTTGCGAAAATTTTCGAAAGATAAACACTCTTTTCCGCTTGATTAAAGTTTTCTCTCCATTGAAAAAGAACTAATTAGGCTTTAAAGAAACTGGAATATTGATGGAAGAAAAGCTGACAGAGAGATGAATATCAAAGCCTACTAATTAGAACCTCGGCTTTATGTGTTCTGGAAGGTTTTAAAAATTAATTTCCCTTTCAAAGTGTTTTGCTTCTATTGCATATTCTTTGTACTGGAAAAAACACTGCTTTGAAACAGTTTGTTCTCTTAATGTTGTGAAGTTATATTATAAAGCTACTAGTAGTACTGCCTCTCGCATGAAAGTTTTTGTTTGGCGTTTTAAATTCATTCATTAAAAGGAATTTAGAATAAATTTCTTAGTTTGTATCACCAATTATTAGTATGATTAAAAAAATTATCATGTTATTTTTATGTTAATGCAGTTTTCCCTATCAACAAATTTTATACTTGTGCAAAATAAATCTTTACGCTAATCCACTATGCTTACATTTAAAAAATAATTTAAAATTTTCAGACTTTATAATTTCCAAATGAAGAGAAAATCGGTATTGTTGAATAAAATGATAAAATTAGTGAAAGAATAAAACAAAAACAGATAATTCATACGAGTAGCTTGAAACTCAAGTTAAACTACCAATATCATCTTAAAGTTACTTTTTACCTATACTTTAAAACCATAAAATTTCTTAAATTTTCATTTTAATATTAAACATTTTAGCAACTTACTCTGGCGATAAAATTAATTGTTCTTCTAAAAACAGGAACTGCACAGAAGAAAAAATGACTAGATGTTTTCTGAACAAATTCAACAACGTCAAGGTGTAACTGATGCCATTTTTAGGCAGTCTTTCAGTTGATTAGTGTGTTGCCATAAGTATTTTCCAAAAAAAAAAAAAAGGTTTTTAAAACCTTTTTTTTTATCCTAACATTAATCAATTTGCTCTAGTCACTACAATGGCAAAAAGTAATACAGGATGTAAATCTTATTATACAGTTCATTTACCGTACTACAAAATAATAAGTGTTTATTTTACTAGGGGGAAAAACATATTTCTGAAAAGTAATTTTTGGTACTTTTAAATTAAAACCACTACAACAGTTAACTTTACCTTAACAGACCTTCTGTTAATAGAGTCAATTAAAAGCAATTTATATTTCCTCCGAAATAATTTGACTTACTGTTCATATTAAATCTTTTAGTTTAAGAGCACATTGTTCTGCCATGATTTAATTTTAAAAATAATTAATAATTAAACTTGTTTATGGGGGGAAATCAATGCGTACCTTCGTATTGTGTAAAACTTAGAACACTTAGGAAATTAATAATATACTTGCATTAATCAATCTTGTAATTAAAAGTATTTTGTACAGAATGATAAAATGATACATTATATCCTATTAATTCTGCATACGCATCCATAAACTAAACATACGTTTTTACTTTCCACACTAATGACTGCTGCTTAAAGAATTAAACAGAAACAAAATTAAAACTTATTAAGATTGAAAAAAATAATGATCCTCTTTCCTCAATTATCTAATGACTTCTATAGACACTATAACTATTTTTTCTCAGGAATTTCATCAAGCCAAAATCCTGCACTAAAAAAGTGGAAATTATTTTGCAACTAGACAAGGTTTTACTGCCCGGGGTTTTTATACCCTTTTTCCTCTATGAGTAATTAGTGGCATTTAAAAGTCTAGGAAACATGATAACTTGATACAGAGAAAATTAATTAATAACTCTGTGCGCTTGAAGGCCCACTAGATGAAAAAATATGACATATAATTAGTGCATAAATAATGACATAGTCTGTCTTTACGATGTAGCTAATATTTCATGTCTGGAGAGATGTTTATGTAAAATCAATGCGATTAGAGAAGTGTACGAAGTCACTAATGGGCTAAATTTTTGTAACGAAATGTTTTTGTTTCATATCATGATCAAGAAATTTACCTTCAGTTGTCATGATAGTCCAATTAATTTTGAGTATATTTAGATCTTTAAGGCAATAGTTTTCAGTAAGGTTATTAAAATTAATTCACACAACTTCCTTTAATTAATTTGACTAATTTGAAATGGAAAATAATTCAGTGCCTAAACTTAGAAAACATATTTAATTCAGATGAACTTTATGCTATAAACTTTATATTTACTGAGCTTCATTATATGCACAAAAGATCTTTTAAAAATCCTCTATGAAATTAAAAAATTAAATTAAAATATTAAAAAATACCTCTATTCTTATTTCTTTTTCTTAGATATATCCATCCGTCCAAGGAGACATGTACGGGCCAATCATAGATGATATCCAAGCACTCTTGAATGAGCAAGTAAAAGCATCACCCGGGGGAGAAAAGTAATTTTGTTTTACATAAATAAAAATAGACTTTTTGGTAATCCTTTAAAATCGAGATAAATGACTAACTAAATTTTCCTTATATCTCAAAGTCCTTCTTGACATTATACAGTTGCTAAATGATTTTATTCCAAACAAAAATCTAGAAATTTAAGTATTCATAACAAAGTTAGTTAAATTTAAGTTTTGTATAGAAAATTTAAAAATTTTTATCCAGAGGAATATATCTTTTGAAAAGATTAAGAGAATGAATGCGGATATACCTTTTTCTTAACAAAAATAGGAGAGTGAATGCATTTATAGAGATGAAACCTATTAAGAGATAACGTATAAAATTAAAAATTCCTAACTGCGTCTGGCATATATCTTTTGTTCTTATTTGCAAGACTCGCGCAAACGCTAATTAAATAAATCTTAATTTTGACTAATTCTTCTAGACATTAATTCCTTGAGGAATCCTCAGTTTTACAAAAAAAAAGGTTTGATATGAGTTTTCAAAATTTGAATATAAAAGGTTTTGAAGGAACTGATTCAATTTGCTTTATCCAATTGCATTAATCATCGCATAAGTGGATAAGAGCAGACAACAGTTCCATTAAGCCTAAATTAACGTCCCATTCAATGCGTTCGTTTATTTTAAAAGGCGTTTTCATTAAAGGCTTTGACTCTCATGTAAATTGATTTGATTGCCTTTTATAACAATAGCTTGTTATGAAATTTCAAGTGTTGTTAAAATTTTCGCATATAAGCAGTTAGATATCTATTGTTCTGTCGATAGCGTTTCGTTGCCGTACAAAACAGCCCATTTGCATCAACTGGTGACTAGTTTGGAGAAATTCTACGGACCACAGAAGTCGTACGAAAACTACGCTGAGGAAGACATGAAGCTTGGAGGCTGTTGGTGAGTTCATAGTTTCCCAAGATTTATACTTTTAAAAAAGTGAAAGTACGGTTTCTTTAGGACCTACATCTAAACTTCAATTGAAAAAAAAAACAATTATAATGATATTGATCTTAAAAGAATCAAGTATAGAAATAGGAAAAACTGAAACTCTATTCTCATTGAATTTATTTGGCTGAAAACTAAGAAATGATTATGTGAAAAGTTTTATATATTTATCGCTATTTACAACGTGATAAGATTCCTGAAACGTTTAAAAGGGATAAAAAATCCCATATTCAACTCCTTAAATTTCTGTTTAAAATTTGTGAAAAATATGAAATATCTACAAAAAAAAGAGACAACTTTTAGGTTTGTAACATTTATGAAAAACAATTATAATTCAGATACTAATTCTTTTTTTGTTTAACCAAAATAACCAAATAAATGTTATTTTATAAATTATAAAATGGATACTTTTTATTGTAATTATTATTCCAATCATTATCATTATTAACATTATACAATCCAAATGCTTTTATTCCGAACAAAAATCTAAATATTTTTGAGTATGCATAATACGCATTCAGAAATTTCTGTACAGAAAATTTCTTATTCAAAGAAATATCCCTCCGTAAAGATTAAGAGAATGAATGCTACTTTACCTTTTTCCTTTTACCCTATTCTAAACTGATGATCATAAGTAATTTTTTAAATAACCATAATATTAGTTGAACTGATAATACAGGCTACTCCGTTTAATGTCGAAGAGTAGAATGATAACAATAAGCAATTTGATGAAAGTTTCTAACAGTGTAACTAGAGTTTTGCATGAAAATCACAACTATTATATTATGCAGTCCTAATTGAAGTGTGGCAAGTGCCACAGAAGTATTTAAAATTATTCCTAGACTGTATTTTGCAAATTATACATTCTTAAAGAAAAATATGAGAGAGGAACATATATTACTAACAAATTAATGACTCATTTTGTATGTTAAAAAGTAAAATTGGCCTTCAAACGGGGAAAAAGAAGGTTTTTAAGGGATTTCACCAAAGTTTGATAATATGAAGCGAAATGTTGATCACATAAATCGGTGCATTTTACATTAAATTAAATAGGAGTGATCGGGACCAGTAAATTTTGATAAAATTATCCGATTTATAACAATAACCGTGATCTCATTAAGCGGAGTCGACTGAAATGGAATTCTCTAATTTTGTTAGATTTGAAAGAAACTACATTTTTTACTTTGATTTATGATGCCGCATAAAAACTCATAAATTTTCATCTGTTCATTCAAACTATCCAATTAATTTCCTCAAACAAAACCCAATCAATCCCACTCCATACATATTATAAACTTGAACAATATAATCCTTTCAACAAATCATCCACCCACCCAATGCATTCCTCCGCCCACGTGGCAAGTCATCCCGTTAATCAATCCCAATATTACATAACCCACTAAACGGCCGAAACAAAACACCCCATAACTCACCCCACAATACTCGTCTTAACACGCACCGCCTATAATAGGCGAGATGATCCTTTTCAAAAAGGGGAAGAAAGGGACCGATAAAAAAAAAGGGAGTCTCTTTATCTCGCTGACAATTATCTCTTTTTGTGCCACTCTCGTCTAATTAATGGCAGCGGTACAATTGTTTGTCAGCTTTTCCCTTTAAGGTAATGAAGCGACAAATAAGGAGAATAAAGAGAGGAATTCTCTGTCGAAGGGCTTTCAATTATTGGATGGGGCTTTCTTGAAATTCCCTCGGTGGCTGTTGAGCCGTTGGTTGGAGCTGTTTATCTTTTGACTTATGCGTAAGATGGCTTTAACTCGTAATGAGCCGTTGGAGGGAAGTGGGTATGGTGGTGGATGTTTTTCCCTAGATTCGGAGGACGGGTAAAGGAGATTAACCTTAATTAATGTTGATGGATATGCCCTACTTATTATGATTCCTCGTTAATTGGTTAGATTTTTAAATTAATTTTACGACTATTTTTTATAACTTTTGTTTGATTTTCAATGAAGTAAATGTTGAGATGCTAGAAAAAGAGCTTATAGGTTATTATGGTATGTGAAAAAATTGTTTCTTCAAGAGCTGGGAACATCATCTTGTACAGAGCTTCTGTAAAGCCTCCTATTGAATATCCCGTTCAATTCTGGTCTCCATACATAAAGAAAGATATAGACTTAATAGAAAAGGTACAGCACAGGGTTCTCCTAAAAGGGGCATAGGAACTTAACGTTTAAACTATATAATGAGCGTTTAAAACTTTTTTTTAAATGATAAAACAGAGCGACATGGAAGGCTTTGCTTTTAGTACAGATAATAAAACTAGGGGTCACGGATTTAAACGAAGCAAGCCTCATTTCAATCGAGTAAAAAAGAATTATGTTTAAACAGGGTAGAAGATATAGTACATTGGCAGAAAGAGTTATAAATTCTATAGGTATAAGTTTGTTTAAGAGAAAGATTGACATTTACTGAGAATTCGGGAGTGATTTAATGATGAAGGGACCAACATTGTTGGACCTGAAGCCTGTTCTCAATCGTCACTATTTGTATAAATGGTGGTGGTGTCCTTAGAAAAGGTGTCATGAGCAGTCCACAAAGCATCTGATTATATATCTGAGCATTAGCTATCTGATTGTATAAGTCTTCACAATTTTACCATTAAAGCAGTATTTTAGCACTAACTTATTTTTTCTCCGAGTCACACATGTGTGGTCTTAAAATGAGTGCAGGCAATGGTTTTGAGAACACATGTTGCATTTAAATTTTATCTTATCAGTTTGGCTCTCTGAGATAAAAGTGGACTCAGTGAGAACACAGTGTAATTAGCCTACATCTGTGTGAGCAAGTTTAAAAGTGTTAAAGAAAGGTTCCCTTAAAATCTCAAATGATACACAGCTGATAGAGTAAATGAATAAACTTCTCTTCAATATGGTTTGACTTTCTTTTAAAGGCCCATTGTAACAAATATGAAGTTTTGGGAAACAATTAGATAATTTTCTTGTCTAATATATATTTGTATTGTTAAACACAGGGAGTGTTTGGAAAGTGTAAATAAAATAAACCTCACAGTCTCTATAATACATAACTTTTGGTTAGAGGTAGCTGATTTTGAGTCGTTTAGAAAGGTTTTCTTCGTATTATGTGTTGATTGGAGTTTTTATTTTCAGTAATAGCAACTATTCTGAACCTGTGAAACACTGGAGCATCGGAAGATTTTCAGATAACAAAGGTAGGGAAGCTTATTTAAAATTAGCCAATTTAAACGAACAACGGGACACATCTTTGGATACTCTTAATTTCTTAATCAACACTTTAACACTTTCGCTATTTAATTTAACCTTATTTTTTTAATAAATAGGTTTTTCATTTTTTTCCAGATCCTTTTATACCGAGTTGCAGTGACGGTGAGTACCTTTAATAACCTATTTTTTCTTACCTAAAAACAAGCCAATCTTTATACCATTTAAGTTTTAAATACGCACCATTGTTCTTATCTAACCATTAAAACCAGCATTTTAAAACAGTTTATCTCGTAACTCGCCTTTATTCGATTAATATCTCTCTACATGTATCATGAAATTTAAGAACAGTGCCTCTAGTTCTAAATGGGAAATATAAATGAAAGATAAGGACATAAAAGATAATAAATGAGACAAATCGAAACAACGATACAACGGACCTAATCCATCATATCCCCAATTTATTACGAGAAATAATAAATTCCATACGGTATAATAGCACCTCGCCCACCGTTGTACTAAACCTACAACCCACCCACGTTCCCTCTGTACCAATTGATCTCGCTCATTACCAAAACGTATTATCCATTCATTAGCAGCAGAAACAAAAAGCAATTGACGATACAGATCATCCGCTTAACGGAGAAATAGATAGATGGATATCCGCTCCCGAAATAATTGTTTTCCGGAATCGGTTCCATAATTGGAGGCGGATTCGGTTTCCCTCGCGATGATTCCGAATATTTGGGGGATAGTGTGTGCGTGGCCGAACTCTACAAACGAAGCGACCCAATTCATTAGGGTGCTGCGGGTGTTTGGATAACCCCCGTGTTCTGCCTGCGTTGCTGAGCGAAGTTGTTTAATGGATTAGTGCTTTGAGGCTAGCTTTCCTTTGATACTATTAAATGAAGCGTATGAATACGAGTTTTAGCCGGATTAGTTTAGTTTTGGAGGCTTGGAACGAATATTTTTGAGGGTATAAGTTGTTGCGGGAAGTATTTGGAAGTATCGAAATTGTTTGGAAGGAGGTGGATGCGAAGACGAGGGGTACGAGTGATAATGTGGGAAAAAAGGTTCTGAAATGGAGCTTGGAGGCAAATTCGAAATTTATGTAGATTGATTCATTTCCAAACCTATCAGTAGATTATATATGACGGTAACAGATGTGATTTGGTGACTTTGCGTACCTATCCATGGCCATCTAGACTCATAAGTCCATAGAATCTCGAAATCGTGTCGCGATATAGTTGGTAATGACGTCACTTTTCAACAGCGCAAGGTACAAGATTTCAGACTGGAGTTGCGCTGTTGTCCAAAAGAAAACTAGGATGAGTGACGTCTTGCCTACTATTTCACGTCACGATTTAGAGCTCCTCTAGCCTTATGAGTCTAGGTGGCCATTACCTACCTCGAAATACGAAACTTTACATCCTTTTGTCATAGTTCACATGGTGAATCTTTGAAATTTTCCAATACTGCAGCACTTTGCCTTTCACTGGTCATATTTCTTCTTTTACATTTATATGTATGTATATCTTTAATTCGTGAATGCTACCACGCAGTTTTCCCTTAAAAAAGTATTTAAAACAACGTCTCTTAATTTAGATCCGACCACCATGCCTTATCTGTCTGGAATCTCTGTGTTTCCCAGCCTGGATCTGACTCCTCCCTTCAATCCTCTGGTCACCGACTACTCGGCAAACGTCAGCTATGACCAACTTATGGTGAGGCTTTCTGCGCAGGCGCAAAACTGCCAAACTGAAGTACGCATAGATGACAAGTATGGACCGACGAGGTAAGAAGGAAAATAATAATTGAAATTTTTAAAGAAGGTTTATGGATAATCCGTTAATTAGTTCATTTCGCCGAACTGAGTATTATTTATTAATACCCTATTTTTGCTAGTTATCATCTGGAAAACAAATTAATCTTCCGAAATATTTTAGGGGAAGGATACGTGTCACGAGAATTTTTTTTTTCTCGAAGCAAAAAAAATAGGGAGCTGTTCTTACGGAAATGAATGTGCATAGTTTTACGGGAAACTAGGGTTTGGTAGAGATTCGTTACTATGAAACCGGATTGTTCTTGTGTAGCGGTCCGGGAATTTAACAACTGAAAACTTGTTCGTTCAGATTCATTTCCAATTGCTAATGCTGTCGTTGAAAAGAGAACAACTTCCTTTCGGCATTGAGAAATCATTATGTGAACCCAGTAACTTCTTTTTTATGTTAAGTTGTAGAAACTGTGCTGGGTAGTGAAGTACATCTCCTTCCTCATCACGGTATTTCTATTCTTTATCTATGAAACTATTCATTTTGACTGAATGAATAAAAAAAACTCTCTTATTCTTTGCTCTCAAAAATTCTACAGTGAAAAAAAGTAAAAGTTGATCGGTTAGTGGCATTTTTACTAAGAAAGGTCATTCAGCTCGAATAAAAGAAAATATGGGATATATATGGTGATTGATAAAATTGGTGCTTCTATGTATATTAAGATCAAACTTACGTTAATGATAAAGAAGAGAAAACCCTGAATATAAATTTAAGTATCGATGTCCTCGGCTAAAAATTTTAGTACTTATTAAAAATTCGATGTACCCGATCCAGTTGATGGATTACAACTGGATGATACGATTTCCAACTTCAACTATTTGTAACCAATATAATTTATCTATCATTATATGTTCTTAAAAAGTGTGGGCAAAGCATAAATATCTATGGGGAATGGTGAATATGCATAGCATTCAATAATGTTTTTGCATCAATAATACATCAGGCCAAAGACTTGAAGTCTGAACCAATCACCAGAAATTTCCTGCCTTCTCGCCAGACAATGATTATTTAGCTTTAATTAAACCCTACAATGATATGTAGAGGTGGTTGGACACAGGTTATCACATTGTTATGTACTATGGAACCCTTAGAATCACGTTCCAGAAACTCAAAAATGGAACTGAATTCCACTCTCCAACTATTGAGCCTACCTATAATTCTTGATATCTACCCTTTCTCCTTGTTCAAGCTATTGTCTGTTGCAGGACGACGAACTACACGCTGGGGGTGGGCGAGAACCGCATCACCTTCCTGGTGGTGGACATCACGCACACCGAGCCCTGGGTCATCAACACCTACACCCTGACCGTGCAGCGGCTGTCCATCACCCACTCGGAGGGCCCTTTCGACCCCGCAGAACCACACCAGGTCTGCAGTCTACACCAGGTCAGGATTTTTTTTTAAATAGTACTTATTTTAAAACCATTCTATTTATTGAAGGATGGATGAATATTTGATGCGGAATTACCTATTTCCTTGATGGCTGGTGATAAATTTGCTGAATTTATTTTCAACAACGTTGACCTCTCCTACAAATTGTTACACAAATTATATTGAGAGTATGGCCTCTACATAGATTTAAGATTCTTTTAGTAACTTTAAGCAGTGTTAGTTTAGTAAATGTGTAATATCGTTTCATTCTTACTTTTAATCCAATAAACACGCCTACTAAAATGTAATTTATGTTAGTAGCATGCATACATGAGGGGTTTATTTTATATTGTGTTTAAAAGATAACCATTATATACACACCCTATTTAACACTATTTTGTATTCTAAACAAAATAACCTAACGTATGTAGACTAGAGTAACTTTCGTGTAGTATAATTCTTTCTATTACACGCATAAATTTAATCCTTTTTTATAAAGAGTTCAGCAGTAAAAACTTCTTTTAGCTTGCACTGAGTAAGAAAACCCGATTCTATCTCCAGTCAAGAATATTCTCCTCGCATATTAATATTCAGCCAGGCCAGAAACGATAAATTATGTTCTCTTGGGTTAAAGGAGGGAAGGAGGACCCTTCGCGCAAATTCAAAAGGCAAAGCTAATGGAATCAAATTACGAAGGGTAAGGGATCTGCATCAGGAATAATAAAAGTGAAGCAAGTTGCTGTAATACAAGTATCATATATAATCAAGTTACCTGAGCTCAAACCATGGTTTAAGATTTTTAAAAAATTAAATATAAATAGAGCTATTAAACTCAAAAGAGTATCAGGTTCTTGTTGTTTTACCATCAATATGATAGTTTTGGGGGCTTTCCGTCTTACTTAACATTCTTTTTGGGTGTAGCAGAATTAAATTGCATCAATTTTGTTTAACTATATTTTTCCATTGTTTTCTCCTTAAAAACTTTCTTTTAAAACCCTAGATCTCTTGTATATAATGATTTTCTTTATTCATTTCTAAAGTAGAATCTATTCAATTCAACTCTTGAGTTTAAAAATTTCCTTCTGTTTTTTAGTCACGTGTGGGAAAATAAATTATCTATAGTTTATCTAAACATTTTACGGATACGACTTAATAATAAACCAAAGGTTAAAATACATTAAGGTTGTATCCAAAGCTTACTCATTATAGAGTTCATTAAATATTTTTTGTAACCAACTTCTTGCGTTGCAGGAGTGCGAGATGCGGGTCTCTCCTAACGAGCTGTGCGGGATCCAGAGGGATGCGGGCGTGTCACGTGACTGGGTGTCCTATTCGGAGGAGGTGGCCTCCCTCCCCATGTGCCAGCGAGGAGACGCCCCTGGTGAGTGCCACTAACATTAGTTTGGCAAACGATAATAATTTAATGAGTGTCACAGAAAATTTTGCAATAGATATTCTTATGTTTAGCTTAATTTTAGTGATGGCTTAAAACGCGAACACATTTTGGCAAGGCATAAAGGAGTTGCATGAGTATTAATTATAACTTTTATACAGTTATTTTTTTTTATACTTTTCTATTCTATTGACGAAATTAGTTGGTGATTAAAATTTATTTTTACATGTAAGATAACGAATGCTAAATGAATTTTTAAAATTTGCTATAATTTATGAAACGCAATTTTAGTGGGTTTTTTTTTTTGCAAAATTAAATTTTATCGTATTATCTATAATAATAAAAGAGCTTTACCACTCACTCACTCACACACTCACTCACTCACTCAGCAACGCACAGCAAAATCTACCGGGGCTAAAGACTCGAAACTTGGTAGGGTCGAAGACCTTACGGCGTATACGCGCACTAAGAAGGGATTTTTCGATATATCTTTTTTCTGACCCACAGGGGGGTTCGGAGCGTTTTCGACGTTTTTGAGCCCAGCAGCGTCCCAAATGACCCCAGATCTTTGTTATTTCGCAGGAAGGTACCTAGCAACAATATCTAGAAAGGCATTTTTCAGATTTTGGATATTCGAATTTTAAGAGGTCTGAATATTCCAAAAACCCGTTTTTGCTGAGCATAAGCAAAGTTTTATATTTTCGAAGAAAACAATATCGAGAAATCGATATTACGAATTGAACTGTTGGTAATACCTTCTTGAGAGAATTTCAAAGAAAGTAATTTCTGGATTTTTTGATATTCCATTCTGGAGGGGGTGCACGGGGGTTTGAATATTCACTCCCGTTTTTAGTTTTTGGATCCTAGCACCCACATCATTAATGTGATTGTTATGAAATTTTAGCATGTTGTTCCTCACACAACCAGGAAGGTTTGCGAAAAAGAATTTTCTGAATCAAAGCATTCTAAGGAGCCTTTTTTGTCCCTTTTCTAAATTCTTAAGCTTAGCCTTCAATATTAAATTTATTGCGGTTATTGCTCTTTCCATGACACGCAAAACCTCTATTGTTGGAAATATTTATTTTGAAATGTTTTATAACAGGTGAATTTTTAAAAAAATATGATAAGGAAATAATTTTTAATGATTAAATACTTTTTTTATGATAACCAAAAACCGTTCCACTGAAAAATTTTATTCTTTTTTCTATTTAATCAAATTTAAGTATTTCCAGCAAAGTTCAAATTAAACAATATTTTATCACAGGCATTTTCAGTGTCGATTCAAATGATGTTTACTTTTATTTCATGTTTGAAATTTCTTTCAATGAATGAGTTGGTAATAAATCAGCAAAGGGGGGTTCAGGGGGTCTCCCCCTGATTTTAAAAAAATTATCATTATTAAAAAAGTAGTTATAAACACTAATTCTAAACCGGTTTTTTAAGATTTTGTTTAACATCTTATAAAAGTATGTAGTATATTTAATTGTTTTGTATTTTATAAAAATTTAGCGGGATGAGGGGGAAATAAGTTTTATCTATAGACATTGCTGTTCAATAATATATCTTTATTGTGAAGCGAAGGCGGAGAAATTTGCCTCAAATATACATTTATACCAATTGCAGAAATGGATGGAGGGAGAAAAGGACAAAAGAGAAAAAAATAATGGGGTTCAGAAGGTCCCCTGACTTTTTTTTCTATTTTGAAAAATTACTCTTTAAAAACGGGGATGGGGATTTCACACATTAAATCTAAACAGGTGGTATTTTTAAAGGTTTTTTTTACATCTTAACGAAGTGGTATGGCATCAAAAAAGAATCCTAGCGGGAAGACTGCTGACTCTATTGCATCTAAACGATAATTCTTATTTATTTTAACACACAGTTTGATAAGCCTTTTGTCCCCCCAACGGCGGGCATATCAGCTAGTCTATAATAATAAAAGAGCTTTACCACTCACTCACTCACTCACTTACCAACGCACAGCAAAATCTACCGGGGCTAAAGACTCGAAACTTGGTAGGGTCGAAGACCTTATGGTGTATACGCGCACTAAGAAGGGATTTTTCGAAAAATCTTTTTTCTGACCCACAGGGGGGTTTGGAGCGTTTTCGACGTTTTTGAGCCCAGCGGCGTCCCAAATGACCCCAGATCTTCGTTATTTCGCAGGAAGGCACCTAGCAACAATATCTAGAAAGGTATTTTCAGATCTTTGATATTCGAATTTTAAGGGGTTTGAAAATTCCAAAAACCGGTTTTTGCTGAGCATAAGCAAAGTTTTATATTTTCGAAGAAAACAATATCGAGAAATCGATATTACGAATTGAACTGTTGGTAATACCTTCTTGAGATAATTTCAAAGAAAGTAATTTCTGGATTTTTCGATATTCCATTCTGGAGGGGGTGCACGGGGGTTTGAATATTCACTCCCGTTTTTAGTTTTTAGATCCTAGCACCCACATTATTAATGTGATTGTTATGAAATTTTAGCATGTTGTTCCTCACACAACCAGGAAGGTTTGCGAAAAAGAATTTTCTGAATCAAAGCATTCCAAGGATCCTTTTTTGCCCCTTTTCTAAATTCTTATGCTAGCCATCAATATTAAATTTATTACGGTTATTGCTCCTTCCAGGTGACGCAAAACCTCTATTGTTGGAAATATTTATTGAAAAATGTTTTATAACAGGTGAATTTTTAAAAAATCTGATTAAAAGAAATAATTTTTGGTGATTAAATAATTTTTTATGATTACCCAAAACAGTTCCACTGAAAAATTTTATTCTTTTTTCTATTTAATCAAATTTAAGTATTTTCAGCAAAGTTCAAATTAAAAAATATTATATCAAAAGCATTTTCAATAGTTTGTGTGGATGCAAAATGATGTTTACTTGTATTTCATGTTTGAAATTTCTTTCAATGAATAAGTTGGTGATAAATCAACAAAGGGGGGGGGGTTCAGGGGGTCTCCCCCTGATTAAAAAAAATTCTCACTACTAAAAAATGGTAATAAACACTTCAGTTCTAAACCGTTTTTTTAAGGTTTTGTTATAGTGACTAGATAAGGTAGTGTGTTTACCGCCCATAGATACCATTATAAAAAAGTGTGCCCAAAAAAGGCGAAAAATCCAGGTGGCGAACGATCGCTAGTTTCCACTCTCTATGAATGCTATTATCTCTGATCTGTGCGGTGCCGTGCCCCGTAAGCGCGGATCTCGTTAAAAAGAGATAATAGTATTCATAGAGAGTGGAAACTAGCGATCGTTCGCCACCTGGATTTTTCGCCTTTTTTGGGTACACTTTTTAAATCCGGTAAACACACTACCTTATTCTAGTCACTATAGTTTTGTTTAAAATCATAAAAAAGTATGTATATTGAATTTGTTTTGTATTTAAAATTTAGCGGGATGAGGGGAAAATAAGTTTTATTCATAGAAATTGTTGTTCAATAATATAACTTTATTATAAAGCGAAGGCGGAGAAATTTGCCTCAATTATACATTTATACAAATTGCAGAAATGGATGGAGGGAGCAAAAGACATTAAAATGAAAAAAATAAGGGGGGCTCAGAAGGTCCCATGACTTTTTTCTATTTAAAAAAAATTACTCTTTCAAAACGGGGATGGTGATTTCACCTAAACAGATGGTATTTTTAAAGTATTTTTACATCTTAAGGAAGTAGTATGACATCAAAAAAGAATCCTAGCGGGAAGGCAGTTGACTCTATTGCATCTAAATGACTCCTCGGAAAGAAGTGAAGAAAATAATTCTTATTTATTTTAACACACAGTTTGGTAAGCCTTCCCCCCCGATAAATGGCGGGTATATCAGCTAGTCTTTAATAAAAAGAAATTAATTGAAAAAGGCTTTTTAACTTGATATGACTTTTATTGAAATCTGTGTAATTTATTTTTAAAAGAAGTAAAAGTAATTATAAAACAGACTTGATTAACGAAATGAGTCGTACAATCAAAAACTATGTCGTATAAATGAAGGAAATAGTAGTTGTACAATTAAATAATAAATATGAATTCTCTTTCACCTGTGTGATTGAAAATCTTAAAGAATACATTTTTTTCTATGGAAACTTTATTTTTTTAAATTAGTTTTTTTCTTTGTACACAATCTGGATGTATCTGTAAAATTCATTAATAAGCCATGAAAGATATAAAATTCCTCTTAACACGACTGAATAATGTAATTTCTTTTAATAGTAGAACGATGAATGACCTAATATTGTCCTTGGTCCATAAAACTAAGAACTAAGCTCTAACCAGATGTACCTTACAACCAACTTAAAAAATGGCATTAAATGAACAATAAAACTAGACGTCGATTCTTATCATCATGAACGGGTAGTACCGTATCCCACGAATTTAAGTACGTGTCTCGAAGAAATTAAGTTCTCTCTCCACGGTTCAGATTTTTCAATCTTTTCTCTTGCGATAACGTCTTTCCGTTTTGGCATGTTTGCTCTACGCTGAACGGTTTCCCTTCGTTTCTCGGCATTTGCGGTTAGCAACAATTGCGGTCGAGGAAAAAAGTGTATAAGTGTAAAGCAATGTATAACAAACGCTATGTCCAGTGACCCCAAAAAAAAATATTTGAAAAAGGTCATTGAAAATTTAAAAAAAAACCCTATTTTCTTATGTTAAGTTGATGGTTGTAAATATCGACTCCGGGCCATAAGACCCACCGAGTATATGCGGAGTACATGCTGGTTAAATCTGCGGGTCAAAAAGTCTTTTGTGATCGGTCATGGTGCAGTTTATCATGGGTTCAGGTCGTCTGAAGACTATTTCCCTCCCCTTCAGAGTCATGGCAAAATTGTGGAGGCGGCATCCATTGCTAATTTTGGGTACGATATTAGTTTGGTTCTATTTTAATTCAAAGGATACATAAAGATATTGTGTTTTAAAATGGTTTCGAAATTTTTTAAACTTGGGTTTTTTTTGTTGTATTTATATATATCGCTAATTAAATATGTATACGTTAAACGATTTAAATGTACAAATACAACAAATACAAATACAAAACTGACGACCAGCTACAGGCTCATAGCCCAACAAGGCTGGTCCTATGATTATGAATTCCCCAATTCCCACAGCCTATCCAGTTGCCTCTTAAACTCAAACACTCCCTTTGAATAAACTATATTTTCTGGCAACGCGTTCCATATGTCAATTACCCTATTGAAGTAGTAGTACTTCCTTAAATCCCGATTGACATGTGTCTTATTTAGTTTATACCCATGGCCCCTTGTTCTGTTATCCTTGCTGAAACTTAAGCCCTCCGTATCCCCTTGCTTTACCAACTTGAATAGCTGAATCAAATCCCCCCTCTCTCTTCTTTTTTCCAGTGAATACATGTTGAGCCTGCTCAAACGTTCATTATAATCCAGATGTGTTATCCCCTTAATTATTTTTGTAGCTCTGTGCTGTACCTTTTCAATTACCTCTATATCCTTCCTCATGTATGGAGCCCAGAATTGTACTGCATATTCAAGATGAGGTCTTACTAATCCCTTGTATAAAGGCAATATTATATTCTTATCCCTTGAAGTTACAGTCCTTTTTATGTACCCTAATAACCTATTTGCCTTTTTACCCGCAGCTGTACATTGATGCCCCATTTTAAAGTCCCTATGTATTAATACCCCTAGATCCTTGACTGATTCTCCCTTCTTTACCTTTACTCCTTGTAGACAGTACTCAGCTTCACTATTCCTGTAACCCATATGCAGTACTTGACATTTTCCTAAATTGAAAGACATGCCCCATTTTTCAGCCCAATCAGATATCATATCTAGATCACCTTGTAAATTCTCTATCTGTATCTTGGTATACACCTTCCCCCATATTTTTAAGTCATCTGCAAATATACTTATTCTATTCCTGATCCCCTGCCCTATATCATCTATGAATATTATAAATAATATTGGTCCCAATACTGATCCCTGAGGTACCCCACTTGTTACTTCTGTCCATTGTGAATAATGTCCCTTTACCTGCACTCTCTGTTTTCTACCCAATAACCAGTTCTTAATCCAAATCAATGTTTTCCCTTGAATCCCCATCCTTTCCAATTTAAACAGTAGTGCCTCATGAGGTACTTTATCAAAAGCTTTCTGAAAATCTAGGTACATGATATCAACCCTACTCTTATTGTCCAGCTCCTCAGTAATGTAGGTATAAAAAGCACGAAATATAAAGTGGGGGATAACTGGGATCATTTTTCTGGAAGGAGTAATAAACATTTTTTTGGCACGTGAATATTTTTTACAAAAAATTATTAATAAAACCTAGTGACGATAATTTTTTTCATAAAAAAAATCTTGAAGTCCATCATTTTAAACATTTTTGTAAGTCGCGAGTATGCATTTGCAACGAACGTATTTGAAATTAGCTATTAGACAACGATATGAGAAAGAAAATCTGTATAATTAGTATCCCTTTAAAAAAAAAGTATGTCCTTAACCGCAACTGTCTTCAACCGCTACTGCCATGACACCGCGCACCTATTCCGTATCGTTGGCAAGAAACGGGACACCCACAACTCAACTCGCGTGCAATCCAATCTCGATCCCATTATGAAAATTCTATCTTTAGAACACCATTTCCGACATCAGCCGTCCGCGAAGAATAATTACCTAAAATAAAAAGGGTCATGAAAAAAAATTCCAACAAGCCCTGCCTGGTACATGCAGAAGCGGAGCCCGTTTTAACCACTGTTACACACCAGGGGAAGCTTTGATGTTGGGACCGTAATTATTCAAATGAAGACTGTGCGCTTGATATTCATTCATATTGCTGCTTTGATATGGCCCCCGGGGCGAGGTTTTTGGAAGAAGTGTGTGTGTCGTATTAGCATAATTAATTTTGATTCCGGAGAGAAGTGTAATTGGATTTTCGTCTTCGTCGCCGCGGCTCGAATGCTGATTTCGGTGTGTTTCCAAAACAATCTTTTGATGTGGGTTTGAAAATCCGGTCGTCTTTCGAAACTCTCTATACTGATTTGTTTATTCAAAGCGGCCAACTTTGAATTCGAGTTTTTGGGAATAGATGATGTGTTAAGACCACGGTCTACAAATGTGGGATGTTTCGTTCCTTGAAACGCGTTTAATTTTATCCCCAACTTTTTACTGGAGAGACGAATTATTTGCTCCTTTTTAAAAAATATTTTTAATGGAAATTGTATAAATTAGCTTTATTAAAATGAAGGAGGAACCACTTGGAACAAGTGATTGATTACTCATATGTGAATGTTGTATTTATCGGAGAAATTTCAGCCCTCTGTACTTAAGAATATTCCAAAACGTTGGGTTGAGATTATATCTATAAACCTTTCAGAGAGCTTCTGCTTTTTCGTGTTTCCATCGTAAATTTAAAGTTAGTTCTAAAGTTAATTTTATCCTCTCCGGCTTATAACTTTATTTCTACAGAAAATAGTAACAACATATGGGGAATTAATAATAAATCCCCCTAACCCCCTTTTTTCTTTTTGTGTTTGAAAATTTGATTTTTAAGTGTTGCAACCTCGAACATTTTTAAGCGGGCAATTAGAGAGAGAGGTTTCCCCGAGCCTTGAAAAATTAAGAAAACCATTTGTATTCGTAAAACTTTACTCCAATTCGTCTCGGATGTAGATATTTATTAATATAATTTTCCGTAACACCTTAAAAAGAAGACTAATGAGCACTAATGTCTTCTCAGGTCGCTGGGTGCTGCCGTGCAGGTCGTGTTCCGAGAGGAGTTCCTGCTTCTGGCGAGAGGCCGTGTGGCACCCTTACGGATGTCGCCATGCAGTGCTCTCCACAGACAGGCTCAAGCAATGTCTGGCTGGGAAGAAGGTGAGAAGTGGACTTATATTTCTCTAGTTAATGAATTACGATAGGGATCGTTTCCTTTTATCCAGTCTGTTGCAGTACGGCATGGCCAGTGACTGAATCACAAAAAAGGGGCGTCTTTTCGTGCTCTTTTACTGTGATTTGTCCTGTTGGTGGACTCGCCGGACTGCTGTAACGCAAGATGATAGAAACGTTCGTTTAGGGGCACCGTAGAGTTTTCCAGTGGCTGTAATAAAACACTTATCTCCAGAAAGGAACCTCAGTTTATGGCACCGGTTTCTTTGTGTGGTCAATTATCTCGAGTGCGAGGGGACATACAAAGAGATTGGGGGAGATAACTGCTGGTGGCCCGGCCGCAAATTGTTTTATTACAGCAAGTGCCTGGCTGTAATAAAACTTTACGGTGACCCTTACTCTTGGAATGCATTATCTTTATCTCAGGGTAATTATTAGGGTAGGAATTATTATCTCAGGGTAATGTCGACCCTGTAATCTCCTCTCACTATATTCTTTCGTAAATTACAAAGATGGAGGGAGTTTATAAGTAGAGTAAGCGTTTCTATTTATCCGGTGCCTTGCGTTGCAGTAATCCGTCAAGACTAATTGGACGAAATAGACTGCTAGCTCAAAAGGGCGCAACTTCAGCCATTCTGTGATTGTTTCACAGGTCTTACCAGAACACCGCACCAAAACCAAATTACTCATTTATCCTCATAAAGGTCTGTTGCGGTGGGACAGTCCGGCAAAACCAATGTACAGATACATAAAAGCGACGTCATATTGAGAAGTTGTCTCCTTGTGATTCATCCTGATGGTATTGCCATGTTCCGTACCGCAAAAGATAGGAGGAAAGCTGCCTTACTTAGTACTATTCGAAAGAGATTAGTACTATTCTCTAACACTCTGTGTCTTGCCTCGCAGCTGCTGTTCATCGGCGACTCCACGAACCGCGGCATGATGCACTACGCCATCGAGCGCGTGAACGGGTCGCTGAACGAGTGGGACAAGACGCACGACATCCGCGTCTACAAGAACGTGAACGAGGGTCGCACGGCCGTCAGCTTCGCTTACTACCCGCAGTTCTGGCTGCCCACCAACCAGAGGCCCGTCTTCGACAAGGCGCTCTACCACCTCATTCAGAAGTGAGTATCTACCACAGCTATGTTATACTCATCCTTCCCTAATAGCACACACGATATTAAAACCGATAGCGGAGATTTGGGGCCGTATTTAGAAAGTCAAAAATTACGAGAGATTTGAGACGGCATGTCCAGAGCTCCCTTTTCTTTCTCCCGTGTGCTCCTGGCGCACGCCCTTACAAGAAATTATACAGTATACACTGATAATACAAAATTCTGCTAACACTATACTAGACAGCAACTTAAGTTGACCCTAAGAAGTCACTAACAAACAAAGTAGTTCCCATCGCGGTGTCTGAATTTTGAGTGAAATGAAGAAAGTCAATTTAAAAAGATCATTATTTTGTTAAACTCATAGTGCTTTTCAATCGCGATTTGCGTACCGAAACTCCTCCTATCAACCCAACAGGCTTCGTGTTTACCGATTTCTCCTTCCGCATTTGTGACGTACTCGGTTCATGAAACGTTGCTGTCGAGTATAGATGTCCATTACTTTCGTAATATATGTCTGAAGACTTCTTTTTTTTTTTGGTAATTAGTAGCTGTTCTAGATTTTGTGGAACTATTTAAGAGACCACAAAAAGTGTAAAAGCAATCCGCAATTCCGCATAGATTCGGGACGAGAGCTCCGGAGTTTACCGTCTCAAATCTCTCGTACGAGACATTTTTCACCGCTTCCGTACCGTTCTCGTTTCTTCTACGTGTTTTGTCTTTCTGAATACGGCCCATGATGTCGTCAGTTTGTATTGTATAAGGTAAATGCTTCCATGTTTGCATATTGAAAATATAGAAAGTTTATAATTGAAACAAAGCAAAGTTACTGAGGCTGTTGAGTTGAGGAGTTGATGGGAGTTGAAACCACAAGTTATTTTCGATGTGTGTTACAGAAATTTACTTGTAATTTGTTTTAAGGCGCTATACAAATACTACATCCATAGAGATATAAGGTTCATCCTAAGCAAGTTCTTGTTTTCTTTCAGATCCCGCCCTTTGGAAAACAACAGCAACACCATTCTCATAGTGGGAGGAGTTCAGTGGCTGGCCACGCAACACCTCCTTATGATGCTCAGAGCACTTAGAGTGTGAGTACTCTTGCACTATAAAAAAGTATAATATATATTGAAACTTACATGTGTAACTAGGCTTGCTTACATTACACGTATTCAGAGAAGCAGGAGGTGTCAAAGTTGAAGCACCGTTTCCACTAATCCGAACTGTTGCGTTACGTCAATCCGTCGGGAACAATTCGCCGAGGGAGAGGTAGCTAATTCATTGAGAGCGTCTATCGTTTTTTCCTTGAGAGAGCAAATCACCTAGAGACTACCTCAGAATGATGCCAGTTTAGTCTCTTTTAAAAGGTGCTTCAATAAGTTCGGCACATGTTACCGTTGAAATAAAAGGTAGAAATAAGTCTAGTTATAGTTACTACGAAAGTAAATTACTTTTCTTATTAGAAGTTTTTTTTATATTCAAAATTAGTTACTAGCCTTTACTCAGGGTTTTTAAAAGTACGAGTTCGAGTATGAAGTTTCAAAACTTCGTCTTAGGGGATTTTTATGTTTTAAACTCATCTTAACCCTTTCGGTTCTAGACCGCTTGAGATTGCTATTAAATCCTATAAAAAATTCAGGGTGGTCAGGGCTGAAAAGGTTAAATTTTAAATATTTTATTTTTGGGGCATTTAAACAAACTGCAAAAAAGTATAATAAACTTATTACTACTGGCCTACATTCTAATGCATATAGTTAAAATTTTATTTCTTAAAGAAAAGATAAACGTAATTCAAAATATATCTTAACTACCATAGACATAGATAGGTGTTGTTTTTATGTGTACCATGATCCCTTAAAGTACACCTATTTCATCTCTCAAATCCAAACATTCAACCCTTCTTCCGCGACTTTTCAAGCACAACATCTTTTAAATTTCAACCCGTCTGATTCCAGCCGATTTAGGACAACAGCCTTTTTGAGAAAACCCTCATTTTATTCATCACTTTCACTTGCTTTTATGATCCACCAACACTCTTCATGAAAAGTGAACAAATAGAACAGAAAAATGAGAAGCCGACCTCTAGCAATTTCCATTATGGCTCTGCTCCAAGTTCAACGAATAGACCCCCGCATAACTCGGAATACAGTGGCCATAATGACCGAATTGGTCCACTGGGTCTATTTTGGAGACGTTATCAGTAACGGTTTCCCTTCCCAGACTAACTATTAGCAGCATCGTATATTCTGCTCCTAACAAACGTGTTCTATTATTGCTACTCTGGTTACATTAGGAGGAGGACGGGAAATTTATCAACCGATAGGAAAGTCAACATGCTTTTCTTTATAATTCTTTCCGGATAGTAATCACGGGTATAAATAACCTTCATTAATTTTGAAAGCATTTTTAGAAGGTTTTCACTTGTACTCAGTTTATTATTAAGAAGTACGTCTCTCCTCACTAAACTATGGGTGGATGTAGTTTGAAGAGGGGCATTGCCCGGTTCATCTTCGAAATTCCAATATTTAACGGCCGTATTTGCCATTAACCCAACCTAAGGTTAACCTGGAATCAAAATGTTTCGCCAACTCAGATTGGCTTACAAAATTACCTTCTTTAAAGACCAATCAAAAATTAGATTCCAGGTTAACGTTATGTTAGGTTAGGTTAATAGTGAATACGGCCGTTAATCGTCAAAAGATGTGTTAATTTTAATGGAGTTTTAAGCCTGTTTTATTCAGTTCTTATCCAGTATTCATTCAGTCTTTTTTTTTCCTTATATCAATTTCAAAACTAGTCTTTAATTAACAGAGAATGAGAAGTGAAAAGGGTACAAGTGAAAATACCAAAGAGTGTGAAAAGTTGAAGTGGGATGATGAAATTTCCATAAATTTCGATTTATTGTCAAACTAAAATCAGGAAGTTTTATGTGACGAAACTTTACCGCATTCTCACTTATACCCCTCGACTTCTTACTCCCTTTATTAACTTCTCATGTAAGAAAATATTTCTATATTGAGTTACAAAAATATTTTTTTAATTTCAGAGAGCGTCTACAAGGTATTAGTTTAGTGATGAAGACACTGGGTGCAGGTTTTCATTTACCAGTGGAAGGAGTACATACATTGTCTATGGTAAGTAAAATTCAAAGTCCGAATTAGTTTTTGTTCAAATCGGTTTCGAAATAACACATTTTTAAGAGAATAATTATAATAAAATGCTTTTAAATTCTGTTTAACTGAAACTTCGTAAGAATCTGATTATATTCTACATTTTAACCAAGACGAAAAAAAAAATTACCGATGATTTTGAATTTTTCACCGATGATTTTGAATTTTTCCTAGCACTTTTCTTTAAAGGTGGACATAATTTTGCAGGATGAACAGAGGAAACTTTTATTGCATAGTATGGGCTTAGCTGACTTCGCGAAGCACTATAACTTTGAGGTTATAGACACCTTTAACATAACCGTGCCAAGATATAAGGATTTTCTACAAGGCAAATGTGCTTGTCACTTTCATAAAGTAAGTTATTAATTTTATCATAACAGTGAAGATTTTTTTTAAATGTTTCACTCAGGATTGCACTTTTTCCAAGAGTCCTTTGCTTCAAATTTTCATTTAAGACAGGACTAAATCTAGCAAAATCGTTAGATCTGGCATTTATTACATCATTCTCACCATTCTCATAGTGGTTCATAAAACAAATTGAAAAGCATAACTTCAGTTAATGTCTAACTCGCTCTTTCTTGGTCTTACATGAATGAAGGGCTGTCAATTAACACTTCCTTTATTAATGGGATGTCACACCTCTGAGCCCAAATTTTTAGATTTATACACGAGTTAGTTTTTTCTAGATTTCCAATAAAGTTAAAAGTACATTAGCATTCATAAGTTTAAATATATATTTAGTCGCATGCTTTTTTTTTTTAAAAATGTTGTCTCAAATTAATCTTAATTAGTGATATGATGTCAACGTTAAAAGTTAAGAATTTTATCCAAAGCTAAGATTTAAGCGAGGATCTGTTACTTTGAAGGTAATAATGAATGAGTTGATCCAACTTTCTGTGATCTAAAAAGATTCATTCCTGTAAAAAAAGGAAAGGTCTCGGAGGAGTGCTTCCGTTTTCCTCGGGGATGATAAATCATCTGAAGATAAGACAAAAAACATACACAGCTAAATATCACCCCTTCGCTTCAACATAAAGAAACATCGATATCATTTTTCTTCACTGTTGATTTTTCCTAGGAAGAGGAGAATGATCGGCAACACCTGTTGAATTCAGCCTTACATTTTTTATTCAAATAAAGTTATCTTGACTTGATGCAATGATTAAATAAATAATAAATTCTCCAAGTAACAGAAGATTTGTATGTATGTGCCAACCGGCAAAGTGTCAAACCGGACATAATTAATAATGCCCGAAGTGGAGGCGGGCAATGTGATAAATTCAATGGTATTTATCAATTAGTATTTATCACTTTGACCGAAATA
Source organism: Tetragnatha montana (assembly GCA_963680715.1). Lineage (NCBI taxonomy): Eukaryota > Metazoa > Arthropoda > Arachnida > Araneae > Tetragnathidae > Tetragnatha > Tetragnatha montana. Next base: position 19,894,648 of record OY796675.1, read on the forward strand.
CGCGGGCATTATTAATAATGCCCGGATTTATCACATTGCCTGTAGCATATGTACTACACGAAAGTATGAAATGAAGTTATTGTAATTATTTATTATTAATCCTCTGGGAATGCATGAGAATGATTTTGAGAGAAATGAAATATAAAAATAAATAATGAATTGCTCAACTTGTGTAGTTTTGGGGATAAGTCTCACAATTAATAATGGAATGAGATACTTTTGCAAAGAGGAATAAAAAAAATTAAAAATAAACGTTCAATTTTCACAATAAAATATTAATTCAATTGACTTGATGAAATTTATAAGTAATATTTGAACCTTTTTGCTAAAAGTGTGCGCAACTGCATTTCTTAGTTTTAAAATACTTATGAAGTAATTAAATGTGTGTAAAAGGCAAATGGTTTAACTGGGTGTGCCTCGTTTTCTCGAAATCCATATTCCCGAAGCCCACATTCCCGAACGCCACAAGACCGAACGGGACACTTTCGCTACAGGACTTTTTACCGAACGGGACACTTTCCCGACAGGACTTTTTACCGAACGGGACACTTTCCCGACAGGACATTTTACCGAACGGGACACTTTCCCGACAGGACTTTTTACCGAACGGGACACTTTCCCGACAGGACTTTTTACCGAACGGGACACTTTACCGAACGGGACACTTTACCGAACGGGACACTTTACCGAATGGGACACTTTACCGAACGGGACACTTTACCAAATGGGACATTTTACCGAACCGGACACTTTACCGAACGGGACTTTTTACCGACAACTCACTTTGGTCACTTATTTTTAAATATGGACTCTCGATTTAAGTTTCATCTTGCCCGACCTGGTCAGTTTCACTGGTCAAGATTCCTTTATGTCTAAAATTCATTACAAAACAAATGTTTGAGTTGCTAATTGATATTTCGTAATCTTTTGTAGTGTTGACATGTGTCTTTTGTTCCTGGTGACCATCGGTCAGTCCGGTTCACATAATGCAACTTCTTTGCTTTAGCACTGAAGTATGTCTTGTGGGGGCTCAAATCAAACGTTTTCGGACGTGAAATATTTTTGTGTTGTCCACTGGTCAAGATCTCTTAACCAGTGGTCAATCCCTTTTATTTTCGCTAAATGCTACTTTTTTTATCTTATCTTTCTGTCTCGTGGTTGTTTTGGGGGTCCCTGATCTTTGGAATCCCCATTTGACCACTGGTCAAGATGACTTAAATTCAATACAAAACAAATGTTGGAATTGCGAATTGATATTTTGTAATCTTTACAGTTTTGGACTGTGTCTTAGGTTGAAGCTGACCATTGGTCAGTCCGATGCACTTAATGGAACTTCTTTGCTTTAGCACTGAAGTTGGTCATGTGGGGGCTCAAACCAAACGTCTTGGGAAGTGTGACGTTTTTGTATTGTCCACTATCAAGATTGAAGAGTCTCGTTTGACCGAAACTCCTCATTCCCGAACGCCATTGAATGTAAAAGGTAGTTTGCCCGAACGCGACTTTTGATCAAACGGTAGGTTTGGTCCTGACAACTCATTATGGACTCCATTTTTTTATGTTGGCATTCTTTTTAAGTTTATGTGGCTTGAAACTCGTTTTACAATAAATGTTGAAGTTGCTAGTTGATATTTTAAATTTTCTGTAGTTATAACATGTCTCTTTGGTTGACCATTGGTCAATCCGATTAATTTTTATACTTAAACGTTTTTTTTACTGAAGTTCGAGTAGGTCATGAGGGCAGGGCCAGACTTACAAGTTTTTAGAAAACTTTATAAGCTTACTTGATTTTAAATTCAGATGTTAATAAATTTATTTTACACTCACTTTTTCTTAGCTTCTAAGCATATATGGGGACTCTCTTCAAATTGAGGCCCAAGGGAAGAGCCCTGAACCCCCTCCCGGAAATCGGGATATGGAGGCTCATCATACCATACCCAACGCCCTGAAATAAGCAACATTATAATCTTAAACAGTGTTGAATCAGGTTCTCGATATTTCAGCTTTTTGACCTTCTCTTTCTATCTCGTTGATTTGAGAGTGACTTCTAGGCAGTTTCTTTTAACCACTGCCAACTTTATTTTATTTGTGGCTCAACAGCTCTGTTTTACCCCGTATCTTAGCCTGAATTCACTAAAAAATATAATCGTCTTATTTAATTTAAAACTTAGTCTTCATAAATTTTATAAAAATTATCTCTTCTTAAATAATATAATTAGTATTATTAACTTATATATCTCTAAGAGAAATCGTATGTTTACTTTATGAATTAAAAGCAAGCCGCTTTAATTCATATCATTCTGTTTAGATTTTATTTAAATTCGTTTTCATTATAAGAATAATAGATGCAAAGTTAAGACTTTAAAGAGAAGATTTTATTTAGTTCATTGAGGCTTCAGTTAGGTGGATATCGTTCATCAACGTTGAAGTGGTAAGTGGACAATGTGCGTTTCCCCCTTTTTTATGTTTTAAACTTAATTATTTATTTTAATTATTAATTTTAATGTTATTAATTTTAATATATTTTCTTCCTTTTTTGTTTTAACTTAGTGAAAAGTTAGCTGAACATTGCTTGAATTTTATCTCACTTCTAGAAAAGGTTAAGAGGTCATAGGAGGCAATTGTGAACATGGCTGGAGAGAAGAGTTGAGGCCCAAGTTCAGACCGAAAACATCTCGATTTCACAGGGAAGATATCGTGTGTTTTATCACTTAATTTTGATCTCTATATCAATAATTTTTTATTTAGTAAAACACGATTTCGTAAAAACTGGCACTTTTTAGTCTTTGTACAACTTAAATTTAGTTTTAAAAATTTTCGTTGCTGGAATGGTGGATTGCGGAGTTATGTCATTAAAATTATCCGATATTTCGACTTTGGTCAAATAAAATTATCGCTATCTTCCCTGGCCCGTGATCCGAAGGGAAATAAATACGTATCCCCTAGCCTACTAGCGGACTATCGTCGCAGATGAAATGGTGGCAGAGATGACTATCCAAAGACAACTCTTTTCCTCTCCCACTGGGATGTCGAGAAGCGGTCAGAGAGTGACCATCAGTTCAGTTGTCTTACTTATATCCTCACTGTACATCAAGTCTTCTGCTATCTCAAGGTGATACTGAAATGGTAACAGGTAAATGGTAATGGTAAATACAGGTACTATAAGATTGGTTATAGGTATGTAAACTTCTGCTTATATAAGATAAACTTTAAAACATTAATTTACCACTCCACCCGGGCAAGGCCGGGTATATCTGCTAGTTTAAAATAAAGCAGTGAGCAGTGAACTCTCTTGCTTCCTAGTTTGTTAAGAATTTAATTACAATTAAAATATTTGTAAATTGCAAATAACATTAAAGTTTAATTTTAATTAAATATATAGGATAATTCTATAATAAAATATGATCCATTGTAACTATTTTTATTAAAATTTATGCTTATTTTTGTGTATCAAAAAATTAAAAATACGATATCAATGGTCTGACCAATGGTCAGCTTCAACCTAAGACACAGTCCAAAACTGTAAAGATTACAAAATATCAATTCGCAACTCCAACATTTGTTTTGTATTGAATTTAAGTCATCTTGACCAGTGGTCAAATGGGGATTCCAAAGATCAGGGACCCCCAAAACAAACACGAGACAGAAAGATAAGATCAGAAAAGTAGCATTTAGCGGAAAAAAAGGGATTGACCACTGGTTAAGAGATCTTGACCAGTGGACAACACAACAATATTTCACGTCCGAAGACGTTTGGTTTGAGCCCCCACAAGACATACTTCAGTGCTAAAGCAAAGAAGTTACATTATGTGAACCGGACTGACCAATGGTCACCAGGAACAAAAGACCAATGTCAACACTACAAAAGATTACGAAATATCAATTAGCAACTCAAACATTTGTTTTGTAATGAATTTTAGACATAAAGGAATCTTGACCAGTGAAACTGACCAGGTCGGGCAAGATGAAACTTAAATCGAGAGTCCATATTTAAAAATTAGTGACCAAAGTGAGTTGTCGGTAAAAAGGCCCGTTTGGGAAAGTGTCCGGTTCGGTGAAATGTCCTGTCGGTAAAGTGTCCCGTTCGGTAAAGTGTCCCGTTCGGTAAAATGTCCCGTTCGGTAAAGTGTCCCGTTCGGTAAAAAGTCCTGTCGGTAAAGTGTCCCGTTCGGTAAAAAGTCCTGTCGGTAAAGTGTCCCGTTCGGTAAAAAGTCCTGTCGGGAAAGTGTCCCGTTCGGTCTTGTGGCGTTCGGGATTGTGGGCTTCGGGAATATGGATTTCGGGAATACGGGCGCGACCCGGTTTAACTTACTGACCTTCCCTTTGAAGTCTAAATACAGGGTGTTTCAGATAAGTGGTTGAATGTAAAAAATACCGGAATCGAACAATTGTATCGCTTTCTGCCCAGATATGCTAGTTTTTTTGCTAATTTTCACCCCTTAGACCCCACTTGCGACCCCCCTTTCTATACCGATTCTTGTTCGTCTTGATGTACCCTACCTCCCCTAGAAATTATGAAACACTTATCTGAAACACCCTGTAATACCTTCCTTGGAGCTGTTGGAGTATTTAGGAATAATTCTGCGTTAGTGAAAGTGAGGTAGGTAGAATATATCTAACATCACACATATTTTTCTGCAGGTCGTGAAAATTCCGTCTATTGAAGATAGTTTTCCAAGATGGCGTACAAGGCGGAACGCTGGCCATGGCGGTCGCCAAACCAGGTTCCACGTCGAAGGTCCCATCAACTCCATTTACAGTGAAATTTTGCTCAGTCGGATCTGCTCCGATTTTTACCTGAACACGTGATTACACCTTCTACCAATAATTGCATTTGCCGAAAGTTCAGAACAAACAAGAGACAGCGTTGTCTTTCACTGAAAGGTGTTGCCTTCAACACAAAGTGGAAAATGGCTACTCGTTGAATGTTTGTAAGTCGTGCCGATTTAAAAAAAGAAAAGAAATGATTTGGCGATCGTTGTGGAGATGTTTTCGAATCGGCGCCAAGAACGAATTTATTCCAATTGTTGTGAGTGATGGAATTTTATGTTACTGTTACCGCCTTTTAAGAGTTCATTTCTAACATAGAAATTTTATTCCAAGAAACATACATAATCATGGTGGATACTTATCGCCAGAAAACGACGTTGGATCGTCGTGCGGCGATAGTTTATGTTGTTGTGAACTGTCGAACTCGTAATTTATTTTTCGGGTACTAACTTTTACGGTAGTTATGTGTCGAAACGCACATGTGGTTGTTTTTGCTTTTGTTTTTTTTTTTTTCAAAAGAGAGGAGATTATTTTGGGGAACAAGAACCGGGTATCAGAGTTTTTCGTTCGTGCTGTAAACAAAAATTTTTGTTTGTTTAGCGTTGTTTTCTGTGATTTAGAGAGATGAGTTTATGTCTAACATTCTTTATTTTGATAGTTTGTATTGTGTGTATGTATTATACTATGAGCAAAACAGATATTTATATCTTTACTTGCATTTATTGCATGTGTATATAAATTGAAGAGATGTCAATGCGTTTTAGCTTGCCTTTTATACTGCAACTTTGCTCATGATGGGAATCCAAAGAGTTTTCTTTAGTATTTACGGTTTTTACATTGAATGTTTGTTCGTAACCTCTTTAAACTCTTTTTAAACTCCTTACAGATTCTCCATATTACTATTATTTGGTCTCAAAGGAAAAATTACATGATTAAACTGAATATTAACGGGTGGCTCCGGTAACTATGCTTGCTTATTCCTCAATTGTATTTCTCATAACGTAACCACGTAACCTTATTTTAAGCATTCTTAGAAAAGGATGTTAAAGAATGAAAACACCAAAAATTTCCCACAATTCATTTAATAAAAAGTAATAATATAAAGGCTTAATTCTTTGTAACTGTTATTTGGGTATTAAAATTAATAAGACAAAATCACTAATTAATTACTTTTATCCAGAAGAGGTTTTTATGAAATAAGACAGAGATGTTATATGCTTAAATATACAGTAAAGCCCCGATTATCCGAGGAATTGGGTGGCAAGGGTACCGCGAATAGCGAAAATCGCGGATAACCCGAAAAAAAGACTAAAAATGAGGTGAAAATAAGAAAAAAATATTTCAGCATAAAAACTATGTTTTATTGTACAAAAACACATGGTATGAGGCCCCTAGTTTCAAAAACGGACTCTTACCAAAAACAAAATTTTACAGAAGGGAGAAAAAACTGTCATCATGACTAAAACAAGAAAAGCAAATAGATTGAATTTCAAATTTTTTTCAATTTTAATTTCAAATTTTTCTTGTTTTAGTCATGATGACAGTTTTTTCTCCCTCCTGTAAAATTTTGTTTTTGGTAAGAGTCCGTTTTTGAAACTAGGGGCCTCATATGTAAAACTTTTAAAATATGTACAGTAGGGGAGACCGGGGCTAGTTTTCCAACCTAAATGAATTTTGCTTCCTTACATTTTATTTTTACTTATTTTGGGGTAAACAAAATTTCATCATATTCCTCATACTGTTCTCTACAAAATGTAGCATTCAATTTTCATCAACATTATTAGTTTTTTTACAAAAAAGGTTTAAAGGTGACCATGTCACGTTGGAAAATGTGCCCCGTATGTGGGGCATGTTTTCCAACAGTAAGGGGCAAGTTTTCCTACAGTACTACTATCTGCAGTTATACCGATTGCTGGCAAAACCTCTGATTGGTTAACCGGATGGATGCCATTCCTAACATTCCTTTCTCATTGGTTAGAGCCTCTTCTCTCTCTAAGGCCCAGAATACGATCTTGTGTGTTGGTTGTTTGATTGGTTGTCAGACATAACTAGATTTGTAGCTTTTCAGGTATTAGCTTGGAATAAATGTAGGAATCGAACGACAGTGCCGGTTAAATTAAAAGACTGGTCTTAAAGGGTTAAATCGTAAAACACTTATAGTAAAATTTATTAATTATAGTATAATATGTATTTTTCATATGAAATCATCGTGTTGTAGCTGTGAACTTTACTTGCGTTATAGTAATCTCCAAAAATTAGTTTAGTACCTTAATTGTTTTGTTTATTTTTACAGTCGTAGAGAAAAAAACTGATACAGTTCGCATTGTGAGAGAACTACTGGGGGTAGAATGATAATTTTTGTGTCATTTTTCATGATTTAACATCTTTTTGAAAATAATCTATAGTTTATGCCCTTAGGGGGCCGTCTACATATTAAACGAAGCACCAACTTTCGTTTTTCCTATGGGCGACATCAAAGATTATCCCCGATTCTAATAGAACACCCCCTAAAACCAAGTTTTGTAATATTTGGCCCTCAAACAAAGCCAGGAGGGGGGGGGGTTGAAAATTATGGGAACTTTACTTCTGACAGGAAAGATTGGCAACAATTGTCAGGAAATTTAAAACAGATTTGGCTGCTTATCTATACTATGGCACAATTCCCACAAAAGTTAAAACAGATTTGGCTATTTATCTATATTTTGGCGCACTTTTGTCTTTCAATTAGGATACCTAAAGTGGTAACCTAGTTGGTAGAGTATCAAGCTCGTAATCACTAGGTTGCAGGTTCTGTCCCCGCAGTTGCCGAATCAGTTACTCATTGTTTTAGGTTAACCGATAGGGATATAGACAAACACAAAGCAGAATAGATGTTGGATACTTCTTCAATTTTAAAGCATTTGAAAAAAATTATACAATTAAATTTAATTTAGTTAATTATTTAATTCCTGTAAATAGGTAATAAAAATACCACGTATCACGTTAAATTATGAAATTATTATATGGATTCGTATTACGTTAAGTTATTTTACCTCTCAAAAGTTCCTGTCAAAATACTTTAATACAGATATGTTTAGAGGTGTTTTTTTAATATAATATTTAGAGAATTTACCAGAATGGTTCTAATAGAACTTTCAAACTTAATAAAAAAACATATTTTTCTTTAAAAATTAAAACACTTTCAAAGTTTAAAATTTGCTTATGCATATACTATGAATAAAAGAAAACTCAGATAAAATTTCAAATATGATTATTATGATTCTACGGTCGTGTTTTTAATGATTAATTGAGAGTTATGTATGTTTTATTACATTTCCAGAAAAGAAATTGTCCATTTGAGGAAAATGTTTTATTAGATTGGGTAGGGAGTTTTAATCATTTTTAAAGAAAAACTAAGGAAGTTTTTGAACGTTGTGCTTGGAATAAAATACCAATATAAATATTAATTATGTTAAGAAGTTAAGCATCAAACATCAAATTTACTAAAATTGATTACATAAAATTACTTAACTTAAATCACATCAACGATTAGAAGCTTCTTGATATTTTAACTTATTAGGAGGTTAAGGAAAAATTTGAATCGTCGTGTGGTCATGATAAATTTTTAAAAAAAATTATTTCATTCTGTTTAAAATTTTTAATAATTTAAACACCCACCACACTAACAAAAATAATCCATAAAGAAAAGAATAAGAATGCGTCTTTATAATTGAGTGAATATTCTTTTTTTGGGGGAGGGGTTAATCGAGACCTTTTTTCACTGCCAAACATTTGATAATTCTTTATTGTGGAATACGAAAAGCATTGATCCATGGAAACAGTGGGATATCCAGAATAAAAATTGGAGATTGATATTGGAGTTTAATTTTAGGGGGAGGGTTTTTTTTTTTGTTTTCTGAGGTGAAAGAGAATACTTTCAAGGTGTTTCATAGGGTTGTGTTATAGCGGGCTAAAATAGATATAGGGATTTTAGCAGTTTTCGTATTTGTGAAACTCAACGTTAATTGGCATGCTATTTTATCACAAGCCTCAATTAAAATCAGCATCCCAATTAACATTGAATTTTACAAACTGTTAAAATCCTTATAAAATTTATACACCCTTGTCTTAAACATGATTAAAATCTTAGAGAACAGTTTTTAAACCCGATGCCGGCCCTATTTACAGCACATGCGGCTGGATCTGCTGTACTCCCCAGAGAGTATATACGTCGGTAACGGGGTACCAGCAGCTCAAGCTGCTCCTGCCCTGTCTGTATTCCCCATTTAAAAGATTGATTATATATAAAAAAGAAAATAAAATTAAAAGTGGTAGCTAAATTTTAATTATAGTGTAAATCTTTTCTTTTGTGTGGCCACCACTGTTTTATTTATAATAGTTTAATTATATATCAGTCCACTACCAAATTCTAGCATCGAGTGTTCAGGGTGCGTTAGATAATTCTGACAACATCCACCCTGCCGGACGGTAGTAGGCTGCCGGTGCAACCCTGGGACGTCTTTATTACGCCTAAACAGAGTGTGTTTCGAGAGGGGGGAATATCAATTTTAGCACTACAGTTTTTTTTCTACAAAGTTATTGCATTTAAGTTAACTTGCATCTTGAGGCGCCATGTTTACCCATAAGCTCAAATGATGACAACACTTAAGCATATTGCTGAGGGAGATGTGGATAAACATGGCGGCTGGAGGACTCTTATCGAAGCTGTGTCCATCTTTATTATATTTAATAGACAATAAATGTAAGAAGACACCGTTCTTATTAAGTGACGACTTTTCTAAAAGCTTGATTCATATGTAAAACCAAATTCCTTTGTGAAACCTATGTAGAGAAATAATCTTTCTATAGTAAAAAAAATAAAAAAAATGGTTTAATCTTTGTTTTTTGTTTTAGATTTTTATTCATGTAATTCAAAAATACTTCTAATTTAATGCAGGTGAAATTTTTAGTCGAATATTGTGAAGTATTGTTTCGGAATTTTTTCCTCTGAAAAAAATTAGTAACAAGTAAAACAATTTTACATATACATAAAAAATAGGTTAATATTTCCGTTTACGGAAATCAATAGTGTAAAAATAACTAATAACTACTTTATAAGTAGTTTAAATTTCAGTCATCTTCAAACTTTTTAAAATTAATCAATCATACGGCAGGTATGCCGATTCGAACCTGGTTCTGCAACTTGGCGACCAAGCACACTAACCGTTTGGCCACGACGGCTGCAGTCAGCAAGTTTTAGTAATAAATCTGACCAACTATCTGAGTTAGTATATCGTGTTATTGCGGGTTACAGTAATTTTCATAACCTGGCGATTTTCCATCTAATCTTTGGCTATAAGAGTTTGGCGAAAATTTTCATATGAAATTTCCTACATTGTGTACGGGGTTAATGGCTGTAAGGATCAAAATCTATGAAAAACGAGATTTCAACGTAAATTCGACGAACTTCAAACCATAACATTCTAATTTTCAAATTGCAAATCCTTCTAGTGGGTCTGTTTATCTGATTAAACTGTTTATCTGATTAAATGAATATTTGTAAAGGCTTTCATGGTCGTTTTCTTTAAATGTAAGTACTATAAGAACTATATACACTTTAACAATAAGAACACCACCTTGTTTGAAAGAAATAGGAAAAAATTTAGAGGGATTCGAACAAACAACTCCTTTGGAATCGTTAGCTTGCGTTATGGATTGGTTGATTGGTTTGAGCTTGAGCCACACCAATGTTGGAATAAGTGCCCCGTCTACTTTTGGAAAACCTGCCCCAACTCACTTTTTGAACTTTGGGAGCCCCTCAACGAGTGGGGGTGTAATATTATTGAAAAACAAAAGCATAGTTTTGTAGAGGAAGAAATCCTCTATCAGAATATGCAATATCAGATTAGTCAGTTAAAATTAAAAGGGCTTAATCACATTTTTAATAAAAATCCAAAAGTTTACGCAAAGAGCAAAATATTGAAAAAACCGCTTTTCTGACGAAACTACAAGAGCTAAAATTCTGAAAGTACATCAGAATATGTGTGAAGTCTTTCTTTTTCATCCAGTTCACTCGTTGGGTTGATCTAATTGCTCATTTAAAAATAAAGGGCGTTGGAAAATTTGCCCCAGTGGAAAACTAGCCCCGGTCTCCCCTACAGCAGAAACCATTGCTCTACATCTAAATCACTAAAATTTTCAAAATTCAAGTAAAAAAATCAATTCGAATCAAAAATTTTCTTTTCGTGGCACTCTCGGATAATCCGCACCGCGGACAATCGGGGCTCTACTGTACTTTAAATTTGTTAATTTGTGGCCATTGGGAGATCTTAGCTATGATTAAAAAGTATTTGTTTCTATTATGATTTTTTACTTCTTTTCATTTAACTTCGTTTTGGCATTTTCTATAGTTTTAATTTTTTTTGGTATGCTTCTCATTTCGAAGAAAATAAAGTGCGCTTTTGAACTACATATCTTACGCAATAAATCATTGACATCTCTTAGAGATTTTCAGGTAAAATTATGTACTTAAATACTTTATTGAAAATGCAGCTATGCGAAAGAAAATATAGTGTATTTATATCTCTGCCGAATACGAAATGCTGAAGTATGTATAGAAATAGGTTATGAATTTTTAAAAGCAAAATATTTGTGCGATGATATGTTTGTAATTTACTTGTGAATGTGAAAAAGCATGCGATCAGTAAAACAAATACTAATGTTCTAGACTATTTTAGTTTGTAGGTTTAGCACAAAGAGAGTATACATAAATATTGAGAGTTATTAAGGTGGCAAAGAAGATATTCTGCCAAAATCCATCGGCTATTTCTATCAAGAAATGGATGTTATTTTGAACAAATTTTATACAAGACTCTGTAAATACTACAAATTATATTGACCTTTCACAGAAAATATTGGTTTTCTACCTTCTAGAAAGTTTTAAAGGATGGGTGTATATTAAAATAATTTCCTTCATTTTTGTACCTCTAAAAAATTAACAACAATTTTTATTTTTCGTTATTGAAACATTTTTGTTTATTTCCTTTAGTGTAAGTCTTAAAACTTAGCACTAAAAATTTAATGCACCTTAGAGATACTTAAACATGTTAAGTACTTTTATTAACTTATTTTTGTATATTTTTAGTCGATATCGTAACATTCCTTCTAAGAATTTTGAAATGTTTAGTTTGTATAAAATTTTATTTGAAAAAGTTTACTATGACTTTTAGCTTTAGAATATGTACCTGTGAAATTTATTTATTTTTTAAAAAAACATTTATGAATGATAAAGTTTGTACTTGAAGTACGCCTAGAGATAGAATAACGTTAAGCTATAGAACATAATAAAAAAAATATTTCTGCATGAAATTGTTTTTTAAATTTAATCTTTGAATACTCAAATCGAAAATGTACTATTCCTTTTGAAAGAAATACTAAATTATCTGTTTTACAATGCATAAGAAGTATTTCAGAAAATATTCTTAAATACTATTCGGTTTTATTCTAAAAAAAACGTACTTAAATCTACCATATAAACGTTTTGGAATATTTTATGGAGAGTAAATTATAAACAAGGTATAATTTCAATCTAATTTAAAGGTTCTGATAATTTTTTTCTTATTCTATCTCTATGTGTAATCGAAAGTAAAATAATATTTTGTGGTCCGTATTGATTCATTCCAAAAAGTTGGTATTGAAAAGATGTCGCACTTGAGTTGTAACATGGTAGCTACTTTTTATTTCATTCATAAATTTGGTTAATGAGTAAGTACTTGAAATGTAGCTATTCCCCATATTGTTTTGCTTGGAAACAACACATAAGTAGCTTTACTAAAGCGCTTTTCATAATCCACTAATCAAAGTTTTGAGAAATCATTCATGCTCAAAGACGTTTCTTGAACGTTAAAATATTTCAATTTTATACATCCGTTAGATCTAATCTGTCCATAAATTTATGAGTATGAAGACCATTCTTAAAGCTATTTGGGGCTCTGGTTTATATTGTTGAAGTTTTCATTCCTCTGATTAAAAATATAACTTTATTACTTTGTTTAGCGTGGGAAATTTAGGATATTATACGAAAATTCGAATTTTAATATAAAAGTTTAATATATATTCAGCAGCATGTAAAGTCGAGTTAGGCCAGTGGTTTATTGAAAATACTATACAACAGGCATGTCAAATTCATTTCGGTCATTAAGTAAGATCATTCAATAAGATTAAAAATTCCCATGGGCTCATTGACGAATGCACATAGAAAGTTAACCCTTTATAAATGGGATTTGGGAGTTCTGCACCAAAAACTCTTGGAAATAACAAATAATAGGCAAATAAGTGCTAAAGAAGCATCAGCGCAATACAAAAAAATTGTCAGGATTATTTAAAAAAAAAAAAAAAAAAAAAAAAAAAACATATTCTCCAGAATTTTTAGATGCCAGATTGTATTTAACACTCTTGAATGGAAGTTTGGATAAAAATATTTTTTTTCCAAATTAAGTTGTATTTTTCTAAGACTAAAACTAACTGCTCTTCTTGTTTATGAAAATGCAATCATGCAATTTTTTCCAAACAGGGTTATAACCATAATACACCAGTTCATTGACTTAAAATCTTCAAAAATATCTTATTGTTTAGGGTGTGTGTCAGTTACTTAACGGGATTACTTAATCACTGGTCAACTCAACGTGCACTTTTAAATCAATTATAACTGCACATTTCAGCCGTTATTATTTTCTATATTGATTAGCAGCAGTCTAGAGTAGATCTCCTGTGAAATAAAAATTAAAAACAATTGTAATATTAGTTACTCTTGATAACATATATTTGATCTTGAAAACCTTACCAGTAGGTACTTTAAAATCCATTTGCTGATTAATTTTAGAAATAAAATAAGTGAATCAAAATGAATATATAAAAAAACAGAGGATTTCCATGAACAATTAACAAGTGTACTTTTAATTAACTCATAAATATTGCCTAAATATCGCCTAAAAACAGGAACAAATAATATCTTTAAGGTCTGGAATAAATAAAATATGTTAAATTGCAATCAAAAATATCCAGTTCAAGAGTAACTGATATTCGTGTTTATCCTAAAAAAATTCATTGTCCAAGATGCACGATTCTATTTTCCAACTTGATCATTCCTTGGTACTAAATCCCACCAAAATAGGGAACGGTTTTTCCGAATGTCCATTTCCCTACAAAGGTAGACCCCGTTTTAGCACAATAACGTGGCGTTAGTACGACATCGTAGTGACCATCACCCCAATAAGAGTGGGCAAAGTAGGATTTTTTAAAGAAAAAAAGACACACGAAACATATATTATATATTATACATCGTTGCATCGCTGAAACTAGTATTTTGAAACTGAACCCTTTCATATTGTGAAATCCTGAGAACTTATCCTTTGCTACAGTGAACGGAGAATTTTCGTGAAGTACTCTTTTGTGCCTTACATTATTTGATTATTTAGTTCCCTGCATCCTGTACTGTTGCTGTTTGATACATTGTGATTTTTAATGATGCCAAGGGTCTTTATGCCAAATGTATTTCAGTTTTATAGTAGGATGCCTAGTACAAAAGGAGTCGCTTTCTGATTTTACTGCGGTTAAAATTACCTTAATAATATAACTGTTGTTAATAGTTATACTTTTCTTTAATATATTGTTTTAAATATAAATATTTTTATACATTTGTTTACTTTTTAATCAAAAAATATTATTTTATTGTTAAAAGACTATCTATAAATCCAGACTAATTTCTTAATTGAGGAAGTGCATATAATATAACCCAATGGATACATAAATATTGTGTAAAATAAATCTAAAATCTTCTGAGTTTAAATTATATAAAATTGTTGACTTCTTATGACAAAATTAAGTAGGAAATCAGAGAAAGGAGAGTAAATAAGTTGTATTACTAAGATATTTAAGACATTTATATCTATAGTCACATCGTGTATATAAGCAATATTAACAATTACCCAAGGTTACATTTTTTTATGTTTTCCATGCGTTGTCCTCGACACCCTTTTGTAACAAGCATCCTTCTGTGTAGAAAGATAACTTCTGAAAGAATCACATTTCATAATTATAAATACGGAGAGCTTGACTGAACTTTTTCTGTTTGTTGAAAATTCCAGTTTCTAAGTATACATGCTAAGTATTTCCGAACGCTTGTACATAAAAAAGTAAGCAATTATCTTTACTTCTTCAATTTCTTTTCTTTCCTCATAAAATATTAAACATACAGCTTTCAGTTATTTAAAAACCAATACCTAAACGTGTTTTCTTTTTGATATTTACCAAGTTTTACTTGATAAATCACCAGTTAAGAAATTAAGATCGTAAATAATCCTTATTATCTATCTATGAAGACTTTTACTGGAAATCTACCGTGTTAAATGACTGAATAATAAATCCAATGTAATTTTACTCAAAAACACACAAAAACACTACTTAACCTTAAGAATAAAAGCGTTTTTCATTGTTAAATGTTTAAAATTCTCACTCAGTCAAATGCTTCAGAAAAAAAGAACTATAAGACTTGAAATATGTGATTCTTGGAAGTGAATCTTTCTTCCAGCTCTCGTCGAATGCTTTGTAAAGCAGTGTTGCCTCGCAACAGGGTGTGCAAGATAGAAAACCGTTCTCTGTATTTTTCCAAGAAGCTCTCTCACACAGCCTACAACGCACGGGCACAATCAGACACTAGTTACTGAATTCTTAATCACATTTCCAGTGCTGCTGCATGCCTCTTGTACAAACAATTAGTGCAATAAAAGAAAGGTTTTTATCAAACCGGTTTCTTATTTAATTTGGTATTCTTCGCAAAAGCACTGGATGCGGTTGCTGTAAGATACTGGGCTTAAATATATATTGTTTGCACATCTCCAAGTAGGCAATTATCGAAGTAAGTCGTTATGTTATAAAAGTTATTTTAAGCGATGCGATAAATTTTGATCATGGAACTAGTACAATAGAATAGAATAGTCTTCTAGTTCCATGATTTTGATAAATAATATAAATGCGCATTTTGTAACGCGAACAAAATTCTGCATAGGGAATTGCTATTTCTAAAATTAAGAATGCATAACTGTGAAAACGGAAAATAACCTTTCCGTAAAAATATTTTTTTTGAGTGACGTCTAAATACTTACACTAGACTCCAGCGTTTCTTGAAAATGGAGAAGTAAACTGAGAGAAAACAAAGGAAGTATGTACTAGTTCCAGAAGCAATGTACGAATTAGGCATTTTACTTCATAAATATGATTAATTTGTTAAATCCATGCATATGTCGTGTGTTTGGGTTATAATTTGGGTCATAATTTTCGTAAAATGTTAAGTATTTTCGATTTCGTGGCATAGTAAATTCATTTAGAATTTAACGCGCCATCAGGCCCGTGTCGGCCAGGGGGACGTGTATATTTTGGGATTTTTTTATATTTCGATTGGTGAGCTTTAAGTTAAAGGATCCTGATACCCACCTAAATCTAACTGAATTACTCCTTTAACTTAAAGCTCACCAGTGGAAATATTAAAAATCCCAAAATATACACGTCCCCCTGGCCAGCTCGGGCCTGCGCGCCATCCAAAGAGAGCTCACCAACAATCTGTTCACTAAGTTTTTCTTCCACTCATGGCCAAGAAAGGTTGTAATCTAGTATATTTTTAATATAATGAATTATCCATCAGCAATACAGAATGGAAACTGAAGTATTTCAGCAAAGAAGAAAATTTGGATCCATTAAAGGCTGAGAGGAAATGACCTAGTAAATTTTAATTCATAATTCTTATAAATGCTGTCAGTTCTGAAAATAATTTTAATCATCCAAGTCAAGGTAAGTCTTAAGCATTTTGATTCCCATTTTTTAGTCTATTAGTCGTTATTACCATAAAACTTCATTCTTGATTACGAGGGAAAGGTCATCCCGGTCAAAAATTTTTAGTGACTTCAACTTTTCAAACTGAAGGAGGATGAGGAATTCCTTGCCATTTGTTACAATTTCTTCTTCCCTCCCCATAAATGCATTTCTACAGAATCCACACTTAGATCTAGAAAATAGCTTTGAACGATTTGTTGTTTCTCATAAGCTGACCATTAACCTCCTCAAATAAAACTACGTTACAACAAGAACTATTTCATAAGATACGTACCATAAAAAACCAAAATACTTCCTTTATGACATGGGAAGAAAGTATAAAATTCAGTTTTTAACATTTGTAGAAAATATGAGACGCGTATTACTTTTTCACTAAAATGATCACCATTAGTCCACTGTTACTGTTTATAACAAAAAGGAAAGACATCCCCGTTTGTTTTTTTAATCTTGTCTTAAGCTATCTCCATGTGAAATGTTCCAGATACTTGAAACCAACTCTTATATCATTCCGTGACTTGACTATTAAAACAAAAATAAGACTTTGGTCATCAACGATTTTTTTTTTACTTTTTGAACATTTACCATAAAGGTATTTTTTCTTAAACTGGGCATATAAATCATAAAAACTATAGTCGTAAAAGCGGCTAGCTACATAGGAATTTAACCGAAAAGACGTGGTTCTTAAAATCGTTTTATTGTGAAGTATCCTACCTAGGAAGTAATATTCTTTCGGTCAGCCTTTATAAAGCGGTAGCGTTAACAAATGGCAGCTAATTTAAAATCAAATTTTCTGCTTTTTTTTTCATAAATTGTAAAATAGCTACTAAACGGTGTTATTTTTGAATAAATGTGTACTTTTCTTTATTTAAATAAATTATTAAATTAATTAAATTTATCTGCTGTAGCCACTTGTCCCACATTTCCAGCCTTGCACGGTTGGAGTATATATATTTTTTAAAAGGTTTTCTCAAAATACATTTCTAATTTTGTAAATCAGCAATTACCACAATCATTCCGGTATCCCAGTATCCTTTTTCGTATTCCAGTGTTCCTGGTAATTTTTCCTGTCGCAGTTTTACGATATTTTACCTTTTTCGGTGTGCCCGGTAATCTTTCCTATCTCAGAGTTCCTTGTAATTTTTCCTATCCCGGTGGGGTTTTTTTTCATCTTAATAAAGCAATTAATTTGAAACCATAATGAAAAATCTAGTAAATGTTCAAGTCAAGTGAGCCGTATTTTATGAAACAATTATATATTTTAAGCTATATTTCCATATAGACAATTTTCACTTTTCATAAATATATTATAGGGTCACTTGGGGTAAGTGGGTCACCCCCCTCAAACTGAAATATGTACAGGACATATCACACTTACTCACATTGATCATGTTACATTTTGTCCCACTGAAGGGTGTTGCATATATTAGAGTTTTGTTACATTTCTTTTTAAGATTACAGAACTAATATAAAAAATATTTCCAGAATGATTTGTTCTGAGAGTTAAAGCTAGATTTTTCCAAGAAGTGTTCCTAGCTAAGTTTTCATTATATTTTAATGTTTATTTAACTGTTGTGCAAAGTTTGACTTAAAATACATACTGCAATTTGAATTTTTACAAAATCTCTAATTTAAAAATGTTTAAGAGGGGGGTCCCACTTACCCCGTAATTTTAGCCTTGTAGGGGTAAGTGGGACACCCTAGACTCACCACTTTAATGTTTATTGAAATATTTATAAGTAATTTATTGAAATTTTATATTTAATTTGCGTTTTAATTTAAGTTGCGGTAAGTAAAGTAAACTATTAAATTGAGGTTTTTTATTCACGTTGCCGAGAAATTAATTAAAACACACACAGAGTTGGGCAAAATGTAATCAGATTAATGATTGATGATTACGATTACAATTGTAATCTGATTACATTTGTAATCTGATTACAAATGTAATCAAGAAAGTAATCACATGGAGATTAATGATTACATTTGTAATCACGAAAGTAATCACATGGAGATTAATGATTACAATTGTAATCTGATTACTGATTACAATTGTAATCTGATTACTGATTACAAATGTAATCTGCAATCTGATTACAGATTACAATAAGTAATCTCATAATAAATCTTGATTACTTTTTGATTGATAATGTGAAGGCACACAGAATGTACTTGTTGGTTCGCATCTTGCCGGAAGTGGTCCAAAACTTTCCGGAAGTGGTCCAAAACTTACCGGAAGTGGTCCGAAACTTAGCGGAAATGGTCCAAAACTTACCGGAAGTGGTCCAAAACTTATCAGAAATGGTTCACAACTTACCGGAAGTGGTCCGAAACTTAGCGGAAATGGTCCAAAACATACCGGAAGTGAACCATAACTTACCGGAAGTGGTTCTCAAATAACCGGAAGTGGTTCACAACTTACCGGAAGTGGTCCTTAACTTACCGGAAGTGAGTTGCGAATCACTTCCGGTAAGTTGTGACCTACTTCCGGTAGATTAAGGATCACTTCCGGTAAGTTGTGGACCACTTCCGGTAAGTTGTGGACCACTTCCGGTAAGTTGTGGACCACTTCCGGTAAGTTGTGGACCACTTCCGGTAAGTTGCGAACCACTTCCGGTAAGTTATGGTTCACTTCCGGTAAGTTTTGGACCACTTCCGGTAAGGTATGGTTCACTTCCGGTAAGTTTCGGATCACTTCCGGTTATCTAAGAACCACTTCCGGTTAGCTATAAGAACCACTTCCGGTTAGCTAAGAACCACTTCCGGTGAATTGCGGACCACTGTAATTAAGTTGTGTCAATCTGATTTCAAAAGTAATCTGATTGACAAATGTAATCAGATTACATCAATCAGATTACAAATGTAATCAGATTACTTTCGGTCAGATTACAAATGTAATCAGATTGATGGTTACAAATGTAATCAGATTACAAATGTAATCTGATTGATGATTACAAATGTAATCAGATTACAAATGTAATCTGATTACTTCAATCAGATTATTAATCTGATTACAAAAGTAATCTGATTGCGCCCATCTCTGAACACACAGTGGGGTGGGGGAATAGTTTCGAGTGTTTCTTTATAAGTCTTCTGTACCAATCGAACCTGAAGAAAACAATCTGTAAACATTCTGTAATTGTAGTGTTCCAAAACAGGGGTCCCCCTTACCCCAACCAACCCTTTTAATTTAAATATGAGTAGATATCTCGTACATGGATAAAGTTACAATATTTTGTACAGAAAACTTCTGTACTTTATCGAATAAGACTCACTTACTCCCTCGTTTTTCTTTCTTTCAATCTAAATAAAGAGGGGGTGACCCACTTACCCCTTCTTATGGGATAAGTGGGACACTCATTTTTTAAAAAAAGATCAGTTAAGAAATATGTAACACGTTATTTTAGAATCTAATAATAATTTTTTTATTAATGTAGTCTTAAATAAAATATGTCAATAAGTTCAAATTTAACCACTTCAAGAATTTTTTATTAAGCTTCAAAAATGTACTGTTCCAAAAAGGGGCCCCACTTACCCCAAGTGACCCTAATCTTAAAATAAAGGAAAATCATGTTAAAACAGTAATTATTTTAATTGAGGCCCTCATATTCGGAGCATGGAATAGTCTTCCCTTCCAGAATGCTACAGTGAGGTGAAGAAGTTGGCATATGGATCTTCGGGTCGACATATTCGTGCAAGCAAGCGTTCTCTTGCATATGAATATAATAAAAAGTAAAGTTAGAAGTAAACTAACAAATAAAAAATCTAGAGTCGTGCTTGAGAAACTTAAAACAACAAGTTATGAGCCAGATTTAATCAAACTTTCACAAGGCATGCAAAGCCAATGCTCCCATTGATGTAACTCTATATTTGTGTTTTTATATGAATAAATATTGTTTGAAATTAAATATATGTAAGCAAGTATTATAATATTGAAACGAAAATTTTTAATGACTCTTTAAAAACTGGGAAATTTTTTAAATTGTAACTTTTGGCTCTTACGTTTTTAATAGGTCGAAGACTCCAAGCCAAGCGATATCTAGAGTGTCAAATTGAAACTGTGTTGTATGATGTTTGCAGAATCTGACGTATTTTTTTCAGGTTGACTGAGTTGGTTTGTTTTGGAGCTTTTCACTATCATCTTTTTCAAAATAAAGGAAAATATTATGCATTCAGTATCCTCTATTATTTGTATCATGACTGCTTTCTCCCTTATTGGATGAAATGTCTTATTGTAAAGTTAGCTTAAGGGTGTACTAAAGTTTGTCTATCCTAGCTAGGCACGAGTGGCAAACCTAAAATCCGTACCCACAGCAGGAAAAACAGTGGCGAGTGCACTAAAAAAAGCCATAAAGATGGCTATCTCACTTCTATTTAGATACCCGATACCCTGCACTAGCCACTGCTTTTTCTGCTGTGGGTACTGATTTTAGGTTTGCCACTCGTGCCTTGCTAGGGCAGACAGACTTTATACATGAAGCATTTTAGTCACCACTTTTAAAATAAGGAAAAATTTTACAAGTTAACCGTTCTTCTCACTTAAGCCTAACCAGCAAGTCATAGCCGATGAGGTCCTACCGAGGCTTGACTTTGCTCCTAAGGGGCAGGAGCGGCTTAGGCAGCTGGTACCCCGTAACCGACTGATCTGTTATCTTAAGCCTAACGGCTTATGGGCAGGCAACTATCTTAAACCGTAATGGCTCTACCGGATAGATGGTAGTTATATGTATAAGGTAGTTACATCCCTATGGATTTGTTTTAATCTTTCCATAATCACGACTAATAGTAGGCGAAAGAAAAAGGTTTCCCTCACAGTTAACGGTACCCACGCTGTCATCTAATCTGAAACTGTTCTTCTCGTTGGTTGCAGTCGATTACAAAGTTGATATAGTCTTCAGGATGGCCAAGGGGTTTTTTTTTTATTTTTAAAAATCACCACTAAAAAAACGATGAAAAATTTAACAAGTAAAATGAAACCGCAGGGGTAGGTGGTCGGGGTGTTGTGGTGGGTATTCCTTTTCCAAGCGAAGCAAATTTTTTTATATATATACTACATTTACAAGACTCTTAATTAGATTTCTTAGGCAAAAGAGAAAAAGTCTTGAAGTATTTAAAAAAAAACGTAAAAATCTAAGAAAAATAGTAATATTTTTAAAGAATTTGAGTGATACGGTTACAGTTAAGAGGTGAGGAAAAATTTGATAAGACCCCCCTTGAATGAGCAGGAACTAAATTTATAAATACCCAACTGTATTTATTTCCGAGTACTATACCCGCTGAGAAGGCTCAGATTCGATCTGAGGGCCTTTGGGATGGGATACTGGCGGGCGAACCCACCAAGCCATCCGTTCCTGCAACTAGTCCTTTCTTCTAATTAATTTGAAGTTGATACTTCATCATGTTGTTAGAAATTTTATTTTACTTTTTATAATATAGATGGCGGCAGCACCGTGTGACGCATAGAGGTTAAGCTGCTGCGCCGCGTCTTCTGCACATATTTTTGTTGATCCGAATGCGCATGCGTATGGACACGCAGTTTATGGAAAGTTTAATAAAATATTATACGGGGAGAGGCTCAGA
Organism: Tetragnatha montana; assembly: GCA_963680715.1. Lineage (NCBI taxonomy): Eukaryota > Metazoa > Arthropoda > Arachnida > Araneae > Tetragnathidae > Tetragnatha > Tetragnatha montana. The sequence continues at coordinate 19,916,854 of OY796675.1, forward strand.
TTCGATCTGAGGACCTTTAGGATAGGAGACTGGCGGGCGAACCCACCAAGCCATCCGTTCCTGCAACAAATCAGTTATTCTATTTCATTTGAAGTTGATCCACCAACATTAAAAAAAAAGAGAAAATGTTACAAAATCCAGGGACCGAACCGTGAACCTGTAGAATGGATACTAGTGCATTAACCAACCATACCATCCGGCCCAGCACATCGCCTGGTTCTCTAATAAATTTAAAGTTGATAAATAAGTTCAGAAATTACATTTTAAAAAAATGCTACACATCAGCAGTAGGTAGTGTTTGAACCTAGAGCCTTCTGATTCCTAGCAAGACGCTCCAGCACGCTAGCCCATTTAGTCACACTCCACCTTTAACTTTAAGACTATTACAACCTGAAGACATTTTCAGCTTCGATAAGAGTCCTCCAGCCGCCATGTTTACCCAGCGCTTAAATGATGACAACACTTAAGCATGTTGCTGTGGGATAAACATGGCGGCTGGAGGACTCTTATCGTAGCTGTGCCTCTTTTTTTAGCTTTTGGAAATTTTGGGGAAACTTCAGCATCAACTCAATTTTCCGAACTCACCACTTTTTTAAATAGTGTAGTTTTTACAAGGTTCCTCCCAGAGTAGACAACTCTTACCCCAGTGGAACACCCTTCCATCCATGTGAAACGGTTCTGAATTATACCAAGTTGATCTATCCCGTGATAATGTTTGATCCTGGGGGTAACATTCCCTAATTATTAAGTGGAAGGGTTAAAAATGCCCATTTTAACATTCACCTTTCCTCAAATTTGTTCTACTACGTTTCCAAAATCATATATTCATTCAGTTTCCATCAAAGACAGAAGGGATAGAGACTTGGGGGAATTATACGAAATATACTTAAAAGTCTTGGAAAATTCGTAATATATTCAAAAAATCTTACCTATACGGTTACAGTTAAAAAATGTAAAGACCACCTGTTGATTAAGAAGCAGGAACTAAATTTCCGAGTGCTGTACCCGGGGAGAGGCTTAGATTCGACCAGAGAACCATTGGGTTGGGATACTGGCGGGCGAACCCACCAAGCCATCGGTTCCTGCGACCGGTCTGATCTTCTAATTAATTTAAAGTTGATACTTCAGTATTTAAAAAAAAACTATAAAAATTCCAGAGGACCGAACCGTTAACCTTCAGTACGCGATACGGTGCATAAACCACCCGTGCCATCCGTTCCTGCAACCACTGTGTTCCCTCTTTAATTTGAAGTTAATAAATAAATTCATTAATAACACAAATATACCACTATTAATACTACACAGTGGAATCCGAGGTTCGACCCAAGGTCCTTCCGACTCGAAGCATCGTGCTCCAGCACACTTGGCTATTCCATCACATGCTGCTGTGAATTTAAAGAATTACCCAGAACTTTGAATTCTGAAATTGTTATCTATTATAAAGAAATCTAATCGATTCTCATCAACATTCTATGTCAGATTCTTTCTATCAGATTTAATAAATTTTGGCAAGAATTGACCTTAAACCTTTTTTTTATTTACTTACCTCTTTTTGAAACATTACATCCTTCCCAGAGTACACTCTAAAAAATATCTGTAAATCATTTAGAAATTATCCACATATTTTTTTTACAGGCAAAATCCGTTCACTTAAGATAACGCAATTGTTTTTCTGTTTTCCTTTATTTGTGATGAAGCTGGTTTTATACTTTACAGCAACGTTTCCTGACCCTATATGACGTCTTTACCAAACAAAGTAGTTCCCATCGCGGAAACACAGAAATATGCTACATTGAAAATAGAAGCATACCGTTTGTGAAATAAATGGAAATAAACTGGTGTCTTAACTGACAGTTTGTCTTAACTGACACCCCTGAAGGGGATCCTTTGATCCCCGAAACAATTGTTTGCATTTTAATGTTTTTAAATTGTGGATTAAACGTTGTTTTATATTAATATTTTGCTATTCTTCCACAAGTTTTACCTGATTTACACAGTAAGGTCTTCCACCCTACCAAGTTTCGATTCTCTAGCCCCGGTAGATTTTGCTGTGCGTGTTGATGAGTCAGTCATAAAGTCATGAGTCAGTGGTAAAGCTCTTTTACTATTATAGATTAACTTCTATTTCATTGCCCTATGGATACCTGCAGTATTTTATAACTTAATTTTGAGCATACCTAAGTACTGATATATTTTAATGCGTTCACACACCACTTTAAGGAACAAGTTCTTTTCATCAATCTCAATAGAGATAACAAGGCAAGTGTGAGTGTTCCGCGAATCGACACTCAAGTTTCAAAGCACTTCGGAGTCAAAGGAAGCTACTGAAGCGCATTTTCCACTAAAACATCAAATGCAGCCTTTACACATAAAAAAATTTCGTCTGCTCGTTTCGAAAGAGAAACAAATGCAATTCCGCTGCACATCCCATAGATAAAAGAAGAGCCGATTCCCCCCCCCCCCTCCATCGCAGAGGCACGTGACGCGACGGGGTGTGGGGAATTTAATAGAGGGAAAATATTTCCACGGCGGGAAAATCCAAACGTTATGCGAATTCTTGTTTGCATAAACTCTCCGCCATGAAAGCGAGAATTTCCGAGAACGCATCCGATTCGATTTTCTTCTTTGAAGTGAAGTGAAGAGAGCGTGCTCAGTATTCTGGAGAGAGAAGTATGCCCCGGCATTCTACTTCTTCCCTTTTGAGAAAGGGAAGAATGAGGGGGAGGGGGAAAGAACCGTTGCCACGCGCACGGACAAAATGAGATCCTTGAGTTGTTTTTCGTTTGCAGGGAAGAAAAAGTGGGGGATTTACATAATACATGCGATTCTTGTTGGGAAGGTGTGACAGCTTTCTAATCTGATGATACCGTAAAGAAAGATGGAAGAGAACTTTGAAGATACAGTCCTTTACTATATAACACTTTACAAAGACATGGTGTTTCAATCACTATCTTAGTTAAAAGTATTCGCTGAAAATGGTGTCAATTGGTCACTAAGGCCGAATTTAATTCATACTTAAGTGCAACCATTTCTAAAAGGAAAACAATTACTTGAATTTTAAAGATTTGTCAGTCTTAAAGTTTTATACATTCCGAGATTTAAAAAGTTTAACGATTTGAGTATTTGTTCATTAAACCTTTTAATTTCACGCGGTATTCATAACCATTACCCAGTCGAAACTCAGTGCATTTTTTTTAATTATTACCTACTATTAAAATGATTTTTTTAAAATAAAAAATATTCGTTAAAGAAGCTTATTTTACAAAGGTAAGTTAGATTATTAAGATATTGAGAGTCTGCATAATTATTTAGAACATTAAAATTAGTTATTACATTATAATGATTTAATTCGTAAAATATGAATTAAGATAATAAATTTTACTGATAAAAACATCAATGTTAATCAATATCAATTTGGAATGAATTATATTCTACGTAGAAATGTAAATTTATTAGTATAGTCATTGATATGTGAGAAATAGAAGATACATCTTAGTTCTATCAGAAAGAAATTCTTCCTTTAACATTTTAAATAATGAATTAATTAATCATTAAAAATGTTATCACTCAATTTTTAAACGATTTGGTTAGTTCTTTACAAAAATAGTCAACTCAAACTCTTCCAGTCAGATAACCAGCACGGAGTAGGCAAAAAATGTCAAGAGAACTATACCTCTACAACCCGTAGTTTTCGAGAAAGTCACGAAATAAAAAGGCATGACATTCCATCCGGTTTTCGCTATAAAAAATAGTTTATGGGATAACGTGAACATTTGTTTTGATAGTTTGCACACTAAGATGTTAAAGTATGAAATGACTTCAAAATATAAATAATAAACTTCTATCTTTAATTTTAATTTGATTTTCAAGATTAAAGCTTTAATATCCATTGCGCATGCATGCTCGCACAATGGAACTAAATAATTAAGTTTTTATCTGATTTAACGTAACATTTTTTCGAAAAATAATTCGCTGCAGAGGTATAGATATATGTTTTGGAAATTTTTTATGTACTTCATGTAATGAATCCCTCTGTGCAGAGATTGGGAGGATTTGTATAGAAACAGTGTATGTGCTGTCCTTTCTCAATATACTTTTATCCAGCATTTCATTGGTGTTTCTTCATTGTAAAAATCTAAATAAGATTGCATGCAAGCTAAGCATTTTAAACTGTAACTTTCTCCCTCACTAAAGTAAATGAGCCAATTACAAACAGATGTATTCTGCTTTCCATCCGACGGGCGGGACCCTCCTCTATTCCGAATCCTGCTCAGATTAATCCCCTCCGAGTTCCCCCGCTCGCCCTTCAGACAGCGTTAAACAAAGAAAACTCCCAGAGCCGTCTCTGCCCAGAAGAACTTGAGCCGCACAAATGGAAAAAGGTTGAGAAAACGAAGCAGATAAATGCCCCAGAAACGAAATTGGATCCGGTGTATCGCATTTATAAAAGTTTTCGATTCTCTCCCTCGGAATAGGCGAGAATATTTCCTTAAAACATATCGGACTGAGAGGAACAGGGGAAGGGTGCCGATCCCCACAGATCCCTCTTCTTTCTCGCTCTCTCTCTCTCGCCTTTTTCCTTCCTGGGAAACGCGAAAAATTCCATTTTGATTTTTACGATCTTATCTTGAAAAGTGGCTTCCCTGAAGTGAGTTGAACTTTTGAAGAATTGGTGCTGCGGTGCGTTCTATAGACAACTCTCTTTCTCTCTCTCTCTGTAGTTGGAGAAGAATTCGACTGGGATAAATGTGCGTTTAAATCGGATATTGTCTACTGTAACAAAGCAAAGAAGAAAATGAATTAGAGCTTTGGGCTTTGGGTTTTGGCTGCATTTAAAGTTTAAATTGAGAGTCCAGTGTTTCACTTACTTCCAAACGAAACTTAAACAGTAATTCAACTTTTTGTGCATTTTTTATGCTTTTTAGTGACATTTACAAATTGAATGAGAAGATACAAAAGTCCTCAGGCATACGAAAAATACTTATGAGAACAATTAAATAGTAGTTATTGTAAAACAATTTCATGACATACCCAGAGATATTTTTAACTCCTCTGAAAGAGTATTTCACTCCTTGAAAATCTGAAATACTCTTTAAAAAACTAGCCAGGAGTATTTTCACTCTTTGAATTTTTCCACAAAGGTTTAGCTTAAAAAATGCGTGCCCCAACCGAAATCAACAAATAATATTTTCCTACTCAAAACACCAACTGATCTCAGCGGAGACATTTTCGCCCGACTTCTGGCCAAAGCCAATTGCCAGAAGCCACAGCTCCCTAATTAATATACTTTTTAATTGTGTTTTCATACAGCCATAGTAAATTTTTTATTTATTGTTCTGATGCTTTCCCCTCAGGAAGGAGGAAAAGTTTGATTGCGGTTTTCGTGTCTCTGTATGCGTAGTTCATCCTATTTCTGTATTCAGTCCTCCTGAAAAAGTCAAGGAGTATTTTTACTCCTCAAAAAAAATCCTAGGAATAACAGCGGACATACCTTAAAGTAATCAAAAGTTTTGCTTCGCCCCCCCCCCCATTTCGATAAAATTTTTACTTAGGTCATTTCTTCCACATTCCCTTTGGACATCTTCCATCCTCCTAGAGCTTTCTTCTGAACAACAATACTTTTCCCGACACCTCCATTACAAAACTTGCTTACACTCGTTCCCATAGAGATATTTAGTCCGTGACTCAAAATCGTCTGCTTCGGAGGACATGATTAAAACGTTCCAAACAAGCGTCTGGTGTCGCTCGCGGCAACAAAAGCAGTTCACAAACCTCTCAACTCACGAGACAGATGTCGCTCAGAGGCTACGGAGAAAACACTTCAACTGCTTCAACCACCGTGCGCGGCGATACCACCTTCACGAGGGAAAATCCTTTCTTTTACGCGACGCTATTCAAAAGAAAAAAGGCCAGGGAAAAAAATTATCAGTATCAAGTTTATTCTCTGGTGGTTTTACTTAAGCCTTCTTCTTCTTTTTCTACTACTCGTTTTTTTAGAGCGTTTTATTTGTTCGTCCACTTGAGAACGCGCGAAAGAAGACCGGTTCAAGTGGTGCCGACGGAAGGGGTGGAGGGAGGGAATCCGGGGGTGGAACGCGGCGTTCTTGATCCTCCTCGAGGATGTTCTCGTTGCGAAAAGGAATTCGTGAGAAACTTCTTCCTGTAGTGGAAGGTTACTGCTGACGACGAGGAGATATCTTATTCGTTTTGGAGAGACATTGTTGTCGAATACACTTTTGGAAATCTGAAAACTTGTCGGTTCAGATCATTTCCTACAGGGGCGACTATTGTGCTTTGGATCAGATTTGGCGAGGAGGATTTTGAATATAAGTCGGGATCATGAAATGGGGAAATACTGATTCATCAAAACATGGTGTTCTCTCTTCACTGTTAAAGTATTACCATTCTTTCATTCAGAGTTCATATTCATTTCTATCTATAAGAATACATACATAAGGATTCGAATAAAAAGGTTATAGAAGAGTAATTCGAAGGAAAAATTTCCCGAAATCAGAGACAGGGATAAGAGGTAAAAAAATTGCCAGAATGGGGATAGATTAAATATTTCCAATTCCCTAGCACTTGTCTACAATACTAAAATGGGTTTCTTAGGGTGTCAGTAGGCAAACAAATATTAATGATATCAGAAATTTTCTACCTAGAAGATAATCTCAATCATCCATCATACAAAATAACATTAAAAGCTACAAATATAACACTTTTATGCTCTTTAATTTAAATTGATTAATTGAGGATAAGTTTATCAAAACTCAATCTCTACTTTCAGAAATTTTTCAGGTGATCCAAGAAATGAGAAACAGAGCTGCGTTAGCTTCTGAAATCATAGCAACTCCATTAGTAATAAGTTTCTCTCGCAACGCGAAACTGGGTGGCGTAATGCAATGCAACTCGATTTGGTGTAGTGCAAACAACAAACCAATGTACCCTACCGTCCAAACAAAGTCATAAATAAGCACCAAGAAAGTAGTGTGGAGATGTTAAGTTTTGAAAAAATTAGCGTGCTCGGCTGTACAAAAATGTGAGGAGGGTTTAAGTTTTGATCAGTTCAAACGTGCTACTCCAATGGCTTTTGGGATGTAGATATGTTTTTCGGGGTTTTTTTTGTAAGGTGCAGGTTTTATCACTATAAATTTATTACGTCAGCTCAAAATCAATATTGAGTTTTGGTAAACCAATTTTCAATAGACCTTAACGAAAAAAATATTTATAACACCAAAAGGTTAACCATTCACCCAAGTTATCTACTTTTTCACAAACTTTCTCATTTTGAGAAGCAAGATGAGATATGTTTCTACGAAAGTATTGCTAGTTCTTTGTTCTTCAAGAGCTCAAGAACTTAACCTCCCGTCAAGAACTAGTTCTTCACTCGTTGATACGTCAGCCTCATTTTTTTCTACCCGAAAGTTTTCCATAAAAAAAAAACTCCCTCCGTTCAAAAAAAATCTCAGAGTCCTCCACGAGTCTCTGATGCCGGTTCATAATGAGAACAATCTCCTTTTAAGTGGGCCACAAACTGCAGCATTGGCAACTAAACAACAGCCGCGAGATAAATTACTTCTCGAAAAACATCTGTTTTTTCTCCGGGGCCCTTTGTTTTTACCCTCTCCTTCACAATGATCGGAAAGCTACAAAAGAGCTTAACGATCATTGGCAGCAATGGGCGCCACGTTCCCATGTCAGAACGAGATTAGTTGTTCCGTTGCTACTTCTTCCCTGAAAGAGGGCTTTTTCCTTCTCCTTCTTTGAGAGCTCGATTTTCACTCACAGCAGAGGGAATTGGCCCTTTTCAATGTCTGGGGAAAGATAAATTACCTCCGTATTGAAAAGAAACGGGGAGATTCGAAAAGCAAACAGAATAGTACTTTTTCCCGGTGGGGGTATTATGCACTGTCTCGCGACGAACGGTAGCTCTGAAGGGAACAAATAAATAAATGAGATTTTTTTTACGGGGAAACATTCAGTTAACACAGAATCCCTCCGAAAAAGGATCCCTGGGAAAGATAAACCATAAGAAAGTAGCGTTTTTTTCTATTCAATCCACTAATATTAGTTAACTTTTTTTAAGGAGAAAGTTCTGTTACTAAGAAACTAACAGATATGAACAAAGTTTCAGTCCATAAATTTCCCATTTCTTCACATTTCATGTCAATGGTATTTTTCTTCAAAGTTTTCGAAAGATTTATATCCATAAGAGGAAGTAAATAAGGTGTGTTACCACACTTCACTCTTTTATATGTACCGTCAGAATACAAAAAAAAAATTATTTTTGTTGATTTTTTTTTCCATTTTAAATTTGAATTGAAAACAAGTAGAAAAACGGATTCCTTTGGTGCATTAAAAGTTGCACAGGGTGTATAAACGTAAGTTTAATACCAATTTTTTTGTTACCACAAGATGGTGTGAATCAATATATATCCATATTTTAAATGCTTTTAAACTTCGTATCAAATTATCACCCAATAGCATTATGAAGTATTGAAACAGTTTTTCATTAATTCTCAAATTTTTAACACGAATGTATGACGTTAATTCGTGTTTACAAAAAAAGGTACAAAAGTTTTAGTACAAAAACTATAAAACTTCAAATTTTAAAAACGTGTTTCTGTATCCATATACCTCCTCCTATCAAATAGAAAACATAATGCATGCGGAAATTCATGCTAAAACGGCTAGTGAGTGGAAAAAATGACCTTTAAATGCATGTTTGTTTTCTTGCACATAATGTATTCTAAAGGAAAAACTCGTTTTACAGGTGTGAAAAGCTTTGCTGCAAAAGCTACGCACGGTAAAAATACATTTAATCCAGCCATACTCAATCTGCGGCCTGTGGGCTGTTTGTGGCCCGGCAAGCTCTTAAGAGTGAATTTTATTTAAAATTTTAAAAACTGCTTAAAATTATAAAAAAATAAATTCAAAACTGTTTTTGAGGATGACAATTTTAAAAAGTTTTCAGTGGGAGAAGTCACAATATGCGAGGAGGTTTTCTACCCTCAGTTTTTGAGGTGAAAGGAGCCGCGAACATTTATACTTCGGCCATCAGTTAGAGGAGTGAATAAGGAGATGTTAGTGAAGTAGTAGTCAACAAATGCATTAACAACCCGATATTGACAGTGATTTTCGGATATTTTCTGGGAAGAGCCACCAAACACATTCATCTTTTATATTTTTTTACATTTAAACAATCTGTTAAAATCCCTTTTAAAATGAATCGTCAGTTTGAAAAAGGGAATAAGTCCAAAAACCCAGTTTTGAGAAAATCTAAAAAAAAAAAACTATATAAGCAATGGAATTTTCGTTGCATAACTCACAATTTTTATTGAAAATTCAGGACCCTATTTAGAAAACAGGGAAATCATCGAAACAAATATAATTCTTTACAGTTGAAAAAAGTTGATGGACTTATTCCCTTTTTCAACCTTATAAAATTTCCAACTGAAGAAAAATCTTAAAAACCACTTAAATTGACATTTAAATTATATTTTTGCTTAGTTCACAGCACAAAAGAGAGAAACAGAAAGAGTAAGACAAATAAAATTCAAAATTATTAGGAAACTGAGTCATTACAATGGAGTAAGTGAATATGAATGGGGTCAAACATTACCTGGGATAAAAAAAAAGGTAAAAACGTTTTTAAAAACGTTTTTGACTTAGTTTACAGCACAAAGAATGAGAAAAGAAAAAACTTTAACCTTAATTTCAAATTAAATTAAAAAATACAAACCTTGAAAAATACAATAAATGGACATCGATTTCGCAAATTCATGGGACTGTAATCTGCCTATAGGGGGTAGTTTTTTCTCCCCTTTCCATTCATGTGTAGAGCGAAGCTTGGAGATATTTTTGAGTACAAAATTAAAAGTAAATTTGTCATTTTTTGAACTTATTCCCTTTTTCAAACTAACGATTCAATTTAAACGATCTGTTAATCAAAACAGTTTTTTTGAGGCTTCCTTTATTTAAGCAAATTGGAGGGAGTTTTTAATCTATTTGTTTCAGATTTACAAAAATATCTTGCTTTGCTATTTTATATATACACTTTTCAACATATCTGTCCTATTAATGTTATGTCTGTCCCAGGCCCTCCCTTACAAAATCTACCATCGGTTCTGGCTCAGTTATAATATAGTTGTCTTGTGAATGTGACTGGCGGAAAGAGAAGGTTGAGTTTCCACTAATTTAATCTAAGTTAATTTTATAAATAAACAACTTTTTTGGACAACACCCTTTTTCTTTTTCCCCAATTTCGTACAAAAACTCCTCATATCTAAAACAAGGATGAGTAGCATTTTTGATATGAAGTGCTATATTGATAAAAAAAAAGGTATTTCCATGGTGACCGACATTACAATTCGATCATGTCTTTCAACTTAAAAATCCATCCCTCTTAAAATTTAAATATTTTAAATGAGGAAATTTAAAAAAAAAAAAAAAAAAAAACGTTACTGATGTTTCACTGTCATGGTTTTCCCCAGATGGTCGACTATTTGTGATATTAACCCATCACATTGAATGCAATCCTACCGTGCGTAGTTTTCTCTGCAAAGCAATTCATAACTGTAAAACGAGTTTTTCCTTTAGAGTACATTATGTGCAGGAAAACAAACATGCGTTCGAAGCACATCTCGGTCATCCCTAGGGAGCCACTGCATTCAACTAACTCATAAGGACAAATAAGCTCGAAATTGAAACGTGATAGTCCTGGCGTCCATTTTGATAGTGCTTTGACAACTTTATTTCACTCTGAATTAAATTATTAAAATTCATACTCATGAAACTTTCAAGCATCTTAAATAATATTAACAAGGGGATTTTTAATTGAATTGTTAAAGTAACCAATTTCAATTAACAATCTATTAAACAAATACAACTTATCAAGACAAGACATTTTATTGTTCACAGTGTCACATTTAAAATGCCCAAACAGGACTAACATCAAGTAAATGTTTTAACTATACTTTTCACTAATTTAACATTTTCTCTCTTCTCCACTAACTAGTCATTGAGGGTTCATTCATTTTAAACAAATGTAACAAGTACATAATCGCAAGCTCATATTACTTTTTTTTACTTGGAAAGAATGTTCATCAATATGAGTATTTGTTTACAGTTAAATATATGAGAAAAATGGATGGATACATCCAGCAAGTAAAATCAATAAACAGTGGTTTCAATTTTACACAGCAACTCCTGTCTTTATAACAAAAAATATTCATCACATCAAGAGATAAAATAGTCATATATACTTTATAATATATTTGGACAATATCACATAGTTATGAATGACCTAAGAGCTAATATGTGCAGACTAGAAAATTTATTAATGAACCCATTCTATTTTCCATTTTTCTAACAAGTTGGTAAAAATAATTTTAAAAACATTAAATAAGAAGATAATCCAAAAAATTCAACTAAAGAATCTACTTTTATAAAAAGGTTTGGAGGAATGATTTCTGATTTTATTTGAATTTCTATTATGTAAAAGGGTGAAAATATTTTAAATTTTTAGGGAAGTTCTTGTTTGCTTTGGGAAAATGTTAATATAAACAATCTCTAAATATTAAACTCTTCGAAAAAAAAATTGTATTCCTTACTCATCTTTCGCACTTCTCTATGTTAACATAAAGAAATAATTTCATTTTTTCAGTCTCAGTATTACTAAAAACTCTAACCACCTCATTGGACATTATTTGAAGTGATTTCAAATCTCCTATCTTATACAAAATCTGTGTTCTATATAGGAAAAGATTAATCACTTCAATTCCAAACAATGAATAATAATTAAGGGTTTTCCTTATACTTTTCCATAGCTTAAATTTTTGAGTTATACCTATTGCATTACACAAAAAAAAAAACAGTTTCATTAATTATAATGATGGCAAAGAGAGATTGTGTATATATTTTAAGATCTTCAAAGAGATCTAATGATACTGAAAAATAATGAAGAGTCAGATAAGAAATAGATCATCAGGATATCTATTCATCTATTCTATCATCAGGATCATCATATAAGATCAATAAACAACTAGAAAACACAAACAATTTACTTTTTAAATTATACTTTAAAGCTTATTTTCATGTGGGAAAATTGTGCCTTTCTAGTGTAAACCATACGTTAATATTTTATACCCACATAAATATGTTCCACCATCCTGGAAATTTAAAAAGATTTGAAAGTCTTAGTTACATAACACTAAGAGTTTTCTATGGTACTATATATTTTATACTAACCACTAACAAAAACTTAACAATATTTGGTAATTTTTCAGTTCTCTATTCAGACTCTCAAGTTCTATACTTTCTGGCTTTTTTAAAGCAGGAGTAAAATTGATCAAAAGTGCCAACTGCGGAAATTCTCAGAATATTAGCAAAACCTACAAATACACAAAGCGAGTCAAAGTAAGCGCATTGCTATTGAAACCCAAAAAGCCAGATTTACCACCAGGCTTCAGCTATGAAACTTTACAAGCAAAGTCCATCCTAACATGAAAAATGCCAGTTGCTATGCTAGACGAAAATATCAGAGGCTATCTCTGGAAATTAAAACCGGTTTTGTTCTTTCTGTTATCCCTATAAAGTAAGTTAATTCAAGTTCATAAATCAGTCATAAACCTCACACCCAAAAAAATGAAGTGTGCATTTCACTTGAATTTCATCTCTTAGGGACCTTCACTGATTTCGATTCAAGTATGAACTAAAGACAAAGTTTTTGATGGAACACAAGTTTTTACATATAGAAGAAAATAGAATAGTCATTATTTTGTGCATAGGATATCCAGAGAACAATGATACTTTAAATTAAAAAATCTTTCATAAAATGACATTTAATATAATAACTGGTTATTTATATTTATGTATTGAAAAAGGAATCAAATTTCATGGGCTAAAACACTTTAACCAACAAAATTAAATAGCTTAAAATTTTTTTATCTCAAAATTTAGTAAGCTTATAGATAGATAAATGTTAATAAATAACAAAAGTATAATAGGCTATAAAAAATAAAATGTAGCTTTTTATATTGTTCTTAAGATTTGATTATACAAACTAAACTCAAGGGATTTTTCATCTTGATAATCACCAAAAAAAAAAGCAATAATGCTGATGAAGCCAGTTTTGAAGGGTCATAGCATAAACTTCCTTATTTAACAATTCCAAACATCTTTAGAACTGATGAATCAGTATCATTTTTCTAAAATGGAATCTTTCATTTAACAGAAAATCAACCTAGCCTTGAATTAAACTTTTAAGCCTGATTGTCCGATCAGTAAAAACAAAATAACATGTTTTGAATAACACATTCTGCAGCAAAAAATACATAGTAGTTTACACTAATTTTAAAGAACCATAGCACTTTTTATAAAAATAGAATGTCATAACATAAATTACAATATTTCAAATGCAACAGTTTAAAATATATTGTTGTGTATATATGTGATAATCTCAATAAGATTTATAACATGTAATGTACAAAGATATATATTAGTATATTTTTCAATGGACAGCAGTAACAAAATTTGTGTTGGATATTGAAACATTGAACATCTAGATAATAAGACAATATCCTTACACACATACATCTCCTATATCTATGAGATTAAAACCTCCAAGAATGTGAACAGGAACAAAAGTTTAACATGATTAAATACTTTTCAGAATCCATTTTGTCTAATGTATACAGAATCTGATTGGTGTGAAAATGTTATTAAGTTGAAATGAGATAAAGTATAACAAAACAATACAACACCTTTCTAAAAAACCCAGGAAAACTAGAAACTATTTTGTATTCATATAGAGGTTGAAAATAATTATGTTAAGCAAATTAAGACTTTAAGTAATGATAAATTATCAATAGTCTCAAAGTTAATACATTAATGGAATTAATTATTATTTATTAATTTCTCAAACATATTTTAAACATAATAAATTTCAGTACCTTCCCATCATTATTATTTGACAAATGTTTACTTAAAATTTGTTCTCTTTAAAACAACATGCTATTTTCATAAATATTATGCTTTGAATTTGAGCCAGTAAAATATCAATTATAAGCATATTGTGATTTAATAGTACACTAAAATATTTATTTTCATGAGCAGCTATTATTATTGTAATTGCAAATTTATATGATCAATTTACAATTATGAGTGCATATTTAACAGTTGCTGATCATTAACAAACTATTTAAGTTATAATTATTAATAAAAATAATAACAAGTGGAGGTATATATTTGCTTTTGCTATGGATGTTTTTCCACTTAATTGCTCAAAAAAGAATAAATTTCTGTCTAATATAAAAATTAACTTTAAAAATATTGCATATTATATCTCAACAAATATAATATAATAAGTTTTAAATACTTGACAACAATGTTAAATTTATTTTCAGTTTAGCATATCACGATTGAATGAAATCTTTTACTAACATGGATGGTTTAAAAGATTCAGCATTAAGAATATATTTGATTCAATAGTCTTATTAAACATCACACAAATAGATTATCTTTTTTTTGTACCATGCAGATCTAACATTCATAACATGTGAACACTTATGTGTATAATATAACTTAAATTATTTTAGATGAGTTAAGGTCCTAAAAACTTTGAATACTCTTAAAATCAACAGTGCTCATAATCAAGCAAAATATCAAAGTTTGTGTGGTTATAAAGGTAAAAAACACAAATTAAAGTGTGAGATTCAAGTAAAAAGCTCCCAACTTGAAACTAAAACATACTATTGAAATACTTCTAGTTATTATATTTCTTTATTTGTAAAAATGGTACTGCTTCATTTCATTTGTTTCTTTACAATTGAAAGGAAGCAATTCTTATTTTGGAGGGGGCTTTTAAAAAGTACTGAACATTTTGAAACAAGAAAACCCTTGGAACATAAATCACTTACATTGAGTATTGAAAATATTACATATCAACAGTGATATCGTCCATATCACACATAAAAAAAATCAACTTTCCCCAAATGATGACATCCAAAAGGTTATTGGAATTCTATAAAATTGGCAGTGTTCATATTCAACATCCATCAAAATCAATATTAAGTTAATTCACAGCTAAGGGATATCAGGATAATACTACTCAACAAAAATTTAAATTTATTTCATTTCACCTGGAAATTTAGTGGAGGGCAAATATTAATATGCAGAGAACCTGAAAATTTTAAATGACATATCTTTCCAACTCCAAATATTAGAAAAGAAAATTATTAAGTAAACTCAATATTTCAATTTTAATATTTTGGCAAATATCCTAATACTATTTGAAACTTAATAGCTCTGTTTTGCTTGATTATGAACTCAGCTTTTATGGTTTTGTACTGAATAAAATAACTTTATATACAAATATTTATTATTTCTCAGCATAAGTTACGAATGGATATATTTGGACAACCAGTAGCTACAACGTTAGTTACGCTACTATAAAAATTATCAAACCTCACGGCTTTCATTCCTCTCTACATAAACTGCATCTACATCAGTATCAAAGACCTGATAAAAAGGTAATAGATTTAAGCAAAATTAAGTTCTTTACTACTTAATATTTCTTTTAATGCAGTATGAATTGAAATTAAATTCAAGTCAGCTTTTGAGTAAGAAAAATCCTAATGGAGAGTACGTGAGAAGAAATGAAATGCACAGATTTGTACATGAACTACCACAACATCAATAGCCATAAGTATCAACAAACAGTTGTTATTGAAGAAGAAGAAGAAAGGTTCAGAGCAAATGATAGTACACTTCACAAAATAAGTTTTAAAATAAATCTTAAAAAACTGAAATAGGAAAAATAATAAGAGAAGGTTTTATTTAAAAACACACATCAAATAAATTCTAAAACATAACATAACGAAAAATATTCGAAAGATTCGACTCCTCGATGTAGAGAAACAAAACTCATGTTACACATTTGCAACAAAGATAATGGCTGTCCATGCAGAAGGAAAAAAAATACTCACAAGTATACACACTACTCTCAACACCTAAATGTTTGATCAGAAGTACATGTTAATATGCAGGCAAAATAAACAAAAAAACAACAGAAATTTAACAAATAATTTGTACCTAAGAAAACAAAGGGAACATGATTGTTCCACAAAGCCAAACAAACAAAATAGAAGGCAACAAAGAAAACTTAACTACTGAGGTACATCCTGTACAGGGTAACCCTAAAAACTCGGCCTCACAACCTATGTAAAAATCACAATCTTGTGCACTGCGCAAATGCACTCTCAACTTAGTGTAGAATCTAAAAAGTCAACTCCTTGACTACAAAAAGGTTGAAACTCGATTCAACGATAAAGAAAGCAATGACAATAGAAGTATGAAGGTTGACACAACTCACCTGCATCAAACACACTCATCAAGCACTTTTTATAATGCGGCATAATGGCATTCCACTCACCAGCATGAAGGAAATGATGCCGCTAAAGCAGCAGGTCTCCACATAGACAATGGCAAAACATTTCCGAGAGATTCAACTAAGCCTTGGACTCGCACTCCCGGGCTATGTGTCCGATCTCGCCACACGAGTAACACTTGTTGTTTCCACGATTGGAATTGCAGTTCCTAGCGATGTGACCTTTTTCACTGCATCTACAGTAAGAATAAGTCACTGGGCTAAATACAAATATATTGGCAAATACTTCAAATCATCTAGCTTAAAATACATCAATTTGAAAATTAGTACATATACAAAACTTTTCAAAATCCCTTTAAAAGCTGTCACAATGAAAATAAAAAAACTAGCATGCTTTTTAAGAAAGTAAACAGCGAGATGATAGATTTAAAGCTTATTCAATGTTAAAAGTTGTACAGTTGACTCTGCTTAATGTAATCACCTTTGTCCAAGATCTGAATGATAACAATATACGATTGATAAATATAATAAGTGGTTCTATGATGAAAAGTGGCAAACAGTGTAACTCGAGTGTTTGCATTAAAATCACGACTGTGTAGTCTTAATTGAAGCACTTAAAACGATATTCTAGTATGTATTTTGAAACTTAAACATTCCTAAAGAAAAATATAGGAGCGGGTCATTTAACACTACTACATTAATGTCTCATTTTGATTTTGTATGTTTATGTATTAAAAATTGGCTTTCCAACAGGAAAAAAGGGGTTCCTTAGGGATTTCACCAAATTTTGATAACAATAAACAGTATACAGGTCACATAAAATGATACATTTTGGGTTAATTTAAATAGGAGTGATCGGGACCAGTCAATTTTGATAACATTAACCACGATCACATTAAGCAGAGTAGACTGTATAAAAAAAGTCATAACTGAAAATAAGATGAACAGGAAAGAAGCTATCAAACTATTAGTTCCTCCACGAGTACAAGTAATGTAGTATGGTGATATGTTTATTGAAGACTACCATTTAAGAATTTTACAGAAAAACTGGTGTAGAATTTTCATGCCATAAAGTTTAACCAACATGAACAAGATTTTGCTAACCAAAAAGATTATGATAGGTATTTTTTATGAAATATTTTGGAGAATAGTTTAGCCTATGGAATGAAATAAAAAACAAAACAATAAATACTTTTTCAGTTAATCTAGAATAATAGTATGACAGTTATGGTAAATAAAATATGGTATAAATTTTCTAAATATCATAAACTAAATTAGTTAAAGTAAAAACATTAAATCGTGCTATTTAAAATGGTATAGTAGGAAAACCACATTATGAAGGTATTCAAAACAAGTGATAAAAATTATTGAGCTAAACATGAAAATTGTAGAATTAACTAATTTTCTGTAAAAATTTCTTTTATGGATTTGAGACTGTTTAAATAAGCATGCATAAGCATTGTAATAAGCATAAGCAATAATGCATAAGCATTGCAATATTGTATGTATTTGAACGGACCCTTTTCAGTTTTTGCTTCTGATTAATATGTCTCTGTTTTTCATTCCAATGACAGTGGAAACTCAGTAAATGGAATATAAAGTTTAAAAAAAAACTATTGAATTAAAAATTTATAAACTTTTGTGATACTGTTGAGGGAGAAAAATATAAAACCTTAAGGAACCCTTACTTTCTTTACACAATTCCCATTAAGAACTAGGCAGTAAACATGTTGATAAGTAGAACACAGAACTCCGTAGACAGAATTTTTTAATAAAATATATAAATATAGTACATGCCTAAATTTTAAGGGGGTAGGGGTTCTTCCCAAGAAAAATTTTTGAAATTTGACCCTTAAAAATAGTGTTTCACTCAATTTGAAACTATTTGGGTTACACCCAAAGAGGACCGCTCTTTGTAGATTGCAAAAAAATTTCCAGAAAATCAAAGATTTTAATTTCAAAGAAAAAAAGTACAAACATTTATGCTGAAATTTTGGGTGATTGAACCCCTATAACCTCCCCTTGTTAAATCCCTGCTCCTTCCCTTCAAATGAACGGAAATAATAATTGAAAAACTAAAAGGTACTAACCCCTTGATGCAGATTAAAACATCATAAACAAAGAAACATAAAATAAGTTTGCACAACATAATAATCCAAGATACTATACTTTGAAAAAGCCATTTCTTTGGAGGTGAGACCACATATCTGTATCTAAGAGTCTACTAAAAGGAATTTATTTGTTGGGGAATATGCTGTCATTTAGCTTTGTCACTAAAAGATTACTTTTTTCTTTGCAATTTTTGTAAGTAAAGAAACAGCTAGCTCCCTATGGAGGTCATACTTTGCTACTTACCTAGGAAGTCATGAAATGACTGGTGAGTACTTGAAAAACTAACAGTCTACTTTTCTGACTATTGCTTTAAACCAAGGAACATTTTAAAGATAAATTTCAAAAGCTTTTTAGGACATTTGTTGTAAGAGTGGTTACAAGGGATTTATCTCAAGTTTGTCACCTATTTCAAACTAATGGGCATTATCAACTCTCGTGTTTACTGTTTAACACACATACTTATAGCATATAGTCTCTTCAGCTTCAGTATAACTCCCAGATTCTGGGCATTCTTTGCTTATGTGGCCTCCTGCTCCACAATTGTAACACTTCCTCTCATCTTTATCCGCCTCTGGGCAGTCACGAGATATGTGACCAATTTTTCCACACCCATAGCACTAAAATGTCATATGGACATTTAATAACAAATAAGTAAATAGAACATTGAAAACTGATCTAAGGAGATAAATCTTCAATATTTTAAAATAAGATCAATGGAATTACCTTGCGATCATCTTGTTCACAATCCCTAGATATATGACCTCGTTTTCCACAAATATAGCAAGTTTTTTCATGTTCCTTGCAGTCCCGTGCTATGTGACCTGTGCGTCCACAATTGTAACAAGACACTAAAAATAAACATAATGTCTTATATCTTCATTCTCTTGTTATTGAAAAAAAAACATGAGATTATTTTTTCAAATTTAAAATTATACTGAAAGCATAAAGCATCTAGTCAAAATAAAAATTTTCCAAGTTTATTTCTTCTCTTGTTTATGCCGATGATATTCCATGACAATGATGTATTATGACTTTTTTTTCACATGCACTGTATTAATTGGAGACACTCATAACCAGCACCTGAAATTGGCAGTGGTCTGCTGGTCCGAGACTCAGTAGGGAAAAAAATATCCCAATCACCAGTTCTAGCCGAATTTTTTATTAATACCTTGGGAGAAGAGGGAGAAGAGAGGCTTAGTCATGAAAGACATATATTCTGTTTACTCTCTCCCAACAACCAGTCCATGGCTAATTTTGTAATTACAATTAATGATTACACATTAATTTTTAAAATTAATTATTGGTATTCATTTTAAGAGCCTTAATAGTTACTTTTAAAAAATTGAAACCTGTCCTTTTTAATTTGGCGGACCATTCATTTTGGTAGAGGACCAGTAAAATTGGCAAAGCACAGGTCCCCAGGACCAGTGGGTTTCTATTCCCAATTTCTAACACTGCTCATAAATGTTGATCCTGGTGAGGGAAAAATTATTCCAAATTTCATAGCTCATAATTCTAAAAGTGAGTTAAACATAGTGTTTTTATCAATCAGCATAGTATAAAAATAGTAAGAGGAAAATAGTGATAAGAAATAATGTGTAAGATAGTGTGATACAAATGATAGAAAAGAAAAGTCTATAAAAAAAACCCAAGCTAACAAAGTAAGACTGTCATACAAGAGTAAAACAATACAAACAAATGAATATTGTTGGTCCCAGAAGGATTGGCTCTATCAAGGTTCTACTGTATTAAAATATAGGGACAAAAATTAGCATTTTCATTTGTTTGTAAAAGGAAAAATTTGGAGGGGAAAATCCTAAAAAAACTATTATTTTGAAAAATAGGGGTTCTAAATGAAATAACTAAGGAATAAGATATATTTCATACTTTCATCAGGTGCATTGTCACAATCTTTGGCAATGTGCCCTGCACCATTACACCTGTAACACCTATCTTCGGTTTCTTTACAGTCTCTAGCAAAATGTCCTATTCGATTACATTTGAAACATTTCTCTGAAAATAAAAGGCTGGCTTAAAATTACTTTGGTAAACATAGCAAGAAAAAAGACAAAAATATAGTAGTGTACACAAAATAAACTGGTTTCATCTAAGCACAAAGTACTAATTATTAAACAATTTTTATGTTGCGTCTCTTTAAAGCTTAAGATATCTTAAAAATAGGGTGTGAAATTTATCCTTGTTGATTTTTCATAGAAGAATTAAATATTTAAGGGGGCTGAGTTATTTTTTTCTTTTAAAATGTTGTGTTTTAAATCTGTATCAACTTGGACCATAATGCCTAATCTAATGGCGAGTAAAAATTTTAGTCTGGCTAGTACCTTTAGAACTGAAATTTCAAGACCTGTAACTAATCTTTAAAGTACCTACAAACCTCCTGATGAAAAGACTAAAACGCTTTTTATGAATAGTTCAAAAGGAAAACAATGTGATGCACTTTTAACTACAAAGAAATTTCCATAGTTTTGTAAAAATTGCTGGATTTGCAAATGTTTGCTTTTCTGTTACCGATGAAAATCACAGGTAAGGCAGGTTAATAATAGCTATAAAAATTAGAGCTCTTACAGAGAAGGTTAATGCTATTAGAGCTCTTTTCATTAAAATTTCAAATGGATTCTTCTTTGAAGACAAAATTTTATAGAAAACTTTTGGAGGGTAATTTTGTTGAGGTTGATGGGAGGTAATTTTGCTTTCTATGTTGAAGAAAAAAAAATTCTGAGTTTTAGGAGGATATATTCTTAAATTCCTCCCACTTCTTATGCCCTTAAGGAGCGAAATATTCATAGATTTTTATATCAGATAGTGTATATTAATATTTTTTAATATCAAGCTACATAAATTTCTAAAAGAAATACACATATAATTTTCAGGTATAGATAAATTACCTCTTGGCACAGAGCGCATATCAACTCTTCCACCTCTGCCTCCACCTCTATTTCTAGATCCAATATAACGTATTCCACCATTTTGGGTGCACTCACGAGCAAAATGGCCAATTTTATGGCACTTATAACATTCATTGGAGCTCATGGCAGCTGTTGAAGAAAAGGTAAGAAACTTTTTTAAAACATTGGGAGAGAAAAGAGAAACAAAATTTACAACAACATTTATTATCCTATTCAGCAACAATAACAATATAAATCAGCGGCACAGCTGTACGACAGTCTATGAAATTTGATAAAGTTTTTAGATTCAGAGGCATATGGTTGATGGGATAATATATAAAAAACCAACTTTTTTTTTCATATAAAGGGCTAAAAATACCTAAAACATAATTGAATTATCCTGAATAATTACATTACAGTTGCTAGAAAGCTGTGACATAATTATCAAACATCTGAAGGGAACAACATATTAATAGGTAAACATCAGTGCTAAAATTGGGGGTCGACATGGGGGACATCATCCACAAAAATAGTTTGACCATTCCACGATTAAAAGGGCAGTTACCCCACGAAATATGGGGTTTCTGGTCAATAAAAATGAAAAGGTTAGTCCTGCAAAATATTTTTCCCAACTAATACAGCACTAGAAATCATAATTACCCAGTGAAATTTAAAGATCTAAATAAATCATGTTTTTAACAGTATATTTGTTTTTCACTTTGATGTATACATTTTTTTAAATTTTCTACTTTAATTTTTTTTTAAATTAAAAATTACTCAGTTGTGGTATTTTGAGATATTTTTAAAGTAAGAATTTCGTGAAAATAATGTGCTTGAGGCTTTCTTTGTGTTGAAAAAATATTATTTTAATGAACTTTTCAGCAGTTTATTTTAATTTATAGATGGAAAAGAGGTATGCAAAAAGCTATCAAACATTTATTGAATTATAATAATTACTATAATTCGTACGATTCTTGGGAGGTTAGAAAAAGAAAACAAGGTAATATATATAACATAAAGTTCAGAAACTCTAAACGACTATATAAGAGCATTGGTATCATTAATTTATAATTTTCAGTTCAAAATTAAAATACATTTGAGTACAAACTGGAATTTGAAGTAAAATATTATTTGAAATACAAACTTTTTTAATATATCGCAGATCTTTCAGGAAAACGAAACCTTCGTCTTAACTTTGAGTTTACAATATGGTGTTATGTTGACAAATATCCGTGAATTGAAACTGTTGCCAGATATTTTTAGAAATTATTTACAGATGGTAGTTGTGTGAAGAAGACGCAAGGTTAGAAGAAGACGCTTCCATTGGACATGTCTTCTTTCCACAATTCAATTCTTGATTATTTTTTTAACCTTTGGCGCAGTTTTTACGGGTGATTGAAACATAATATCAATTGGGGAAAAAAAAACCCGCACCGTCATGGACATGGGCGGCGCCCCTTCGTAGAAAATCTAAAATTCAGTAAAACTGAAACTCGGTCCCCCTCTTCTCTCTCAATCCCCTTTCCCTAATTGCCTATGGGGGGAAGCGTGGGGGACAGTTCTCATTTGGATCGAGTTTCAGTTTTACTGAATTTCAGAATGACTATGGGCCCAGGGCAAAGGGGAGCCCGGGCCCCCTTTGCACTGGAAAAATTTACCTAAAATCTTCCTTTGACCATAATTAATCAGTTTTTATTAATTTTTTATTTTAAATTTCGAACTGTTGGTTGTTGCAACAACTGAGAATCACGAAATTTTCTGCTGCAACTACAGGCTACCATTTGGATGTCATTTGAATGGGTTGGTTTGTGTTTTACAGCGCATGGTTCATATTTGATGGACATTATGCGCCAGACAAGACAAATTTATACAATTTTAGAAGTCCCCCAAATGATTTAAAACATTACTTTTAAGAGTAAATTTTCAAAGCTTTTGCAAAAATTCTTCTTGGCCCCTCTCCTGAATTCAAACATATATGGGCACCTGTGGTCGTAGATCGGGCACTTCTTTATCTGATCTCTGAAAAAAGTGGGAATGTGGGTCGAGAGGTAGTAGATATATTAATGTGTATGTAATTTTTCACGTTCCAAATGAAAGATATCTTTTTCCAATACTTAACTAATTCTGATTTGGTTATTGTTTTATGGCACAGGAATAGACTAATTCTGAAAGTAAAGAGTTGGGGAAAACTGAAAGTATTTAATAGTGTCAAGAAGAATTTGAGTTAAAAAAATCCTTTCAACAGCTGCAGGTGTAAAGGATGAAAATCTTAAAAGGGGCACATTCCAAAAAGTTAAAGATACATACCTTATTTGTAAAGAGTTGGTCCTCCATATTCCAATTTAAATAATTGTTCCTAAAGTAAGGGATTTTAACCCACTTTAGGTACTGATTGATAGTAGTCAAGATATGATGCAATAAAATTATAGAGGTCATTTCCATACATCTATAAATTTATTTAAGTGGTTAGACGCTTTCAGGTAAGCTTGATCATTTGAATGAAAATTGAGTATTAGGAAAAAAGATTACAAAAACTCATTGAACAAAAGGACAAGATAGGAACAAAATCCCTTTCTAATCAACTTGAAATATTTGAGCTATTAGAATTAGACATTACAAACCAAAAAAATAGTTAAGAATTGCCACCAAGTAACAATTTTCTTTCTGAAAAAGTTCAGTTTAAACTTTTTTTTAAAATCATGATGCTTGTTGAGGAATCAGGGGGTATTAACCTAATTTGATAAGTCCTTATATTTTTTATGATATTGCCTTACTTTTCCAAAAATATAAGAGAAAAAAAAAGTTTTACAACATAATATTATTTGTAACTACTATTTACAAGTAGCACATCTATTGGCATCTAAATATTTTAAAAATACCATTTTACAGACTGTTTGGAAACAATCTTTGGATGTTTCTCAGTATCCCAGTAAAGTTCAGATGAATAAGGATGATGTAATCCTCAAGAACTTAAATATCGACCATTAATTAGTGTTCGGCAACTAGTGGTCAAAAAGTAGTTAACTACCAACTACTAACTAGTCTGGGAAAATCTAGTTGCAACTAGTAGTTAACTATTTTTTCCTGGGACTAGTTGCAACTAGTAGTTAAATATTTCCCAAAGTAGTTAACTACTAGTTAACTAGTCTATTTAATTTCATAACCTATTTTTTGCCCAAATTCTAATACATATTTCTTATCTATATCACAAAAATCTTTATGCTTCGCTCAAAACGAGCCTTTATTTCTGGTTATGGTATTCGGTTATAAATAGCAGTGTAATTTTTTGTATATTTTGATAAAAATTTTAAATATTTTTGAAATTTTAAACAAAATTTTTTTTAAAGTAGTTGAAAATTTGAAAGTAGTTTCAACTAGTAGTTATTAAAAAAGTAGTTCAACTAATAGTTAAACTAGTTTAAACCAAAAGTAGTTAAACTACTAGTTAACTACTAGTTGATCGGTAGTTAACTACTAGTTGCAACTAGTTCTAGTTAACTAGTGCCGAACACTACCATTAATAAATATCAAGTTTATATTGTACACTAATACGTACATGTTTTCAAAACTAAATTTTTAAATCAATTTCATTAAACCTCTCTTGAACCAACTAAAATGGCACAACAATATAGCTAATAAATTAACATTGAATTATACATACCATTCAACAAAACAGCAAAATGATATTTTATTTAAGTTTGAAAACCAAAGAACAGTATATTAAGAAATTACAATCACTTTTCAATATATAAAAAGAAAAATACTTTTCTTTCAAATACTCCACAAAAGCAAAACATCACAGAGTACCATAGCATGTTTCCAATAACATCTAGCTGAGCTAGACTTTGTAATGTTTCTCTAAAATACCAAGTAAAATTAGCATAACACAATTCCCTGCACTTTTTCCAGAAATATGAAAACAATTACAAACAATGACACAACATCACAAGCAACATTACATCAATTAACACAACTTTCCCTTAAGTGAAATAAACACAGTTTAATGCCAGAACATTGGCTTGTCTCCCAAATCAGGATCACACATTAAAATAAAACACTTAATATATAGCCAAAAACAACATACTTATTATATTAAAACTAGAACAGAAAATACAAGGTTAAGCAAAACCCGCATACTTAACATACAATTTTTATGTGATAGTAAAAAATAAGCGCAAAATGAAAAAAGTCCATATCGAATATTAAATTCTGATACATGATTTCTGAAAAACAGATAACAGAAAAAGGATAAAAAAATAACATCAGATTATTTAGAAATAAATCACATAGTATTTCATAAGCAATATTTTAAATGGGAAAATGCATTGCTAGCACCATAGGAACAGGCTACCAATAAAATTACTACATGGTCCCCCTACAAAAAATTATACCCTGTGTAACGATTAAGATGGTTACATCCGACTATTCTGACCAAATCCTTCTTAAGAATAGCTACCCAATAAGGGAAGAGGAAAGCTCATCATAGGAATATAAGTCTAACTACCTAAGTACTACTGCTATATAGATCTGTTTTAAAAGCTCAATTTTAGATTCTGGCAAGAATGCAATTGTATAGTTATAAAAAAATCATGGTGTTTAGATTATGCAGAGCATACAGTGAGAAATGTAATTAAAAACAGCATCAAAGCTCTTATCTTAACCCTCTAATCACTAATTGCTTAGGTAACAAAGAAACACATTAGTTTTATACCCAGAACTCACAATAGAATTCTGGCAAGACATAACTGTAAAAATCAATGAACTTATATAACCAATTGCAGACAGATTCAGAGAAAGTTAAGGCTTTTCATTTAAAAAGTTCCAAAACATACTTAAACATTTTTATTTCCAGATTATAAGGGCAAATGTATTCAACTAAAAAGAAATGTTAAAAATTTTGGTGAATGATCCCAGATCCCTTAATTTAAAACTGGCACTGGTTAAAATATTGCACTTATGCATACTTATTGAGAGACATGATAGCTATAACCCACTATTGTTTAAATCATTACAGGAACAGGCTAATGCAATGACTCACACTACAAATGAGCTAAATTTGAATCTTAAAATCACAACCAAAGGATTTGTATTTGTTTAAAATAAATCTACCTTTGGTTTTCCTTTTGTTTGGTTGTATGTATTTGGTTGTATTTCCTTTTGTATGGTTGGTTTATACTAAATTTCGTTTATTTTGTGATAGAATTTTGTTTTTGGCAAAATCTGAGTTGTGACTCACACTACATGGAAAGGTAGTGTGATTAAATTATTTGTACAATGCCAATCAAAAAGAAAGCATGGGCACAACATCTTAAACAGCATCATTTTTAAAGAACCATTTACCAAACTTTTTAAACATATCTGGCACTTTAACAACTCAACAAGTGTCAGAGGGTTAATCTATCACAAAAAACTATTTACCATATACAAAAGCCCATTTAAAATCAAAGAACAGCTACATTTCTTGCAATAACCAATTAGTTCTATATTACACATTTAACAGAGTCCTTGAATTTGAAAGAAGTTAACATACATTCCTTTAGAAAAATATGTCATTGATATAAAATTTGATGAAGTATCAATGTTAATTAGAAAGATATTAGATCATTAACTCCTAGAAACAGTTTTAAAAACCCAAATAAGCAAAAACAATAAAATAAAAAGCACAAAATGAAACAATTAAACTTTCACATCAAAACCTTAAAATAATGATCCTTCTCAAAAACATGGTTCTTCCAAAGTGAACCAAACCATGGCTGGTGAGATAAAAAGAGTACAATTATTTTATTCCTGAGGTATTAGGATAACACCACTTGGTTTAAACTCAAATGCTAACACTGAATTCCAAACAAAGAATACACCAAGTAGTTCAGAGATCCTTACTTTCTACACAAAGAAACATGATATTACTTTTTTTCTAATAACTAAGATTACTATAGAGTATCAAATCCAAAATAGCTAGATAACCACCAGAGTATAACTTGATGAAAATCTACAATGGTTAAAAGGAACTCAAGGACATACCGAGATCTTAAAGAAATCCAGGACTCGATAGCAGTAACCTCCTTTCTTAGAGAAAGGAATTTCAAGTTATCACATATTGATTGCTTTCTTCCAAAATATATAATTTATGTATAAGTATTTTTAGTACCTCAACACTTAACTATGTATTAATATTTTCATTAGTGAAAGCGGTTATATCCATTTAATGATCACTAATCTAATAAAGTGATCTACATTCTTTTACACTCCATTTTCACCTATTTACTTCATATAATTTATATTGGAAACCCCTCAATATTAATAAAATATTTAATGTAATTAAGTAAAAGCAGGTATACATCCCCCCCAAAAAATGGGCCACATTTGGTTAAAATACAATTTTTGCAATTTTGCAGTATTTTAT
Organism: Tetragnatha montana; assembly: GCA_963680715.1. NCBI lineage: Eukaryota > Metazoa > Arthropoda > Arachnida > Araneae > Tetragnathidae > Tetragnatha > Tetragnatha montana. The sequence continues at coordinate 19,944,659 of OY796675.1, forward strand.
AAATTGGTATTGAAAATACGGTATCTATGTAGTCTTGCCTCTCCTTTCTCTGCTTAATTTTTCCAAAACTTGTAAGGTTTTAATAAAAAAATAACCACAAGAATAACTAGTTTAAAAACTCCCAAAGAAATTATAATACAACCATAAATTTAGAGCAAAAATCATCACACATTTTTAATTTTGGTCACACATTTGCAGCTCCCATTCCTTTTTTCTCATCTATAAATATATGTAACAAAACTTTGAGGCTAAGTACTTATACATTTAACAAAAAAAGAGAAAAACATTTCATTAAAACATGCAAGTTTTGCATGAAAAGTCACTTTCAACATTATTCTATGAAATATTTCTCAAGTAGCATTACCCGTGTTAATTATACATCATCTCAACTTTACATATTTTGTGCGGATTTAAACTAAAAAAAAGAACACAGCTTTGAATTTCATACAAAACAGCACCACAAGCAAAATACTGAATTGCAGTATGAATAGCTCACACAAGAATGATCAGGCACTCAAAAGTTCTGACTTCCATTTTAAAAGATCATGTCACTCACTTGATTGTTGATTTGAGAAGGTTTGTAAAAACTTTGAGGAAACAAAGAGAACAGGTTAGTCCTTTGGTAACTTTTAACTGAAATATGTAAATTGTTTCGATACAATACTTAAACAACACAACATAAGCATTCACATCTAAGTAAAGAAAAATTAGAGAAAATATATGTCCATGTGTAAGACTGACAATACAAAATATATGACTAATAGTTTTTACATCATTTTAAGATATTATCACAGTACGCTCCAAGTTGTGACAACGAACTCTTCTTACAATTGAAAATCTTCAAGGCTATCACAGTTCATCATCAGGATAAGGAGGAGTCCAAAATACCTAAAGTAAGAAGTACACAAAGATTACATTTCTTTTTTAGGGGGAAAGGACTACATATAAAAAATTTTCACAGTAAATTTAGTTAAATAATCATCAATAATCATGTTTCAGGATATTTTTTTCATTTTACACCACACTATCAAAAAGTTTTAAAGCTTTTATGAGGCTTGTTTAGCTAAGTTTAAAGCTTTGAGGCAGCATTTAAAAGCCTCTTAAATGAACTGAGATAAATGATTACTGTAAACAGAAAAAAAGGGTATACTTCCTAAAAGAACTTAAGTAATATTTATTAAAAAATATTTTATATAATATTATATAGAAGTATTTTTTTAATCTTGATATTAATATCACCTTAACTGCTGTAAAGATTCAAAAATAGGTTTAGACTATTTAAATGTAACACATGATAATCATAAATAGTACCATATTAGTAGAGGCAGAAACCAGCATCATGAATTTAGGGTTGAACTGAACACAGTGCACAGGAGTTGTATAAGTACTACTTAAAATGGCTTCTCTTAAGCCGGTTTCTGAATTCCAAACATGTATAGCACCATCGGTTGAGCCTGAAATAAAATTATAAATAATCAAAAAAAGACTGAACAAAACTATTCCAAGGTCATTAATGCGGCCACCCTGTGCTTAACTGTAATCAAATTTCCTAGTTAGAAGAAACATGAAACTACTAGAAATGGAGGATATATAAAAGGTATAAAAAGAGAAAAACAAAAATAATTGTAACGACAGCAGATTCTGAAAGATTTACACTCATTTAATTAACATTTTCAATCCTTTTTCGCTATTTCAAAATTGACTAACATTCTTAACTATTTGATAAGCCGTGTAGTTGAAATGTAATTTAACCAAACATGAAAAATAATTCAATTCAAAATAACTAAGTGAGTGTATTCAATTTTGTGCACAATACTGTTTTCAAGCAAAGATATGGATGGGGGTTTGGGTGTTCTCCTACAGTAAATATTTTTGAAATTTGATCTATTTAAGTAGTAGTATTTTAACATTTTTTGAAAAACTTTTAACTATTTATTCATCACATCATTATTTCCTTATTTTAACAATCACCTCACCCTTGTGGATCCTCTACTTTCAACATATTCACTGGATAGAAAAAAATCCAGCTGTATTTTCAAGAAAATTGTGACAGAAAATGCATAATGGGTGGGAACCCCTGTGAATCAACTCAAGAGCCACCACTGAGAACAACCAAATTGAAAACAAGGACATCAATAAGCATAGTGGGGCTCTGTGAGAAATTAGGGTCCTAACCCATGTCTAGGTGGTGCTGCAGAGCTCCTGGTTGTGGGTGAGGAGGGGAAAGTATATATTATTCTAGTAAGATATAGCAGAAGTAATGTCTTATAATAAAGATATATATCTCTTAAGACAGTGTTCTTATTTTGCTTCCTAACAACCACCAACATCCTGACAGGCTCATATAGTAGTCAACAATGTTTTGAAAAGTAATTGATTCCAAAAAGATTGGAAATATTTTGTGGAGGATGACTGCAACTTGATTTTAATGGTAATGTTTAATCAAGTAGTATAAAAAATGCAATTTATAGGTTTTTATTATTATTATTTAAACTTTTAACATCTAATTATATATATCATCTTTAAAAATAAAATAATTTGTGAAAATAAAACCATTGTACCTGAGAATATAAACTGAGAATCAGGAGAAAAGGATGCCTCTAAAGCAATACACTTGTTGTTTACCCGACTCTGCAAGGAAAGAAAATAAAATCTAGTAAATATAAAATCTTTTATAAGATAAATTGATACACTATCTTGATAAGGGAGTTTGATCTGCATAATTACATCATTGCTTTGCTGTGCAAAGGTTGTTTGAAACAACTTTGAAGTTAAACTATAGATGGTTATAAGAAAATATCACAAAACAATCATTTTTCAATGAAATAAAATTACACTTAAAAAATTATATTACAAATACCATTAAATTTGAATATATCTCACCGAGAAAGTTTTAACCAGCTTTCCAGAATATGCATCAACGAGATGAACATCAGATCCATTGGTAGATACCAAAATTAGTTTACCATTTGGACTAAACTTAACGCTGGACCACTCAAATGTTTTTTCTTTGAGAGGAGTGAACACAGCAAATGGCCCCTGCAAAAGGTTTTAGAAAAAAGATATTTAAAAATAACAACATATTTCTTTTCCCTGAAATAATAGAATAATTTGTAAAATGAAATGTCTAAGAAAGGGGTTACCAAATAAGACTTAATAAAATGATGGAATAACTAAAAATTGACAAAGAACACTAAAACAACCTCAATAACAATGAAAATTCATAACTTTGAATAGTTTTCTATACTGTTAACATTTAAAAAAAATACGATTAGCTATCTTTTGAGAATAGCTATATTAAGAAATATCCCTTGGGAATACATACCTTGTCAAAAGTGCGAATGTCATACATTTTCAACTCATCTGAGTTGGTTGCCACAGCAAAAGACAGGCCTTCATTATCAAAAGCAGCAACAGGTCTGTCGCACTGGGTAATTAATCCCTATATATACAAGATTACAAAGCTAAGTAGAAGAATGCAAGTAAAATACTAATGAAAATATCTTTCTGCCTTTATTAGTCAAAATGATAATGCCTGATGAAAAGAAAATTGGGATTTTGAAAATTTAATTAATCTAGATATTTTGTCATTTTTTTTAGGTTTGTTGAATCTATAGATTCAACAAATTCAAATGATTCAACATTCAAAATGACAAAATATCTAGATTAATTAAATTTTCAACCACAAAAATTAACTATAGTTAATTTTTGAGGTACATTTAGGCACAAAGTATTTTACATACAGAAATATTCTTTATCATTTCCATGTTCAGGGTTGTTACTCTTATACTGAAATAAAATTTCTGAATACTTCAGTTTTCCTGGTAGCATACCAACCCTGATGTCAGACAGTCAAGATGCTTACTTCAAAATTACACGTTTAATTTATTTTTATTCATAATACAATTTGATGGACCACACCAAAAATAAAATTGAACATAATTAGACATTAAGAGATGCATAAAAAAGCACAGCATTAAAGTAGCTTCTCTGACTAAATTTTAAATATTTTCCAAGCTTTTTTTTAAGAGGCACAACATACTAAAATAGCTGACAAACTCAATATTGTCTAAATTATTAGGTTTCATGAAACTACAGTAGAACCTTTTTACAATGACCGGTAAGCAAATGTAGTTTGTTTTATCATAGTGCTAATTTAATGTTTTCATCCATTCATTAAAACGATCAAATATTGTTGGTCCCATGAGGGGTTGCTCAAACAAAGTTTTATTCTATTTGAAAAATACAACCTACATCCTAAAATTTCATTTAAAGACTTAAAATAAAACATTCTTTTCTTTCAGTTTTGAAAATTGGGCAGACTAAGTGTAAAAAAGTGTAAGTGTGTAGAGAAATTTTCGATCTTTAATAAAAAGAATTATTTGAGGTAGAAAGCAATGACTGAAATTCATACCATCAAGAAAGAAGCAAGAGAAAGAATATAGAGAACCTTATTTAAGACCCTGCTCAATCAGAAATTAAAAAAAAAAAAAAACCATTGAACCAAACCTGTCCAATTAATCCTTACATTTCTTTATCAGCCTATTATTAACTAACCCAAACTTTCATATTTAAATGCAATATCACCTAAATTAAAGGAACCAATTGAACTCACCTGACAATTTGGAGATCTAACATCCCAAATTCTTACAGTTTTATCTAAAGAGCTGGAAATCAGCAAGTCATCTACAGCCGACATGCAAAGTGCTGTAACCCTAGGCAGGAAAAATAAAAAAATTTACTTATAAGGAAATAAGGATAACTATTACAAAACAGGGTTAGAAAATCTTATTCACAGATTGACGCTTGTATTCTACACAAAAGTCGTAACTCATTACCATGTGAGTTACCCTGCTTTTTGAACTTTTTCGTATTCTACTTACTCCTCCATAAGACCATGTTTCATGTAGTAAAATGTAACCCTCCATATTTGGGTGGTAAGTCGAACTCAGTGTATTACTCAGTTCTCTTTAAGAATCTTTTTCGAGTTTTCGACTATTCCCCCTTAAAGAGGGTTCAATGATTCATTTTATATCCAAAAATGGAGTCGTTGCGATAATTATTAAAGAAATGCCAATTAGTTTTTTCCAAAAAATAGGTTGACAATCATGTTCGTATTTTATTTGATAGATGGCAGCACAGTTTCGCTATTTCGTCTTTAGACTATTTAAATCTCTTTTTTTTTGAATAGTTAACGAATTTGTACGAATTATTCCTTTTAATTTGCTATTATATGGTAACCAAGCTATTTTTAGAGACTTGTTTCGTAATTTTATTTCGCTCCGTTCGGGACCTACGAATTTTCAAAGTTGAAGATCCTTTCTAGTTTCCAGCAGGCGATTTGAAAGATTCAACATTCTTCCATCTGTCGACACATTCAATCAAAAAATGTCGCTCATAATCCTTAAAGATTTTCCGATTTGCTTTCTTTTCTGTACGTTGTTGCTAGCCATTCTTTATTTTGATTTTGAACAATTTTTAAAATGTCCGCTGCCGCGCTTGGAACAGATCTGATCTTGTTTGTTACATCACTTGGCTGAGTAGCCAATCGCATGTGGTCGCACAAGTTACCACCAGAGTAAGTGAAACTCAGTTGAATATCGGAAGTAGAATATCGATTTTTCACTCTGTCTGAAACTCAGTCTCACAGGGTTTCAATTACTACGCGGTTAACTCAATTGTGTAAAATACAAGCATGAGACATTAATCACATTTTTCACTTTATATTGGGTAAGGAAGGTAGTCAAATTTGTATTAAGGAGAGTAAAAAGAAAACTAATTATTTAAAGGGAAGGGCAAGGTGTATTACTCAGTATTGCTAGTCTTTTTTCAGAAGGCAGTTAGTGTAACCCTAAAAGGTGCCTTCCACAATACAATGTGCGATACTCAGTTGCCTTCGAAGGAAAGAGAAGCTATTAAACCACATAAGGTAAATGTATGTTATTCAGATAAAGATCTAGAATGAAGTTTAAAGAGGTCATAAAAAATACATATTGAGACACTTACAGCTAGAGTGAACTAGCTTCAATGTAAAGCTGTTGAGTTAGCTTGATGTTGGTGCAAGTGTCAATTTTAGAAAATTGCTCTTAAAGTTCAATAAATAACTTACTTTTTTGTGTGTCCTGGAAAGTACCTGATGTACTTGTTATCATGGAGTGATAAATACCGAATAGTATCTAAATGAAAAGAAATCTACATTACATGAAATATTAAACCTTCAAAATAAATCAAATTAGTTTAACATACACAAATAATTTGAAGAACATTCACAGAGATGAATTAGAGCAAGGATTTCCCAACTGGCAGCTTTTGGGCTGCATGCTGCCCTTGGTGCACTCAGTGGCGTAACTAACATGGGTGTCATCCCCTTATATTTTTGTCCTTTTATGATAAGAGAATACACTTGTTTCTTAAAAATAAAAATGGCTTGTCTGCATCATCCTCTTTTATATTGTTCATGTTATAAGAAGTATAATTTTGTATCTATATAGTGGCAGTGTTGTGTATAGAAATTTATTTCGGAAGGGGCCCACTTTCTAGTTCTAGCCTATATTTTGAAATTCCAACTTCCTTTTTTAAGGAGAAAAATGAAAGTTGTAAAAAAAACCCAACCAAATATTTTTCTGCTAATGCCAAATCAACATAAAAGTTTTGAAAAAACACTTCAAATTTAATAGAAAATATTGCACTTACAGACTTTAGAATGTGACAAATAATATGAAATGTTCCTTAAACAAAGTTTTAAAAAGCTAAAAGACAAAAAAAAAATTCCAAATACCATCAATTTTTGTAGAGCTGTGAACAGCAGAGTTTTCGCTGTGAGTAAATCGAACAAGATCAGCTCCATATTTCTTGCTGTGAAGTGTATGTTTATGCCTAAAATTAATAATAATAATTATCAATTACTTTTCATAATCATCTATTAATTGATAGCTCTTCTTGTGTGTGAACAATTTTATTAATATTATCTATGTTCTGTTTAATAGATTAAGATATAACGAAAAATAAACCAACCAATTATTTTTGTTTGCAATAGACTTAATTACCTTCATTACAAAGACACTTGGAGTGATTCACAAACAACACTGGCGGATACAGGGGGGGGCTAGGGGGCTTGAGCCCCCCCCAAAATGAAAAAAATTTACACCATATAATATGGAATTTTATGCACCAAAATGAGTTAAAACCATGTTATTTCAAGGTCGAATTTTCAAAAATTTTCTGGGGGAGGACCCCCAGACCCCTTTGGTACTTGTAACTCTATTATTACAATTCTACTCTATATTAAGTTTGTCAAAACGCAAATATGCTGCCATAACATCTATATCCGAAATTCGGATGAGGCGTACCAAAACGAGTTGAAAAAGTGTTTTTTTACTTATATTTTCAGAAATTTTCTAGGGGAGGACCCCTAGAGCCCCTTAGTACTTGTAACTCTATTATTACAACTTTGTTTTACATTAAGTTTGTAAAAACACAAAAATTCTACCATGAAATCTATGTCCGAAATTCGTATGAGGTGTACCAGTACCAAAACAAGTTGAAAAAGTGGGGTTTTTTACTTAAATTTCCAAAAAATTTCTGGGGGAGAACCCCCAGACCCCCCCTTTTAGTGGTTGGAGCAGGATAATTCACTACCTTTTCCATATTAAGATAATCAAGAAGATACAATTGGATTATAAAAAATCTTAGCCCCCCCCCCCAAAAACCAAATCCTGGATCCGCCACTGACAAACAACATATACAATTAGTAATTACAAAGGTACAACTCTGTTCATGGGTTCTCTTTAAAAATTGCAAGATTGAACTATCTAACAGCTAATCATTTTACCCAGTCTAGTATTTTCTAAAAGAGAAAAGTGGATCTAGAATTTTTAAGAACTAAGAACGATTCCTTCATAAAGTGAAACTTAGAAATAAAATTACTGGTTTTCTCTTATGCTGTTTTTTTATTGATTTATAGACTCTGACCATGAAGTTTTCTGGGTGTAAATTTTAGATTTTCATAACTTTGTATATTTAATGTTTAACTTTAAGACTTCTTAGTTCACTTTTTTCTACTGAGTTAAATCAATTCAAAATACCTATTACTTTTAGGTTTTTATGTGAGTATATTTTAGGAATATAAAGTAATATTGAAAAGACCCCTGTAAAATGCATGAAATACTTTTTCAATATTTTAGATTTATACAAAAAAAATTTCAAGAATGCAACGCACGGCAAGATAAAAACCTTAGAGGTCAAACTTACACTCCTCGTTCGGTGTCATAAATTACAATAGAATCATCATCACTACTAGATATCAAAGTCACACCATCTGATGAGAAATCAATACTACTAATGCGATCAGAATTTTCATTGAAGGCTTTGGCCACTTGGAAACTTTGGACAACAGGAGGAACAAGCTTCATTATGACTTCAGGATGCATTAATTTTTTCCCTATCTTTTTCAGATTGAAAAATCTCAACCAATAAAACTATAAAAGCAATCGTTCCGGAAAAAAGTAAAGAGCTAACTACATAATCAACACGAATTTACGCACTAAACACACCGGTGGAGCCAAGCCAAACTAAAACAAACCCTGAAAGGTCGCCATCTTTGAACAACATAACATAACATAAACAAAAAAGTGTACGTTATGATTCATGGATTAATGAGAAAATTCTATTCCTCTTTGAGCAATTAGAAACTCATAGGTGTCAGTTTTAAAATCAAAGTGAGAGATTTGGTTTTAGTCTTATAATTTTTACAGAGCGGATTCGTGCAATAAAACTTCATAAAAATCCTCTCTCAAATGTAGCTTTGTTTGTTTTGACGTGTATTTTCAATCTTAATGGCAACAATTTCTCTAAATTTTTATTTAATAATCTTGTCATCTGTTGTATTGTATTCCGGTGATGAAATTTTACTAATCAAATGATTTTGCCAATTCAGATTAATCTACAAGTATTACACTCCTAATACTAATTTAAATAGTTTTTGTGTAATGAGCTCTTTTAATAGTTATTTTGATTCCATCACTCCTACTGGAGTGTCTGAATACCTGCAATCGTTACTTCCTGATGAGATTACGGAATACATTTTAACAAATGTTCAAACGTTTACTTCAATTAATGATTTTCAACTTCAAATTTTACGACTTTCTTTTATAATTTTCCTTGTAAATATTGGTTTAATTTGGATTTCTTGGAATCAATACGGAGAGAAAATCACTGAACGTTTTATGAAACCTGGTATGATTAATCTTCATTTTTTTAGAAATGGGCCTATTCTTTTAGTTTAAAAACTTTTTGCCCTTAAAAGTTTGCATCTATTTTGAAGCAAATTTATTTTGAACTGTTAGCTTCCATTATTTCTGTAGGATTAGTGAAATTTGGGTTGTTTAGAAGAACTTGGGTTTCGTTTTTGGAGCCTTCACAAAATATTTCATTGCGAAAACGGACCCTTCGCAAAATATTTTACCTTAAAAATGGACCCTTGACAAAGTATTTAAGCCTTTAAATTGACACTATTTTTCACAGTACTACAAATATAGGGCCCTATTTTCACAAAAACGGGCTCCTGGCTGAAAAAACTAATTTGACGCTAACTTCCCTTCACAAAAAGTCTGATTGACCCTGTAAATGCATAGAGCCACTTTGTTTAGAAGGACACCTTTCCTTATTTTTATGCAGTTGTTAATTTGGTTCAAAGAGTATTTAACAAGTATAAGAAGGATTGAAAATGCCTCAAAAGCAGATGGTTTTTTGTTTTTAAGAAATCAAATAATTGAGTTATGAAAATTTAAGTGTGTCTTTTAAAATTCAATGCAGGTTTTTTCGTCTTTCAAAATTAAATGTATTTTTTTCCAAATTAAGAGGTAGTTTAGCCCAGGTGGTTCAATTCCGTTATCTGTCCTGTTGAATATTGCCTAGCTGTTTTGAATGCAAAATATTGGGGGGAAAATCAAGAAAATTTTCAAACTAACCTATTAAAATTTAATAATACATTAAAAATTGGTGATAGATGTATTATCTGTCATTAATAACTACCCAATTTTAGTGTTTTTTTTTAAATTGCTTATAACTACCTATCAAATGATAGATTTATATTCTATTAATACTATATTAGTATAGAAATAATGTCTGTTCAGACATTATTTTGAGTTTCCTTAATTAAGCAACCCCATCTCTGTCGGATCAGGAATTCAAGTTGTAATTCAAGCCCACTAGCAACTGATAAAAACAAAAATAATATTGTTTCTTTTATCAGTGTTAATCAGGTTATTTAAATTTATATAACTGCAAGATTATTTCTATTGCTTAATGAAAAAATATTTTATTAAACACACACTTAAAATTTCTTAATTCTTTCTAGCCTCCAGTAAAAGTCTTGAAGATCTAAAGCGTGAAGCAACTGAGTTAAAACTTCCAAAAGAGCATACACCTAGAATTTAAGGAAACCTAAAGTTACAAAATGAACCCCATCAAAGAATTTTTCCAAAAGAAAAAGAGAGATGCAACCTTTAAAAAGGCTGGTCCTGGACACAAATTAAATCAGTCCGCTAGTCCCCCAAACCATCCTCAACATTCCCAGCCATCCACTAGTGGAGGTCAACGACAGCAACTTTCAGAAGGGGCTCAACGTGCTGGAGCTGCGGCTTTAGCTCGGATTGAGCAGAAGCAAAGTGTTGATTGGCAAGTACTACTTTTGCATTTTGTATAGATAAAACAAACTAAACAAATTTTGCATCACCTGACCAAGTGCATAATGCTGAGTTATATCTTTTCTCTTATACCTAGCATAGTATTAGCTGTCCACTTTGGTAATGTTGTTCCATTCGATAGTAACAAGTGCACTTGTCAATAGGATTTTTGTTCACTAATATAAAATATAAATGTGACAGCCATGTATTCAGTTTACTTCTATTTGATGCAGGGATCTTTCTGTTTATATATTATGATTATATTTAGTCTTTCTTTCTGCTCTTTCATTTAAACTTTATTTTTTTTTCCATTCAGGTCATTACAAGCTACGAAAGCTCAAGCTAGAAAAGAAATTGAAAAAGAAAAAGCCGCAATAAGTGTACCACTTCCAAAACCTTCAAGAGACGTTGTAAGAAATTATCATCATTTCAATGATGGAAATGTTCAATCACAAGAAATAATACCAATATCTAATTAATAAAATTAGCTTATACTTAATAGTACCCTTCTACATTTGGTCATCATGTAATTAATTTTAAATTAAGAAACCTTTAGATATATCCCTTTCTACACCTTTAGTTACTTTAGTTCCCCTGAACAGCAAATTTCATGTAGGTTAGGAAATTTCCTGAATTTTAAAATCTGTAATGGATGTTTTTTGTTGTTGTTAATCTGATTTTATTTTCAAATATGTGAACTATCTTCAAATTTAAATTTTAAAGCATGATATTGTTATTAGCCGGACCTGGAAAAGGGTTTAACCTTCCCCCGAACCTAATAAAATTTACCTGAACCTAATGTATTGCTCCTATGGAGCTGACAGGGGCTTCCCCCGAACCAGGTTCGTAGGTTCGGGCACTTTTTCCAGGTCCGTTATTAGCTTTATTCTTTTAATATTTCTGGAACCAAGTGTTAAGTGTTTGTGCAAGCCACAAACAAAATTTCCCATTCACTTCATTTCCCATTCCACTTCAGCCATTATCACTGTGGCAAAGGGCATCCCAGTTAATGAAAATTATTTATTGTTTTTATTTCTTTTTATTATTTTTACCAAAAAAATTCCAATATTGTCTCATTTTGTTTGTTTTCTAGATTGTTCAAGATGGCTGCCCAAGTTTGACCGTGTCTGGTGTTTATTTTACTTGTCCTCTCATAGGACCTGAAGTTCTGCCCAAGAAAGAAGTCAAAGAAAGAATTAGAAATTTTCTGTATGAGCAGCTTGAACATGAAAGGGGACTTACTGCTTGCTTAATTATTCATACTTTAAATGAAAACAAAGATAAGGTATGTATACTGATACAATTTTAGAAACTTTTGGTTCAATCAAAATTATTACCATTATTTATCTCTTGTTGAAACTTGTAAAGCCGTTTTGGGTATCAAATATAAGAAATATTGCCAATTTTTACTGTTGTTATTGATAGAAGTGTATTTTAATGAATTGGTTTGCAGTTTTTGGAGATATTTCTGTTTAGCATAGAAAAAACTGGGAGATTTTACCAGGGTAGGTAACAGAATTGTACCAAACTTTCTTAAAAATTCTTACAAAATGGCTGTTATATAAAAAAAAAGGTGGGTTTTTTTTGTCTACATTATGATTTGCAAGGACATCCATGGGACTTTTGAAACATACAGTGGGGTTAGATTTATGGGCTTAGTTGTAAATTTAGAAAAAAGCTGAGGAATCCAAAATTTGTACCAATGTCACTTTTCAAATTTTGAAGTTGAAAAGATAGCGATTAAATTGGTAAAGGGATTTAGGTACTTTAGGATTAGCCACGGACCTGGAAAAAGTTGTAACCTTCCCCCGAACCTAATAAAATTTACCCGAACCTAATGTATTGCTCCTATGGAGCTGACAGGGGCTTCCCCCAAACCAGGTTGGTAGGTTCGGGCACTTTTTCCAGGTCTGATTAGCCAGGTGCAAGTCTTAGCAATCGAAACTTTATTGGCAACATTATACAAATTACATATAAAAATGCAACTAAAACTAAAAGAAACACTGCTAATGGAGGTATTTTAATAATCTTGAAATTGGTTAAGGTCAGTTATAGATGCAATCTCATAGCTCATGCTCCCCTTCCTTGGATTTGTCCTTTCAATTGTCCGATGGTTGGTTATTTTAAGTTAATAAGTAGTTACTCAAAAGTCTTCATATATGTGCTTTTTTAATGTAAATAAATAGTATACCAGGAAAATTAGTGCATTTTCTATACAAATATGTGGGCTAGCTAATCGATTTATTGACAAGCCATTAAGATTTTATGGGTGCTTATTTTGCCCTATATGAAATAGAGACATTTTTAAATCAATGAATATAATTAATAATAATTTTGATGCACTAAAAACATCATTTATTGATATAGGTTCAATGTGGAATTGAAACTCTGGCTAGATATGTAACAAACATCATTGATAACCCAACTGAAGAGAAGTATCATAAAATCCGGATAAACAACAAAGCATTTCAGGAGAGAGTTGTTGGACTGGAGGGTGCTTTTGATTATCTTGAAGCAGTTGGATTCAAGAGAAGTGTCATTGAACACGAGGAGTTTTTTGTTCTTCAAACGGAATTTTTGGAGGACCTTGACTATCAGCAAATGCTGAAAGAAGCCTTACTGAATGCTGAGCCTATAATTCCTGTACTGGATAGGAATTTGAGGGTTTTGAAACCATCTCAAGTCTCTGTTCAAGTTAACCTTCCTGATTCATTCTACCACATTACTGCTGAAGAATTAAAAAGGGAACAAGAACTAAAGTAAGTTGCATTCTAGTTGAGGAATTATTATAAAGTACTACATATTACATTTTTATAAATACAATCCTTATTAGTATTACAGTATTGGTATAGTTGAATACTATGTTATATTGTTAATTCAATGTTAAGAAAAAGTTTATTAAAGTTTGCCTTATTCTTATTGATTGAATTTGAGAATATTAATGAATTTGTTACAGGGGGGATATTTTCTTTTCAATAGTGTATATTTAATGCTTTAAAACAGTTTTTTTTTTTTCTAAATTCGCAATATTTTCTCTTTTAGAGCTGAAACTGTGGAACTCATGACACAACTTAGAACCAAAGCAATGAGAGAAAGGGATCAGATCAAAGAACTTCACATATTCAAGTTTACTCTCATGAGGATAAGGTTCCCTGATGGTAATTTCCTGCAGGTTAGTTTTACTTCTTTCCATCTTTTGATACTTATTATTTAAATTCCTTATTTTAAGCACTATTTGTGATGCAAACTGGATTTAAAATTAATGGAGGTTTGTTAACAAATTAAGATAAAATATGAAGCAGCAGAGGTTAATTATTAACTTTTAAATATGTATTAAGCCATGGCTTGTCTACCCAAAATTATAGTAAGTGGTAAGTGTATTTGGTCTTTTGAGAGAACTTTAAAAGTTTTATAAGTATTATCATTATACAGTAACGGACCTCTTATCCGTAAAGCTCGGGACCGGCATCATCTCGGATTTCCGAATTTTACGGATTTTTGAACATTTTCCCAAAAACCGGGGTAAAACTGGTTTTCCAGCCTCAAAACACTGCATTAACAGAATTGCGTGTGTATCGTTACGAAAATACGCAGGTCTGCGGACCCGCGCAAGAGTGAAAAGAAAAACGATATCCCAATCTCGCGCGCGGGGCTCCGGCATCCCCCTCCGTCCCGAACATTTCCCCTTCTTAAAAGCCGAGGAGAAATAAACAATCCTCCCGGTCGTCTGCTGCCTCGTAGTTAACACATTCACATCGCTGAAAATTAAATTTTAATCGTATTGCAACGGGAACAAAACGAAACTAATACGCTCTCTCGAAAATCAGCTCTACTGCATGAAAAGGATGCATTCTGCACCGGCTTTCCCTCTTTCAATCGCAATATTCTTAGAATACAACCCGTAGAAAAATGCATCTACAAAGGGCGGGAGGGGGAGCAGACACGGGGTACATCGGGACACGCTGCATCCCTTCGAATTCGGATCTTTAAAAAAGAAAACTGATTTCGGAAAACCTTACGGATTTTCGCGAATTCGGAACTTCAAAAAAAAAAACCTGATTTCGGAAAACCTTACGGATTTTCGGGACACGGATAAGAAGTCCGTTACTGTAACTGAATTGTCTTTAACATGGCCTTTGATGATAGTTTGATTTAAATCCCTTGTAAATTGCTCAAACAGACTAATATAAACCAACTGGTTTAAAAATAGGAAATTCTTTTTCAGATATTAATATAGCTGAAACTTTTATGTTTTATAAAGTTTGTCTATTTTTAACAGGGAACATTTTACGTCCATGAAAAATTTTTAGCTGTTAGAGAATTTGTTACAGAAAATTTATGTGATCCCGATAAAGAATATCATCTACTGTTACCTGGTGGCATGAAAATCACTGAAGATAATTCCTCATTACTTGAGTTAAAACTTGTTCCTGCTGTTATTCTTAACTTCTTATGGTCAGATTCTGGAAATGAAAGTGTAAATTTTCTCAAACCTGAAATAATGGCACTTATTGAAGACATGTAATTTCATATTTTGAGCTTAAATACAATGAAACTTTTGATCAAGAAATTTTCTAATTTATTTTTTGCTTTGCACTATATCTACTTTTTCCAGTATAACTTCACTCAGAAATTTTCATTCATTTATAAGGTTTTTAATCCTTTATCTTAATAGTGTGTTGCAAACTAAAACCTGTTAATAAATATTCCTATTACATAAGCACAAAATTGTTTTTAGACTTGTGATACAAATTGTATGCATTCTGGTTTTATTGATATCTTATATGCATGTAAAAATATCTATATTTTTCATATGAAAAGTGTTATCAGCTTCTCCTATTATGCAGTTATATTTTGTTCTTAAAGAGCTGGGATGTACCACGTATTGTGACTCTTACCATGTTTAACTGCCAATTCTTTCCTTCCTGTTTATTTCATTGTAAATTAGGTTTATCATTCAATAATTTAATAAATACTTTTAATCTGTATCAAGATAGTTCTGATATCCAGGTAGAAAAAAACCTGGGCATATATTGTGACAATATTGACCTTTGTTAATTTATTTTCTGAAGTATCAATGACATTCCCAGGTATTTGTATGATTCTAGCCATTATTATTACTTTGACATTGGTTATAAAAAAGGGAGTAAAAATCTTTAATTTCGTTTTTACCATTTTATATTGTTTAATTGTTATTTAGAAGTAATATTTTTTTGCTATAAATTCCTGATACTGGCCAATAAATAGGACAGTGATTGATGTTCCTGTGCTACCTTGGTAGAACGTAGGACTGAGAAGTTTTCTATTGAATTATTCCTATTAGCCAGTTATAATATGTTATTCCTTACTGAATGTTTATTTTGTCCCAATACATGCTTTTGAATATAACTGGAATAATTAAAATTTAAATAAAAACCTTTGAAAGCAAGATTATTAGCTTTATGTGAAAACTCAAACAAGTTTGGTAAATACATTTTGTGGATTCTATTTCATTAATCTTGGCTAAGTTACTATGATTCAGTTCATCAACATCTGGTGTAGCTAATTGTTTTGAAAATAATGCTTAAAAATTTTTTGATCTCAAGCTAATTATTATTAAATGTAGAAATTTATTAAGTTTATATGTGTAAAGAGGAAAACATTTTTTATGTACGGTGATTTTAAATATGAAATTACAAAATACTGGAAATTCATTCTAGTCTCTTGATTTTTAATTGAAAGTTTTGGTGCAAGAATCAGATTACATAAGAGCGCAAGTTAGTTTAAATGGTGCTATATTCTAGGCATGGATGTCATGGTTACTGCATCTGCCTTGGATATAGAAAGGTAAATGGTATTCAGAGCAATTCTATTTTAAGCTAGGTGAATAATGTGTAGTTTTAATCTATTTAAATCATGGGTGGAAGTTTTCTGTCTAGAGATGAAAATCGGTCCTGGAGATTTTCTTTAGGATGGAACTCGATGGAAAAAATTAACCCTGGAAATTTGAAGGTAGGAGAACATCTTTAATGATGAGACTTCCAACTTTTTTTCTTAATTCTCCTGTTTTAAAATTTACTCTTATTGTGCACGAAAAAATATCTCCTAGCGATCATCATCTCAAACATTTAAAGGAATTTGGGAAGTGATATGCATTATAACTAATTTAATTAATTATATTAATTACTTTGCTGTACTCACTGCATCATATTATAAGACACCTCAATATCTTTGAATTGGAAGGTAACTTGTGATGTTAGTCCCCTCAAAAGAACTAACCTGTCTCACATCCTCTCCACCAAGTAATAGAATATTATTTTCACAAAATTTAAGACTCAGAAAACGAAAAATTAAAAGTTTAGGTTGTCATTGTTGCGCCTAATTAAGCCGTTCCTTATCTCTACCGTGTTTGGTTGACGTTCTCAAGAAAAAGAGAAAAGCATCATAACAAATTTCTTTTGACCAATGAGGAGTTAGATGAGCATTGGCTTGACAAGGACTAAAGATTCTTGTAACGAAACCTAACTTGTTTCTTTATTTTAGAGAAGTAAAGAGTAGCCAGGAAACAACTAAACTTCAGGTTTTTGCTTCTTTCAAATTGTAAACACATATGGCGTCCGCCACTGACAGATTTGATTCCAAAACAAACGATAAATCTTCTGTAAAAGATGATAAAACTTTCGAAGATGAAGTCGAAATACCAAAAGATTTTGAACCTGGTGCTTCCAGAGTATCTGTATTGTTATCTACAGGATCTTATGAAGAGGAAATTGTTTCTAATGAAGACTATCAGGACTTCCAACGTAAAAGTAGTTGCATTAGTGAAATCGAAAAGCGAGTTTCTGAGGTAGATATCAATGATGTGGTTCCTGAAGAGACCCAGACCGATGATGGGGACAAAAGTTGTGGTGATGTAATGACAATTATTTTTTTCTTGGATTTAATTTCTTTAAAGGGTCAAATGTTAAAGATAAGAGTTAATTTCCACAGAGTACTAGAACAGAGAGTCCACGGCCATAGGCCATAAGGGAAATCGAAAAAGCATGACAAATTGTTACAGGTTGGGAGAATTTTGGCGCTGGAATTGCACTAAACTCACTAGCGTCTGGATCCAGTCTGAATCGTTCGCCGGCTGCCTATGGGAGATCTTTTGCGCAAGCGCTGAGTTCTAATTTGGCGAGAGATTTAAGCAGCAGGCATACGTTCCAGACTCTAGTGTGGCGCCCTCACATCAGTAACTCATTTGAAAATAGCCTCGTGGACCCTCTGTTAGGATATTTCTCTGTGTTAATTTCCAGATCTGATTATGTTGTTTAATTGTGTTGTAAAATGTGTGAAACTCATTACCCTCTAATAAATCATGTTCATTTATTATGGATTGATTTTAAACCCATTCTCTGTTGAGTTTCAACTATATAAAATATATTGAAGAGCAATATATAACAGCTAACAAATAACCATTTGAATAAGTATTAAAATTAATGAAACATTTTTAGAGAGAGTCCTCCAGCCACCATGTTCACCCACAGCTCAAATGTGATGACAACACAAGCATGTTGCTGTGGTTACACATGGCGACTGGAGGACTCTTTCTAAAGCTGTTCCAGATTTACATTTGCTCTTCTATTTTGTATAAAGTAATTAAAAATCTTATTTTAGGTGGAAACAAAAAGTCAAACTTCACTTCAAGCAGACCAGCTTTTAGAATTAAATGAAGATCAGTGTGATGAAATTCATGATCCTGTTTGGAAATATTATAAGAATCACATATTTATATTAAGTGAAGCAGGAAAACCCATTTACTCAAGGTATTTTTTTTTTTTTCATTTTCTGAAGAAATTCTTTGGTAAATAAAATTAAAAAAAAAATGGGCTTGGGCAACATTTTTGGCAAAATTTGGTGTACTACCCAATGTACAGTTTGTTGCTGAGTAAGAATTTTAACTTCTATAGAACTGGGTTGCTAGAATCCACTATTTTATCACCATTTTTGGTGCCAGGCCTGGTTTCTTTGGATTACCCAATACTTTAGAAGATAGTTAAACTTCTTGGTTGCAACCACCTTTAGTTCTGAGAAAAATCATTCCTTTAGAGGGGTAGAGGACCATAGAGATCTAAGGATTAGATTGCTTACAGCTCAATTAAAGTGATTTGGATACAATTATTGGGCTACATTATTTTTAATTACCTTAATGTTGTTCCTATTTGATATAAAAATATTTTTAAGGACATAACACTGGAGAGTAAATTTTAGACATATAGCCTAGAATGGTCTTTTCAGAAAAAATCAATATCTTTGTTTGTTTATCTTTACTGTTTTAGATAAGCATTGAAATTATACTGCAGGTAGCCCTGTGGATATGTGTTTTACAGTTCGTTTTTAACATAGAAGTGCAATGACTTCTATTGTGTGATGATCTCAGAAACGTGTCACTCTATTATTTCAGGTATGGTAGTGAGGATCATCTGTCCTCCCTCATGGGTGTCATGCAAGCTCTCGTGTCCTTTGTTCAACAAGGGGGAGACATGATCCGGTCCCTTCACGCCGGAGACCGAAAGTTTGTGTTCCTCCATCGCATGCCTCTTATCCTCGTCACAGTCACCAGCTCCAAAGCGTCCGTTCCGCAGTTGCTCGGGCACCTGAATTATGTGTACAACCAAATTGTGTCTGTCCTCACCCTAGCCAATCTCAGCAAGATATTCGAGAAGCGGAGCAACTTTGACTTGAGGAGACTCCTGGGTGGGTCTGAAAAGTTTCTGGACAGCCTGGGAGATGCCCTCAATTCCGATCCAAGTTTCTTGCTAGGTGCTGTAAAGTGTTTGTCTTTGGAGAATTCTGTGCGAGAACTTATTAGTCAGACTTTGGCTCAATTTTGTGTGAAAATTAAGGTGAGGCTATGTTTTTATTGATGTAGGACATTTATTGTCAGCTATTGTATACAAAAGTACTCTAATGTTTTTTTGTCCACTTAATTCTTTATTTCGTGTTACATTAGTTTATTTTTGTTTATTTGTTTAAAATAAATTTTTTGTGCTTCCTTTTGTGGAAGTGTGATATTTTAGAACCATAAAATATGCAGTGTTAGACTATTTATTGAAAATTCAAGTTCATAAAAGCAAGAAATATTAGAAATATGCCATAAATTGCTAGCTTACCAAAAATCTTTAAAAATTGATCTGGAAAAGCCAGGGAATTCTATTTCTAAAATTGAGTGGATTGTATTACTTTTTTAAAAATACAGTTAAAAATATGTGAAACTTAAGATGCTTCTTATGCAATGGTTTTATGTTTTTGGTTTAAGATTGTATGATTTCTTTATCTTCATTCTGTTTTCTTCTTTCGAATAATCTAATTAGTAATCCATATTTATTTATAAATTTTGTCACCTTTACATTTTTAGACTCTTTACAGCTAAGTTTATAAATCTGTTCACCTATCATGGTTATTGTTTTTATTAGCATTTTCAATTACTTCATCCAAGTAAATTCATTCTCTAATTCTTTTGTTTCAGAATATAGTGTTTGCTATTCTGTTAACAGAAGGTCAACTGGTTACTTTAGTGAGAATGAAAAAGTATTACTTACATCCAGCAGACCTCCATTTGTTGATTAACTTAGTTAGTTCTTCTGAGTCATTTAAATCTGTTGAAACATGGATTCCTATCTGTCTGCCGAAATTTGATTCCAGGTAAATGGACATAAACTTTTTATATGCTATGATTTTGTTATATGCTTTAAAAAGTTATAAATTGAATATTATTTCAACTTTAATGACCTTTAAAGTTTTTCAAAATAATTTTAAATTATTGTCTGATTTAAATTTGTTTAAAACAACGAAGGTTTACATAGCTGGAGTCCATAACAGCAGATAAGTCTTCCAGACAGGCCATAATAGTTCAATTTCCTCTGACAGGCTAACAAATACCTCCCGTTACAAAACCAGACTAGGGAGATATGTTTTCAATGCAATCAGAGAGATTGTATTAAATAAATGCACTGCATAAAGTAACTAGTGAATCTCTACATGCTAGAGGCATATATGGTACAAGAAGTTTAGAACTTGATCATTTCAGGTTAGTCATTATTTTGGGAACCACCTTTCTTCCACATTACTATTATGTCAAAAGGTAGATGTATAGAAAATTGGTTGGTATAAATAATTGTTGGGCAATTATTTTCCTGTCCAATTATTTTTCTGTATTTTCCTGTTCCTTTACAAGATAGCTGAATAAGCCAGAAAAATTTGAAACTAAATTCTGATTTGCCGCACATGTTGAGAGTATTTGTATTTTGAATGATTAGGGTGATAATATCTGGGTAAATATAACCAGCCTCTGAAAAGTTCCAAGTTTTTTACTCAATTTTGTGTACTGTAATTTTTAATTACCTACATATAATATTTACCTTTATGCATTATAATTATTAACCTTAGTATAGGTGTAAACAAACAAATAAATGTAATTTTGTTCAAGTAGTAAAATATTTTTGCATTTAGCTATACCGAAAGTGCAGTGGTTCTAGTGTTAAAAAATGTATTTTACCAAAAAAACTAAATTACTTCTGCATTTCAAATCAATGTAAAATCAATGTTTATTTCCACTTCTAGACTTTAGATCATCTACAATATACATTAGAAAATTTTTCTTTGGTACCATATAATTTAATTTGTATTGTAAGTTTTGTTGTGAATTACTTTCATGAAACAACTAAAATGTAACATTTTTTGTTTTTCAGTGGATTTCTACATGGTCATATTTCCTACATAGATGAAGATAACAAGTCGTGTTTGTTGTTATTGTCTGTAGATAAAGATAAATTTTTCGAGCTTAAAGAATGTAGAAATAAAATAATTGAAGTAAGTTTGATACTTAATTAAATATCTAACAAATATATAATCTAACAATTAAATATCTAAACTATTATTACAGATCCTGAATATATCTATAGATATATTCAGGATCTGTAATAATAGTTTAGATATTTAATTGTTAGATTATATATTTGTTAGATATTTAATATCTGGGTAAATATAACCAGCCTCTGAAAAGTTCCAAGTTTTTTACTCAATTTTGTGTACTGTAATTTTTAATTACCTACATATAATATTTACCTTTATGCATTATAATTATTAACCTTAGTATAGGTGTAAACAAACAAATAAATGTAATTTTGTTCAAGTAGTAAAATATTTTTGCATTTAGATAGTCATTCACACTTTCTGAATTTTTATATCATAGCCAAAGTTTATTTTTATCATGTTAGAGTAAATCTAGGTAAGAGACTAAAATTTTAGTACATTATGAATGACATCTGAGGCTTAGCTTAGTAATTTTTGTGAATTTTAGTTGTTTCAGATATTATTACTTATTTTTTTTCCGAGGGCTGAAAGTTAAACAGCATATTAACTTTTTACTTTTTTTATTTAACCCTGTAATGAAAACTTTATATGTATTGATTGGTTGCATACTTGCTTTCATTTTAGCCTTTTTGCATCTGATATGTAAATTAAATTCTTTTACAGAAATTAAATAAACATCACTGTATTGAACACATTGACAAATCAGCTAATTCTAAAGGGTATTCTGTTGCAAACATTGGCATTACTGAAGTGCGACACTTTTTGTACAAATCCCGTTCCACTGCTCAATTTACTGCTCCTCGGCTAGAAGCTCCTTACATCATTCCTGATGATTGGAACCACCTGTTTGGACTATATCAGTATCTGCATCACAGAATGTGCAAAACTGCTCGTCCACTCAAAATGCTGTACTACAGTGGAGACAGGGAAACTATGGTTGGATGGGTCAGTATATTTTCACCTTGATATATGTTCTTGTTTTCACTTGTTAAGTTGTTCGTAAAAGTCGAAGGTATGGTTTTTATGAGAAAAGTTTACCAAAAATTCAAAACCTGTGTATAAGCAAAAGTTCAAATTTTTCACCATCTCATCTGAATCACATACCTTGCGCCATAAAACCCAAAACAACCAACCAACCATCTGAATCACATACATCAAGGCCTTGAAAAACTAATTCTACTACAAACCTTGCGAGCCTCTGGCCAGCTGAAGAGTCTTTTCCCACCATAGAGCTAGCCCCTGTCAGTTAATGGCATCTTTATGAGCCATTATGCCATGGCTCTTATCGTTAATGGCTCTTATCGGGGTATGGCGATAGTGCTCCCTTGAAATCACAGTATTGTAAATGTTATATAGAAAGCTTAGACTGATAGTGTTGTTACTCATCCCCCTGGTGTAGGAAAGCTTCGACCAGGTCCAAAAGACCCCTTCGTATCAGAGCATCATAAAGCTTTTTCTGTTCAACCAGCAGCTGCCTCTAGGAGGCACCTGAACAATTAAGAAGGTGAGCAGGACTAGCGGAAAGGGAACAGGAGCAAGGAGAAAAAAATATTTTTCCCATTTTGAAATTTTATAGATTTTAAGTGCCCAGGTCCACTCCTGAATCTTGCAAAGAGGCCTGGAGCTGCTGCACGATGTAAACAGGCCCAGGCCCTTAAGATATGACAGTATATCAAAATAGCAACCAGTCAAAACCAAAAATGTCTTAATTTTTTATAGGGTATTCAAGTTTAGTCTAGATTTTCTAACCTCTTAGAGATCTTGTCAGATTAGAACTTTAGCCTAAACATGTATGTATCCATTGTATTTCATCTCTAACCTTAGTTCATTTTAATTTCAGCATATGCAAGGTTTTGAGCTTTATGCTGCATTTGAACCTTTGATAACGAAAGCAGATGCTACAAATGCAATGAAGAAAATTGTTCACTGGATAAAAAAAGAGGAAGACAATTTATTCATAATGAATGCACCGACAATTTAAGGTTATTTTTAAAATTATTATTTAAAATTTCCATTCCAAGTTTTTAATTGAAGTATTGTATCAAATATGTATTGTATATTGGAGCTTAGAGATTATTAAGAAATGTATATGGAAAGTTTTGTTTATTGCACTTATTTATAAGTATTGAAGGTTTTAAATATTAAAAATATTTAAATTCATCATCATATCTGATTTACTTTCCAAATACTTTAGCTTATTCAACTGAGCTGTAGATTTTATGAAGATTTACATGCAGGGATGATCTTAAAAAAACCTTTTCAAGACCCTCTAGCTACCATTTCATTCATACAAACTGAATGCCACTTTAGTTGAATTTATATTAAGGGATGGAGGGGGGAAAATCATATGGAGAAGAGCAACAGAAGTCTTAAAGTTCTTACTCTAAAGGTTACAGTGAAAATGACTTATATACTTGATCCCTGGGATCATGTATATCTTTGAAAGAAATGATAAAATATCCCTAACATGATGTTCATACAAAACATTCATTTTGAATAGTAACTAAACAATCAAAGGTTGTTCACTAAAGATATTACTTAATTATTAAAGACAGTCTATACTTTAAAACTACACTTAATTAAATTTTCTAAGTTGCATAGAACAGTTACTACAAACATTAACATATTTGCCTTGAAAAAAGTTTTCCTTGCCACATTCAGACAGTCACAAAAAGACTAAGAGTGTTGCTAGTTTTTGTGTAAAAGTATTACTTTAAAATTGTAAGATTTCAAAGCTAACTGATTTTTTTATATTATTTGCTTAGGCAATCAAGTATTCCTAGTCTCCCCTACACTCAAACCTGTTTTTGTGTGGTATATAAAAATTTCAATCCATTAGACATAATTGACAAGGTTATCAATAAAAAAAATTAGTAGGTTTGATTGGCCATTTAGTTTTTTCGATTTTTGATATGTATTTCATCACATTACATAAGTATTGGGTCAGCCAATTACATTGGATATATATTGAATTATATAACCACATAATGTAATTGTTGAACACACAAGAATTTCCATGTATATAAATGAAATTGCAATAGGTTTGTAGAGATTCCAAGTAGCTGCCAAGCCTTGTCTTGATTACATTTAAAAATGCAATTCCTAGTTACTATTTCATAAGGTTTTGAGTTACTATGTGACTTTTTTTTATGGGGTCCCTATTCACAGCATGAAAAAAATCTTTTTAATTATGTTGCAAAAGTTTTTTTTCCATAGCTGCTCATGAAGTTTTGTGCGATTTTTTTATGTGGGCCCTATCCACTGCACAAAAAGAGGTTTGAGTGCAATTTATGAAGACAAATAAATACTTCATTCTATTTTTATTGGTTCAATTCAAGATAGGATGTTTACTTGACACCTCGGAAACATTCCTACCTACAAGATTTGCCAGTAAAGTATATCTATCAAAGGATTACAAATTAAAGATTTCAAGTTTTTCCAATGCTAGGAATGATTATTTATAAATTTTCAGTAGATTATAGGCTGCTTTAAATATTTGAGTATTTTTAAAAAGTATTTTTTTTTTAAAGAAAATTGCAAAACAAAATTTAAAAGCAATGAAATCCTATTGATGCATTTTAAATACATTACATTGTTTTGAATAAAAACTATTGTAATTCAAATTCTAAGGTGAATTATTACTTCATGTTAGGATTGAATGACTTCAGCATAAAATGAAACTAAAACTACTTTAATTGAAAAACTTTATTTTTATTCATTAACACGATAGCACTGACTTAGGTCACTTTGTTGAAACATCTGAACACTTCACAATTAATAATAAAAATTAACTGGTGTTTACTGAGAAATCTAATTTCTCAGCTTAGATCTCTATTGCTCTAATACACTTTTTATAACTTGATTTTATGTAGTAATTCAAGCTAGAACATTCCTCTTGAATGTTTGCTTAAAATTATTTTGATACTTGACATACATATCATAAACCAACTCCTTACATCAACATTTTTATAATACATTATAACATATTTCATTAACACATCCAAAAGTTGACAAACCTGTGTACTTTTAAACACCAAGAAATGTCGTTTATATGATTTAAGTTTTTAACTGATCAAACTGATTTTAGGAAATAAAAATTAAGGTAAAGATAATTTCAATACAATTATTCAATCTTTGTGATTTTAGATATGTAAATTGGTAAAAGCTGCCTATACAGATATTTATTTACATCAAAATGATTAAAAAATTAGTAATCCTATATAAGAACTCTTTATACAGACACTGGCAACATACATATAAACACAAACACACTGAAAATGTAAATTTATGATGCAAACATTATATCAAAAACAGTTTCTTTTTCATAAAGTAGGTTTAGCAAAACTGGCTCATTCACAAGAGAACTTACTAGACATACATAACTGCATTTCCTTGTCTATTCAAAAGGTAGTTCCGTTATTTCCAAGTTCATAATGGAAATTAGAGTTTAAATACAGCTCTTTAAGAAATAAGGATCATAGTGAACTATGATAAGCATGAAACATTGTGACCTTTTAATCACTCAATCCTTAAACATATTTTCTCTTATGACTCAATGACTAAAATCCTAACTCTTTTTTTTTAAAGTTACAGCCTTGAAAATGAGCAGACAAAAAACTTTCACATACTTCAAAATGTTTAAAATTAAAAGGACATTTGGCGGTAGCTTGAAAAATTAAATATCAGCAGCAACAAATATTTATAGAAACTCTGAAAAAACTGCATGCAACGATTTATCAGTCATTGTTGCATTAACAATAAGTTCAACTTGCACAGGCTAATAATTCACAAGATATGACTTATAAATCATAGATAACATGCAATCCAAGCAGTAGTCATGCATTAGAAAATAAATGTATACAAAAGACACTTAAGTACAATAACAATAGATATCTTAATTTAATAAATCATGTCATTACACAGCAACATAAATTCTAGCTTAAAATGCACTTGAAACAATTGGCACTGTATTAAAATAAAAAATTAAGTTACTTGAATAGTTATGTTTGATTCCATCATTTAACCGGATTCATTTATCTGAAAGACTTGTAGTAAACTGTGTTGGTGACATTTTTCTGAAAATTTCATTCTATAAAAGCTATGGCATACTGCACAAAATCATTTTTCAGAAATTTTATATTGAAATGTCACTATTTGTCTTGAAACCCTGTAAAAATATTTGATATTGCGAGTTATAGAGGAATCTGGAAACTACATGCAAGTTTTAAATACCACAAACAACAATTTTAGATTTTATTTATGTGCAACATGAATCCAGTTCTCAACAATGTTTCAAAAATTCACGGCTTTCTATGATTGTTTATCCAGACAGATTTTGAAATGTCGCTTTCTAAAAAACAGCATCGGACAATACAAGATTTGCACTAAAAATATGTGGAATCCAGTTACTTTGTGATGTTTTCTTATTATCTAATTCAACATCAACTCTTAAGTACAGATGAATCAATGCATTGAAACAACCCAACTAAATTAACGAATACTTACTTTGGATCAATGGTGCCACAGCATAAATATTTTAAAATTTTAATTACATTTTTAAAAGAAAACATTTGGGTACAGATTTGAAACAGGTTCTCCATAGCAAAAAAGGGCAATGGGTTGCCAAAAATACCAGCCGATCGACTGCTGATATAGAGCAATCACCACAGAGGACCTGTTTCATATCTCTTCTAGCATTCGTTAATATCTTCTGTGTGTAAGTACCAGAACCAGAAAAACTTAATTTGTTTACAGGTTACAATGAGGACTGATGTTCTCTTATTCTTCTATTCGCATTACCATTAATTTACCTTCAGTTGATTTATTTAAGGCTTTACTTCTATCAACAAAAATTTTGGATAGTTCACAGAGGATATTCCTAGATTCCTCTATGCTTCTTGAGGTAGAAAAAAATGAATCAATTCAGTTAACAAAGGGTACACAAAACATATAACAATACATAATTCATTTTTTATATTAAACATTAAAAATGTAAAACATTAATAAATTAACTTCATAAAAAACTAAAACAGAATAAATTAAGATTTGGTCAGATGATCTAGTTATTAGTTATTCAATGGTTATAAACTTCTAACCATAAAATTAATTGTAAAAATTACATAATTGTGCATAGTCAGTTCATTCTATTGTTACTTGTTTATAAGTTCTTTAGAAATTTTATCTTGCTCTTACAAACTTAAGTAAAAAGCATATATAAAAATAAAATCCATGTAACTTGATAAATAAATGTATTATACTTCAATACATCAAACTGAAGAGATTTACTGTAAAAATTTTTTTGCTATGTAACAGTTCCTAGCAGGTTTGGTGGAACAGAACCACTAATCTTGTCTGTACTTGCATGACAAAGTTCTAAAGTAAAAGGCTGATGTTCTAAGTTCAATTGCTGCTTAAGGAAAAAATGTTCTTTAAATACTCTCTATGTAGTTAACCCATGATTAATTGTAATAAAATACCCACAAACAGGCACAATTTCAGCTACAATTGAAAGCTAATAATTTCGTTGCAGATTGATGAGGAATTTTATGCTACAGTTACACAATAAAAATAGTAATAAAAAGATGCAACAATAAGCCACTTAAATAAAACATGCAACACAAACACATGGATGTTCTAGTATGACTCAAGAAGAACATTAATTAATGAAAAAGTACCTAGAGCTCGAGGTACCCAAATTGACACTCAATCATCAGACATTTTGAGGATAGGAAGATAGCTTAACATAAAACTCAGCATCAGACTTCATTGTATGTTTGAAAAGCTCTTTCTTTTTTTTTTGTCACAGCTTTAGAGAAGAGCAGGCATTTGAATAAAGACGAATGCAACATTAAAAGTAAGAGTTCCACGTGTGAAATGTCTTTCTTTGGCAGGCGAAGGCACAATCATGCCCACTCTGCGAGCTAGTGAAAGTTTAAGGTGGCACTGGTGGCATGTAGGGTGGTGGCTGCCTGTACGTGGGGGTGCCTTTGTTACGCGAGTTCTTACTATCTCGGTTGGTGGTGAAGGGGGGTGGAGGTTGATATGGGGGGGAGGGGTCTATGTGTAGGTCGGCGTTTGTGTTTCTGAGGTTCGCCTGTTCTATGCGATCTAGGTGCGGCGTGGAATCCCTGCTGCTGGCCGAAGATCGCAGGTAGTCGGGGGGCGCAAGGGGCGGCTTCTCCTCCCGCATGATGACAGGCGGCTTGGCAGGATCGGGCTTCTCCTCCATTTCGTCCCCGAAGATGACCGGCGCCCTGTTTCCGATGAAGGTGTTGCTGTCCTGCATGACCATCTTCCCTTTCCTCTTCTTCCGGTAGAGGAAGCAGGCGACCAGGGCCGCGATGATGAGCATGACGGCGATGACGACCGCGGGGATGATGGTGGTGATGTAGATGTCGTCGTCCGAGGACGTCGTGGGCTCCGACTTGGTCGGGACGGGCGGCGGCGCTATCGTCACCGAAGTGGGGGTGACCTCCCCGAGGCAGATGCCCAGGGGCATGGCATCGGCCTTGATGACCTTGAAGTCGGGATTCATGGCGTCCGTCAGCTTGGAGGATAGCGTGCCGTCTTCGTTGATCATGTTCTTGACCAGCTTGTCGATGGTCCTCTTAGGGCAGGGGTCGTGAGGGAGGGTGTTGTTGGTCCAGGCATACACGACGGAACCCTTGCTGATGGAGCTGACGGTGATGTAGCGCGGGTCAGGGTCATCGTACAGTTTGGCGAGCTTCCAGGCAACCAGCACCTTCTTGCTGATGTCCTTGCTGAACTCCTCATAGTCATGGTCAATGTGCAGGCTGAACTCCACATTCCACTTCTTGGGGGGTCGAGGGTGGACTTCAATGACGAACACGTCATTGATCTGGAGAAGGTTACTGTCCATTGCCACTAACTGGAACTCGTGCCGGCCGGCATCCCCGTCGAAGGGCAGTCCGTAGAGTTCTTGGGACTTGTGGTCGAACTGGACCCAGGAGGACTTGGGCGGTCGGACGTTCTCGATGGTCAGGAAGGTGAGGGTGAGGTAACGCGTGCTGCCGTCCTCAAAGTCGTAGAAAGTGTCGTCGGGGATCTTGAAGCGCAGGATCTCCCCAACCGTGGTGTTGATGCGTTCGATCGGGTTGCGCAGCATGGGCGGGAAGTTGGGGTGAGTGGCAGGAGTGGTGGAGGCAGGGCTGTGGCACACTCCCAGGGAGTTGACGGTGGCGTCGATGATCGTGAACTCGGAACCCATCGCCTTCCTGAAAGCCGGAGACACCTCGTTCGTGTTTTCTTCGATTATCCTGTTGGCTATGTCGGCTATCTCGTCGCTCGGGCAAGGGTGAGCCGGGAAGGAGTCGTTGAACCAACTGAACGTGGTGACTGGCTCCGTCGACACCGACTGAACGGCGATGCTGCTCTCGTTTTTGTCGCCCAAATACCGAGTGAGTCTCTTGGCAAACTCGATGTTCCAATCGATCATGATGGGATACTGCCACTTGTTGTACTTCAGAGTGACAGAAAACTCGTGATGCTTGGCTCTGGCCAACTGGTGCTGCCAGACGTGGATCTCAATAATATCGTTCGTCGACGCTCCTTCGTTGTCCATCGCTTCCAATATGAACTCGTACTTGCCAATGTCTTCGTCCAAGGGCAATGCATACAGCATCTGCTTCTCGGGATCGAACTGGATCCAGGAGTTGGGCTGCACAGCGGTGCGCTCCGACGTCATGAAGAGGAGCTTGAGGTTCCTGGTGTCCCCGTCCTCCATGTCCACGAAAGTGTCCCTCGGGATCTGGTACCTCCAAATCTTGCCGGCCACGACAGTCAGCTTCTGCATCCTGTCCTTGATGGTCGGCTTGAAGTTGGGGGCGCCCGGCGGCTTCGTGGTCTTCTCGACCACGGTCGCCGTCCTCGAAGGCCTGATTTCCGAGCTGTGCACCTCTATCATGGAGATGTAAGTCTGAGTCGGGAGAGCGTCCGTCACTCCCCTGATGGGGGTGGGGAGGATCATGGAGGAGGCCAGCCCCACGATGGGAGTGTGCTCTTCGGGAAAGTGCCGCCCCGGGTACGGGTCGTCGACCACGGGAGTAGCTGGAATGTACTTGGTGGGCCGATCAGGAACAATGACGGGGGTGCCCCCGATGGGCGTGTGCATCCTCTGGTGGTGGAGCAGCGTGGGAGACGTGAACATGACCGGGGAGTCATCGGGCCGATGGTGGTGACCACCTCTCTCCATCATCCCGTTCTCGCCGTGACCGTGCCTGTGGTGGTGAGTCGGCTGCACCAGGGAGGGAGATGCCATGGTCGGAATGATGCGAGTCTCAGGGGTCAGGGTGTCCTCCGTCATCTCAAAGTCGTCCACGCGCTCGGTGAACCTCGGCCACTGGGTGGGCAGCACCCCGGGAACTGGAGTCCCGAAGCCCGCCTGCCGCTTGTCCCTGTGGGTGATCTTGGGGTACACGTTGACAATATGCCAACCGACTATGGGGTACCCTATCGCTTTGGACAGCGCTCCGTCTTCCGCCGACCTCTCCAGCCGCGACACCATGGCCTTCTGCTCGGTGGTGACTGAGGACGAGCAGCCGACCCTCCATTCGGCGACCGCACCCGATTTGGCGCGGGTCTTGGCGTTCCCAGGGCCGGCCAACACGGCGCTGAGGTCGAAGGTGCTCTTGTCCGTCTTGGCGAACAGTTTGAACTTTTTGACCGGTATGTTGAGGAAGTTGGACAGTTTCTTTATGACGTCTATCCTCTCGGTCATGTTCAGTTCGTCGAGGTCCAGATCCATGACTAGGTTGGCGACTGTTTGACTCTCCCCGTTCCCGCAGTAGCTGGACAGACCTTCGTTGTCGCCAGATCTGGCATCCGATGAATCGTCCACAACTTCTATGGAGAATACATCTTTGGCTGAAGGAGATTTACCTACAAAAATAATAACATTTTGTTAGTAAAATATAATTCCATAAACCCTCTTTCAACTGCATGTAATATGAAAAAATACATATAAACCAATAATATGCAACATTAAAATTCTTGATGAAAAGAAGGGTTCCTTTAAAAATTAATTAACCTTTAAAGAGGAGAGGACCTTAATACCGTAATACAAGACCGTAAAAATAACTCCCTCTCTTTATATAAGCACTTTCCAAATAGGTCGTATTTTTTAGATGGATAATTAGAAATAATCTGCTAATTTTTTTTTCAAGCTTTCGTTCGTTACAAAAGCTTGCCATAGAGAAACAGCCTTTCCTAATCAAATATTTGATCCTTTAATTCAGAATATGAAACAGCATTTTCTTTCACATAAGCTAATATTTAAACTACAACAGACTGTTTGATCAGGACAATTTAATAAAATTGAAATATCCCAGAATTTTTTTTAAAGCAGCACTAAACGAGTTATTTAACAACCAAAATATCGTATATAATTCGGAATATTTTTTTTAATCTCTTAAAGAAACCTTCTGTGTTATGAAAGAATTGCAGTCTCCTATAATAAATTAAACTGGACAGAATTAATGATCCAATATCCCAAGAGACAAGGGGATATTTCACATATGACCTAAACATCAATAAAAGTGCTTGTCAACTGCATTACGAGGCACAGGAGATTAATGTTAGCATCAAGTTTCATTAGGTGCGCCATTGTTTAGCAGATGGCTTTGAATAACAGCGACAAGCTTTTTTAAATACTTTAGTTTGAGGTCAAATTTATCAATAAAATACCCTCACTTATTAAAATTATCATGACAAAATATACAATATAGGAAGGTTTTTTTTAAAGACCTATACAAAACTGGTGGTATATCTCCCCAGATATCGACATTCACATACTCTTTAAAGATGATGTTTGTTTCCAATAGTTTTTACTATGCATTAGAAGATGCTTAGAAGATTCTCATTTTGGAGCAATTGTAATGAATATTTAAAATTCTTACCATCAGAGTATCCAATGGCTTTCACGCTGATGTAATACTGCCCTAAATCTTTTACTAGGGGAACACCAGAAAATGTTTGCGAATCTTCATCATACAGCAGCCACTCGGGTAAGACTGATTCCCCAGCTTCAGTGACCTGGAAGAAGAAATTTAACACAATGAGTATCAAAAGCTCCAAGACCAAAAATTCAAAATTTTCGTTTAAAAAAGCTTCTAACAGATAGATATAAAATACGGTAGTTTATGTTTAAACAGAGCGGGGTCGTAAGAATTTTTCAACTAGACTAGAAGGCACAGGTTCTACATCTGGGGGGACATTTTGGAGCACTTGATTAGAGAAACATATCTTAGAAATACATTTTTTTAACACACCTTATAAATTGAAGAATAAAACCATGGTACGATTTTAAGATAGGTATTGCTTCTCCCGTCTCCCCCGACCACTGTCTGTGTAAGGTTTTTATAGTGGTAGTGGTAATTATGCATTCAGGACAGTTTGTCCTATGGTTTGCCCCCCCCCTCCTTTCCACCTAAATTTCTCCACGAATAGGACTAGTGAAATCTGCCTAAATCTAATAAATTAAACGAACCAAACTGTCAGCCATTGTCAGAGGATCGCCATTGAAGTAATGAATGGC
Source organism: Tetragnatha montana (assembly GCA_963680715.1). NCBI lineage: Eukaryota > Metazoa > Arthropoda > Arachnida > Araneae > Tetragnathidae > Tetragnatha > Tetragnatha montana. Next base: position 19,977,731 of record OY796675.1, read on the forward strand.
ACCCAAAGCCAAAAAAGGAACAACTCTAATCCACCCATTATTACATAGCTGCACAGTAACAATTACTCCAGCAACGGACGCATTCCACCGGGAATCTAGCAATCGAAGTACCCCCAGTAATGAAGATTCCTGGAGTCGAGCGAGCGACGACCTTCGCGCGAGAAACGAAATAAAGAAAGAGCGATGACATGCGGTCGCCCACTGATGCTCAGCCGTTTTAATTGCTCAGCCGCAGAGGCGGTTCAACGCCTCTCAACGTCCACAGAAATGTCGTCCGTGCGAACCATCACGTAATATGCGACTGTCTGCTCTCAGTTCATCTTTCGTCCCCCATCCCATCCCAGTCTTTATTTCAGTGAGGTAGGAGTCCCAGAGTTTTATGAGTGGAGGAGGAATACGTGAAAATGTCTCAGTAGGCTGGATAAGTGTAAGAAAAATGTTTGACGGGCCAGTAATAGGTTTTAAGAACTCAATGCAAAGAGGAGACTGGCATGGGAAAGAAACTTCTTCCAAGGCGAGCCGCCCTGGACTTTCGAGCCATTGAGGAAGGAAGGAAGAACCCCATGATTAGTAATAAAACGAGTTTAGCACCTAATATGTTATTTTTAATGCAACAATTCTATTAAAACTGTTGCAAGAACCCAAATCCCCCCACAATTCTTATTGAAATATTATCCCCTGCGAAATGCTTATCTGACCACAAAATTTGCAACAGAGATACGAAATAATTTTCACTTATAAAAAAGCAGTTGACACAAGACAGGCCCAGACCTTTTAAAAATTACGCATTCCATACCATTACTCCTCATCTGTACTTAATAGCACCAGGGAACGGAAATTCATTTCTTTCATTAAAACCAACGGTAAGAGGAAAAAAAGTTTTTTATAAGCCCATATCGCTCACCGTGGTCGTATTTCATCGTTTGGGTGCACCCACTTAAGCAAGATACTGTATCCCTTTCTCTGTGCTAAAAAGAATGAAATAAAAAACCCCTTTCTACTATGCTTTCTACGTTAATTCGAAGCCGCTGGCTCCGTTCCAAAGCACCGTCGTGCCTTGGTCCGGAGCCAGAGTGGGTTTTTGATGCGTCCTGGTATCCAGATGAGGAGTGCCAAGGACACGGCCACCAGCTTCATGCTCTGATTCATCAGAAGGCTCTTTTGAGGAACCGTATTTTGAGGACGGGTCAAGTCCCTATGGGATGGCCCTCTCGAAGCATGCGGTCACATCTTGTCCAATGAAAACGCAATCAAGGAAAAGTAGCTGATGCAGTTTTAAGATTTTTTAGGCTTGGGATTATGCTAACTGCATGGGTTGGTAACTACAGTGCACATTCGTTTGCGATGCGAGCAGATTAAGGTGGGCGACCCATAGAGGACACTAGACCTTAGGGGGCAAGTTGTCCTTGAGGGGTCTGAAAAATTATAATCTCAATTGTAGTGTTCGGCAACTAGTGGTCAAAAAGTAGTTAACTACGAACTACTAACTAGTCTGGGAAAATCTAGTTGCAACTAGTAGTTAACTATTTTTTCCAGTGACTAGTTGCAACTAGTAGTTAACTATTTCCCAAAATAGTTAACTTGTCTATTTAATTTCATAACCTATTTTTTGCCCAAATTCAAAACGGTGCTTTATTTCTGGTTATGGTATTTGAGTACTCTACCATGACATTGTAGTTATAAATAGCAGTGTAATTTTTGTATATTTTGATAAAAATGTTAAATATTTTTGAACTTTTAAACAAAAATTTTTTTTAAAGTAGTTGAAAATTTGAAAGTAGTTTCAACTAGTAGTTGTTAAAAAAAGTAGTTCAACTACTAGTTAAACTAGTTTAAACCAAAAGTAGTTAAACTACTAGTTGATCGGCAGTTAACTACTAGTTGCAACTAGTTCTAGTTAACTAGTGCCGAACACTACTCAATTGCAGAAAAACTTAAAATAGTAAAAATCTTTTAGAAGGGGAATGTCTCCAAAGGCCTCGTACAAGACAGCAAAACAATAGGGCAATAACAAGAGGAAGCACAATAAGGGCAACAAGGCAAGTATTTTAATTAACCATAAATAAATCATTGAACGTTTGGAAGTATAAACATCGGTCGCTCTCCATCTGTTTTTTAAAAAAAAGTAGTACTCCAAAGAATTCCTAGTCAAAGAAGAAGAAACTCGGGAGCCGCTATTGTACCAGAAAAGCGCCTGTATGAAAAAGAATAAAGAGTAAAATTCGGAAGACGAAGTAGCAGAAGAGGGTACGAAAAAAATACTAGACTACACCATTTCAATAATGCCGTATTTTCGAAGGAATTTCAAGAAAGATTTTTTTTTCTATCTAAGCTCCTTATGCGGAATAAGCGCAGAAACTTTTTCAAAACTATTTTTTACGGAGCATTTTTTTATTTCTAGCAATCGCTTTCGATTCTTCAACGTTACACAGATCAAAGAATGGACCGGAGCATTTTTTCAAAAGATTCCAAAGAATTTTTATATTCAAAAACTGTTTTCAAACGACTTTTCGAGGAGGAGGAGGAAAATTCGTGAGAGATCTGAAAGGCAAATCTAATCGGAAAGGGGAACCAGCACTTTGGACGATTTTCTTCATGGTTCGCATTTGTACAGCTTTCCCCATAAAGTACCCCTTAAAATATGTTCTTTTTGAAAAAAAAACAACAACATGTTACACCACCTCAAAAAGGAAAAAGACCACCTTTTTTTTCACTCAGCCCAGATTACTATGCAAAAGAACACAATACATTATTCTTTACCATTCAAAGTTAAGGTTGACAAATAACATCATCAAAAGAGGAGGGAGTCAGACAGACACTTGAATTTAGAAACTCGCCAGGAGAGGGTGTAAGTATCCCATAATGATTATAAAATTATAACCTTGTGAATGTAATGTAAATAAACAAATATTATACAATTAATTTATAGAGTGTTCTTTACAGAGTCCTGACCTAACTAAACAATTTTTGATAGACGGTGCACTCATTATTTCAGTTACAGACAGTCCATATATTTTAAGGACAAAAACTGAAGGTTATGCCATCAGCGAGGGTTTTAGAAGTTGGAGCATCTCGGTCTTTTGTAGAGGGCTATTAGAAGAAAATGTCGTCGAAAGATTAAGAAATATGAAAAAAAAAATATTCAAAGCTACCCATTAAAATCCCATATTCAGTCAAAAAGAAATCAATCAAACCTTGAGTCGATTCAACTTCAACTCCGTAAGTATAACAAATACCCCTCCTTGAAAACGCTCTATTGTGTGAAGCAGCACCCTCCTGTCAAACTCCCCACAAGCACCCCCGTTCTCACAGTAGGGCGGAATGTTCGGGTTCAAAGCGGCCTAACCGTGTCCATTGTGTCGGTATTAACTCCCACAAGGGATCTTGGGTTACTAACCCACAGACACATATGAAAAGGGTCCTCTTCGGCCTTGGCGCACCACAGTCTCAAGTCGTCCAGCCATCGGATTAGAGATGTTGCATTCCAAGGGGAGGTCCATCGAATGAACGAGCTGCTGTGTCGTTTGATGAGGGAGGGGGGAGGTGACTCATTCGAATGTGTGTCAAGTGGAATTCTTTGGGGGGAGGGGTAAAATAATAACGCTTTAATTCGAAATCGGGGGAGAGATGTTTATCGAGTTGTGTTTAATTAGGCGAGGGAGGCGGTTTGCTGGAGCATTTAGGGCCAAATGAGGTCCATCTACTGTTGCAGATGTTTTTTTTTTTTTTTTTTGCACACCTCCTGGTATATCAGGGAAAGGACTTTCACATTTAAAAAAAGGTAAGGATGACCGGGGAAACTTTGTGAAAGGTGGTTGGTGGAATTTTTAGGATCCATTGGGACTACAAGGACCATACGACTCCCTACAAAAGTTGATCTGGAAATATCATTTAACACAAAAACCGATTAAATTTTAAATATACTGAAAAGATTGGAAGCATTTTCCCCGCTCTAAACCCGCTATTAAACTCATATCGACCAATTTATCCTTCACATATGGACTTCAATATGAGTGATAACTATGAAAAACCACATTTTGTATCCCCCAGTTAGACAGAACACTCTTATTTTAATTTGCTCCTTCCTCATATCTTGATTTTGTTACACCAGCTAGTGATTGGTCATACAATGTTTCCAGAAAATAGTAAGACACTAACACCCCTCGACCTTAACACCTAGGCCACCCTACTAGCACTAGTGTTAGATACAATGGAACATAAAAAGAGGATTCATATTATGAAATAGTATATACAGCAATCAATGCCTTCATGCGATAAATAGTTCCTATGTCAAACTATATAGTTTTAATTATTGTTGTTGTTGCTGACTTATTCCTCTTGGTCCAGAGAAATGAGATGAGAAAGGGGATGAGAAAGTTAATTATATGGACCTTAAGACCTTAATTTGAAAGTACAGCTAGGGTACTTTCACGAACAAAACAGACTGGTCTAAATAAACCCTCCGAAAAACTCACACTATAAAAAAAAACTCCACTTAAACTTCAAAGGGAAACCCTCGATTAGACCTCGATATATCCAACACAGCGCCGGCTACTTAAAACTTGCCAGTGAAAGAGGAGCAGATGACGATAATAAAGAACAAAATGAGAATTCCGAGCGAGGGGCGAACCATCCTCCCACGAAAAGCAGCGTTAGTCACACCACATCTCGCAAAAAAGAGAGAAAAAAGAAAGAGCGGTGATGATGTTGGCAAGCTGAGCCCGTAATGACACCCGGGTTTAATGACATGGATGTGCGAAAGTTGGGGTCAAAGAAACAGTTGTGGGCAAAATTAATACAAGTACCATGGGGTGGAAATAAGTTTAATGTATCCTCATTAGCTTAACTACATCATCATCTTGGATACTTTGATATGTCCCCCCCATGGAATATGCTTAAAAGGATAACATCAATCACCGCTTAGTTTAACGGGAGTCAAGTATGTTACATCACAACAATCTTTACCAGTTTTTATCCCATAAAAAGGTTTCATTTCTTACGTATTGAATTATCGACTGTGGAGTAGGGTGGTATACTCATTGATTTCAAGTTTTTATTGTCCAATCCAACGATTTCGTAACCCCTCATCTTTCATAGCCCCCGTAAAATAACTGGTTTGAAATCCATGGATATTATGGCTCTAAACGTACAACGTATTGTCTTTCTGGTAAACTGAAGAATTATTTCAATAGTGCCTCAGGGCTAGATACTATGTCGTAATATTAACCTTTATCTTCATAAGGAATAGAGGGTCCATGGGGTCAATTTTGTGGGAAAATATCTAAATATGGATAGAACTGTTTTTCAAACATGAATTATAGCAAACACAGCTACGAAGAAGAAGCATTTTTTCAAAAAAAAAAAGTTTCTCAAGTCTAGAGAGTTTTTAGTGCTGGGTTGCAGACTGAGACGAAACAGCTGGGAACGCAACCCGAGACCAGACAGTGGCGTGAGGGGAGCGATGCCCGTGAAATGAATGTTGGAGCAAAGAATTACGGCGAGTGTGTTGTTTTTATGCCAATAACTGTATGTCAAGAATGGGGGTGACAAAATTTAAAGCTCTATAATTCTTTGTGGTAGGATATTTCACAGAAACACATTGAAGTACTTGGAGGAGTATTTATAACAATGGTCTTTCATTTTAGACACAGAGTTTTTAACAATAAATGTTTTTTGGATTCGTTACCATCGGTAAATGTAATGTTAACTTCAACAAATCAGATCAGCGATAAAATAAAATGATAAGAGACGTCAATTATAGAAATTATCCGATTCGTCAATGTCGGCGTCGCGTTGTCAATGGAAATGGACCCTTGGACTGAAGCACCGTTTCTGTAATTTGATAAAAGTAATTTCAAATAAAAAGTGATTGATTAACATTCATGAGAACTCTTAACTTCTCTAAAGTCTACAATAGACATATCATGCCATCACCGGATGTCGTTTGATATGACATAACGATTAGATGTGATTGTAATCGTAAGCACGTTTGCCAAGTTTGCTACTGTTTTTGAGACTCTTAGTAAGGGACAGAGAAGAGTGTCGGTACTTCTAAACGTGATTTACTTTTAAGTACCCGAAACTCGTGATTATTATCTTTCTAAAAAAGACCAAAGTTCCCCAGAATTGCTTCTAAAAATTTCTTTGTCAGCGGTATGCGTCAGCAGATGTTCGAAAGTATCACGTCGGGAATTCAGGTGCGCATAGCTAGGGGTGCGAGAGGGGCTTTTATTACTGCGGAATGCACACGCGCACCCCTTAACATACCTTTCGAATGACACACAAAAGAATGAATTGGAATAACACTCTCGTATAAGGAACGCATCATGGGGACTCAATCCAATAAGGACGCGTTCTAATTTGTGGGTAATTTAGTTCGAAAGGTTTTTTTTCTTCGACATGGCTTAAGCAACTCTTCTTACAAGTGACACACTTGTATGTGTAGTGAACAATTAAGAGTGCACTTTCATGAAATGGACTTTCTACAAACTACGATCATTCGAATGAAACATATTTTCTTTACAACCCCCGCGAAGTTGTGAAGTTGTCTAATAACGAGTATTAAATTATCACTTGTCCTTGCAGAAGAAATTTGAGGGTAGACACTAATTGCTTTATATATCATCAACAAAAGTAAATGATTCAATGCACGTCTTGGATGTAGATATTGTATTGTTAATGTTAGTGCGAGTGGCCTGATGTTGTGGATTGAGTTTCAGTTTTTGCAAAGGACAACAATATTTTGGCTGCAGAGTTGTAAGAGTGTAGTATAAATGTTATTATGTGTTATGAATGTATGTATTCACATTTGATGCTCAGAGTGCTGTAGAGTAGATTTCCTCCCTTTATTTAGACTTATTAAGGTAAATTTATTCATTGCCATCAGGGTCAGATTTATCCATGGTGTTGATGTTGACTGATGGACTTGATTCCGAGGTCTACATTGTATTTAACTCTGACACAGATCAATGAATAATACGGTCACGAGAAGACGATACTATCGAACAAATTTCAATACAATAACGTTTGACTACTGACTAGGACAAGATGTAGTTATACACTTCTTTTTTAAGTATAAACTCATACCCGCTCGCTACAATAAATTCCATATTTTGTCAAATGCATAATACCTAAAATGGTACTCCTTCTCCTCCAAAGAAATTACGACACCTGTTTCAATGCTCTCTTAAGATGCTACTCAAATAAGCTAGGTGATTCGTGCAGTAAATCACAGGAGAGGACAATTTTTCTCAACCAGCTACTGCATTCATGTTCAACATGCAAGGAAACCAGTTCCTCACACCACCGACACGAGATTGAAAATGCAGATAGGTATCGCCAGCAAAAAGCAGATAAATCAATTGACGCACCGTACTCCCTAGAAAAAACCTACAAAGAGCACAAAACCAGATTAAATATCTCCGGCGACAGAAGAAATCCGGGGAACGCGGGCGGAATTTTTATGAGAATATAAAACCAGAGGGGATGCGGGGAAAAAGGGGGATCTGCCTACCGCTTCATCACGATCATTTACAACTCTGCCTGTCACTTTTTCCCGATGGGGACTCGCGACACTTTTCGGGGCCACCCCGTCCGCGTGGTGAGAAATGGTGACGCGCCCCTTCGCCGTGGATCAAAGTCTAAAATCGGACACCGCTGGGATGGAATTAGAGACGGGAGGGGGCTCTTAATACGAGGGAAGGAAGGGAAACTTCAAATATTCTCGAATGAAAGGAGATCCTTGAAAAAACAGGGATGGTGTGAAAAAATTGGAGATGGGAAAAAAGGGAGTTGCTTCATTTGTGTTCAATTTGGATCGTGAAGCTTGGAGATTAAGAGGATGACTACCTATCATTCAGGTTCATGTGTGTAATTATCCTTTCAGCCCTGGGTGTCAATTTAAAGTTTACCCTTACAGCATGAAGTAAACGAAGCATTAAAGAAAGCTTCTTGAAGAGTTGAGAGCATATACTATCACCAATGAATGACTTGGGTAACGAGGTACTGTAATAGTTGAATATTCTAATTGTAAAATAATATAAAAATTATCACCAAAACTAAACTACTAATTTGACCAAATTAGATTTTGAAAATCCTTCACAGGGAATTTTTAACCTACAATGTCAACTGCATCAAGAGCAGTGTTAAAGTTGCCATAAAGTAATGCATAAAATTGAAATACCAACTCAACTCTTTCATTCAAATTCTTAAGTTAAGGGACACATATAGCTATATTTATGCTCTCAACCACACTCTGGATCCTTGTATTAAAAACCCAAAAATACAACGCAAACGTAACCTAAGAAATTACCAGAAGATTCCGGGTTCATTGGAACTCACAATTGGATGGCGCTACCCTGTCATGCATCTTCCAAACGATTTCCGGGAGGGTGACAGGTTTACGTTTTTAAGGATGATTTCTTGAGCCTTCGAGCACAATTTACCGAGAAACACTTCAGTAATGAAAGCGGAAATTGTCCCAAACAAGAATGAACAACAAGGCTTTGCCACTCCAGAACAAGGGTTAAGCTTATTATCGCAGTAAGAGTCATTCATGCTTCTTGTTGCCCATTCCCTCTTTCCCCCTCTTCCATCAGATTTAATTTGTAAAATTTCAAATGAAGTCCCATTTCTAAAGATGTTTCATATGGGAAGAAATGATGTTTCCCAAAATGATCAATGTGGTCTTCAATACATTGTAAGAAATCTTGAGGTTGATAGGGGTAGATTTACAGGTAAAATAACTTTTTAAGCAAATTATAAAGCTAAAAAAACTTTGCATTGTACCTCCCTTTATTGCTTAGTACTCAAATATCTCTACCAAAAAGTTATCGAACTTTGTGCGTGCGAGTCTATAGGAGGAAAGAAACGCCGTAACACACAAACCAGGAAGTTAAAATCAAGTCTGAAAGAACTGTGGAGTCAATTTTCCCTCGGCCATGAAGAAAAACAACAATTACAAAAGAATAAGCCGATCTTGAAATTGGTACGAAAAAATAATTTTACCTTCATTGTTGACCACATCAAATTATTTTCAGCTGTCACTAAAGGAGGATACGCATTCTCTTTTAAACCCATTAACGTTCAATAACTCAACAACGGAATTGAAATGTTTTGTTCCAAAGTCAATGATAGCAGCTATACACGACTCCCCATTATGCCGAACGAATTTATTAAATTAGCTTTTAAAATGAAAGAAAGGGGAAATAAGAGGGAAAAGGAAAGATGAATCTTAATTAAAGTTATCTGGTTCTTTTAAGCTCTTATCTCGGAAGGACGAGGAATAAAAGAGATTAAATAGAAAAACCCTTAAAGCCCTTTTAAGTAAATCAATAGAGAGCTCTTAAGTTGTTTTATCTTTTAAGCAATTCATTACTCTATTAACATATCGTCAATCAGCAGTGTCAAGTTAATCCTGTTGCTGATTTTAGGTTGACCAAAATAAGGCCGCACTAAATAACCCTTTTTTTTATCTAATTTTATTGCTTTTATTAAGTATTTGTCAGAATGAAATAACCACTTTGATTGGAAATTTCTTCAAAAGACTAGTTAAAAAATTATTAATTAAATTATTTATTTAAAAAATTAGTTGCATTTAATAATCGTTCTATAAGAAATATTCTGAGAGCCTAAGTTTTTAAAAACATTATTTGCTTATTTTCCCTATATTGGGTAAGTATCAAGAAGACATGATACATTTAAATATATTTTAATTCAAAGTAAAAGGAAGGGATGATAAAAAAGGTCATCATTACTAACAAATTTCATGTAAAATAGATGTTCAGTTTCTTAAACCAAAAATAAATTTGATACAGTAGTTATCGGTTTTTAAATTTAGTTTACAACTTTACAATATTAGAGATTTATCTTACAACTAAAAAAAGGGACAGTGAATTTTTTGTGTACTTTTTTTATCAAAATAACATTTTACAAGGAAAAAACGCATCAATTTCCTTTAATCCGCACATAAAAAGGCGCTTTTAGCATAACAACGTGTCCCAAGAGAACATTACACCTTAAATTCATAGTTACGAAATTATAACATTATTATGAGCCTCAAACCTAACTCCATGACAAAAAACATCGAACAAAAACACATGGTTTCAAGGAAAAATCTTGTTGGTAAAAAACCTCGGCCCCACCCAAAAAAAAAAGTCAATTCGGTAATTTCCCGATGTAAACGAGGCTCTCGCGAAGAAACAATGCCCAGGGGACCCATTTCTATTTCGGGGCTTCCAGATATAAGCCCGAATTAGCTTCGTTAGGAGCCAAGTGCACTTAGCTGCTAGTTGCACCTTCGGAACTGCCAAAGGATGCTCTCTCCCACAAGGCCGCAGGTACTCCAGCGGAAAGATGGGACGTTGAGATAACGCTGTGCCAGAGGAACGACTGAAATTTGGCCCGAAGCGTTTAACTGATCTTCCGGGTTTGGAATAGTTTAACCCTGGTTATTATTTGATGGCTGAACGGTTTGGCTTTTTGATATTAGTGTCTCCGTGAAGAGCTTGTTCAGAAACGTTGAGAAAAATTGAATTGTCTGCATGTACTTTTAAAGAGATGACACATTATCTTATAAATCAATCTTCCTCTACAGGAAATTTTAATAAAACATAGAAGAATCTGTTAGATATTTAAAAGAAATCGAGAAAATATCCTAAAATTTCATTAGAAGTGTCAATGCATGTAACTTTTAAAAAAGCTTCTGTGGAGCCTAGAGCTTTCTGTAGACCTCTCCAGCCTCTTTCAGATTTTTACAAATTTCTCATCACCAAAATCACACAAAATCTGTCTGTTCTTTATCTACGTTATTAAATTTATGTTACAGATTTAAATAAGTAGAGTGAAAGTACTTTATTCTCTTTAAAATATAAAATGCATTCATGATTTCAATAAGGATACTTAATATACAGATTTCAGCAGTTCAAAAATATTTGAGCTTATCAAATCAATCAAATTCTGCCTCGGCTAAGTGGCCTATCATACGGTGCCCATCTCCGTTATTTGAGCTTATACCCTATTTGAAAAAAAGTTTCCACGCTATGACACAACAATTTACTCATAACTCCAAAATTAATATAAATATATTGCGATACAACCATGGGATTCCCTTATCAGCAGTCAACCTGTATCCGCTTCATTTTTTTTTTTACCCTTCGAGAAAAACTCCGTTCGCGAAACCGATCACAATAACCTTCCTCCCCCCTACGGAACGACAGCTCGGATTACACAACTTATAAATCCCCGCTTTCAAAACATTTCGTAAAAACATAAAAACCTCCCTTCAAAACTACATAAAAATAGAAACGTCCCTGCTGCCACTAGCCGAAGAAAGAAAAAAAAATTCCTAGGAGTTCATACAGGCAGCACGCACGCACAATCGGAGGAGAAATTTTGAAATATTTGCTCAATTTCATAAAAAGCCCAGATAATGCGGGCTATCTCTTCTTCCCTTGACAAGAATAACGATCCCGCTCGGCTCAATAACCGAACGGGGGGATGGCCTACTTTTTTAAAAAAAGACCCCCACAAGGTGAAACTTTAAGGAAGGAAAAATTGAAGATGGGGGACTGTTTCTTATTCCGATCTCGCAAGCAAGAGGACGGATTTTGAGGGGCGGGCTTTAATTATTAAGAGACATTTTTCTGAGGCGAAGGAATTTTGAATGAATTAAAATATTTGAAGCATTTTTTTGAAAAACAGAAAATTTGGAACTCGCAGATAGTGATTTACAGTGCTCCTAAACAGTAGTATAAATGTGTTTCTACGTTTTTAATCGCACTTAATTTGTCAATTATTACAGAAAATTACTTAAAACACAAAAAGCAGCTTTTCAAATTTTCGGGAGCCTTCATTTAGGCAACTGAAAACGGCTCGAACTACTACTGAATCCTTTGACAATCCATCTACAAATATAGTACTCTCTAACGTCTGTTATTTCATAATTCCTTTAATTAGTTGTGAATTAAGTAGTATTAATTATTGATAGTTACGTGAATATGAGAAATACCACCAACCACATTAATATTTTTTTTTTAATTTGACGGACCAGCAAGCTATATTTCCAACACTAATAAGAAGGAAAAATGAAGTCACGCGTTGTCTTTTATGATAGTTTCGCTGATAGTCAAAATCAACTTAGATAAATTTCAGTATACTTCCTAACATTCAAAAATTTAAAATGAATACCCCACTATGAAACTTAAAAAAAAAATGCTTCCTTAAAAATAGGAACTAAAACCCAGCGATAGACAAAACTGGCAATTTTAGGTATCAAAATCTTTAAAAACAGTTGAAAACTATAAAACTTAATAAAAAGCTATTGTAAAATTATTCACATAGAATGAATATTAAAAGTCTCATTCCATACCTATCCTAGCCTCAATTGATATAGAACCTCCTATCTCCTCCCACTATAAAGCGACGTCATTTATAGTTGATCCCCAGCTTGCCTCGACGCAAGAATATCCCCCCAGATAAATAGCCTGAAAACCGTGAGATAAGCACACACACCTGAACAGTAAATGGATCATGAAAAAAAAATGACTGCCGAACCTGCATCGGAATTAAACCGAATATTTTACCTAACTTAAAAAAAAAAATTCCCCAGACTACAAGACGCCGGTTTAATTGATAAACAGAATGATTGGTGTTTTGAATAATGTATAAGGCCACTGAATAAAACTGTAGGGGATCTTCCAAATAGGCAGGGAGAGAAATAAAAAATGCAGAAATTTTATTCATGCAAATAGTTTCCCTCAACTTTTGAGATGTTCTCCTTATATTTTTTCCGAATTTAATCTTCCCTCAAGAGTTGAATGTAATTTTGATAACAAGCTCCAACCGTTTCTTAAAGTGAACAACGCGCTTTGGAAAGAAGGTGGCATAATATTATATTCAAGGCAAGGGTAATATATTCTAATTCTGCACAATTTTTCATTCGTTTCGAACAAATCTGCTGCTTCTAATTTCGTAGATGGGGGTAAAATGTCTAGTTAGAATAAATTTAAGGCCAGAGTTAAAACCATAAATTCCTAAGCCTTTTAACATCATTGAAATTATGCAGAGAATTTTACAGACCGTTTTTATTTCTAAAATTTTCATAAATTATTCAGGTAAACAGAATGACTAAAATAAGCACATCATGGTAAAACATATAGTTTAAATGTAATTAGTAAATGAAAAAAAAGCTGTGTTTAGAAAAACATTGTTATTTTTTTATCTCTTTTATATCTTAAGCCATTAGGACTCTTAATACATTACTTAAACATGCTTTATGATGTGAGTTGTTGACCTTTTTCATTGGAAAGAGAGAAAACAATAGGTGTGTAAAAATGAACATGATGTAACAACACCGCTTAGGATGACATTTTCTCACAAGCTAAATTTTTTCCTAATAAATTTGGATATAAAAGATAAAGCTACACAAAAAAACCACAATTAGGCCGGAAAAGTGATAAAGAGTGGTATTATGATTTCGCCTCCAACAAATAAAAGCAATATTCTAACCAATGCTTACTAATAGACCAGAAAGCAGAAAATGCATTTAAAGCAATGACAATTATTATTCTGAAATCACTTACAAAAATGTTTAGAAAGCAGTGTTTCCTATGACGCTGTTTTTCAATCATCGATGCAACTAACTACATTAACTGATATTGCAAAGTAGTTTCAATTGCATCATATATTAAGCAAAACCTAACAAAGCAAGAAAGATTCCTATCTGAATACCTCACAGTTTCTCAACAGCTTCAGAGGAACCTCTCTGATCATAACAGTTACCACTCAGATAAAAGACGAAAAAAAAAAAAAAAATAGCTCCACTGTCTCAAAAAGAGAATGCAGACAGCAGCAGAGAGTCCACTCGAAAATTTATGAACTTTTTAAACCCGGCATTCGCAGAAATAAGGAAGAGAACAAGTCGCCAGATGGTTATCCTCCGCCGTCTTAATGAGAACATGAAACACAGAATTTATCTGTAGATAATACTCGCGACTTGCGCCGCTCTGCCTCTCAATGACACGTTTTATTGCAACGGGAAATGAGGAAAACTATTTCGAAAAGCGATATCTTTTGATACGGGTCTCCCTTTTATTATTATTATTTCTTTTCCTGGTCCTCTGCGATGATGAATGAAAATGTTAAGGTATGTCTCCGTTGTCAAATGAATGTCCCGGAGTTTTATGGTGCAGATTAACTTTTGGGAGCGATTCATCTTTAATCAGAAGAGAGCGATTTGGAAATGGGAAAATGGGGTACTAGTTTCTTAGAAGGCTATAGAGATCGATTTCTTTTGAATCGAAAGGAGAGGGATTTATTTTTGGAGACTAATTCATCACTAACTAATCAGAGTGTAAAATTAATGGAATATGATCCAATCATATACCATGATGGAGGAGGGGTATAGACAAAGAAAAAAAACTAATTGGATAAATATTATTTTCCACTGATTAGTTAATTTTAAACGAATCATAACTTGGGAGTGTATAATTTCTAACGAAAATCTAATTTTAGTAGTTACAAGCGGAGGTTGGCAGGTGCCACATGGCTTAGGTTGGAAGTCTTAACCAAAGTTTTAACAAATTCTCTTTCTTTTGAGTTTTTATTAACTCATACAAGAGTTCTACAGACAAGTCGCATAATTTTTCTATAACAAAAAGAAAAAGTCTGGAAAGAAAACGGTAAGACGACATGCAAGTAGACACCGTAAAGAGAAGTCTAAAACGGTGGTCAGGTTGAAGAACAGATTGAAAATAAAAAATAAAATAATTCAATACAAAAAATGCCTTCAGTTCAATAGATAAATAAGTGAATTGATGGAAAATTGTAAAATGAAATATGAATCCCCTCATGTAATGCATGATCCAAGTAAATAACAATTACATTTACCTGAACTAAATCGGCAGTTAAGTCTTCCGGTTACCCTTTTGGGACTAATCAAGGTAATTCAAGGTCTGATTATAATCGCTTCTGTTGACAATACGCGTCCCCGCTTATTTTTAGACTTAATTGAACAGGTGCTTTACCTGGAGAACGCTTAATGCATTCGCTATCTGTTCCGTTGACTCGCTGCCAACTTTACGAAAAACGTCGGTGAACCGAATGGGGATATAGGCTTTATCACGAAAAAATAAACCTCTGGGACGAGTGATGGAGGTTTGCTTCGTTCTTTACCAGTGAAATGTTTTTTCTGATACTAATGACTTGACTTCACTTATTTGTAGTGTATTTAACCACTCTCAGAGCAACATAAAGTTATTTAAATGCAAGGATAGTACAGTCCCTAAATAATTTTTTTATATTTGTTTGCGCGATGATTGCTGGTTTGTCGGAAGAATCTCATTTTTTCTAATGGGTCTGGCTCAAAATTACGACAATCAGTTGCCCGACATCATCAGCTTGCAAACGGGCGTCGGGAAGTTGAGCTGTCGGGCAAATGAACGGGTCCCCTTCTAATATGGCCACTGCCAGTCACTCTGCGAACCGAGTAGGATTTGTAAATATGCGTGGTTGGTTGGTTGGTATTACATATATTTTCAGGTATGTGTGCTTGATCTCAAGGATCCGCTTATACACCTTCGTCAAGTAAGACAGACACAACAGAATTTTTACTGACACAAAGAAGGAAAATACACCCAGGGGCGAGGTGAGAATCGAACTCACGACGGAGCAGTGCGCAGACTGCTTGCGTGAAAGGCAGAGAGCAAACCGAACAGGCCATCCGTCCCCAAATATGCGTGGAGCATGGAAAATTTCTGTGTGAAGTTGAGTTGTTGGGAAAGAGCTTTCAGCCGTGACGTCATGACGTCAAAATTTCTAGCTTCCTTGGCCGTATTCCTCGAGTTAGCCATGATTCAGAACAGATTTCCCGGTAAGTTTCCATCACTTTATAAAAACTTCCACCCAAAAGTTTCAAGAATCTCCCAGCAACTCAGAAAACGAAAAGAGATATCCGATCCGAAATTTTCTGCAGAGACAAGCCGCATATATAAACCCTCTCCAATCTCCTCCACTTTCGCAAGGGCGTCAGCTGGCCACGCTGTTTATTTCGCAGATCGGCGCGAAGAGGGCCGTAAAAAGCCCGTATAAAATAAACTCCGGCCCATAAACCGGGCCCTTTTATAGGGCCAGCTTCCGGACAACCAGGGCCGAGGGACGGATAAACGCCAGCGTTAGCCAATTACTGGGGCCCAATCGCATCGGTCAGCGGTGACGTCAGCGAGGGAGTGGTCATAAAAAAAAAGGAAGTGAATGAATTATTTCGGAAGTTAATCGGATGTGTGTGCGTTGTTGAGTTTCATTATGCATTTGAGTCAGAGGAGGAAGGATTAATCGGATATAGTATGGTGGTGTTCATATGATTCGGGGAACTCACAGATAGATAGAGTGGGTTTGGAGGATGATTTGCAATGGAGATAGTAGGGGGAGGGATTCTGCCGGTTATGAATTCGAGATATCGAGGCAGGGGGATCAAGCGAGGTATCAGTTGGCTCATATTTTGTTATAAATTAACATGCGGAGGGTTGGGAGCAGAAAATAATATTGAAAATGATTCTGTCGTTTTTGTGGTGTTCTTAGACACAATACTCGAATCTTTATCAAATTAAATTTACTTTAATATTTTGTTATTGATGAAGCATGTTCTTCAAAGAAATCCAGATAGTAGAAAAGGAAGATATCGTGTCAGAGGTTCATGTATGTGTTTGTATTACGTACAGGAAAGATATTCGACTTGACTGTCACATTAAACTTGTTTAATTTACTAGAAATTAGAAACATTAATTTAGGATACCCTTTTGACATTGAAAGGTCTGGTTACAATTGAAAATGCTTCTCTAACACTAACTTATGCCCTACCTACTTTTAAAATAATTACCCCATATTGATTTATAGCAATCTGGTTATCTTCTCACAATATATTTTAGCACGACAAAAAATCATACAAAACAAAGGAAAGAAAGGATTAAGGAGAACTAAAAAGGAATTCGACTATTATACAGAAAGATGAAATTATTTAAGTGGTACCTTTTTTTTCTTGCAATATGCTTATGGCCAATTTCAACAAGCCTTTAAACAGGCAGGCTGAAAAGCAACCCGCTTTCATAATCAAGCTCATAAATAGAAAGTAAATATTAAAACTTTAAATTTATAGAAACACAGGCAGAGAGAAAAATCTTTAGGAAGCTGGTTTCCTCAGGTTTTAATCTTTATTATTCATAGAACCCAGTTTAGAATATTAAAATAGATGCAAGATTTTGTCATATATAATTCAAAGGAGCTATAATAGAATCTCTAATGTCACGGCCTCCATACTATAAAAAGAAACACAGATTATAAAATAAAACCAAACGACCTCTTCCAGCCCTGTCCGACCGGCCCCATCCGGTTCCCGAATTCCACCGTTATAAATCCAGCTCGATTAAAATTCCAAATGCGGCCATTAAAACGGTATTCCTCCACACTTGACACCATCCATTTTTAGCGAGGAGCATTATGGCCTCCTTTGTGGGCGGAACCGTTTCATTAGCCGTGTTTATGCAGAGAGCATCACGGCCACATCATCTCGACAATTAATACGGGTACTTTTGCGTTTCAGCACCGCAAGAATCGATTCCCCATCCGATACAACAATCGATTGCAGGAAGATCGTATAATTGCATTGGAAGTGATACGTAAGAATCGATGTTATTGTACTCGATACATAGATTTTTCGGCGAATCGATTCTTGAGGGGATTAAGCGTAAAAGTGGGGAAAATGCCCCCCTTAAAATGGTAGTGTTGTGCGTATAAGAGCCGATTTGTGCCACGCATAAAACTGGGAAAAGGCTGGGGCAAAGAGGGTATTTACCTCTCCCCATAAAGTTCTGTCTATCCCATTGAAAGCGTATAGTGAGTCAGTAGCTGGATATTTGGTGGATTATATGAAGGTGAAAGAGGAGGATTAAATGCTTTGTTGGAATTTACGTGAATGAGTTTCATTATACACTAAAATTGGGGTTTTGTTCACAATATAACACAGGCCCGAGGCGATTTTCTTTAATAGAGGAATAACGATAGTTTATTAATATTTTGGAGAAACCTAAGTCCTCTTTAATTTCCCTTATATCCTGGTAACTTTAAACATTGTTTATCAATACAAATATGTCAAAATAGTATTTTAGTAGCCCTGCGTCAAAACTAAGTTGACCAGCCTAGAATTTTCCTCACATGAAATTGGGATGAATTCCATGTTTTTTTGGGGAATCTATGGTCCTGAACAATTGGAAAGAGACGCAAAAAAAACTCCCAAAGCTATTCGAACGTACTAATCAATTTTTCCCTCAAATGATTCACCATGATATCATCAGTTACGCAAACGGTAAAAACTAGAAATTCGTGAATGCAATTTAATACTCTCGTCAAGTTTTATTATCATGACTAAAAAAAAGTTAATAAGAATGACTTAACAACATGAATTTAAAATCAAGCTCATCATTTTTCAATTATAGCTAAGGGATTCGATGACTCATCCCCTGGCCAAGAACTTAGATTACAAAATAAAAAAAAGAAACGGACAATAAAACCCAATTAAAATGCTAACACAAACAACCCTTAACCTTGAAAAGGATGACCATCAGCGCCGGGTAGGCGCTATTTACACAAATGCCCAACACAGAAGGGGTGTTATTTAAGGCGAAATCCGTCATTAGATGAGTAGTCCGAACACAAACGCGATAAACAGGGCAAATAAGAGGGTATTAGGCTCGAATTTCACCGATTATATCTTTGTTCCGGTTCTTGCTCATCGGAAACAGCTGGTACTGAATAATGTATAAAACCGGGAAAAGGAAAAGTGCGAATATTCAATAGGCTTGTTAAGTAAGTTAGTATGAGATGAGTTGAGAAGATGTGAGGGATGATTTTCCTAATCAACGAGGTTGTTTTTCCCTCCAGGGGCATGTATAACTGCGGGGATGATTCATTCACTGGAAAGACAAAGGTGTCTTTCATGTCTACTCAATGACTGAGAGAGAATCCTTGAAGAGCGGAGTGTTTGCAATGCAAAGTCTTCTAGACTCAGTCAGATGCGAGTTTTAGTTCAAGGTTAAGTGTAGCTTTGGCAGTGAAAGGTTCTTAT
Organism: Tetragnatha montana; assembly: GCA_963680715.1. Taxonomy (NCBI): domain Eukaryota; kingdom Metazoa; phylum Arthropoda; class Arachnida; order Araneae; family Tetragnathidae; genus Tetragnatha; species Tetragnatha montana. Next base: position 19,996,845 of record OY796675.1, read on the forward strand.
AAGCAAGATAATTGGGTAATAAACGAGAGGTTAGAGACAGTAGCTAGATGGGGTGGGGAGGAACTCCAACTATTGTAACACCAAACTATTTTTGACAATGCATATTACTTTATCCTAGCCAGCTAGTCCTCTAAATCTAAAATATAGATATAATGTGTCGTATGAACAATTTGGGGTAGTCGACGTATTAGAGCAATGTTAGATTTGAAGCATTATGGATAATAAAAAACTTTCGCAGTTTTTTCCAGAAATTTTGTAAGATGTTCATAAAAATTAAAGAACATAACATGTAAAATTAATTAAAGAAAATAATCAAATGTAGATACTCGCTTAAAACGGATGAAGAATAACCCATGTAATTAATGCTGACTTGGTTATTACTTGATTTTGCAAGGGCCTTCGAGCATTATAATAAACAAAAAAAAAATATATCGGAACGTACCGAAATGATAAAGCAACAAAGCCATGACCTCGCACTTTCTCCGGCGTTACAAGGCCGCTATAAACTAATTTTCATCACAAAAAATAAGGTAAGAAGTGTTGAAGACCGTTCTTAGAATCCAACAAGCAATAAAAACACGATTTCCTACTCAACAAGAAAGGAGCCGACGTTAGTATCTCAACATTACGCAAGGGCTAATTCAATCCACTTGACACACCTGAACTTCAAAAAAAAAAATAAAAAAGAATACGCCAACTTCTCCACAAGACTTTACTAATTCATTTTCCAAGGTATTCCCTTCACGTGTGCCGCCTAACAACAAAAGAATTCCAGCACGTTTGTCTGCCGCATCAGGAGCAATTCTCCCAACCATCCATTTGGGCAACTCGATGCCCCGAAGGCAAGAGGAGCAGGCGCGGCACAACTCAGCAAGACTCGGCCGGAAAGTTCGCGGGGAACAATGGCTAACTGCGACTGTAATGGATGCCGCCGGTGGAATGCAATTACAGCAGCTTTGTCCCGCGTATAGCAGACAATGGCCGGGCCCAAATTAAGTTACGGCGGGAGCTTCCGTACGAAGGGAACTCACTCAAATTTATTATGAAGAACTAGTAGTAGAAGTAGTAGTAACTCTCCGTCCGGAGTTAGCGGACAATACCGGTGTTAAACTCAGCGGTGAAGCTCCTCTCAATCGCTTAATCATAGAACGGCGGGGGCGCTAATGGAAATCACGGTTTTGTGCGGCTCTGGTTTACAAATGACGGGATTGGGATCTTAAATCGAGACACAGAGAGAATATTCTCAAAGTACCACCACCACTAATACCGACGTCGTCTGAGTTTTCACGTTATGTAAATGGTGTGAGAGAATTAATTGTAGCATTTGGGGTTACGGCCTCTCTTTAATCACAATAGATTACAAAGCACCGAAATTGAATGTTGGCTGTGGAATAGCTCATTAAATATGAATCAACACGGAGAGAATTAATCAGTGGAAATGCCAAATAGCGCCCTGTCTGGCGAACCGCCGTTTTAACGATATTAAAGGGCTACGAAATAAGCGTTTATAAAGATTAATTTTAATTTGCGTGGACGTTTGTGCGAAATGAATGCGTTTCCAAAGAAGGATTTTCATTGAGCCAACTATATTAAATGTCAAGTCTTGTATAATAAATGAGTGTGAATAAAATTTACTTTGAACCATGCAAATTTTAAATGGGATTCATCTTTCAAAAAAGCTCTTTTGAAGAAATGATATATTTACCCTTTAATAAATTGGTTTCGTTCATGAGCAACAAATAAGTAAGCTTCTTCAAGCCCGAAGGTGCAGCGAAATAAAATCTTTCAGAGACAGACAAATGGTTCTCAGTACGACAAAAGATATTACTCTTTTCAAAAGAATGGAAGTCACTCGAGATAAACGATGGTAAGTTAAAGCATTCCTCGTTTTTAATCAGTCAATCTCTCTATCGGGACAATGTGACTTCCCTTAATAAATAATTTTTAAAAGAGCACACTTTACGTAAGTATTTTATCACATCATCCAACTAACTATACCCATTAGAAGTGAATTAAAGAGTTCTTCAAACAGCAAACTATAGCCATAAACTTAGCTGTTTTAGCTATTTTAAAATTGGACTCTCATCTATTCACGCTAAACCCCATCAGAAATTCATCCATATAACATGGAGAAGATTTCTTTTGGTGTGGTAAAACGGCGAGACCAATGGACGGAGAGATCTCAAGAGAGACAAAACTGACACAGATGGATGCTTCTCCCACACTACACCAAAAGCAAGATTTCTGCAACGCAAGAGCAATGGGAGGGAAAGCCAACTTTACACCAACACTCTCGACTACAGGGGGGAGCTTAAAAAACATCCAACAGAAAATAAAGAAATAATAAGAAAACAAGGTTTTCAGTCTCTAAAATTTTCTACACTCGACAGCAACGTTTCCTGACCCTATGACGTCACTACGTGGAAACTGCGGAAACAGAAAGCCTTTTGGGTTGCTAGGAGAAGTTTCGGTACGCAAATCGTGATAAAAAGACGCTATATGTATATATCCATGGGTTTAACAAAACAATTACATTTTTAAACTGACGTTCTTCATTTCACTCAAAATTCAGACACCGCGCTAGGCACTACTTTATTTGTTAGTGACGTCATAGGGTCAGGAAACGTTGTATTCTGTCATAGATACGTCCTTCATTCCGAGCCTAAAAATGCGGAATGATTCTGTTGAAATCAGAATGACTGGAGTCTCTCTGTGGCACTACATATTTCTTCTACTTAGGCATTTTGATTGGTCCAACTGGACTGCCACGCTTCTTTACACAATCCACGAAAGGGAATCCCTCAAAACCATCTCGTTAAGAGAACCACAGCATTAACATAATAACAAACTCAACTCACCTCGTATCTCTTGATCCTGCCGGTGAAAGCGTCCTCGGGGATGGGGTAGGTGAAGAGCTTGCCGGCCGCGGCCGTCGCGTCGGAGATGCCCCAGTGCCGCTTGACCGCCCCTTTGCCCTCGAGGGGCTTCTCCGAGGGCTGCTCCTGGCCGCCGTCCAGGTCCCGCAGCAGCAGCCGCACGTAGCTGGCCTCGTCGTCGTCCAGCCCCGAGGCGCCGACCGTCACGGCCAGGACGAGGAGTAGCGCCCGAATCATGGCTCTCTCTCTCTCTCAAGGGTGAGATGTCAACAGCAGCAGCGGGTGGGCATTGTCGGGATGATGTGGGGCGGCAGTCTGGAAAGAGAAAGGGATTATAGACACTTGGTTGGGGGGAAAGGGAGCAATACAAATTTGTTTAATGAATGGTGTGAACTAGAAATCATCAAGGATCTTGTAATGGCATTATAGTAAGTGAAGAGAACAGAAAGGGTCACCGTAGAGTTTTCCACTGGCTGTAATAAAACAATTACGGCCGGGCCACCAGCAGTCGCGGTCACACTTATATCCCCCAATCTCTTTGTATGTCCCCTCGCACTCGCGCCCGAGGAGGGGTTGGTAATCGACCACACAAAGAAACCATAAAGTGAGGTTTCTTCCTGGAGATGAGTGTTTTACCACAGTCAGTGGAAAACTCTACGGTGACCCATAGGGTCAAAGATTGTTGCCAGGGTCGAAATTGGTAATTAGGTTTTGTGATATCGTATTTTCTCTAAATCAAAGTTCTAATATTCGATATTGAGAAGTAACTAAACGTACTTCGTGTCTTGGAGTTTTACGTCTTAAAGCACCCAATATCTAACATGATTTTTCCTTTTATTAGATCACTTCAAAATAAAAAAAAGCCATTCACATTTAAAAATACTATTAATTCAATCTTACTTTAAAATTGGAAAGCAATATATTCCGATTACTTAATCAACAAAATTTTAAATAATACAAATAAGGATTTTCCATTAAAAAAACAATACCAATATACTTGTACATGTGTACACTTTGCAGTTACCTCATTACATATGCAACATGCAGTCGTTCTTAAACCTCCATTTACAGTTTTACTCCATAAACTTGTAAGGAATATGACTAAGTATTTTTAAAGGGGGAGAGGGTAAAGTAATTTAAAGCACACATCTTAAAAATACGGTTTGACTTGAAATAAAAATAACCTTTTTAGGAGAAACACAAACAAACACACTCGGTTTAACATAAAATAAGGTATCCCATAAATTACGAGTATTATGAGAACTTCTAACTACACGTCAGAAACATATAATGAGACACAGCTGGGAGGAATCTGGACAATCTGGAAGCCCTGGAGATTTGTTATTATGCATGCGAAAGTGAGGCAATTGTTCTCGTTCCAAAGAGAAGAAAGAGATCGAAGGGGATATTCAAATGAGGAAATCCCGTCAACGTGTTATCTTACTCTCCGTTAGAGGCTAACTATGATTGCCTCGAGGTCAAAAGCAGCTTTGAGTGTTATATTAAAAGGTCAACATGGTTTATGGTAAGTCAGAGAAGGATAATAATAAATTGAAGTTTGAATGGGAATGTCATTCCTTTATGTAAAATCGAGACCTGTAGTTTAAACTAATTTGAAGCAAATTAAGAAATTTTATTGCTTTGAATATTCGAGTACACTACACATTTCCTAAGTTTAGTTAGAATTTAGAAAGTGAACTTTTGTATGAAAACTGAATTGAATAGAGAAGATTAATGTTCATGAAAAAGGAGTAAATGGATCGTTTACGAATTACGTCACACGATTTTCAAAGGTCATACACAAACCCATTCCTCACCTTATGTCACAGTTAAGTCCTCCCCCTCCCACATTGTAATGTCACACTTATAAAACTAAACTCAAGTTTATAACAAGATAAAATGGAAGAACAACGTTTATTTGCGCATAAAAACTTAAAAAATAAGTTAAAAGTACAATTCTTTCGGTGATAACTTCGATCCCCTTCGTCAACGATAGCAACAAATATGGTCCGACATCAAATTTATACAGAAAATGGAAGTGGCGGTTACAGTTAATTTAAATACAGTCGACAAAAAAGTTTAATACAAAAATACATTTTACAATAGATTATTTTTTCAATCTTAAACTCAAGTTTGACGGATGAATTTTTATTACTTTTTTTTTCGTTCATTGAAAGTGTAGTATTATATACTTAATTCACAGCTTAAGTTACGCAATCGGTGAAAAGAATACTGCTTTGTCTGCAATGTAAAAGCAGTGAAAGAAACTTTCCACATCATCCCTAGCCACATTGTGTAAAAACACATAACTCCTTCCTCCCCCTAAACGTTATTGTGGAGAACTCTATGATGGACGTAACGAGAAAAGCTTAGCTTTCAGTAGAGAAATCTCAAGAAAGAACGGAGAACCAAAACAAGCTAACACAGCAAAAACAATACCATTGGCAAAACAGAGAGAGCGGCAGAAGAAGCTTTGAAGTCGATGATGCCACATTAACCCCATTTTGAAAGAAGACGCCTCGTGTGCCCAAGAATACACTCCTCCGCCATATTTCTTTCTCTTGCCAGTTCATGAGCCCGAACCTACTAATGCCACATGAGTAAGATCACCCTCTTAAATCAAGTCAAGCAGATGTACAAACTAGAGAGCAGTGCTTCGACTCGAGTGTTCTCGTGCGTCCATCTGTTCAATTACTAGGCGGATTCGAAGGGAATTAAAGTCTCACGAGCACTCTTGCGGTGTCGGATAAACTCTGAGCGAAGAACCGGAACTCGGATGGATATGTTTTACAAGCTAAAGTGCGAACGTGAAAAATGAACTTTTTCGGGTTCCGCGAATGAAAAGAGTATTCTTCTCCATTGAAGTGGTGATGAAATTTGCTCGCTGATAACAAGCAAAGTATGTAAGTCGAGTCAGCGATGTAGAGTGATGAAATAACGTTATGGGTTTGAAACAAAAATAAAATTAGCCGTCGTGGCACTTACGTTACTAGTATTTGAAACGTGTTATTGGGGTTTGATGAAGTCATAGGATGAAGTCAGACATGAAATAAGAAATTATTGACGTTTAGGAAGAAAAAAGCAAGTAAAAAAAAAGATGAAGCATTATCAAGGACGGAAAATACAAGGAACTCCGCAGAAGCTGGAATATTCTTTGGAACTGAAACCATGAAATAAAAAAAGTTAAAATAGATTTTAATAATTGTGTATTTGATGGTATTATGTTTGCTTATTTTTACTAATAAGTTGAAGGAGGGTATGAGTCATACTTACGTAAGACATTATTAATTAGAAAAGATGCTTTCAAATTTAATTTTTAGAAAATCTGTCGTATTCTGAAAAACATTAAACAAAAATTTATTTTTGGCAAAAAAGAAAATAAAACTTGAGAAGAAATTTCATTCTGAGGTTTTACCACAAAAGGGACACAAACTATGCATGTAGGATTACTGTTTGAATGAATAAACATTTTTATCTTTTTGGTTTTGGGTTTTGAAAAATAAAAATGGAACGGTGGTAGAGGTGGAAAGTTAGCTGCGTAGTTATAAGAAGGGAATGTGTTGTAATGGCAAGTCGTCTGAGACAATCACAACTGAGTTTTGGAATTTTATACAATCAAGTAAAGCAGTTCGGCATTCACAGAAGTAGTTCAGCATCACAGAACACGTCACACAGCATACGTAAGAAGAATAGTGATGCCATCACAACAGAATGGGATTTGCTCTGTCAAAAGTGAAAGGGGGTCTAAAAATTATCAAAACGTGCTTACATACTGTATGAACATTCCAAAGCCCCAATTTTAGTTTCTCAGAAGCAGCCATTTTTAAAGATTTTAAACAAAACTAAACATCAGCTGCAAAATCTTCGGTTTTCTTTCCAGATCGGAGGCGTACGCAGCGATTTTCCCTGCTGCAGCTCGCCCAAAGCGAAAAGGTCTCACGGAATCGACCTTTGGCGATCGCAGGCGTTCCGCAAAATAGATTTTTATTCCGCGAAACAAATGGCATTTCTGCAGTTTGCGATCTTTTCGGTTCATCCCGGCCGAACAGAGATAGCACTTTCCGCTGATCGTCACGCGAAAAAAATCATTTTTCTTGCCAGAAAATGGAGGAATGATAAATGGCGATGTATGGAACCATTTTCTCCACAGCCGTGATTTCAGAATATGGCCGAAGTTGGAAAGCTGACGCAGAATTCCGAGTGAAGTATTAAAACCATCAAAAGAAATATATTTTTGTTTATTATAAGTGTGGGGCCATTCAAATATTACGTAAACATGTTTTCAATAATTTTTCCCTCCATGTCAGTAAAACAATAATCGATTGGATTCAATGTACAAACATAATATGTATCGTTTATATTTTTCTTATGTGGTCAAAATGCTAGACCTTAGACTATCATTAAAAACTATTCCAATATAATCTTATCTTTTGCCAGATTCAATTTTTAAAATTAAATTATTTTTTCAAGTTTCATGTCATTCGTATATCTTACTTTAAGCATAATTCATACTTCCTTTTCAGAAAAAATGAAATAAATATAGCAAAACTTCCCCCTTATGGCGCTTACATAATATTTGAACGAATAGTCCCTCTTGTTTTCCATCAGTAAAATGAGCTAAAGAGACTATAAGTGGCTAAATATCCGACCAGATAAGTTACAAAATAAGTTAATCATATTTGTGTACCCCTTACATAATCCTTTGATATAATAATTGAAGATAATCATCGGAATAACTTTTAGTATTGCGTATTTACATCTTATCTCACGTAGCAAAAAACTACTGCTAAGAAATAAATTATTAGAATACTATACGAAACAATTCTAGTATAAATAATAATCTCGAATTAAAAACGAATTCACTTATCCATCATCAAAATTCCCGTCCTATATCGAATAATGTGGGCAACACGTAATCTATTTTCAATTACACAATTTCAATTAACTCTTCGAACACGAGATATCAATGTCAGACCATAACTAGAATATCAATACCACTTTCACACAACACGGCCACAACGCAGAACAGATTAATCTAGTTATTGGGGAAAGTATTCGATTCGGCAGTATCGATTAGTGATGGGCGATTTTTTGAGGAGTTAACTCATTGAACTAACTCCTTAAACTGAGTGAAGGATCAAGGAGCGAGAAAAAAAGAGTGGTAACTCAGTTGCAATTTTAAAAAATTCCTTTCAAAAGTTTTAATTTGTGATACTGCCCCTTGAAAAGCGCAAAGAAACACGAGAGCATGCCTGCCACTACCGTTCAGCATCAACGCTCACTCAGGCCTTTCCTTTCTCTATGTTCCTCTCCGCCATAGACATTGCTCTCCGCAAGCTGCGCGAAGTGAATGACGAACGTTGAAACGATTACGATGAAAAGAGAGTTACTCACTCTTTTGGCTGGGATCAAAAGAGCGTTGGGAGTGGTTAACGGAGTGGTTTGCGGTGTGGTCGGATCAGATGAGTTAACTCACCCGATCCCACCACTCCTTCGATCCGGAGAGCTCTCTTGATAGTTCAGTTGTTCACTCATTCGGAGTAGATAGCTCCTGAGTTGAAAAGAACTATATAACTCTTTTGGTCACTCTTTTTGGGATCAAAGAGTGGAAGGAACTGGTGAGCGACTGGATGGGGAGTGAATTACAGAGATTGGGGAGTTGTTCGGTGGCCATGAATGTTCTAACTCTTGTACGACACTGAGCGAGATTTACATTGTCTTAATTCTATGTTTACGAAGATGGCTAATAAAATCTAAAGCACATAATTAAAAATTTTTAATGATTTTATATTCTTTCTATACTCAAGTTCAAATAATCCTTGAATATTTAGAAATTCCATTAAAATTTTCGACGATTAAAACAGATTGCGAAAATGAGAATTTCGTTTAATGAGCTTCCAGGATTGAAAGGAACGTAGTTATTTCTGACGAGGCACTATTATTATTTAAATACTTGTTGATAATAAAAAAATACTTGATCTTGAGCAAAAGGTATACTTTATAGATTTATATTTTAATGGTTTAGCAGTGTTTTACAAAATTAATGAGGCGATGGATTTGGATTTGAAATGTCTCTTTTCAAATAATTTTGAGAATCCAGCTACGATGGCGTTGTATTAGCATTAGCTGCTTTAAAAAATGGACGATTTCGTTAAAAATGTTTTAATTGTACTTGAAAAATTGTAGGGTAGGGTGGGGGGAAATGGGTCTAGTGGGGTAAAATAGGTCTAGGTGTAGCGTTTAAATTTGTACGAAACTGAGCGAGTATACACATTGTCTTAATCACTACGTTTATGATGATGATTAATAAAATCTACAGCTCATAATTAAAAAATTTGTGTGATTTTATATTCTTATGAACCTTAGGTTCAAGTAATCCTTGAATATTTAGAAACTCAATTAAAAATTTCGACGATTAAAAAAGATTGAGAAAATAAGAATAAAACCCGGAATACGGGAACACGCCTTGAAAGGCATGTAGTTATTTCTGCCTGGTCATTATGGTTTTGCAGTGTTTTACATAATTAATGAGGCGATGGATTTGGATTTGAAAAGTCTCTTTTAAACTGATTTTGAGAATTGAAACGCGAGTCTAGCAGCTATGATGGCGTTGTATTAGCTATTTTATAAAATGGATGATTTCGTTAAAATTTTTAATTGTATTTGAAAAATTGTTTTGGATAGATGTTCTTAAGAATTAATAAGATGATAAATTTGGATTCTCTTGGAAGTTTTTGTGTGAACACTTTTCTGCTTCGAGATTTGGAGTGAATTTTATGTGTAATGAAGTGGAATTCGCTGTTTTTATGATAGGAAAGGATAGTTTATTATAGGAAATAGGTTTTTATAATAGAAAACAATCGGGAACAAATTTATATTTTTTCAATCCTTCAGTTCAAGAAAATCTGTAATAGTTAAGATTTACATTAAAAACTTTTACGATTAAAAAGGATTTGTGATGATGTTTCACGCCACCCCATATTTTTGTGTACTTTAACTTATTCTATCTTAATTTCAAAATTCCCCTGTGAATTTCAGGCCTAAACCCTTCCTCATTCTTTCTCACGTTCACCGCACCGTAGGCTTTTTGCATCACGCGCATCTCATAAATTTTTCTCAATCGAAATTATACTGTTTCTTCGGCCGTTTGTCAATAATTCGATCAACATTCCCACGCTTTCCTCCTCTCTGTCGCCGGTTAAGACATAGCTTTTTCTGTTCCAACGTAGTCGTACTATCGCACTATTCAAAATAATTCTGGACCACATAATTATTACGATAGGATTGATTTCATGGTTTTTCTACACATTTTGGAGGTAAGTGAGTTAGTGAGTTATATAAAAGAGTTAACTCATTTTGATGAGTGAGTTGCTTTGATCTGATCCCAAAAAAGAGTTGGATCGCCCATCACTAGTATCGATCGAAACAATTCTGTACATCGAAATTTGTCGTAGTTCTGGGAGAAGTAAGAAGGAATTTTCCAGTGAAGAGAGGGCAGCAAAAAGGACATAGAATGTACATTTAAAGGTTATTCTTTTAATCTCTTTATTTCAATCAAATTAATCAAATAGAAACTAGTTTTCTATCAAAGAAAATCAAATTTATTTCATTACAAAATGTAAAGCAAGAACATATTATGTTTAACACTGTTTGTATGTTTAATATTGTAAACAACATGCCATTACATAGTGATTTATTTCTTTTAATAACTTAAGTAATGATTTTATGTCCTGTGTTAATCGTGTTTTTTAGTGTGTAATGTTACTCTTTTATTCTGTACTTTTATTCTTTAATCTTGTACTCGTTTATTCTGCCAAGTAATTGAATATGTTTCTGTTTGGCGGTAAATAAAAATAAATAAACACCGTACAGACGCTGATAAGGGATGAAGTGAAATCTTTAACTGTGGGATAAATGTAATTTCAAAATAACATCAAATATAAGTTGAAAATATAAAAAGTATAATATGCCACATAAAAACTTAAGGTACTGTAGGTACCTGAGACAAACTAAAAGCTCACATTTCGTCCAACACATACGTTACGTAAAAATAACCGCTTTCATTATATCTACCAAGGTGGTTTCAGTTGAACCAAAATAACACATAGAAAATAATAGCAGACATATTCAGTAAATCTACAATTAATAAGGTTTTTAATTTTAAAAACGTAATTTAAAAGTAAGATTCGGACTTAAGAGATAACCATTAAAGAATTACCATCTCAAATGGTTCAAATAAGTTCTGTTAATGCAGTCAAGAAAGCAATGTGGTGAAGATTTATTGTTTAGCAGAAACTGTTAGTTCTTGAGCAATATAATAATTTTAACAGCGGCAGCAAGAATCCGTAAAACTGCTTCAAGCCTGTTGAGTTGAACTTACCACCCCACAATCACAGTACAACAAGGAAAACCACTCACTGGCTCTCCACTTCAACAGCCAAGCTTTACAACTACGAAACCCAAGATAAAATCCCAAGACATCAGACGCACAACCGTTCCATACCCATAAACCTCTATGCCGCGTCGAGATAATAACGGCCCCGTCATCAGACATAACACAGCAGAAGTTCCGGGTAAACGAGTGAATAACGGGTAATCATGAGCCCGGAGTCAATGAGAGGTATCCGTTCAAACGAAATAACGAGCTAGGGCAAAAATTTATACCCTGCCCTCTCGTTACACGGTTGCCCGCCTCCGCAGCATCCATCCTGTGATGAAAGTCTTCTCCGAAAAGCAAGAGCGGGACGAAAAGACAAGGTCGGAGAAATAGACGCCATTACCACGGGACATCGGAGGATCTGCTGCTGTTTTATAATGGAAACGGATGGGAGCATCATCTCTCTTATGGTGCATTAATTGGGTAGGGTAACTCTCTTTGGAGGTTTAAGGTTCAAGAAAGAGTTAGCCCAGAGTTCTCGACTCGAGGTCTCATGCTCTCTAGTTTAATAAAACTCGAAATTATGAATTATCAGTATAAAAACTTAATCAACGCAAAATAAATGGAAAAAGTCCCTTTCTATTTTGTTTGTTTTTATAAACCATGAATTTTGACGTCATACGTGTTTCTGAAGAGTGAATAGCTTTAGCAACTTGAAATCTACATGACAGTTTAATTCTATATGAAGAATTGTATTAAAAAAATAAAAAATAATGCTAATGCCTATTCTTTGTCTTGAATAATGCAGTCTGATTGATACATCGATAGAGGTTTTCATGATATCCCAGTAATGGTATTATGAATTAAATAAAGAAAATTTGTGAAAATATTTACACGATTTATGAACGAGAGTGGTATTTTGTTTAAAATTCTGTTTTTTCCAAATATTGGTCAAATTACCTCTCCATACCTATGAGATTTCATAAAATGTCTAAGGCAGAGACTAATATTCAGACACTAAACCAAAACCAGTTAACTTAAAACCTTAGTTGAAATCTGGCGAATATTGTAAAACACTGAACTTATCCCAGTTTTAAAGAAAACTTTTCATTTGAAAATTTATCGCACTGAATGACGAATGTCATCAAATAATTCAAAACAAATTAGAAAAAATTCCTGTAAATAAACTAACAACCACCAAAACGTACCCCTCCCCACATCCCACACAAATTCACTCATTCATCCTCAAAGTGTCCGCACCAAGGAAATAAAAAGCCAAGTCTACAAGTCTTCCCATTCAGCGGAAAATGAAATTTCCCTCGCAGCGAACTAACTCTAACTTAAGAGAAAGTCCGTTTTTTCCGCCTCCTCTTTTCACTTTCTCCGGGGCAGGCAGGGAATTAAGTGAGGAATGCAGCGCCCCACGGGGAGCCCCAGCGAAGCAATTAGGGGCGGGAGAGAGTGACTCTGGCTGTAAAAAAGAACCAAGGTTAAGTAAGTTTTTCCTCTCTCATACACTGAACCACTAGGCTTAACGATTGAGGCGGTACTTAGATGGAGCTAAGGGGGGTATTCTCTCTACGACTATGGGCAATGATCTGCTAGGACTCCTCTGGGGTCCTCCATTAGGTTACCTAAATTCCCCAGTACTTTGACCCTCCTTCGAAAGATCTTTGTGATTATTCTTCAGCAGTATTATATCATAAGTCACAAAGTAACAAATATGATAAACATGTTCCAAAATGTCTCCCAACTCAAATTTAAGGCAATAAACTGCTTTAAAGTAGGTACAGAACAGAATATCCTTTATATAAATATTCAGATTTTCTCAGATTGTAAGTAAAATGGCTTTTAGCATGAAAATACACTAATAGAAATTTCTTTCACGCCTTTAGACATAAATTCATGGCGCAGAATGTCAAATGAATACAAATGAAGTAAGGTGTTTCAGCAACGCATTTGGTTTGACAGTGAAAAACTTCCTTATTCATTTTACAGGTTTTTCAAAGTCATCGAATGTAATTGTGTGAATCTTTTATATGAGGTTACGTCATGAAATGCCCCGGTGCAGTTATGAGCTGAATCATTCATACGAAAATTAATAACCAGTTTACTTCATTAAAGTTTCATGTAGGAAATGTTTCACACTAAAAATATGATGTATATTAATAATAAGACGCGTTATTCATCGAATATTCAACAAGAAAAATGAAATGTGAAAGATGAAAATATCTTGTATGATTAAAAAAAACAACAACCTGTATTTTCAAGAAGCTCATAGAACAATTTACGCATCGGAATTTCCCACATTTATCATAATATAAACAAAACATTACGGAATAAGGTATTTGGAATCTCAATCACTTAGTATCACCTCATGATTCTGCATCACCAGGGATGAGATTGGCAAAAAAGCAAAAAGTCTGAAAACTGTTCGAACACAATTGATCTCTCAAATTGAGAATAAATAGGAAAAAAAACATTAATTTCAACAATAAATTCTTACACTTTAAAACTAAAAGCTTTAATGTGTTAAGCTGTTGTGTCAAATTAGCTTAAATATGAAAATTTTCATCATATAAAAGAGCCTCATAAGTCAAGAACATCAACTTGAATTTAGAAAAATGAAATTCCCTGTCAAAAATTTCAGTTTATTTATAAGTTGACTCTTTTTAAAGTAAAAAGTCTGAAATATGTAAGAATTTCAAAAAAGTCTGAAATATGTAAGAATTTCAAAAAAGTCTGAAATCCTCCAAAAGTCTGAAAAATCTCATCCCTGTGCATCACTTAAATATCCCTACACACACCAAGATTTATCTCTCGGAACTTGCATCATTCCCAATAATTACAAACTCTAAACCAAAACTCCCTCCACCCCATTCGGGAGGCGTAACGCACAATCCAAAGACCCTCCACCCTCCTAAAAAAAAAAATCTCGCCATAACGATGGACTCAAAAGCAGCACCTCCCTACACATCTCGACAACTCCGAGAACAACCCAAAACGCCGACGAAATTAATTCAAGAGAACTTTCCCTCATCCCTCCCTCCCTCAATCTTCCTTCCCAACCCCCCCTTAATGTGTCCCTCTCCGTTTCTGATTTCATTCCTGATGAAGTTCGAATCCCCGTCGCTGTCCCTTTGATCCGGCCCATAGCTCTCTAGGCATCCAGTCGCGTTCATTATTCTGCATTATGTGTGCCGCTTCCAGAAATCTCTTCTCTTCTTCACTCTTTTTTTTGTTTTGTTTTCTGCTTTTTGCAAAGAACTTTTATCTCCTCTTTCTCTCTTTTGCTCATCTTGTTGCGAGGGGAGTTGTAACTGGGCTGCTGCTTGTCGGATCGTTTCTTGTAGTTCTTTATTTAATGGTTGATAATGCCAGAGATAACGTGTGTTAACATGATTTTATTACTAAAACGATAATTATCATTGTAATTTAGTTAAAGAAATATATGATCCTCAATTAGGGTACAGCGACAATAAAAACTTACGAACCATTTTCACCAAGCATCGTGTACATTTCTCATGTTCTCCGAATAATTAATAATAGTTATAATAGCTAGCAGGGGATTTAAAATATTAGATCCTGTAAAAATAAATGGTGCATCAGAGCGCAGACTTATTTAAGGTGGTATGATAGTGGACAATTAATTGGAAAATATACATTGTAAGTGAGTTCCCAAAACTGGGGAGATCAAAGACCAACAGTTTAAAACACCTTAAGGCAATTAGCAAGATATTGAATGATTATAACTATGATAACGCGATGATGTAATGGTTCTATTAGAATCATTAGAAGAACAGAAGTCTTAAACAAGGAAGAAATGTTAAGAGAGAGAAGAGTATGACGATTAGGTAAGATATATACTATATGAGGGCTAATATAACAGAATCAGCCTAAGCCTTGGGTCACAAGGGGAGTTAAAAAACCCCATAATATCTTTCAGATAAGTTTATGGAAATAAATATTCTTGTCTAAAACAAGTGTAGACATTATAACACACTATTCCTCCAAGTTTATTAAAAACCATTTCATTCCTCAGTAGTCTTCAGGACTTAAAATGAGAAGTGTCATGCATTTTAAATCAAGGAAACCGTACAAAGAAAAGTTTCCAAATACATTAAGGACAAAACTGCCGAAACTCAAAATAATAATAAAGAGAAGAAGAATAAGGCACTTAACAGCAAAGTAGTTCAGTTCAAATTCCTTTTTAAACAAGACAGCCGAGGCAGTTAAACTCGGCAGCGGTTTCCTAACAAAAGACAAACACAAATCGATATCATCGTTATGTTCCATTTTTCGCCCATCATTGATTCCACTTCCGAATGTTTTTCCACGACGTGACATTTTTCGGGCAACCGTCGGAATCGGAAAAACGATTAAAAGAGAAAGAGAGAACCCCCTCCACTCGTGTTTCTTATTCTTTCCAGAGTGATAAAAGTAATAATCGACAAGTCCACTGAGAAACACTCTCTCAAATCGTTCAGTTTTTGTTTCCTTCTCTCTTCCCCCATTAATGTGGAGGAATCTCTATATTTTTTTTTACCCGCGGAGTCTCGTTCAATTAGGCATTAATGCGGATTCCCATTCGGGCGTTTAGCGTCTGCGACCGCGTATAAAGGGGATTACTAATTAACTTGGAGATGAGATGCGGAGAGCTACGAATAGATTCTTTTGAGAACGACGTAAAGGGGTAGGGTTGCACTCAAAGGGAATTAAAAGGCTCGAAACGGAAAGTTCGAAAGGAATTTCGGAGCGAGACTAACAGGAAACTCGGTGAATACGCCAAGATTGATCGTTTTTTATTTTATTAAAGGATTGCAGCTTCAAAAAGTAGTTGGTTTTATTAGGATAACTAAAGATGCAAAGAAATTAGTCTCAAAAAGCATCAAGTAGGATGTGCTGAGTAAAAACCCTATATTAAAGATGGTAAAGAAAGTTCCACAAGGTAGTTTTGTTCAAATATAGAATTATTTTGCAGTAGTTTAAACCAAAGTTAAAATTATGAAACGTCAGAATTTAAAAGAACTGATGTGAATTGGTTTGCAAATCCTAGAAAACTTGGGTTTGTAGTCAATAGGTTAAAATCTAGGAAAATGTTTTCTTTTCATCAAGAAAAACACTTGGCTTAGTATTTTAACATCGTTCTAAGAAATTTAGTAATGGTTGTGATATCGAGAAGAAAATGTTCATGAAAACATTTAGTTAGTAAAGAAACTGTAGTGAAGTTTCTACAAAGAATATAAAAAAGCCTTTAAACAGGTTTTGCTTGCTTTATAGACGCTTTTACTCGCAGAGTTTAATTGAACAACTAGATTTCATCTTCTTTATTGTGCTATCCTGACAAAATAATCACTGCAATTTATTTCAACAACCGTATTAAATAACTACTCATTATCCTCTCACAAATTCCAATCAACCTCACTCACCTCAAAAAAAAAAAGAAATAAAAACTACTTCCAACTCAAGACTGAATAAAGAGAGGCAAAATACCCAAAGGAACACAAAAAGTACCTGCAAGCATTCAAACAACTACCAGGGAGGTCCAAGCTGCAATAATACTTCAGGGGCAAAAAATAAACTCACAGGTTTAATAATACCTTTCCAAAACAACTTAAAAAAGCGATAGACAGCCCAAAAAGTATTAATCCACCACAATACGTAATAAACAACGGGTTGAACGAACGGCAAAAGCCGACCGCCATTCAGGATTCCCACAGAAATAACAAAAAACGTCACTTTTAAATAGGAATTCAACTTCTCTCCCACACATAACGTCAATTAGACCAGGGCGGCAAATTAACGTGATTCACTGCTCTCCCTGGGAGGTATATAGTTTTTTTTTTTATTTCCCGTCCGCCCCGTGGGCATACAGTGGTCCCGCATGCGGCATCGAAATCGAACGGAAACGTGTAATAATATAATTCCACAGCTGCCGGCCATTGAGAGAACGAAAGGGCACGCGTGAGTCAGGGGAGCGACGCGTGTCGTTCGTTGGACGGATGCGGAGTGATGGAGTGGAGCGGAGCGTCGGGATGGCGGAGTGCTATTTAACGGACTTCTGCTGCAAGATGGCTTTTGTTCATTAGGGCCACCGCACAGTAAAACTGAAAAATCGTGTTGAAAATACCTCCCATGAAGCCACGCGTTCCCATCTCAGCCTTCCCAATGCAAAGAGAGGGGGTCGACCAGGGGTCGAGAGGTCAAGAGCGTCTTAGTTTACACGACTGTCCAGGAGGATAATTAACGTTCTCAACCCCCTCTCTTGTATTGCGAAGGCTGCGAGGGGAAGCGTGCCGGGCACCTGTTTTGGATCGAGTTTCACACTGAAAGATTTTTCAGTTTTACTGTGCGGTGGCCCTCAGGGCCACCGCACAGTAAGGAGCTACCCACACCGAGCTCGCCACTCCAGAGCAATAAAATAAATCAATCTTGACCCCTTGGCCCTCGCAGCCTTCGCAATACAAGAGTCCGCCTGTCAAGATAACGATCTTTATTGCACAGTACGCACGACGAGCTCGGTGTGGGTAGCGCCTTAAACTGAAAAATCTTTCAGTGTGAAACTCGATCCAAAACAGGTGCCCGGCACGCTTCCCCTCGCAGCCTTCGCAATACAAGAGAGGGGGTTGAGAACGTTAATTATCCTCCTGGACAGTCGTGTAAACTAAGACGCTCTTGACCTCTCAACCCCTGGTCGACCCCCTCTCTTTGCATTGGGAAGGCTGAGATGGGAACGCGTGGCTTCATGGGAGGTATTTTCAACAATGCCCTCAGCGGTTGTCAATGTGCGGTGGCCCTCAGATTGGGTGGGTGTACTATTAGGAATGATATTGTCAAAACTGAATTCACATCCATTCCTATGATGGAAATAGGATTATCTCTGTATATAATTCGATTTGGTAAGTGAGGGGAGTAGGATGTACTACGGGTGACGTGGTGATATAATTTTCAATGTTACTGTGTTCTGGAGATGTTTGTTACTGGAGATACAATGCTTATGACCAAAACATTAGGATCTAATATTACATAAAAAGTTAATACTTCATTATAATCTGTTTCTGAATTAACTGTCATGGTGCATATTTCTAAACATAAAATAAAACGGATTTGTTTTGGCCCTTTTTAACATTTAGCTTAAGTATATTTTCGTATCTGCTATCGATGCTTTCTTAGGAACGTAAAATGATAGAACTCAATAATACTTTCGGCTGATGGTTTACTTGCGCTAGTGTAATTAATTATGCAGGACAGTATTAAGGATATCTATTTGTCGTCCAGAACAGTCTTAAAATCTTCTTTTAGCACATAATTTACGTCCGAGTATTCCTCGTCCTAAAAAGTCAACGCCTATGGAATGATTAAGGATGAAAATATAAGAATTACCGTGGTGGGAGTACTTCAGGAGTTATAAAGGTCAAACTCCCCACACGCGTCTCATCAAAACGATAATCGCCCTTTAAATAACCTTCCAACAAGAAAACAGAACAAACCGTCAATCCCAAAACCATAAAACCTCCAAAAAACACCGTCATTTCACCCCAATTACACGACACTATCCCAACCGACACGATCCTCAATCAGGGGCCAGCACGACAACCACCGAACAAGCTACACACCCCATAATAATGACAACCCACGGTCTCAATTAATAAATCCGTCCTCTACGACCCCTCGCGCATGCGCACTGACCTCCGGTAGGGCGTGCAAAGAGAAGGACTCCATCGCAATCTTTTCCATCATCAATGAAACGCTTCATCAAGGTGTGGTTAGAGAGCGCGGTAGCTCCCTGCCTTGATGTTGGCCGTGAACACCCAAAACTGCACTTGTTGAGTCCGCCCGATCAGCGAGCACAGTTGGACAGAGTCGTCATGCATAATGCATGCCTATTCGTTTGTGTTTGTTCGGAAAGAGAGCTTCTTTCTCCTTAGGATGCGATAATTGCCACGGCGTAACGTCGCAACCTTCAATTATCCGTAACGGAAAAGAGTCGCACCCGTGAGGAGATAAACACCTCTGGAAGCATATGAATGAATGATAGTAGTGAGGGCATTGCTTGTTCTTTCATTCACAAAGAGAAATTATCTTTGGAGTAGAGTGGAGAGATGAGGAGTCGGATTTCGTAATGATTTTACTTTACAAACAGTACAGCTTGAAAAACATAGCATAATTGAAAACGTTAGAAATCTTCTTATTGAAAATCGTTAAATGTTATTAAAATTTATGGCTACTAAAAATTTATGAAGGTCACTTATTAACACTAGCAATTAAATAAAACAAGAGTTTAAAACAGTGTTTCCCAACGTGGGGCGCAATATGAATTTCTAGGGGGTCAATTTGAAATTTTTCAACCAAATTGCCACTCAGGTGGAGCATAGACCACCAGGTTTTACTTACTTTTCAAGAAGGATTTTCGGAAAAATTAAAGGACATGGGGGGCTTGGAAAATTTAGAAAGGCTTTGGTGGGACATGGACCGAAAAAGGTTGGGAAACACTGGACTTTAAACCAAGTTGAATCTATTTAATTAGTCTAATTTCTTACTTGTATCCGTAAGAAAGAGTATTAAAATTGCAAAATAAAAATAAAACAATTCATTAATAACTATTTTTAAAATTCAACCTGCATTTTTGTACAGTATCAATCAACCCACTCCTTTTCAACCTACACAAGTCTTTCTTTTATCCTTAGTATGTTTAAAACTCATTAAAATTACTTTCCTTCTATGTAAAGTTTAATTGAATAAAGTTTGATCTTAAATTTTTTCCTTGTTAAAAATGTTTCGTATGATTTAAAAAAAAAAGATTCTAAAAATGTTAAACTATTTAAATTGCATGTTGGTATGTGAAGAAACTAGGCAGCTTGAATCACAAATTTAAAACTCTTTATTAAAAAAAAAAACCTTAAAAGTATAGGAATGAGTTTAGTTAAATAATCCAATTAAATTGGGACAGTTTCAAAGAAATAAATCCAATAAAAACATACGGCTAGGAATCTATCTACTGGAAAAAAAACACCCATGAATTCTCTAACTATAGGGGTACAGTTTGAAAAGATGGAGAGATTAAACCAAACAGAAATCCAAATCATAGCCGGCGGCATAAAAATATTTTGCTCCATCCGCTTCCCCCCTCCCCTGATAAAAAAGAAGCAAATTAAACTCGCCGGAAAGGAATTGAGATTCAAAACTCAACACACTTTTTATTCCAAACTACATGAAAGGTTTGATGTTGTAAAAAAAAGAGTGAAAGAGCATTGGGAGGAAAAGAGTGTGTGCGATAAAATCGTTGGGGATCCCATCTTTTAGCGCTTCCGTATAAAGCGATTTAAAATGGTTCCGATTGAATTTGCTGGCAGACACTTACGTTTCATGAAGATCTGGAGATAACTGAAAGCGGGTGTTAAAAATAAACTTTAAGCCTTGACAAATTTCTTTCCTGGTGTAAAACATAATACACCTCGGGTTTAAGAGAAAAGTGGGAGGAAACAGGCGGTGGAGATAAAACTAGGAAGATATAGGAAGAAGATTTCCCCGATTTCATTTACTGCAGCCGATAAAATCATGCAAAATAACTACTACACCAGGATTGCAAACTGCAAAAGAACGCCGTTTACATAACTTCATTCACGATACATTTTTTATTTTAAGCATATCGACGCAAGAATCACCATGGAAACAATGAATAAGAAACGAAAAATGAAAGAATGTATCGTATTCCATTTCTTGGCTAAAAGAACGAGTGGAGTCAATCGAGCATTTATTTTTCAATGCGCAAGCCCTCATTCATGACGAAAAAAGGTTATTTTGTTTCTTGAATAAAAATAGAATATTTCTATCCATTTCAATATTCTCCGAGAACAAAATGCAACAACAGAAGAACCTTTTCTTTTTTTATGAACATAATTAGAATAAAATAATTGATGCTAATTAACTTTGATGAAAATAATCACGTTTCCTTGTGTTTAAAAGCAATATAGGTACTAAGGTAAAAAAAGGCGATCCCCAGATAGAAAATCAATTAAAGTAATTATTCTACATTACATAAGTGACGCAAAATAAAAGCTTAATTAAAGATTTTATCTGATTATTCATGACGGCTGAAACAAAAGTATTATTTTGTTAATAGAATTCAATACATTCTAACAACTCATTTCATATTGTTTACTGATTTTTAGCATATTTTAATTAGGAGAAAAACTACTCCACTGGAAACCTTAGTTCTTTATATCTAATAGTTTATTTTAATTATTTATTTCATAATTATTTTTACATGCACTAAGTAAATGTGGATAAAAATTTGAAGAGGCTCATCTAAAAAGCATAGTCACAAAAAATGTTTCTAGAATGTGCAATAAAGATAATGGTTGGAACGAGAAAAAACGAGATTAAAAAAGATATTCCAAACAAACAAATATTTGTCTGCGATAATTTTATTTGGACAGCCCGATATAAATTCTTTGCATCTTTGATAAGCTGATAAAGTTAATCAGGTAACCAAATATTTTTAGTGAACATTTTTCATCCCTATATTCATTTCAATTTTATAAATTACATCCTCCTGCACAATAAATCGAGGCAGGCTTAAAAA
Organism: Tetragnatha montana; assembly: GCA_963680715.1. Lineage (NCBI taxonomy): Eukaryota > Metazoa > Arthropoda > Arachnida > Araneae > Tetragnathidae > Tetragnatha > Tetragnatha montana. Next base: position 20,018,683 of record OY796675.1, read on the forward strand.
GTAAAAAAAGCCCCATTTAAAACGACAATTTAACACCTCAAACAATAGACGCAACACAACCGAAATCCTTTCACCCGAGCAAAACAAAACAGAAACAAGTTGCCGAACGGAGCAAACCAACAGAAAGAAACGGAGTAATAAGCAATCGATTACGATAATGAACAACCCAACAACCAAAAATCCATCCAGATAACCCCATTCAGAACACGGCGAGCCCGCCAAAAGCTCATAAATAGCCTAATGCAATTTCCAATTCCCAGTGCGCAAGAAAATCAATCAGCTGTTCGTTTTAATTGTTCTTTTTGAGGGGAGGAGGGGGTTCGAAAGCGATCTATCGTCTGGGAGGGATATAATGCATGCGTTTTGTCGTGTTCGACGAAAAGGGGGAGGTTTAATTTTAGGAAAAGTTCGAGGCTAATTGGAACGAGAGTAATCATTTTTAGTCGGGGATTAAATTTAATTACGGATGTGTGGTGACTGCGTGTTACGAATCGGAATTATTTTGCGATTTTTGGCGGAGGGGGGGGGGGGGAGTTACGCTTATGGATTGTGAAATATCATAGTATTATGTTAGGTTAGATTTATTTATGGTTAATTGATGAGTGTGATATATGGATAAATAAAATACTAGATTATGATAGGGAGGGAGAAAGTATTTCATACACAAAAGGTTCAATACTATCTCTTGAAAAAGGTAAGTAAATTTATGCAAAAAGAGTATGAAATATTAATTAAATTTGTGAAAAAAGAGTAGGAAATATTAATTAAATTTATGAAAAAAGAGTATGAAATATTAATTAAATTTGTGAAAAAAGAGTAGGAAATATTAATTAAATTTATGAAAAAAGAGTATGAAATATTAATTAAATTTGTGAAAAAAGAGTAGGAAATATTAATTAAATTTATGAAAAAAGAGTATGAAATATTACTTAAATTTAATGCACAATGTTAGGAAAATTATTTATAATTTAAATGTCCTAGGGAACAGTAATTATTTCGTTCGGCCTATAACTTAACTTAATAAATAACTTAAATAATAACTTAAACAACGGAAACCTCTAATAGAAAATTCTAAAATGAAACTTCTAAAATAGGATTGTAAATATCTAATCTATAAATGTAACATTAGATATACTCATAATTTATTTAAATTAAAATTAGTTAGTTAAACTTAAATATTTTTCATTTAAATAAAACTACCTTCATAAAAGGAACGTTATGCACTTAAATAAGTTTTTTTCTTTTCTGAAGCTCGAATTAAAAAAGTTAAGGGGAGTTAAACCACTTTGGCAACAAGACCACTTTATGATTACAAGGAATACTAAATGAATATTCGTACCAAGATATAATCTGAAATAGATAGATAGATGTCCGAATGCACTTAGTCCCAAGAAAATAACCATATCAATTCCATAAAAGCAATACATCCAAAGCCTTCATTCATGGAGCATCGCACACACTCATTGATATTTCCTTCTTACGATGGCTGCACTGCATTACTCCTCAAACAATCCCAGATAAAAGGGCAAACACGGCATTCCCTTTATCTCCGCTGCCTCTAGAGAGGGCTTTCTTGAGGCGCCAGTTGTTGACTCCCTTATCTGGTATAAGCGTGCACGATTACGAGAGAAGAAGCAACTGGACTTTCTGAATCCGAAACAGCTATAAAAACGATGCAGAAACGAAAACGTCCAATTCAACGGCTTTATTGTTGTTGTTGCGTACGGAGAGAGATGGAATCGAAGAGAAGATGGTTTTAGGGGTTTTTTTTCTCTTTAAAAACAACCCGGGTCGTGGATAGTTTTCGGTTCTGGGTCGTAAAATATCGTTTAAAATACTAAAAAGGTCTTATCTATAACGCAGCAGAGAAAGCATTACCCGGCGTGCATTTGGAGCCATTTGAGACCCGCCGCTTTGTTTAGTAAATATTTTTCGGAACGGAGAGCTCTTAATTTTTTACGAGGCCTTGATTTACGCTGCGATAAATAACGCGTCGAATTACCATGAGGGAAAACTTCTCTGTGGAATCTTGAACATTTAAGACTGATATAAAGTTTTTTATTTGATCCCTCGAACTTTCATTTGTGTTTCAAAACAATTTTAAAAACTTGAAAAAACCCAAATACAACTACAAATTGAATCTATCGACAATATCTGAAATATTAACCACTACTAAGTAAGTAAGATTTCTATCAACAGAAAAATAAAATTAAGATCATAAACCATTGAATTAAAAAAAGGATTCTTAAGATATAACGTTGCACATAAAGCGCAATGAACTTTGAACTGAAATTAAAAAATAATACAGTTAAAAGATTTAAAAACTATATTAAAAGGATGTGTTTAAAAATACGTGAATAAGAAAACTTTATAGTTTCGACAAAGCGATAAACACCTGCAAAAACTTGTCACAAAAACAAAATAAAATAAAAAGTATAAAAACAGAACGAAAATTCCTCAATAAATTACAACCTACACACATTACATGTGTGGAATACATATTAAACAAGAAAAACATAACAAGTGACCCAGAAATGCAACTTTCGACTGACCATCAAGCAAGCGTTGTCTACCAAAGCCTACGCCCGCAAGTTTTTTTTCTCACAACAAGAGTGCGCTAGCAGGGAAACCAGTTCTACAGGAGTCCGCTGCCTACAGAGCGAAGGATTGTGATAGCATGGTGGGTAGTGTTTGACAAGGACCATTCTGCTGTTAAAGTCGATTTGAAGGAACATTCAATAGTTCAATGTCTTTTTAAATAACATATTCAGATCAGATACTCTTCCCGATTACTAATTACTCACTACTAAAGAGTTTATTTTTTTTCTCAGAGAATTAATGGAATAATAATTAATTGAATGAAAAAAAATAAAAGATGTTTTTTAAAGTAATTAATTATTTTTTTAATAAAAATGAGCACAGATGTGGGCAGAATTTAAGACATTTTTTTCTAAATTTGACACATTAATTTGTTTAACTGATAAGATATATTTTAATTACGTCCTCGATTCGATTCAATTTAAATTTTCGCCATTAAACGAAGCGTGAATAATATTGAAACTTTCCAAACTGTCAGATGTGTGATGTCTAAGTGTTTTAGACTTCAGTTTGAGGTTAATTTTAGAGGTAATGCACTAACTAAGCAATAAACGATTTGATGATAGGCTTAGATTCGTAAATAAAAAGATAATTCATTAGTTAGAAACGTCAAATACATAAGAAAATCTCAAAAAATGCTGCTTTTAACTTAAAATTACCCATTTCAGGTCAATAACCATATTGTTTTACTTACTTTTCAAGCGTAACTTTTCAGCAAAAACCAAACAACACAATCGATCATCCGAATCAAAAAAATCGCAGCAGTTCAAAATACACGACATTACCCATTTATACAAAGACATAAAACAAACCAGAATCCAACCCATAAAAAAAGACAACTCAACTCAACTGAACCTCCAGACACGGAGCTTTCCCGCAGCACACGCCAATTCAAACCCCCCCCCCCCAAAAAAAAAATAAACAAAGCGAAACCACTTCTATAAATTAGAGACGTCCCCCTCCTTAAAAATCGAGTTCTAAATCAAAGGGAGCGAGATGAACCCAGGGATCGAAGCAGACACGGATCCACCCACCCCCCTTCAGACGACATCCCATATCCAATATCCAGCTCGCCACAAGCGATCGATGGAGGAAAAGAAAGAGTAGGAGTCTCTCTCCTTGCGGAGGGAGATAAACGGTTCGTTCGTATATATTCGGTGGGAGATATCGGAGAAATCAAAGGGGTATCTTCTCCCCGGTCGGAGGAGAAAGAAGAGGAGAGTGGGAAAAGAGAGAGAGAGAGAGAGAGCGGTCATTGATATTTGCAGTTGAGGAGAACTTCTCCCACTAAAGAACTTGGCCGTAGAGGGAATGAGTTGGAGTTGAGCAACATACAGAGTACCCAGGAGACGTTTCTCTTTTTGTGTGAACAGATTCTCTTTGTCTATTTGTTGCACATCAGTTTTAAAACCATTACTTGAGGTCGTAAAGATTGCAATTCAATAATTAATGTTACGAGTAAATTAAATGCTTCGAATAAAAGTGGCCCCTTTAAATTGACATTAAAGTTTTGTGATACTTATTTTCATTTTAAATAAAAATTTTTAGATCACACATCAAGCAACTCATAGAGTGATACAGTCAAAAAGGAGAGTTAATTTTGTTCTCATTATTTATAATAGCACAAATGAGAAAATCTCAGAAATATTTTCACTGAGCTAATAAGGAGAGCTATGTTAAGAAAAATCATTAAATTTAAATATTTTCTCTATAAAAACTAAGAACTAATTTCGTGAAAGCTATTACATTACCCTTAAAACAACAAGTTTCAAGTAATAACTAATGAGATAAACATCATTTGAAATCATTACGAGTATTTTAAAAATACATAACTATAAAGCAATCAGAAAAGGAAATTGGATAATTATTTTTTTCATATCATATCGGTAAGATAACAATCTCAAGTACATTTATAAGAGTTCTCGAGATTAAAGGTCAAGATTGCTTAAAAAAGATAACAGGTCTCGTGTCCTCGAGGCACATTAACATCAATTCTAAAGTTGGCTATGTGAATTTATCAACCTTTCCTTTAATATCGAATCAAATCCAGCTATTCATTTTGAAAACATAAAAAAACAAAACAAAAAACCCACATACCCTACATCCAGGGTTTATACTCTATCTAACGTAGTAAAATTCAGGAGTTTTTCAGGAGTAAATTACAAAAAAAAGTCAGGTGGTAACGTGAATAATTATTAACCTTCTACTTTATATAATACAAGCAGAATGAGTTCAGAATTAAGTTTGAAACAAAGAATTGCAAAAGTGTTTAGAATTTCAAATTCCAATGGAATTTTATTGAATTAAAAAACAGTTATTTGCACCAAATAGCTGTTTATAAATAAAATATAATATAATAACAAATAACCGATAGTAATTTTTTTTGCTCTTGGATAGATTTTTTTCAGGAGCTAGAGGGAAAATTCAGGAGAGAAAACATAATTTTCAGGAGTTTTAAGGGTTCTTATATCTCTTTTATATCCAATACATTTACCATAAGACCAATTTCATCGAATACGACACCTGCATTTATTACCCTATCTATTCCCCATATATTCAGCGGCGATCAAACCCCATTTCCCCAAACGAGCACCTGCAGGCATTAGCTGCAACAGCTGACCAGCGGGTATCACGAGGCATAAAAATCAATCTCCAGATGCTGCCATCGGATCCAATCAGACGGGATGCAGAGCCCCTAATCCCCCTCTACCTATTGGCCCACCGGCGGAGATAAGGGACGCCCCCGCTAAGCCCTTCATCCAGGGGTCGTTTCCTGAGAGAGGATCACCCACCCAGAGAGAGAGGTGCATTTTTGCCTGCGAGATATCTTACCGATAAAGGGGAAATTAGTGAGGAGGACGTATGGGCCAATCAATGAGGCGTAGTCAGAGCAAGTGAATCATAGGATGTCTATTTGGAAAGATATACCTATAATAATAATAATATAATGGGGGTTTATCATACCAGATAAATTTAATTCAAATTGAAGGGGAGATGGAAGAGACAAATTGAGCCAGTCACCCAGTTAGTGATGTGTGGTTGGTCGACCCATCACCATCAGCAGTTCATAGTTTATGAATCACCAAAATTGATGAGGGGCGGAAGTATTTTAAATAAATATACTGCTATTAATTTTCTTTACGTTTTATCGATGCAGATGTATTAAAGAGAAACACATAGAGAATATAGAATTTCACAAGAATTTATTTTACGAGAGAGACGGGAATGCAACAAGCGCGCTAAACAAGAATAAGGTCATCAAATATTATTTGTACACAATCAATCGTTGTAAAGTTCTTACCAATCGTTATACCAATATGTGATAAAGGAATCGTAATCCATGTAATGTCAGAAATTGTAATACTTTTTTATTCTGAAGTTTTTTTTGTTAGATTCTGGTTCAATCAAGAAAATTAATAAAGATACGAAGATCCTCGGTCACGACTAAATGTTAAACCATTTTTAAAGTCACTCCCTACTGAAAATTACTATGATTTTATTAAAAATTGTCAAAACTATACGGATGTCTTCCTAAGCATTACTAAACATTTAAAACTCTAGACTAGATTATTACAACAAGAAGTGGACAAACTTCATCGAATTTATTTGTTGATTTCTTCAGCTCATACTGAATTAGTATCTCCCCCCCGAAAAAAAAACTACAACATTTTTGTGCCTGAATATGGTTTTACAATATAGATAAAAAATAATGTAAGCTTTATGTTACTGTTACAGCATACATTTTTTGTTAGTAGTTTATGTTTTCTTCTACAACTGTACACAATGTAAAGACAAATATGGTCTTCAAAACAAGTGCAGTCCCTTGTCTCAGCGCCCCCACTGCGGAACAGGATGCGAGTGAGGGGGTGGTGTGACGGTAGGGCGCAGGGGCCCCCGACCCGTGAAAGGAGGGTGGAGAGATGAGGGATTGCTAGCAAACGACCTTTTAACAGGCCAGAAAATTAAGATGGGGATTGTGTGCGTAGTGGAAACGAGCCGAAAAGTTTGTTCCCGGTTTTAATTGTACAGTTTCAAGTTTCGTACTGCGCAAATAGTGTTTGAATAGAAATAGGAATGTGATATTGTTAAGATTGCATATGGATGGAAAAATCTCTCAATTTTATTTAGTTAATATAGTCTTCAAAGAATTAATTTTTTTCCAAGAAAGACTGTTAAGTGATGTATGGTAATTAAACTAAAAAAATAATAATAATAAAATGCACTCAAATTTACGCGTAAAAAGGGACTTTTGAAACATTTGCTTATTTTTTAAAAAAATTCATAAAAATTAGCTACATTGACATTTTACTTTCAATGCGACAAAACTAAACTTATAAAATTAAACAAAGTATCTCCATCATAAGTTTTTACGACTGAAAGCAAATGAACCAATTTATGTCCGAGCCCCGTTAATAAGAAACAATGACGGATTTCAAGAAACTTCTTAACTCCACTCATCCGTATATAAATAGCTTCATCCAAAATAATAACCCCTTATAACGAAATCCATAAAAAAAGAGAAGCCACCGTTCACATTCCTCCATACTACCCAATTTAATTCCAATGAGGAACGCTAAAAATGTCCACTCCCGATTCCCTAATCAGCTAACGAATTCGTCGCAGGGGTCACCGAACTTTCCTCGCCAAATTTTACGTCCAGTAGTACATCAGAAAAGCTACTCCACTAATAATAAAATAAAAAAAACGCACGTCTCCTAATAAGTGAAAAAAAAACCCGCATTATTAGCAGTGTTTTTCTTCTGCCCGGTGAACAACCCCTACGCATAATTAGAAACTAATAAAACTGGGAGATAACAGCATTGGAAAAAAATCTTTTTGTTTTCTTTAAGAAAGGGGGCAAGGAGGAGAAAAAGAGTTTTTTTTAAAGACTGCTTTAAAGATGATTTGGAGTCGGGATAATTGCTTCTTTCGAAACGTTCGGAGGTGGCCTTCTAATGAGGCTTTTTTATGAAGCAAAAAGCTGGGGGTCTTCATGCCGTAAATCACCAGAACAATAGTTTCCCGTTAGGATAGAGGGTGATTATCGGGAGATGTTTGGTAAAGTTGTTGGAGTGTTAGTGAATGTTTTTTATTGTGTGTGGAGGAAAAGGACAGTATTTTAAAAAGCGAAATTCTCCTAAGCTAACTTTTACTCTTACTCGATGTGAATTGGTTCCCGGAACAATTATCTTTAAGCTGGAGAGGGGGGGGGAATAGACGCATTAACATGTCAAGTAAATACTGCTGTTAGAGGAAAGGCAAATGCACACCAATGGAAGCAAGGACACAAAACTTTCAAACAATACAAATTCTTCCTGAAACCTGGGCCAAATATTAAAAATAATTTTCAGCCAATTTTCGTTTAAACATTTAATTTTCACGCAAAATACACACTGTAAATGGAAAAAAAATACTTTATAACTCCAATGAAATCTAAGTCAAATAGTGAATTGGTAGTTTGAAAACAAATATTTTTTAATAACCCACCTTTTAAATTTAGCTGTACGAGTACACAATAATTTAAAGCTTTAAAAAACAAATTAACATATTGAAAGGAGTAAACAGGGTTTCCTAAATTTATTACACCATTTGGAACAACCCCAAGCATATCGATTCCTCATCCTCCCAGATCCCTCACAACAATTGCTCTATAGGTAGACTCTTCTCAAACAGTGGGTTCACTAAAGGTCAAACAAACTACTATTCGGAAAGCTCAGGAAGTATCTAGCCTAAATATTTATTTACCCATCAAAACGTGCGGATAAACGCACTCACGCCCACACAACAGGAAAAAAAATAAAACAACAGCCGTTACTCTTTCAGTAGCTCGCTGATATTGAAAGGTAAACAAATCAACATCCCTATCTCCATCCCAACACAAACTTCGGGAAATTGCCACAAAACGAGACTTTTAACAGAAAAAAAATGGGAACGATAGGATCTGCAGGGAAGTCGGAGAAACAGACGCATATGGTACTTTTGGTGACCTTTCCCTCCCGTGTGCCCCCAACATGTCGAATCTTGACAGAAGTAATCTTCTTTTGCAGAAAACCACCCACGAGTCATGCGATGAGGGACGGGAGGGAGGTTCTTCGTTTGGGTTCGGTGCAACTCCAATGGTTCGTGGTCGTGGGACAGTGGCAGAAAAAGCCATCTTACTTATATTTATGAAGTCAATTATTTTGTCTGGTCTTTTTTTGTGTATTATGGCATATGTCAGTAAAAAACAACTTCACTTCAAGTTATACAGCCACCATATAACAAATAAATCAAAGGCACTTATTAACAAATGCTATTAACTTTACCAGACGAATTCATAATTTTTGTTGCAAAATTTTCCTAAGAAATATATCTGTTTAGTTTTCCACTAATTAAATTCCTAAAAATCAATTTTCTTAGCAAGCCTCTTCCGGATTTGACAGAACGACTGACCATAAAGAAGATTCATACTTTCCAAATTACATTCAATTTTCTATATTGCACTTACACAAAATTTAATTTTCGACTTTTGGCTTTTCTTGTAACAGAATTTTTTACATAAAACAATTAAAAAAAGGGTACTGATCTCTTTATGAATATGGCTTCCTAATTTAAGTTTTAACCGAAATAAAAATTTATTTCAAAAATAAAATCATAATAAATCATTTAAATCATAATAAAAAAAACGATAACTCTTCTGCCAATAGTTTTCCAAAACATTACCATGATTAACTTATGAACCGATCGAAATAATTGAACTTAAATAAAAGCGTAACAGAAAATCCAATTTATTAGTCAAAAGAATCCCGTAACTAAGAGGTAAAAGATATTTTCAATACAAAACCAAATGAAGAATCACTTAATTCACTTATGACTAGTTAATAACAAAACTAGCATAGGAAAAGTAATTTCAGACGGTGAATTAATTTTTTTAAAGTCATTCAAAAATGAATTACCGTGAACGAATAATTGCTTCCATTATAATTCATTTCCTATTTTATCAATTTAAATTTTCCCTTTCCCATAATACTTATATAGATATCATTAATCTTAGTTTAAAATATTCAATAACTCATCCCCAATTACAAAGCAACTCGAACTAGTCAGTCGGCATTCGAACCAAAGGACACTTTCCCTTTCGAGATTATCAGTTTAGTAAAAAAAATTCCAAGCCCCAAAAGAGAGGTGATAAATAACGTGAGCCATCATTTTTCAAAATCCAGATCTGGCATCGTTCATCTTTTAGCGGGTGAAAAATAATCCCACTTAAATAATTGATGCTGTCAAACATCGCTTACACCCCTCCAGACAAAGACGTCACCCTAATTCGCAAAAAATCGAAGACCGTCAATATTTCACATCGTTAGAATAAGGAATGAGGAGTTAAAACTGGTGCATTGGAAACACTCCTAAAAACGAAAGATAGTAAAATAATTTATCAGATGGATTATTAGGAAAGATGTCCAACTAATATGATATGTGGACGTATACATTGAATCTTTGGCATTATGTATATTTGTTCAAATAGATACATTTTAATAATAATACTAAAATTATTCAAAAATAAGCTCTAACTTTCTGAGTTAACATATTTAGCGGTATTAGATAGTTGTTCTCTAAGAATACCACCGAAAGAGGATTAGCTAATGAATAATAAATATAATGGGAAATTATAATGGAGTTACTAAAAAATTAGTTTCAGTGCTAAATTCTGTCAAATTTCTTAACAAATAAATACTTTAAAACCTGTTACATTGAATTTAATTTGGATTGTTTTCAGACTCTCTTACAATCCAGATTTAAATTAAATGAACTACATATTTAAAAACAGAAATGAACAACAGAATATAGAATCGAATAAATTGCTCATATAAAATACACCCAAACCTATAAATAAAAGGATTGACCCGCAAAATTTTTCCAATAACACATAGGATACAAATAATCCTTCCACCATGAACTACTAATTACAAACATTTCAACAACAATTAAAGAACATCAAGGAAGGAATTTCCAATAACACCACAGCCTCACAACAACAACAAAAAAAAAATCTCGACTCAATAGTTCACCCAGCAAACTGACTCTTCTGCAAACAAGTATCCCCCACAAGCGAAAAGAACCGTGTCCACGAGACCGAAACCAGCAGGAGAGAACAACTCCGCTCATCTATTAAACTTAGCAAGTGCCGGTGGCAGCGACACCTAATAATTAATTAAAAGACAACGGGCAGAGAAAACTGCTGCATAGGAAAGGGGTAACTAAGCTCCACGGCGTTTTCTTCGAGGCGAGAGAGACACAAACGAGTGCTAATTAGCTGGAGATTAGTAGTAACATTGTTCCTTTTGGAGTACATTTATAGATGATGTTTACAGAAGGAGGATTTGCGTAATCTCAAAAAGCGTCGGTATTCTTCATAGTATTCTTAGACCCGAGGCATCGTGGCTTTTGATGAGGCTTAAAATGCAGCCCGAAATTAGACGTCACCAGAAGTGGGAGAAAGTGTCAGTTCAAGGGATAAAGAGGAGTTTAAATAAAACTATTTAGGTTCAACTAAAGGGCCTTGTGTCGTCAAAACATCAGAGTAAAGAAAGCTTCGAGTCGATAGGGTTGTTCTAAAATCTTCGAAACAACTTTAAAAAAGAAAGGAAAATAAGCAATTAATGAATGCTCTTTTTCTCCTCTCTTTAAATATTTAAGTACTACGGAAAAAATAATTAGTTCTTCTCAAGTTCATAGGTGTATTCTTAGATTAAAAATTTGTGCAATATAATGGTATTTAGCTGTTAACTTTTTATCTGTTTTAGGAAAATGGCTAGAGATCAAAGGGTAGTAAAAAAGACCTATAAATACTCAGATTTTAATAGTTTTAGAAGGATCTCCAAATTTCCATCAGAATATTGATACCCACACGTATTTACTAATCCTATAAAATATAATCCGTATTTACCACCAAATAAAACTACACTAACCAGCTAACCACCTAACTCTTTCATAACATCAGAACGTCTCCTACAGCTCCATCCATTCATAAAAGTAAAGAACCGCAATACCATCCAACTACTAAACCATACGATATGAATTGCAATTACATCAATGCAAATCCCCACTCTTCCTGCAAGAACATCCTTCAAGACGAAAAACGAACCAATTCTTCGCTAATGAACGGACAATCAAAGGTATTGCGGCCGCACGTCCGGCCAATTGGCGGTGTTAAAAGCCGGCACTAATCGCTCCAACAAATCAAAACCAGCTCCATAAAAGGGCTTTTTACCGCCTCCCCTCTCCCGCTTATTTATCCACCGGAGTTAACTCCCGAACGTGATCCACCAGAGGGTAATTTAATATGGTAATTGAATTTCCCGCGGTAAAAAGGAATCGGTTTATGCTAATTCCCAGTCGCCGAGTTCGTTTTGCAGAGCGAGTTAATGAATGTTAAGTTTCTCCCCCTTGTGGTAAAGACACAGACTAGTGAATGGAGAGGAGAAATTGCAGTTATACTAGTACTATACTTCAAATAATATGGTTAGGTCGTAGGGGAGCACTGTGCTAGTAACGAATGTCTATGGGGAAGGAAGGTGTTGAGGTTTAGGATTCTGAATATTGTTTGCATATCTTGTTTGGCATCGATTTAAATCACGATTACGGAAATGTCTCAAAAGGGACTCTTCTGTTGCAAGATTATTTCGACAAGTCAAGGCGGGGAAATATTTGAGAAAATAATTTAGTGACTTAGTATCGAAACGGTTAATTACAAAGCAGTATTTATGAAGAATTCCTCAATGAGACAGTAATCTTCCTCACAATAGTTATTAGTTATGGCAATGAAGAAAAAAAAGTCCCTCTAAAATACGGTAAACCCATATATCATCAGATAATTTGCCAAAAGATTCTCAGAAAAATTCTGTAACAAAAAACGCGTATTACGTTAAACCTAAGGAAAACTAGATGTTTCTATCATGAAATTAAGAACTTTTCTATAAAAAAAGACTCGGCAAAACCGAAAGAACAGATTACTTTGGTTGACCTACTTAATATTTCTTAGTCACAACTGGCATTCCCTACACCTTGATCTTACCCGTACAATAGGAACTTGTAGACTTAGCTGTCACGCCTAACCTGAGCAATATTTTCCCACAACGCACGCAAATGTTTTCTCTGATATGTACTTCTTTCCTTATTAAATCCCAAGCTCCAAGAGAGCTGCTTCCATCCAAGAAATAAACACCGCGCAAACAAGTTCGGAGAAAATTTCATAACCCCCAGGTCATTCTGGAAGAACCTGAAATGGGAATTGTTGATGGAAATTCAATCGAAAATATACGGGCTGCGTATTTTTACGAGAAGTGATAAGGTCAAGGTTCTTAGCAAAATATGTTTTGGATGATTCTTTAGCAATCCTATTCGTAAATGACAAACAATAATTTACCTTATATTTTTATAATGAAAAAAAAAAGGCATCATGTACTGCTGTAAAGTGGATTTTTTTTACAAATAGTCAAACCTCGTTATAGTGAACCGTTATGGTATAACCAAATAGGTATATAATTACTGGAAATATACATAACTTGATTAATTATGTTTGTTGTTCAGTTGGGACCGCTGATTAGGTCCACTATAATCATATAGTTAACTAATATATAGCAGACTCACTAAAGCGGGGTTTGAAACAATATTTTGAAATTATGCATGTTATAACCAAGCTAAAATATTCATTCAAAAAAGGAGCATCTTCTGCTTTACAATTAATGTCGTCACCAATATTCCATTATTTAAGATTAGAATAATCAAGATTAGATTTTAAAAGCTTTCCTACCTTTATATTGGCAAGCAGTGTGTTTGGAGAGATAGCAATTTGTAAATCCTATTTAAATACTACAGCAGTCTTTGAGCGGTTTATCACATATCCGTCTGGCCTATAAAGAAAAAAATTATTAGATTTCATATCGATAAAAGCTATTGAATATTTTTTAAAATCAAATCTCAAGCAAATATACGCAAGGAAGTAGAAACAAAAAAGTAACAGTTGCTTCAAATATGAATTATGAAACTTAAAAAGTGAAAGAAAGATAAGAGAATTAAGTAAACAGTTACGAGTAACGCATGCAATCATGTGCTCTCACTCTTTGTCATCTACCTACAACTACATTACTTTCCCCCTAATCCACAAAGTTATCTTTCATTACTATTACCATTGTTTAAAAATAGTTTCCCAAAGTTAAGTATTGTCTACTGTAGCTGCTATCAAACATTACACTACTTAAACTCTTTACTTAGCTTAAGTAGCCATTATGAGAAAATAGGTACTATTATATATTTTAACAAGGCATGTAGTTGGTTTTTCAGAAGTAGTCTCTTTCTCGGAATGTGTGTTAGTGAGAGCGAACATAGGCGTAACGATGGGGGGTTATTGGGGTTGTAGGGAGTAATGTTGGAGGGGTTGACTAGTCGGAGTAACACCCCCCATGGGTCATCTCTAGTTACGCCACTGAGAGCGAACATATGTGCCATAGAGATTATCTCTCTTAGCTAAATTATAATAACATAACTGGTTTCAGTGACGAAACCAGGATTTGATTAGTAGAAGGGACGAAGATCTGAAATTATAACTGCATGCTTCAGACTACTTTGAATTATATTGTAAAATTGTTTTCATTTTAAATTATTTATTTTATCAGGTCCCATGTATAGAAAGACACTGAGAACAAATATATTTAATTGACGTCTTAAAAAATACTCCCAAGGTTTTTGGGGCATTGCACCTTTGAGGATATGGTCTAGGACTGGGGCTCTCAGGAAAGACAAGACATTCCATACTAAGACAGGTGAGCCACATGACTCCTTATATCACCAACATCCAAATCAGAAGATTAACTATAGTTTTTTTTCCAGAACTACGTAAAAATCATCATACATAGAAAAACCACTGTTCCCAATACTTGTTGAAAGCACAATGATAAATGACAAATATAAGCTACCCCATACTTCATTTCTCGAGGACTTAACAGTCATATTCCAGACCTTTTATGTGAAGACAAGACTCAAAGAACACCGCAGAAAATCCGGGTATCGTGTGTCGTTCCACCAAAGAGATTAAGAGGCGACAATAAGGACCACCGGAAAAATCACTCCATTTTTCTCGCTTAATGACACACGAGAATCGACTTTTCACCCCGAAAACAGGCCCTACGCAAACCTCACGACACAAGGAAAGTCGATAAATACTAAAAAAAAATCATTTGGAAAGGTTGAAAAAGAAAAGCTTTGTGTTTCACTAGTCCCACCCTCAAAGCCACGCTTTGTTGCCATTCGACGGGTGCGAAAAACCAGCTGGAACGAATGCAAACACCGGAATCCAAAATCGCGGAATAATGTCGTCTTTGTTTCAACGCGGGGATCACAATGCCCCGTGAGAGAGAGGGAAGTTCTTTTTCCGTTCTGAACTTTTATCTTCGGGGGTTGGAGGAACAGTGGTAGGTGGGGCACTGAAGAGGATCTCCCGAATGTTTTCTTTGGCAGTTTTCGCGCACGCACACAAAGGAGTTGTTTTCACAATGAATTAGACCGAGGGTGGAGGACCTGCATGGGATCGCTCAGCTACTTGACGAACTCTCGAGTGTCTTTTTTTTTTTGTCTAGTGTCGAGGACTAACAATAGGCCTCACTGTGATGACCTCGACAAAAATTGGCTGTGGAGGGAAATTAGGGGTTTAGTGCTTTTTTTTCTGGGGCAGTGTTGTCATTAGACCACAGTGTTGTTTCAAGAGTACAGAATGATCGTATTGAGCTCTTACTTTAAACCACAGGAGTCACTAAACTGAAGCCGTGAACTCCCTCATAGTAAAAACTATTAAAAAAGGGTATTTATCCGCATATCTATAATAACAATACAAAACAATTCCCATTCATAAGTTTCATTTCTTCATGCTATTAAAAAGTATTAATCAATCATTGATTTCATATGAATAATTGTTTTATTAAGATACCACCAATATAATAATTCCTTCCCTTAATTTTTAACTATTGCATGGAATCTTCGTTCTTTCGCACTATCACAAGCAAAAATATTTGAAAAAAAATTGTGATTCTTTATATAAATAAATTAGAATCAACTTTAATAATGCACTATGGAAGTTACTATGTTTTTTTATACACTTATACTATTATAAATAGTATTCTTTAACAACTTAATCCTTACCAGTAACATTTATGGCAACATGTTAACCTGACAGCTCAAGTGGAAAACTGTCCACAAGCGATTTATGCCTTTACAAAGCAGTTTTCTTCCTCAACCACCCCCGACATAAACCTAACCACAAACCCTTAAGATGGATACAAACTAGCCTAAAGACCGGAGTAATTTCCAAGCAATTAATTAAAACAAATTTCTTACGCATTCATTCACCACCACGACAGTAATTTCAACCACCGACTCCCCCACAAAAACACTCCATCAGACAAGGGGGGGAGCCCAATGCCTCACAGGGACAGCGTAATTTTCCATTCAGCGCCACCAAACAAGGAAAGGAGACGATTCATTCACTATATGGCAATTAATTACCGCAGTTTTTTCTGCTGGACGCCGCCTCCTACGTCAAAGTGGGTCAATCAACCCTCATCAGGGGTAATCGATGGCTGGGAAAAGGAGTCGTTCGACAAACAACACAAAACTTCTCTCTTTCCAAACAACCCGACTGGTCAGGGATGATTAATTAAATGTGGGCGATCCTCCCGCGTTGCTCGTTTAGCCGGGTTAGGTCGCGAAACAGAGAAAAAAAAACATTTTTTTTTGTAACTGTTAATTGCTGTTTGGCGCATTCGGTTGTTGATGAAAAATTTGTAGGATTGTTAAAATTAACATTGGAAATCAACAGTTGGCAATTAGTTATTTAATGTAGTTTAGAATAGGTTTCTGATTTGGCGCAATGTAACTAAAATCATAATGTCTGTGTTTAAAAAAAAAGGCACCACCAATTAGATAAAAAATCAATATATATTAATACCTCTACTCTTTATTGCTCAAGGACTACCAAGGACTACATTTCCTACCACAGCAAATACGATACCGTTGCTTCCTCTGGTGACAATTTTACAATATATTGGTTTCAAATATAGCAAATCCATACTTAAGACGAATGATTTTATTTTATGAGTTTTCTTCAACAAGAGGACAAAAATTTATCAGCTTGAATAAACATAACTATCTTTGATACTTGATACATTGACCTATTGAGGGCTTCTCTGAAACTGGGGATATTCATAGCCTTCGAGAGCGAGAAGGCCGGGACAGAAGAATGATGAGTCATCCTTTCCGACGAACGCTACCATTGAGTTTCCATTGACGCGTCGATTTTGGAGGGGAAAAATCGCTATAAATCATAAACAAATGATCGGAAAAAGAAAAAAAGACCTGTGTGTGATGTAGGAAACCAATACTAATGATTCTGAGTGAAAATGTTTACATTATCGGGGAAATATTTTGATAGATGGGATTTTTAAAAAAACCTTGTTCCGAGTACGATCGACTTTCACAAGCTTTATTTGATTAGATTCGGCATAATTTCAGTTAAATTACTACTTGCATTATAAAATCAACATTTTTGGTTAGATTGTATTCGTTTTTGAGTCATTCAAACTAGTGATGGGCGATCCAACTCTTTTTTGGGATCAGATCAAAGCAACTCACTCATCAAAATGAGTTAACTCTTTTATATAACTCACTAACTCACTTACCTCCAAAATGTGTAGAAAAACCATGAAATCAATCCTATCGTAATAATTATGTGGTCCAGAATTATTTTGAATAGTGCGATAGTACGACTACGTTGGAACAGAAAAAGCTATGTCTTAACCGGCGACAGAGAGGAGGAAAGCGTGGGAATGTTGATCGAATTATTGACAAACGGCCGAAGAAACAGTATAATTTCGATTGAGAAAAATTTATGAGATGCGCGTGATGCAAAAAGCCTACGGTGCGGTGAACGTGAGAAAGAATGAGGAAGGGTTTAGGCCTGAAATTCACAGGGGAATTTTGAAATTAAGATAGAATAAGTTAAAGTACACAAAAATATGGGGTGGCGTGAAACATCATCACAAATCCTTTTTAATCGTAAAAGTTTTTAATGTAAATCTTAACTATTACAGATTTTCTTGAACTGAAGGATTGAAAAAATATAAATTTGATAATATTTTTCCAAAAGCGTAAGCATAAGTTAATTCCCGATTGTTTTCTATTATAAAAACCTATTTCCTATAATAAACTATCCTTTCCTATCATAAAAACAGCGAATTCCACTTCATTACACATAAAATTCACTCCAAATCTCGAAGCAGAAAAGTGTTCACGCAAAAACTTCCAAGAGAATCCAAATTTATCATCTTATTAATTCTTAAGAACATCTATCCAAAACAATTTTTCAAATACAATTAAAAATTTTAACGAAATCATCCATTTTATAAAATAGCTAATACAACGCCATCATAGCTGCTAGACTCGCGTTTAAATTCTCAAAATCAGTTTAAAAGAGACTTTTCAAATCCAAATCCATCGCCTCATTAATTATGTAAAACACTGCAAAACCATAATGACCAGGCAGAAATAACTACATGCCTTTCAAGGCGTGTTCCCGTATTCCGCACGGTTTTATTCTTATTTTCTCAATCTTTTTTAATCGTCGAAATTTTTAATTGAGTTTCTAAATATTCAAGGATTACTTGAACCTAAGGTTCATAAGAATATAAAATCACACAAATTTTTTAATTATGAGCTGTAGATTTTATTAATCATCATCATAAACGTAGTGATTAAGACAATGTGTATACTCGCTCAGTTTCGTACAAATTTAAACGCTACACCTAGACCTATTTTACCCCACTAGACCCATTTCCCCCCACCCTACCCTACAATTTTTCAAGTACAATTAAAACATTTTTAACGAAATCGTCCATTTTTTAAAGCAGCTAATGCTAATACAACGCCATCGTAGCTGGATTCTCAAAATTATTTGAAAAGAGACATTTCAAATCCAAATCCATCGCCTCATTAATTATGTAAAACACTGCTAAACCATTAAAATATAAATCTATAAAGTATACCTTTTGCTCAAGATCAAGTATTTTTTTATTATCAACAAGTATTTAAATAATAATAGTGCCTCGTCAGAAATAACTACGTTCCTTTCAATCCTGGAAGCTCATTAAACGAAATTCTCATTTTCGCAATCTGTTTTAATCGTCGAAAATTTTAATGGAATTTCTAAATATTCAAGGATTATTTGAACTTGAGTATAGAAAGAATATAAAATCATTAAAATTTTTTAATTATGTGCTTTAGATTTTATTAGCCATCTTCGTAAACATAGAATTAAGACAATGTAAATCTCGCTCAGTGTCGTACAAGAGTTGAACATTCATGGCCACCGAACAACTCCCCAATCCCTGTAATTCACTCCCCATCCAGTCGCTCACCAGTTCCTTCCACTCTTTGATCCCAAAAAGAGTGACCAAAAGAGTTATATAGTTCTTTTCAACTCAGGAGCTATCTACTCCGAATGAGTGAACAACTGAACTATCAAGAGAGCTCTCCGGATCGAAGGAGTGGTGGGATCGGGTGAGTTAACTCATCTGATCCGACCACACCGCAAACCACTCCGTTAACCACTCCCAACGCTCTTTTGATCCCAGCCAAAAGAGTGAGTAACTCTCTTTTCATCGTAATCGTTTCAACGTTCGTCATTCACTTCGCGCAGCTTGCGGAGAGCAATGTCTATGGCGGAGAGGAACATAGAGAAAGGAAAGGCCTGAGTGAGCGTTGATGCTGAACGGTAGTGGCAGGCGTGCTCTCGTGTTTCTTTGCGCTTTTCAAGGGGCAGTATCACAAATTAAAACTTTTGAAAGGAATTTTTTAAAATTGCAACTGAGTTACCACTCTTTTTTTCTCGCTCCTTGATCCTTCACTCAGTTTAAGGAGTTAGTTCAATGAGTTAACTCCTCAAAAAATCGCCCATCACTAATTCAAACCAATATTAACATTCGAAAATTTGCTGTTTAGTTGAGATTCGAAGCTAGCTGAACCGGGCGACGTTTTAAATAAAATATTTCTGTTTTATAATAACAAAAATCCTGTCTTTATTTTAACAACTAATAGATCATGTCCTATCTTAATATTTTTAATCCTTACACAGATAAATATTAACCATATTAACCCCCGCCTTGTAACTTTAAGTAGGATTTAAATATCAAGTGAGTATTCAAAATCAGCCGCTCTCTCTCTTTCTGGTACTATAATATATCTTGAGGTTTATTTCCTTTTTCCTTTATATATGAATAATCTAATATTTGAAATGAATAAATAGGATTTCCATTTTCAGTCAATAAAGTGTACTTATTTATAAACTTTTAAAAGGTAAAAACATGAAACGCAAATAACTGATCCAATAAGTTATAAGCATAACATTTAATTAAATTATTAATATCTATTAAAAAAATTTTATTTTTGGGAGGCAAGATAATACCCCACAAACTTTTATTTTAGAAAAACATATTTGTCTTACTATGTGCTCTCGGTATTTGAGCTCTCGGTATTTTCCGAAGCCATAACTTCTTTCTTTCTGCATCTTTAGGGAAGGAAAACACACTTACATTGCTGGCACCTTTTGTATAATTACCCTTGCATCCTGGGACACAGCAATGGTCCGGCATTATAAAGGCCTGGATGCAAAAAGAGCAAGGGAAACATGGGACAAAGCAGAGACAAAGGCGCTTGCTCCAAGTTCCCGCGTACGCACACAGCTCAGACCTTGAGAATCAATCGACGGCTAGGATGACTCATCGCTCCGGAGATGCGCAAGTGGCCAGGCCTGTCTCGTTCTAGAAGGCTATGGGATATTCGATAATTCCCAGATAACTCCTACATCACCACAGAAATTCGATTGTTGCGAAACCAGAGAACGAAACCAATCCGATGCAATAACCTCCATCTTACAAGCACACACACCAAATCTCATCAAGCATGACTTTCTCAGTTAAGTGAAAGCGAATTGAATGCCAACGGAAGAGGCGGTCAGTCCCGCCTTAACCCTGACAATTAAATTTAAAGTTCATGCACCCTCGACCATTGTCGAGACACAATGAGATTGTCGCAGAGAGATCTACACATTGATAGAATGAAATGGTTGGAGAATTACAATGAAAGATTCAAAGGGATACAGCACTCTCTATTAACTCAGGCTTTTCAATATTAGGCTATAGTGTCTTATGCTTATCCAGGTTCCTTTTTTTTATCAAAGCAGATATGTTATTGAGCTGATATTTTAAAAATTTGTATTTTATAACCAGCATTTTGATATTTTAACCACCTCCAAGTAAAATTTTTAAATTTTTTAAATCTTTTATAAGAAATGTTTTTATAATATTATGCACAGTATATTAACCTGTTCAAAGACTTGGAAGTTAATATGAAATCAAAAGAGAAACCAACATAAGGGAAAGGAACCAACATGAAGGAACTGAATGTCCTGCTATTTCCACAGAATTACCAACTAAAATAATTCAGGCCATTTGTTTTCAAGCTTTATAAGGTTACTCGGTTATTAATATTCCTGGCTTCCGAACAAATAACTTTTCTTAAAATTTTCTTCATCTATTAAATACTTTTGGATGCCTAATAAAAAACTAAGTATTAAAGAACAGAAATTTTGTTTTTGATACTTAATGTATACCCCAATGCATAGGAATACTTAAAACATAATAATTAAATACCTGAATATTACAGCATTTAAAAGTACCCAAAGTACAGATACATAAAATTGACGCATTTGTTCATAACAAGTTCACGGAGAGACTTTCTGAACAATAACTTGTATGAAGAACACTTTAAAATAAAAAGGTCGTTTAACCATTACTGTAGTACTTGATTACTGTATATCCAGAGACAAAAGACTCTTAATTCGATGCGGACAAGGTCAAGGGAGTGGCAGAGTGAAAAGTCCGAGATCAAACGATACTCGATATGTATAAGTCTTTCTATCCGGGCATTAAGAGCGGCGGCAGATAAGGGCAAAAGAGAGACGCGGGTTCATCGCAATTATTTGCACCGGCAATCGGAAACAATGTGGCATCATGACCTCGTTCCCTCTTCCCAGAAGATGGCGGCTAGTGTTTCTCGGGCACTTTTTTTTTCAATATTGTAATGTGGGGGTAGTCGAAGGGCGAACAAGTTTTACAGGGTGTCGGGCTGAGCATTTGATAAGGAGACTTGATCGATTACGAAACAGCTAACACAGAAAAATTACAACAAAAGTGGACTCTTTAGAGTAGGTGGAGAGGCGTTAACATAAGTTCTATTGTCTTTTTTTTATGCGTCTAGAAGCCTTTATATAAAATGTCCTCTTATAGTATCTTACTGAGTTATTTTTATAAGGATAGGGCAAAGATGATCTGTTTTGCTTGAAGCCAGTGGTTGAAGTTCGAGTGTTCAACTTCTTAGATTTTAAGTACATAATTTTCTTTCCCCAAAACTTAGATAAAAATAAATCTATCACATTAAATAAATTAAGATATTACATGTATTATTTATAAATGAAGAAAAATGGTTATGGGATAGCAAGATTTTTGAATTACATCATAACTATTCACTATTCAAATTATAGCTTTATACGCAGATAATACATAAAATTACTGCTTAACTTTTATTGTTATCAATTTGAATGTTATTAAAGCTTTTAAAGGTTCTATATTGTATTTAATAGGTTTAAGGATATTTTAAATAGTACTTATTTTATTAAATTAAGAATACACTTTTTGATCTTTCAAACAACATAAAAAAATAAAAAATATTTTTTATATTTTTATTATTTATAAGTAATAGTAATAATATAAATATTACTCTTAATAATACCAAATAGCAGTTCCATAGAAGCTTAGACTCTCATAAGAAACACTTATAACTATCTTTTATAAGAAGAAATATTAAAAGAAAAATAAAGGAGTCATTGAGCATATTGTAACTAAAATTTACTTAATTATAATTTGTGATAATTTTACTGCAATTAAAAAACGCAATGAAACTCAAGAACATTATAAATATTAATACTGAAATTACAATTCAATAATAGCTATACATAAGTTTGAAATATTTATCTGCACAAGTACAAAAAAACGAAGCATTTATCTTACAATCAATGCCGGTATTCAACATTCACAAACTGCATTTATCTTCAAAAATGCCTTCTACACTCACAAGAAGCATCACCGTGATGCGTGTCTCCCCACACAATTTTTATCAGCCAAGAATTCCTCAGAAACTAACGATAAGATCACAACCACCGATCTCATAAACGCTCGAAAACAACTTCATGACATTTCTTTCCATAGAGAAATTCTTCTTCCAAACATACCCATCGGTAACATAAAAAAAAAGAAAACCTAATCAGACGTGTCACCAGAGTTCTCCTTTTCCCTAACTACCAAGATGACTCAATTGCAAGGACGGAGACCGAGAAAGAGAGAGCCAGCAGCTTCCAAATTGGGATAACGGATCCACGAGCTGATAGATAAAGAAACATGACAGCTTCAATAGGAAATGGCAAATTTGTCATGACACACGTCCTAACTTCTGACGCACGGTCTCTTCATTCTTTTGGGTGCCCCAACACACGATACACAGACGCTAACTTTGTTTCTTCTCCCAAAACGTGAGAAACAGAATACACTTGGGAGGAAAAATGTGCGTGAAAGTTGTTCTCACGGATAAACTTTTTAAAAACTTTTCGTGTAGTAATTTCCATCGGGAAAGCAATGAGTGAAATACCATTTGGAACAATGGTTTATGTTCAAACAAAAATCCTCAGTTGAAAAGAAATGTATAAGTTTGAAAAGTTTTGATTCTTAAAGCGTACAAGTGTTTTTGAGTAAATTAAATGGAGAAACTTGGGAAATTGGCTTTTAAGATGCAGCTATGAAGTAGTTTCAAATGAAATTATTGTCCCAAAAATAAATAATCAATCACAACCAATTAACGGTTTGAAAGGAAAAAGTTGAGCTTCTATTGGAATTAGATAATTTTTAAAAGTACAATTTACTACGTAGGCGAATCAATCAATAAACCTATCACATTAGTTTCTCTCTTAATGTGTTTTGTTTATACAATTAGCGATGTATGTAATTTTGTAGGCACACCACAGTGGGGATAATGTAAGAGCATTGGAACTAAATTTAGAATGAATCACATTTTTGATAAAGAAATATAACAATTACATATCTCAGTTTGAAAACATCAAATCACAACAACACAATAACATTTCGTGAATCAAAACTTTATTACCATATTACGTGAAACTACAGTTCAATTGAATGCATAAGCAACTCTAATCAAATCCTCAAACCTCATCATCTTTAAAACATTGCCCAACAAACTGCACATATCTCAAACACTTAAACAAAACCCCAAACTATCATTCCTTCTCAATTATTAAGACACAGTACGAACAAAGAGCCCACCCGAACACAACAGCACTCAACCACCCACAGGGGCCCTACTACGTGCACACGACGGGTTCCAACCCGTTCCCACCAAACCCGACGGCTAAAAACCCGCATCTACTCGTCGGAGAAGAAAAGGACTACTTCGAGCACACCACTTTCCGTCGTCGAGTGATGGTGGGAACTATGAGTTCGAGGCTATTTTACCCACCACGACTGGTTCTCATCGATCAATCAAAACGAAATTGCTGCAAGAAAAAGGGATTTTGTACACCACATAATGCTTTAATTGCCATTTATAAGCTTTTTATATACTTAACCGCGTGTTAAATGACTTAATTTGACGTATTTTGAGTTTTTACATCGCACTAGTTAAGCCTACTTTTTCGACTTGCCGCCGTATTTTACAAAGACGTTGGAGCGCCATCTACTAGCACATATAGAAAGTACCTATTGAATGAAAGAAAGAAAGGTTCAATAATAAGAACATGTTAAAACTAGTATTTAATTTAATATAGGAACAACAGGTATTAAAAATATTCTATAATAGAATATTTTAACCTATTAATTAATTAGAATTAATTATTAATAGATTATTTTAGAATATTTATTTATTAGAATCCTTTAAGTATTGTTACAGTAAATCTTTGTTAGGTTCAACCAAGCTTTTTTAAGAGATTAGTAAATTGCTTTGTGGTGTAAAAAATATGGAAAGAATTATTTTCCCCCTAAAATAGTTGTCTTTATTCTTATAAATTAAGATAAAATAATTTTTTAAGAAAAAAAGTTTACTTTTAAATATTTTTAAAGTTCTTACGTTTTGTGGTAAAACATCAGTAAATATATTTCCGTATTTGAACAATTTAAATATATTTTTAACTAAGTACGTAAGTAGAAATCATTTATGTATTTTATGAGCGCCCGTTCTATGAATGATCAATTACTTACCCTATCAGTTACTAAAATTTTTATTCTTGTTTCTATAACTACTTTTGCCAAATTTTAAGATCAATATAAGGTTTGAAAAAAATTATGACAGTGAGATTACTAAAAAAACCATGCCTCAATTTTTCTAAAAATTAAAATCATTCTTCTCAAGAAATATATTTTTTCTATAAAATAATAAAGATAAAAAATTAAATAAGCTACTTATTGACAGTCTTTTTTTTTGTGGTTAATGTATAAGAAAAAAATTAGTTTGTAAAACATGACTAAAATTATAAAAACAAGCCTTCAATAAAAATCCTCAACATCAACATACTCGTACTTAAAAAGCTAAAGCAGAAATCCGTCGTGGGAATTCCATTTCACCTAGTCAAGAGGTGGTGGGTTGAAACCCGTCGGCCAACTCTATTTTGCGGGAATCTTTCCCCACTCTTTGTAGATCGTAGTAGTCCTAAGGAGAAAGCCGTCGGGTTAGACCACGTGACTCGCAAAAAAACCCGTTTCCGCAGGAACCCACATGGTTGGTAGTAGAGCCCCAGGTGTGGCGAAGCAAATTCCGACGAGGTGAGGTTGATCCTCCAAAAACATGTTGAGAGCTCTCTCGACTCTCTTTTTTCCCTTATAAGAGGAGCCATCAACAGAAGAGTGTTGCACACTGGGCCATCAGCGCATTGAATTATCCCCGAAGCGAATCAATTCAGGTGGGGGGGGGGAATTATCAGATGATGCCACTCGTTAGCGGGGAATTATGAACTTATTGAGAGACGCGACTCTTCCAAGATCGATAGCGGAAGAGGGAGTAATTATCTCTGAGGAATCTTCTCTCGACTCGAACTATATCTCGAGGGGGTTCTGGGGGACAAAACGGAGATTGAAAAAGAGAAGAGGCGCGTTTGTTCTGAGTTCCGTTGTGTTGAATCGAACCTCTACACAATACAAGGTAGATACACTCGAACCACAACAATAAACCATAAGACTATACTGCAACACCACCACGAACAGGTTGTCTTTTAAGGCAGAAAAAATTTCTAAAGGAATTTTGATTCTCGCTATAGTGTCTATCATATCTAATATTTTAAAATGTAATTAATTGAATTAAAATGCTTTAGTTTATTAATTGAACCTAGTTAACTGATTTATTATATTAATTGTGTTTTATAAATTAAAAGGTTATTGACTATCCTAACAAATAAAACCAATTTTACCATTATAATTACTACTTTGAAAAATTCATAAGAAATACTATGTATGTTTAAAATGTAGTCTTAATATGCACCTTAAAGCAAGTTATTAAAATCATCTTTTATTCTTTTTACTACTTCTGAAAATTTTAATATGTAAAAAATACTATCTTTTTATACATTCAACACACTTTTTTAGCAGTTTAAAAAATCAATCAGAACTTAATTTTCCCTTATCATAAGCTCAGTTTGTTCAAAATAAACCTCTTAAAAGCCTTATTGGTCTAATAATAATAATATAATCTTTAACAACTGACAGCGTTAATTTTCAACAGTCTTGGGATTTTCCTTTAGGAAAATTCTTGCAAGTGTTCAGTTATTAAATGTGCAAAAAAAAACAGAAAATATTCATAACTACACCACTAATTTAAGGTACAAAATCCATTAAAAGAAAGGACGATAAAATTCATTATCCACTCTCAAACTCATCAATATGTAAAAAGCTGATCGAAAATATGTTCGCGAAGGGAAGTCATTTTACGAAGATAATTATAAAATGTAGCTTCATAATCGAAACCATTAAAACGATTTTAATCACACAAAAAAAACTTAAACGCACATATCGTATTTCATCAAAATCGCATCCCGTAAGTTATTACAAAGTTACACAGAAAAAAGAGAAATAACGTAACGTTCGTTAATGAGATTTTGAGAGAAAACGTCGGGAAAGCCGTTTTAAAAATGTTAATAGGATGTTTATTCAAAAATGCGCAATTAAAATGGTTTTAATTAAATGAATGACAAGAACGCTCTATCCCTTAAAGAAAAACACGTTTTTTATTTTAAATTTCCATTTTCATAAAAAACAAATACGGTCAAAAGAAATAACGCGAGGATAATCACCTGCAGTCTATTTCCTCGTCCATAAAAGAGGGATTTTAAAAAGGTTCCACACTGAATCGAATTACAAAAGGTAATAAAAAGCCCCTCGCGCATTCTGAAACTATTTAAGAAGGGAATTCTCCGAAGGGGGTTTATGCATGCATCAAAGAGAGGAAAAAATGGACGGCGAATTCGAAAAGGGTTGGAGGGTATGTTTGCTTTATCAATCAGCAAGATTATGAATAAACGAGGTTCAGGATGTCTTTTTAAAATGTGAGGAACAACAATGAGGTATATATGGAAACCACAACAAAGCCTTTCAAGTTTCCGAATATTATATTATTACCCTAAGCAACAAGATAGCCCGAGTAAAATTGTTTTTGAAAAAGTTGTTTTTCCAATAAACATGGACAGGACTTTTTACATTTTTAAGAAATATCGTTTTGTGTAGAGTATAAATATATATGCTCATGACAATGTATAAAAGTTTAACGATATGTGTTCTTACGAATTTTAATTTTGTTGGAAACATCAGGGATCCGAAATTCGTGAGAGGTTATTAAAGGGAAAGGTTTTAAGATTAAAGGAAATATTTAAAAACATAAATAATTTGAATAAGGTAATTTAAATAAAAATGTAATGGATTTTCGTTATTAATAATTAGTTTAAGACACATACATTAAAAGGTAAACAATTTTAATTACAATTAATAATAACTTTAAAAAATAATATGCAAGGTATTTTGCATTTAATTAAAATCTTTGTTCCACAAGCAAAAATAATAAACTTGGCTTTTTTTTAACAACATTTTACAGCTCTTCATTGACGCTAACTATAGTTAACTACTATAATTCAGAAAAAAAACTAAACAAACAAACAAGAAAAAGACAAAAGTTAAAAGATAATCCCTTTAATGTCTGCTCTTCTTTATCACTACATTACAGAAGAAATATTTATGATAAAGTACTTAGTTAGTTTTCAAAAGAATTAAAACGCTGTATATTAAAAGCACAGTGGTTTTGAACGCAAAAAGATTATTAAAAGTAGGAAATAATATTATGACTGGTTATAAGTACCTTAAAACACTGAGTAAGTAAAGAGGTATTAATCAAAACGTTTAAAGTACCCTAAAGGAGGAATAGTACCGCAGATCACTTTTTAATCTTATACATACATAACTCAAAACTTTCTTAGTACCCCTTTCCTTGAACCTTTTAGATTTAGTAGTATTTTCAAGATGTAAGTTCACAGTTGATAGCTAAAACTGCATTGTCAACACTCACAGTCTAGATTGGAATACTTCTGAGTAGTTTTTATGGGGAAAAACCCTTCGACACAGAAAATTCCATTACTTATTAATATCCTTTCAGTGAGTCACACAATATATTTCGGCAGGAAAACAAACGCAACAGGTTATCACTTTCTCTGTAAATGTCAATTTACCGCAATGATACCACATGGGCAGGAAAGCTTACATCCAGGTAATCAGTTTATTTACAATTTTAGCTAAGGATTTGGGAAATGTTATTAGCTTAGCATAAACTTAATTTTGCCTTCCATCAAATTGTCATATATTCACCCCACCCAATACGTACATTTGAAAGTATTAAGATTTGAAGTTAGCTTCCCCCGAACCAAGTTCCAAGGTTTGTGCATTTTTCCAGGTCCGGTAGTTAACTTAAAATCAAAACATTTGCAAATAAAAATATAATTGTTTTGTTTGTTGATTCTATCAAGTCAAGAATTCTTATAAGTTTAGTACCTTTGGACAGACCATATCCAACTAAATGAAAATATCATATTTAAATATTCATAATCGAATTCACAAGGTTTTTTCATAGAGTACCCATTTTATAAGTTTTATTAAATAATGACATATAAATGGAAAAATTATTCAATGAATGGAAAAAGTATAACTATTAGGTAAATCTAAGTTTAGTATAGGGACCACCTTTGGCAGACCATATCCAACTAAATGAAAATCATATATAAATATTCATAATGGAATTCATAAGTTTATTTGATAGAGTACCCATTTTAAAAGTTTTCTTAAATAATGCATACAAATGGAAAAAATTATTTAATAAATGGAAAAAGTATAACTATTAAATCAAATACATAATAAGCCAATTTAGCTCTATCAGGAAGGATCAAAGAGCTTAAGATGAGGAAGAGGGTAAAACAAAAACTTGTGGAACAACTCAAATAAAATAGTTTTAAAGATTATTTCCGGCTAATTTTAAATTTGCCGTACATTAGTTAAGTTTATCACCTTTTTTATTCAATTAAGAATATGAAAACATGACTTAGAAGATACTATTCGATGTAACTTTCGAAACAGAGAATACTCCTTCATAAAACCGAAAACCACTCAATAAAAGCACATCGTAATTGGAGATTTAATAAGTTAACGATCGTTAAGAAAAAATGCGCATAACGTAGGTTTCCTTAATGAAAAGTCAACTTAAATAGTTTTCGAAGGGCGTGCTCGAGTTTTCCATGATGTAGGGCTGTGGGAAAACATCCGGAGCGAATATATAAATCTTAGGTTAAAAAACCGCATCATTTCCTCGAAAACTTTCCGAAACTCCTATCGTTTTAACCCCCATTTCTCCCCGATCTAAAGAATTCAAGAGGGCGGGGAGGAAACATATTCGCATAAAGAGAAAAGAAAGCCATGATTCGTGCAGAAACGCAATATCCTGAGCAATTTCCTGCGCATAACTTACCGGGGCTATTTCGGGCAACCAGGGGAGAGGGCGCAAGAGAAAAAAAAATTTGTCCAGCGAAAAGAACATGGCGCCCCCCTCGCGAAACAATCAATAGTCTGGACCGCAAGGGAAAAGGTCCGCCCCGAGAAAATGCCAAAAAGAAACGCGGAAACGAATGGCGAATCCCGCAAAACGTATGTTGGAAATCAGCGAAGGGAATGATGGTAGATAAATAAAAGAGCCGCTTGCCCATTCGTAGTACTGGGAATCTGAATTTACTTTTTACCCCCATACCCTCAGTAGAATTTTTTTCTCGGTCCTTCTTTTTTTAGTTCGCCCACCATACTAATTTCACCAATGTACAGACCCTTGCCATAGCAAAGTCAAAGTGCACTTTGAGAAGTAAGGCACAACCCTTTACCATGTAGAGGAATTTAAAACTTATAAATATCTGATAACAGAATGGTTGTTATTAAGGCAAGTGAGGTGGTGAACCTGTTGTCGGCGAGACGATCCCTATGTCAATCCCCCTGATCCACCCTAAGAACCGGAGTTCCTGCTTTTAATTTTTTTTATATATTTTTATATTAAATTTTTATTCTATCTAATTTGTATAGTAGTTTTTACATTTTATAATATCTTAGTGTGCCTTATTTTCACCATGTTTACTCTACATTTTATCCCATTTCATTGTATACTGTGTAATTTTCTGTAAATCTGTTTATGTTTTTAATAAAGTATTGAGATTGACCTTTTTCAAACCGAGAAGTTGGGAAGCGTAAATTCTGCCAAGAAAGCATACATATTGTAAAAAGGTACAATAAAAATAAATGTCGGCTTTGTATTTAATAAAGTCATAACTATTACGACTAAAATTCATCACTAACGCAATTTTTCTTCAAAGAAATAAATTTATTAAAATAAAAAGACCACACACAAAAATAACCCTTTAAAAATTACAAAGAAATTTTGTCAGTAGAGGTTAAGTAACTTACATAAAATTGTTCAAGGAAACCAAAACTTAATTCTTAATACACAAAACATAAATATGATAAACATTACTTGTATAAATTCAATTTTAAGATACACTGTTTTCCTTTTATTCATAACTAGCTGATATGCCCGGCCTTGCACGGGTGGAGTGTATCAATTTATTAAAATTTTCTCAAGTTACATGCCTAATTTTCTGTAACCATAATTACCAATCATCCTGGTAGTTTTTCATATCCCGGTGTTCCCAGTATTTTTTCATATCCCGGTGCCTTTTTCATCTTGGTGTCCCCGGTGCCTTTTCATCTCGGTGTTCCCGGTGCATTTTCATCACCGTGCTCCCTGTGCCTTTTCCCTCCCGGTTCCAACTGTGTAAATCTAACCTAACCATCCAGTTCCGGTGTTGCACATTTAATTACGACAGTTACCCAATTATCCATTCTAAGTGAAAAAAAATCCATTAAAATTATTACAGACTTTTGAAATCCCAAAATTTGTAAATACCCCCTGTTTAAATTGAAAAAAAAAATCCCGTTAAACTACACCAAAGAAACAAATTATAAGGTTAAATAACAAATTGATCTAGTGTTTCTATCATCAACTTTCTAAAAAAACTGCATGATGTAATCTTTACTTTAACCAGTCTAATTCTTAAAACTTTCTATTTCAACTTAAAGTTTCATGGAAAATGAAGTTTTTAATAAGAAAATACTGTTATAAAGTTTTTTATAAGGGCCGTTTTTAATTTTTTAAATTATTAATAACCTTTTTAAAACAATTTTAGCCAAGTTTTATCTTTAAATACTTTGTTTTATGTTTAAAATTGTTTTTGTTGTATTATTTGCAACAATGCGAGTTAAACAGATCTTCTTTAGCGGAGAAGTAAGGTGAATTTTACAAAAAGGCCTTATAGGGGATGAAGGGGTGGTTTTAGAAATTTGGAAATGATGTCATTGTCTTTCCCCCGTCCCCTTACGTATGTGTACCAAGTTTGGTTCGATTCGGACGGGTAGTTTTGGAGAAATTGAGCCAAATCTGTTCCGGACAAACCCAGGAACCCAGGCAGGAACCCAGGAACCCAGGGACACCTTCATTATACATAGAAGTGCCGTTCACATGAGCCACTCTACCTGGGTAAAAGGTTAGAAAAACCGGTTCTACGCAGTTTTATCACACCGCTTCCCCTACGCAAGGGAAAAAGTGCGGAAGTAACCGTGCAAAACTTCACCCTAGGCTAGGGTAGGGGAATAAAGTACTCCGACCAGAGTTTGTTTACAAAAACAATATGGCCTCCTCTTACTACACTGCACTTCACGTTAATCATAAAAACCATATTATTACTTACTAAATAAAATATTCTTGATCCTCAATATTCTCAAGGTGTGTTTTGTCTCGTTCAATGTTTATGTTATGATATTTTTAGTTTTAAAAGCTTTTACTATTGCGTTCCGAAATGTTCTGATGAAATCGCTTGCAATAAGTTAATAATGTTTCAGTGATCTTTTTTATGATTGTTCTTCAATTTTATTTTTTACATCATGGTCATCCTTTGAAGGCAGCTAATATATTCATTAGTATAATTTTGTATTACTTCGATGGATTAATTTATTTAATGATCAAAGTATAAACATGACTGGCCGATTCAATATTCCAAGTTTCCAATGTTGGCTTAGTTTTTTATATTTTAATCAAGGTTAGAATATTATTTAACTCCATTATAGTGTTAATTAAAATAAACTTTTATTCATAGTATTTTTATTAAAAATGTGTTTAGAGAAAATTATTCTTATAAAATCTGCGAATATTCTGATTACATTTCTGATGCTTAATTTCTTTCATTTGTGTTGTCCATTTGTTTGTTTCTTTTCATTTATTAGTTTTTTGAAGCATTTGAGTTTTCATATTTTTCAGTTATTTTTAGGTGCTGAGTTTTTTTTATTACGTTCTTAATTGTGTGGAAAGTGCATAAAATTAGTTATATTTATTTTTAATTAGAAAGCCTTTAAAAATTGTTTAAATCTTAGTCTTGTTAAAATTTGAATGTCTCGGGTCCCAGAAAATGGATAGAGCATCGTAAAATAGATGGTCTCACGAAGAGAAATAACCCTTCTAAACGTGTTAGAAGCCTTCATACTGGCAAATTTTTCTGAATACTATTTTATATTTACATTTGATATAGTGCTGAACAGTGCCAGTGTTTACTACTTTGTAAATGCAGATGGTGCTTCTTTTTCTTGATTGCTACCTTAATCTGTAAAACAGGCTTTTATTTACCCTAGAAATGCAATAATTATGTTACTCATACTGTTAGGAAGATAGGTTAACATTCTTAGACCTAAACTTCATTGAGTTTTAAAGGTAGCTTTAGTTTTCTGAGGGATTTCATATTCAAATTTCTAAAAATGCATTTTTATCAAATTTTTTTGTGATAATCACTGGTTTCTATTAACTAAATTTTTTGAATTGCTCATGACAGACTGTTGAATCTTTTAATATATGAATTTATACATTTATATAAGAATTATATTTTATATATATTCTTAAAATATTAGTTTGTATTATATGAGTCCTATTAAGAATTATGATTAATATATAATTATTTTTAAATATGTCAAAAAGTGTTCCAATTAAGAATTTTTAAGCCTTTTTTTTTCTCAATGCGCTGTTATAAAAAAGCATTCAAATAAATAAAGCAATAGTTTGAGTACTACCTACTAAAACTAAATTGACAGTTTTGTAAGAGTTAAAAAAAACTTTTAAAACTGAGATTTTTTAACTTTTAAAATATGGTTTGTCAAACTGCCCCACAATTTGGAATAAAAAATGTTTATAAACATTCTTTTAAATAAAAACTACTTTTTATGCTCTGTTTAATTGCACATTATATATGTATTCAAAATAGGGTACTTTGTTGCCTTCATGCTTCATCTCATTTCTTCTAATTCATTAATAGAAATTCTTAAGCAAAAAATTTACTTAAAGCATGTTCCTAATTCAAAGAAAAAATATTCCTCCCAGGGTTTATTTCCCATAGGAAAGAGCCTCATAAGTCAGAAACATCAACTCGAATAGAGAAAAATGCAAATTTGAGTTGAAAATTTCAGCTTATAGGCTGTTTTATAAATAAATATCTGTAAAATAATTGTTTGATAAATAAGAAAACACTAAAATTTTTGTTGAAAATTATCCCAAAGTCAGAAAAATATCATTCCTCTGCTTCAAATTGTAAGATGATATTTAAAAAACCCTCATTTTTGGGTGAAATGAATAAAAACCCACCCAGTGAGTTAGAAACTAAATTTCTTTTGAAAATACCCTATTCTTTAACAGTGACAGATTTTATTATGATCTATTAATACATTTTTGGTTACAAAACTATCCCTAATAAAATTCCTAAATATATTTTTTGGCAGAAAATAAAAAACCTGCCAGAAAACGGATAATAATTAACCATTTAAAAGAAGCTTTTGAACAGGTAATGAAAGACTTAAAGCACAGCTGAATACAGTGAAAATTTGCTAGCCCAAAACCAACTAATTATATAGGTAGGTCAAAACCAACTAATTATATAGGTAGGTCAAAACCAACAAATAATTGACTTGATGAATAGGTCATTTGAAAAATTTTGAAAAAGTTAATGTTTTTCTGAAATAAGGATTTTCTATTACAGGATTACCATCTTTTCATTTCCTAGCACTATGGAAACAAATTCCTTGAATTTCTTCAAACATCAGAAATTTAAAATATACCTACTTCTGAGGTTACAGAATTAAATCTTATTCACTTCTAGCCTTCTCTAAGGATTCTCCTCTATTCTAGTCTGTTCATGGCTACAGTTCGCCAGTTCCTAAATTTTAGGACAAGGAAGTCCTTGTCATAAAAATCAGACCATCTGAGTTTGGGTCTTCCTCTAGCTTTATTTCCAAATGGCTTAGACATAATAATTATTTTTGTGGTACATTGGTTTGGCAACCGGAACTTTTAGAATGAAAACCCTTCAGATTTTTATAGAAAAAAAAGGAACTGGATTTTTAAAATTTGAATAAATTACCTATTAATATAAGTACATATTATGAATGAAATAAAATTATCTTTAAATATCATTATTTCTATAATAAAATAATTGGTACTTTAAATACCGGTCGATGTATCGGGAGGGTCGTTATAAAGGGGTTCTACTGTATTAGTAGTAAAAAAGAAAAAATGAGAGGGTGTCACTTAAAAATTTACTCTTTGAATTTTTCCTTCATTTTTAAAGGAACCCCATAATTTAATACTCATACTTTATTTTTATAAACCATATAGTTAATTAATTTAAATGCAAAAATTGTCGGGAATTTCTATCTTCTTTCTCATGTAAATCATTAAAAACAAACAAAGAAACTCCATGATTTGATTATAAACAATAAAAAACGACGCATCAACAAGAATCCCGTTGTCCACGTGTTACCCTCATTTCCCATAATACCTTTCGAATCTCTAAAAGATTGCTCATCACGTGACTCCTTGTCCGAGTAAAACGAGTGTGCATGTGAACGGGGCTAATCAACAGTCACCCGGGTAGTCTTCAAAAAATCCTTTCTCCCTACTTCACTACTCTTTTAACTGGGTAAATGGGTTTGGCCATGTGAACGGCACTAGAGAGATATAATAACACACCTCTTCTCGTTTTTCTATAGTATTTTTTTCATCCACCAAATTTGAGGCAGTATTTTAAAAGCGACCCCTGTACTAGGCGCGGACAAATTTCTTCCAGAGAAAGAAAAATTTGTAATAAACTACGCTTGAATCGGCGGTAAAATCAATCCGCAGACGCTCCTCCCCCAACAAATCGATAGATTTCATTTTGAGCTCTTTTTTTGAAAGAAACATTGAAAATATTTCATGTACACGAAACGTTGATTACAATCTAAAACTTGTGAAGAGAGAAAATATGGACTCAAACAACGCTGGGAAATCAGGAAAGGGAGAAACATTTTCTGGTGGGCCAAGGGGAAAGAAATAAAGGCACGGTTAAAGTGAGATTAATGGATCTGAAAAACCTGGAGAAAAAGTTCCCCCGCACACAAACAAAGGAAACACAGGAAATGCATTACTATAACGACAGACGGGAAAACTTATTTGTCCTCGTCGTATTATCGTTAGACTCGAGTTGAGTAACAGGTAAAAATAAATAACGCTGATGTAATTTGGAGGGAAAATATAAAATGATTTTCAGTGTTATCTATCTATAAGAGGTTTGGCATACCAACGTCTTTTTGTCTGAAATTTACTTTGGTCCAATAAATGTTTAATCACATTTTGCACGATGTGTTAGTGTAGAAAGATTATTTTTTAATGTTTGTTTGAATTAGAACTAATCTAATTTGTATTCTTCAGGTTATTGCAAATGCATCACAAGCAACAGCTAGAATTCGAATTTTCGTTTAATCAATTTACTCAATTTTATGAGTACTAATAAGAAATTTTTAAGTTCTCGTAGCAACCACACTTTTTAAGAAGCGCTTACAGAAATTAAAGCAATTTATTACATCAAATTTTACAATATTTTTTTAATATTTAGCATACCCTAGGTGAAAAGTAATTGAATGTATAAAAAAATCTTTATAGTTCAAGTTCATCCTCTTGGAATAAAAGTTTAGTACTTCATCACTTCTTAGAGATTATGGATTTTTTATACTACCGCATAAGTAAAACAGGAAAATATCTTAAAAAGACTTAAAATAATGCTTTTTAAAGACTAGCAGAAACACGGTATTAAAAATTCATATCATGTTTACGGATAACGACTTCCCTAATTTTCAGCTAATTAAAAAAACAGGGCGCTATCATTATTCCATTAGCATTTTGTTTCTTAGACAAATCCAATAAGCTAACTACCGAACTACTGAAAAATATCGTCAAGAGAAAGTTTATTGGATTATTCTCTCTTCATAAAGTCAAGTTTATTAGGATGGAATGGACTTTAGAAGTTCAGATACCCAGTTATTTTGTAATTGGATGGGAGATTTTAGTCTGTAGAATCCATAATGAAATCAATAAAGAATTTTATTCAAGATAAGTCATACATAAGTATATAAATGAGCTCCGAGTTCCAAGAAATGATAAAGCTTTAATGCAGTAGAAAACATTAATGATCAGAATAAAAGTTGTTATTGCGTAAGGGGTGATAAGTCTTAAGAATTTTCACTAACAAATTTAATTTAATTTAAATAACTTTAGAATTTTAAAAAATTATTTTGGAGAGTAAACAAACAATTTTATAATTAAGGCAAAAGATGTTGATAACACAAAAAAAATCCACTAACATGCATTTTAAAAAACTGGTTGTATAATTACAAAGATAAAAAATAAACTTGTTCAAGAAAATTTTTGAAGTTTACCTAAAGCGAGATTAAATGCTGTTTTTCTATACTCCTGGTGAATTAATTATTAAAAAATATAACCTGTATACTCTTTTGCTTAGTTGTTTACTAAATTGAAGTTCAGTAATCAGTTAATATCATGATCATAAAATTGTGGGTGCAACTTTTAACTAGTTTAGTATATTTTAAGCGAGTCACTCCTTATTCACTCTGGGGAATATACCGTATTATCCAAGGTCACAGTTGATAAAGAAAGGTTTAAATTACATCATAAATTTATCCCACGCTCTTCTATTCATTCAGTCTGTGTAACATAGAGCCCTATTTTTTTATACAGTAGTTGCATTTTTATTAGGGAAAATTAAGTAAATATACTTGAATACAATAACTAAAGTATAAATACTGATAATAATCTTATTTTTTAACCAAATCACTAGATGGAGTAATTAATTTATGAATATGGTGGGGTATAGAGCATTTTCAATCACATGACTCGGACCTAACAACGGCCAGAAATGTTACAGTTTTTTGCCCTACAGAGGTTAACAGTTACAGAAAATGACTGGCCGTGGAATTCTTCTATTGGAGCATTTGCAATCCCGTGACCCCATACTTTAAAACCGCCTTAGCAACAGATAAACAACGGCCTTAGCAACAGTTAAAAGCCCTACAGAAGATACACAGTTAAAAGAAAATAACCGATTGTGACGTCACCTGAAAACACTCTATACATTACTAAACCATTACCTAAACTAAACTTAGGTTTAGGGGTAAAAATCTGTCTAAGTGGTACTAGTTTTCAGTGCTAGAAAGAATAATATAAGCTATACACTCATATTTATTCTTATCCCACAGGCAGTGTTCCATGAAATGTTTATGGGATATAATATAAATCCTGGAGGTAGCGAAAGGGTTATTCGGGGTGTTGCATGTCTGAAATAATTTTCTTCACTTTCTCAAGCAACTGAGCACAGGGGATAAAGTCTATTCCATGCCTTCCAAATACGATCGGAGACCTCCCCATCAGAACCGAAAAACCTTCCCAACAAAGACACTCTTCATCTTCCGACATTGGCACCTTTGACCCGCGACGGCCGTTTTATCGGCTGCATTTCCTTTGCCGCAGAAGATAAACAAGCAGCGCTCCGACAACCCAACTCCGCTCTCCGGCGATAAAAACTTATCGGGGCTCCCTGTACCATTAAATCAGTGGTTCTCGAGTTTTTGACGCGTCTTTTCGGACCAAACAACATCGTTCCAAAATACGAAGGGAGATAGCGGCGGCACAAGAGACGCACCTGGAATATTGAGTTCGATTTTCCAGGCCTGC
This sequence comes from Tetragnatha montana, assembly GCA_963680715.1. Classification (NCBI taxonomy): domain Eukaryota; kingdom Metazoa; phylum Arthropoda; class Arachnida; order Araneae; family Tetragnathidae; genus Tetragnatha; species Tetragnatha montana. The sequence continues at coordinate 20,057,143 of OY796675.1, forward strand.
CCCCTCAGGAAATTCCACGGGGGATTCTCGAAGCGTTTTCTCAAGCAGCTCTAGAACATCTATTTTGTGGGATTTGGTATTGGTTTTGAGACGGGGAGAGGGAGAACTCCGGACTGAAGTAACGAACCGATTGGACGCGCTTTTTCGAAAAGGAACTCTGGGAGTAAATACTCAAAGCTGTCTGGGGACGGTGTGTGGCGCATAACAAAACACCTACATCTGGAAACGAGATTCGCTTTAAATTATCCAATTCTCCAACTTTAAATTCTTCGCTGAATTCTCCAAAATTCTCCCATCCGAAAATACTAAAACACGCTAAACGAAAGAGGCATGCATGATGTCATAATTGAAGGTATTGAATTTTTATAGTGACAGTTAAATCTGTAAATCCCCAAATAGACGTAGAAGGATGTGAAGAGTGTGTAGAGGAGCAGTGCCCAATGCTCAGTCATTCTCAATAAGTTTCAGAATTCCAGATATTTATATACAGATCACCCCCCCTAAAAAAAAGCTACCACCCCTTTTGCCTCTTTAAAAACTAAATTTCAAAAGTTTCGAAGGTTCTTGTACGTCTATCCATATTTAAGAATAAACTTTTCCGTTAATAGTGCATGTGGGACATCTCATCTCCAATTCAAAGTGCGTGAATAGTTTAGGTATTGCACAAAAGCATTTTTTGTTTAAAATTAGTCAGCTGCAGGTTAAACCAGTTACACCCCTAAGGACGTAAAGCGACCTTCACCAACTTGACACTTCATACTTATTAGTCATCTTTACGTTAGAATTGTTAAACCATCAACACCTATTTGACCTTAAATAAATGCTTTCACTTTCTTACCTAAGGTAGAAATCCAAGAAAACTTCTACAAATAGTGCGTCAATGTTAATGACTAAGAGATAACTTACTTTTTGTGTAACACCAAATAATGCATGTTAAGAGCTAAGTTAGAATCATAATTTGCACATAAAACAAGAGTTTGTTGGTCTCTAAACCTTTAACCTTTTCTTCGGGACTAAAAGACACTGCTTTCTTTGTGTGGCACTCAACAGGGGCGATGCACACTTAAAAGCCTTTTTTTTTTGCCTTGAAAAATGAGTTTGGGTGCAACAATGTTTTTCCTTTTCTGTTTCCGTATATATCGCATACCAATCCCAAGTATATCAGACGGCTTCCTCGACGGTTTGCGGCGCGCTTATGAAACGTGTGTAGTAATTACTCCCTGTACTTTTGACTTTCCCCATCAGATAGTGGTTGGTGCACAGGCGGAAAGTTACTGGATTTAGAAAAGCGCCTTTTCTGCGGCCTTCTTTGAGATGGCTTATGTGGATAACGATTTCCGACACGGAGCGAAAGAACTAAAGCAAATAATACTGCAGCATGCTTTGAGCAAGTTGAGAGTGACAAAAAAAGAAGTTTTAAACTTAAAAACAGTCATAAAAGAAATCGATGCACAATGCTCAAATTTAAGGTTCAATGATCCAGGATAATTTATATTATTTTTTTTACGTTAATGGAGGTGAAATTGATAAACGAATTTGTAGTAAATCGTCTGAAATTTATTTTCCCTCTTTGGAGCTATTTTTTCTATTACTCAGGTAAAACAGGGATAACATTCTTACAGCCATATTCATAGCCATCAGCGTCGAGGTTAACCAGCGGTTAAAGAAAGAAAAAGTAGCTTTCCGTTGACTCTGATTGGTGGAATTCTTCTTTGACCGAGGATTTAACACTGACGCTGATGGCTGTGAATATGGCTGTTAGAGTACCAACAAAGAAAATGAATTTCATAGTAGAGGAGGATATATCCCGAAACTAACATCAAATAAACATTAATAACAATAATTAATAAATCAGTGAAGTGTAGAGCATCAATATATTCCTTTGTAATTAGACACCTAATGGCGAAAGTTTTCATAGTAGTATTTATTAAATAGGTATATGAAACACCCAGAACATCCATAAACAGTTGAGAGGGGAGAATTGCCAAGGGATAAATTATTTTTTCTTGAAAATACAATATTTACAAAACCTGATTGTAAAAATTCGGTTCAAAATAATTTCAAAAGCATTGATCGGAGTAAGTAGAAAGCAAATAGCACTAGATAACTATAACAGTTTTTATGAATGTAAACGGTTAACAATTCATACAGATTAAACAAGTAATTGTTTTCAACGTTTAAACTTAAGTTAAAAATACCCTAAACAACATCCAAAAGTAAAACCCCAAAACGCCTCACGGATTAAAACAAAAGCATCCCAATTAGCCGCCAGGCACCATCCAGAGCAAACTTTTAAAGCTGCCGTGTTTAAGGAGCATACAACACACGTCGGAGAAATAATTTCCCACCAAAGACACGAACAACTAAAAAAAAAAAGTCGTCAGCTCATGTCAAAGATAGTGACATGTTTCTAATCCAGGGAATCCCGCCATGTGGCGCTAAGGAGGGAAAAAGTTGGCGAAAACCCTTAAATGCATTAAAAGACTGGCAGCGAAATTCCGCCCCACTCTTTCAACTTATTAGGTACAAGATGTTATGTTCCCGTAGCTGTTAAACCGAATAAGGGAGCACGGTGCGAAACTAATTTGTGAGGAAATGTTTTCTTTCCTATCCGGCATAAGAAGGAGAACGGATGGAGAAAAAAAACTCCTTTGATGGAACTGGAATTTTTTTTTGTGTGAGTGATTTCTTCCACACATTTGATTCCGAAACCCAGTCGTTGCAAACGCAAAACCCGGAGGAGGACTGCAAAAAAAACCTCTTTTTAATTCCTGCTTTCCCGCATAAAACGAAAACTAATTCAGATCTTGTTTCGGAGAAACTTGGTTTTTCTTTCACCCAGAAGAATTTTTCGGCGCACGATTAATTATTAAAAAATAGTTTCCCCGTTCAAACAAAAAAAGGTTACACTGGTACCGGAACGAAAAATATGTTAGTCCCGTAAAAACATTTTTTTTTCTTTGAATTCCGGCATCCGTTGGTTTATTAAATTTCAGCCCAACTATTTGCCATAAATGGTAACAAGACATCCAAAGAGTGTATTTTATAAGCTCAGCTTTGCCTAAACGACAAAAACTTCCGTTCTATTTCTGACGATATGTAAGAGAATAAATATAAAAACAAGTATGGAACGTCATTATCCCATTAACGACCGTGAATCCTAAAGAAAATTAAAAGTGAAGCGAGAAAGAATAGATGTAATAAGATTACGCATTTTGTATTTCGAAGAATATTTCGTAAACTTCGCTCATCGTAAAAATCCATTAATTAAATCTCCCCAAAAATTGAGAAAGGATTTCATTTTGAATTTTGATACGAATAAAGACTCAACAGAAAAGTTAATCCTATTACTTTTACAAGAAATTACAAGAAATAAAAGTAATCCTATACATGTTTAATTAAAGTATACTTAAAGTAAAGCTTTATCAAATTATAATTTAAAAAACATCATTGATTCTTTAATGTATCAACTTTCAAGTCATAAAAAACTACCAACTAATATGGATGTATATGGAGTTCATATTCCCTTATTCATTTAGTATAGGTGCTTTCAAAAGACAAATTAATAAAGTAAAAAGAAGATAGAAAATAATATACTACCTATACTTTTACGTCCCATAAAAATATTAAAAACGTGTTTAATTATAAGATAGTTAATTATAAGAAGAAAAAGAAAATCTGTACTAATAAATAATACTCTTAAAATGTTCTTAACAATTTTTTTCCAAAAAGTATACTTGAAAACCTTTTTCTCAAACTTTTTCTCAAATTAGATAAATAGGAGATAAAAAATTTTAATACTAATAAATTGAAATCTGTGTATACCGGAAATAAATGACAGATGTAAGATTTTTTTTTAATAAACACCATAATAAATTTTTTTGGCTATCATATAAATATGAGACAATATATACAAAAACTAGGATTTTTAAACTTCGAAATCAAAGGAGGAAATCCAAGAGTGAAATCAATGATTTACTGGCCAAACAAGCTTGTGAAAATAGAACATAACCAGCAAAGAGAATTAAAGCAGTGAACTCAAGTGAGCTAAATAAAAAAAAAACTCAAATAACTTACTTGCAGACTGAAAACTTTAAAAATCAAACTAGTTAACTGCACTCAATTGCAACAATTCAAACCAGAGTGTCACCCCATGTATTTTGCTTAACAGCCAAACAACCCCCTACGCTACATTAGGGAAGAATGCGCGAGGAAAAAAAAGGGAAGCTTATCACTTCCGAAAATAAAATTCATTCAGTCCATTATCATTCGGTCTGAAAAGAAAAGTTGAAAACTAAACTTCTCCCAGGCTGTATAAAAAGGGGGACAAAAATCGATACTTTGTTTTCTGCCGGTCATTGTAATCGACATCGTTCAGCTGAAGGAAATAAATAAAAAGGAGAGTGTCTGTGAAGGCACTATAAATGGAGAGCGACACATTGCCTTCATTGTGACGGGAGGCCATTTTGTTAGCAAAAAAGACCGGGACAAAGGCAGAGTTGAGTTGTGCAGCAGTTTTCATTTGAACGAGATGAGATCAATCAGGGATAATTAATTCAAGTGAGGAGGAGGCCGCACAACGATCGTAGTACTGTTGAGAATGCATGAGCGAGCTGGTAGCACGAAGTCATCTTGAGAAAATTACCAGTGGAGAGGGTCCAAAAAAGAACAATATCAAAAAAATTTTTTTGGTGTTTTTCAAAAGATTTCACAACAAAAATACGCGATGTTTATTTATTATAATAGAACAATATAAACTACTGTAGAAACCTCAGGCGAGCAAAATTTATAAGTTGAAAAATCAGATAAGTGCTGCACTGTGTAGTTATTGAAACTTTCACTACATCAAAGAGGTTCTATGTGACTTATATTGTGCCTTGAGCAAAGATGAAGCTTATTTATTTCTTTTTTCAGGTTAAAGATATATTTTCGGGTCGAGAGACACTCCAATATTATGTGGAAAAGAAAATTAATATAAACTTCATAAATATAAAAAATATAGAGAGAAAATTGTCACTTCTGAAAATAGTATTAAGAACCTATGAAGATATGAAGATAGTAGATCCATATGAAAGAAAAGCAATTATCTAAATTGAGTGAATGGTCTTAACCATAGAGTTAAGATTAAAGAATCATTAGAATATATTATATCCCTTATAGTTCTGTAATAAAATTTTCAAGTTTCCTAGGTCTAAATAAATATTTAATCACAAGTGATTAAGAGACAACGGCTATTTCCGTTCAGGAATGATGCTTGAACCAATTACGTAATTGCAATAAATACAAAAGATAATGATCCTCGTCAATTTATAGCGGCATTCAAATAAAGAGAAATATAGTTTATGGTAGCAGAATAGTTATTTCCTGTTGAGAAATTATTGTATTTTATGTCATACGAGTTTAAAGTTTCGCAGAAAAGGGAATATTACTAAATAAAATTACAATAAAAATATTTTTAAGTGACACGAAAATTTTGCTTTTTATATATTGTTCGTACGATTAATAAAACATTTTTAAAGGGAAATGATAGTTACATCATAAAACCTAAAGCTCCAAAACCAAAGCATAGTTTTTCCCTAGCTCTCTAAATCACATCAGCAACAAATAATGGTCAACAAATAACCTCCTAGTCATGCAACGCCACACAAACAAGATCGTTGACAATCTACGTTTGTATACAAGATGTCAAACAACAAACCGAGGCCTAATAGGCTTTTAGAACACTTCGCTATTCTTTTTAACCCCGCACAAAATATGACATAAATCACGCGTTCGTGCCACCATTCCATTTCCTCACAACAAAAAACTTTTCCTGAAATAAACATGCCGCTGTTCACAGGAAAAAAAATTCCAAATTCACACAAGAGCTGTTAAGAGCCAAGAGGACGTGACTCTATGACAAGAAATGAAACACAAAATGGCGCAAGAGTCAATTTACACGCATCCCCCCTCGAACTATACAGTTACTCTCCTCTGATCTTTTGACATCGCAGGAGGGATGAGCATTTAACGTGGCGAAACCGAGAAATCTTAAAGACACTTCTTCTGACCCCAGAACATATCGTGTAACAGAGTTAGTCACTTTGCGGAACGAAAAAAAAAATGTAGGTCTTAACACTCACGGGTACAGAGTCGTATGAAAAAGCAGGAAAGAAATGAAATACATACAAAGGGAGAGGGGAAAGAATTACGGAACATAAAATTTCGCTCCTAATTTTGACGTTTACTTGAGTTGGGATTCAGGAATTGAATAGTAGCAAAATATTTGTGCTTCCTTAAAGTTTTATAAATTACTCTTACAGAATACACGAAATTAACATAATGCTGAGAAAAAGTTTATAATTTTTAACTAATAATATTTTATTTAGTTTTTTTTTTAAATAAAATAACAATATTAACATTTTTATATTTTTAAGTTAAAGAAATTCTTAATTTTAAAATATCTTAGGGCAACTACGAAAAATTAGGTACATCGAAAAGGTAAACACAAAATTATTTCTTTCATATAATAAAAATTTTCAACTTAAAAAAAAAAACAACTTATAGAACTTAGACATCTTCTATCCCCCTCCAAACAATTGACGCCATTGATTTAAAAACCCCCATCTCATAATTTCATCAATTCAACTTGGTCTTCTTTGGAGTTAACTCCAACTCAAAGTTTAACAAAACATTGCGACACTCACACGAAAAAATAAACCCCACCAAAATTCCTCAAAGAAACACAAATATCACGATCCATCTCTCGTAAAGTCGACACGAGTCACCAAGCAACACGGACAAAGAAAATCCCGTAAGTTTCCGCATCCTACGTCAATGAGATCCACGGGAGAGCCTAGGAAAAAAAGTTTAGAAAAATACCTCCTCGTCGGTACCCCACCAGTTCCTCCCACACTCGATAGGTAACGATCCCCACGGGGTGCCAATTACCTAGGATCAAACTCCAAGACAAGGAATGCCCTGAATCAACAGGGTCCTGTAATCCCAAGGGCGAAATGCGTTTTGCACTCCCTTTTTTACAAAGATGCGACTTGACGACTTGTCAACAGAGCAGGAAGAGCATAATTGACTTACTTCTGATGCCAAGTCTTTTGCCGACTAACTCCTACAACACGGTAATCCCATCCATAGGGTGCTATAAAAATAGACTTGTCTTCTTTGCAAAATTTTTTTTCGTCTCGCAGCGTTAGTTTTTTCCACAGAGTTAATTATGTTAAAAGAGAGTAGAGTAAATAACATACAAAAGGTTTCTATAGAGTATAAAGGAATCTTTTATTTGAGTTCAAATCCTAAGGTAAAATCATAGTGGAAAACACAAAAGGGGGAAGTTGCTAAACTAATAGTTCTCTAGGGACCATAAAAGATAAACCAATTTCTCAAAGAATCGTCATATTTTTGCGTAAGATATTTAGTAGGATTTACTACATAAAAATCCCTACTGAATTAATGTGTACCGAAGGAATCATTTTAATTCTTGTAAGATTAATCCCTTACAAAATTTATAGCAAAATTTTTTTGGGGGAGATAAATGATTAGTCAACATTGCTACTGAAAAAGTCACTAACCTTATTGAGATAGTTAATCTATAGTTCAATCCACTTTTCAAACAATTGCGGAATAATATTTTAAGAGACCTTTTCAGAAACGCATTAAAAGAACAATGCCCTTATATTAAGAAGAAAAAAGTAGTAAATCTCCACAAAAAAAGAGGAAATTCTCATGGATGGATATCCAGACACAACCAAGAACAATAATGAAAGTTTGACCTAAAGAAGGAGTTGCTTCTCAATCTAATCACCAAATGAAATATACCAGTAAGAGAAAGTTTTTTAAGAAAGGACATTTCCCATAATATCAACATATGTGGATTTTGTATAAAAATTAGTTTCACTCCATTCATATCCATCCTTGATATAATCATACAGATTATAAATAAGAACAAAATATCCTTGTTTTTCTTTTCAAGAGGAACCTCATTACCACAATTCCCAGTCAACAATATTTTCATTTACGATAATTTTTACTGAAAAAGTAACTTATATAACGAAGTGCAATAGCGAATTAAACAAATATTTTCTAAAATACACCATTTTTGAAGCAAATTACAACAATGAACTCTTGGTTTCACCATCCCACCCCTTCTTTCAAAATAAAGTAAAAAAAAAAAAAACTTTAGAAACTTCCTCAAAATACCCCATCAGCAAATCTCAGATCCGAAACGGCACCAGACGGGAAACGTTCTTTATTTTTAGCAGAGACAAGACAAGCGCCCCTGATGACATCGTATCACGTTTTGTCGACCTCCGAACACGCCTCCCGTCTTGTCACAACGGAGATGATAATGTCAGCGAAAACGACACAAGCACCATAATCCTGTTGCAATATTCATGTCACACGACGGAGCATCAGAATTACTTGGCTTTGCCGACAGCAAGGCCAGCCCGAAAGATGGTCCTTGAATTGGCCCAGTGGTGCTGTGCGTTGGACGGACGCAATCTAAATAATTAACGTCAATTGAAATAGTTTGGCAGTCGTTAAGTGGTTCCGGAGGTGCGAAATGGTTGGAGCTCTCTGTCATTTTGTGGGCGAGTGTCTCACGTCTGAATTGTTGGTCATTAAGCTGTTTGTGGCGGTTCGGGGAGCGAGCCTCCGTCCGATGGGAAACGGAGGTTCGCACGACTCCAACTTTCATGATTGTGCCATGCGAACAGTGAAATTAGTAGATAAAAATTGTACCACATTTTAAGCTATGTTTATTTTTCTTCAATTAAATTGTTTTAAAATATTAAATTATTACCCTTTCAAATAATTAATTCACGATTAATAACGCCATTTAACTCATAAAACATGTGATTCTTAGGGGTATTTCTCTTCTTTTGGGGATTTAATATTGTCAAGGAAAAGAGTATTTAACTATTTTCAATATATACTGCTTCTAAATCAAAGGGCTTTTGTTTCATTTTAAACTTTTAGGTAAAATTAATATAGGCATGTGCACTCTCTCATATTTGAGTACACAGATCTGCAGATTCCACACAAAAGAAGGGTACGCATATTTTATAGGACTTAATACATTAATATATTGTTTTCTCCCCACAAATAACATTGATTTTTTCAAGAAACTAGAGTGGAAATTTGCCACTTTTAAATAGTCACTGCCTAAAAAACCAAATCACTTATATCGAACCATACTGAATATCCAAAGTTATCAGCATCGAATTCCTACTCGATGCTCATCTCTGAAAGCAACCTATAAACACATCCTCAAGACCATGTTTTGACGGGAACAAGCCGGATACGTTGACACAGCAACATCCATCCATCCAAGTCTGTTTACTCTGCCATCCAAAATTTTAAGATTCTGCTGATCGCCCGTGCCACTTCAGCAGACAAAGTGGCACGTCCCGCCATCACTCATCCCCACTTTTGGCCTGGCAACCACACAGACCTTCCAATTTTAACCACCACCCCCCCTTTCTTCCGCAAAGGCCGATGTGAACAGCTAATAGCCCAATGTTGTTGGTTGTTGTTGATTCTCTCATCAACCGATTCTGCAACAACAGACGCACCACCGAAAATAACCGTTGGAGTGACTAACGGGAGGATAGCTCCGAGCTACAGGAGTGGGCGAACTACAACGCCGAGTGACGCAAGACAGCATCTTCCGACGTCCGCCCAGTGAACGGAGAGAAAAAAAAAGATGCCGTCTGTTTGGGGCTGCTGAGAAAGTGAGAGCAATACTCGACTTCCTGTGGGGGCAGGGAGGAATGATAGTAAGAAAATGGCAACTTAAATACAAATAAGATTGGAGGAACGCGGAGGGTTTTTTATAATAAGATGATTATGTTGAGGATGAGGAGGAAAAGGGGTCTTGAGAACCCTCTTGAGCACTCTCAGAGATGCTGATTGGAACGGATAGTTGTTCGTGATCGAGAAGACAGTGTTCGTACGATGTTCAGATGGTTGCGATGCACTATTTTTGAAGCAATAACTCGAAAAGCAAGCAATAGGACACAAGATATTCAAGAAGATAGGTTCAGATTGTAGATAGATTCTTCTCTTGGAGAAAAGCGAGCAAAAGAACGGATTCAATGTTTTAGTAACTTAATGCAAGCAAGGTAGACCACTAAAGGGCACGATACCGAAACCCCTTAAATATTTTATTAAAACTTCGCTGCTTAATAATCGACTAATAAAAGAAAATAGTATGAGACCATATTTACCTAACTAGCCAGAAGAACAGGATATAAAAATGGACGAGTCAATCTAAAACCAACTAGGAGGTAGCTATTGAAGAGTTAGTCTGGTACCCCATAGTTTCCTAGTAATAACTCATGATATTAACTAATATTTGCCAACATTTTTACGGTATTAAATCGAGAAAATAAAATCGGATCTTTGGGAATCCTATAAATTTAACTTGGTTTCACAGACTATTTTTTCTCTTAAAATTGCGAGATGTGTGCCACTTTAAAAAGCCATTCGTCTTCTAAACATTGCTTTTTACAATAAGAAGGTTCAGACTGCCCACATCGTCCTCACACAATAGGAAATTCCGCAGATTCTAGATCGATAAATTCTCAGAGGGGATGGACAAACAGTAACACGATTAGTCTTTTCCGAACTTTCGCCAAGACAGCAACACTCGGAGAACCATGAGAGATTTCGTGCTAATGACGACTTCCATTTTGCCGAAGCTGTTTGTGGCCTTCTGATGGTGGACTCACAACTGATTGCCTCTTTAAAGGGGCACTTGCATTAACTCCAATTAGCGAATGGCCTTTTTTAAACCCTAGAGCTTAATAATGGTAATGCAGGGGAACTAAATGTTTCTGGAAACCGTCGGACCAGCCAACATCAGTTATATGGGAGTGGAAGTTCACTAAAAAAAGTGCTCATGAATTTTTCATTAAGGACGACGATATTTCAGTTCATTAATATTGCATCAGTCATTTTTCTCTGTGGAAAATGTGCAATAACTTGTTTACTTCGAGCTAGTATAGGTTGCACTTTATGAAACATGGAAAATAATATATTTGGATATACATATTTTAATAGGCAATAGATAATTCAAAATGCAATTATTAATTAATGAATGTTTGTACTTATATAATTTTTTTTCAATTGTTCCTAAAATAAAGTATAAATAAGTAAATACTCATAAAACTTCCATTCTAGGGTACAAAGAGCAAGTATAGCAATTACAGGCAATATGGAATAGCAGTAACCTTTTTCCGCGTAGGCAATAAAATGCAAATTATTTCCACAATATATTGTGAAACCTGTATTTTACCTACATCAATCATTTTTATTTATTTGTATGCCATAGTTTTCAATCTTATTATTTCCCTCTGAATAATCCACACATTAAAATCCCCATGCTGAGAAAAACGACCCATTCTTCCACATCTTCTCAATGAATCACGTCCACCTACTTTCAAGTATAGTAAAGCAAAACGGATATGCGAAACAAACAGTCCATGGACAAAACGCAAAAGGCTGAATCATCAATCAAAGGACAGCAATCTCGGCAGAAACTGTCGCCGGAGGCATCGACCCGAAGATGTCACGGGAAAAAAGGACAATTCGTCAAACACACATCCATTTCATTTTCGAGTGACAAATTTGGGCAAGAACAAAACATTATTCCCTCTCGCTTCAAGAGCGATGTAAACTCCCAAGACAGGTTGCCCCCGTACTGTTATTACCCAATCAAAAGTTTATAGGTCATTCGGCATCGACGGACACGGACAAGTCTTAGACGGCAGATAGATTAAATTCAGAGATTTTATCAAATCGAATACAACTTCCGAGCGATTTCTTCAAGGAGTTGCATAAGAAACTGAGAAATCTTCTTGAAAAGCGTGGGAAGTGTTCACCCTTAATAAGCATCAGTTCCCTATTTTTTGGAACTACCTCCTCCCCTTTCACGTAGAAATGCTTTCAAATTAGTCTTACTAATTAATATTTTAATTTTTTCATGAAATGACAGCATGAAGGTATTTTTAAGTACGAGGAAAATTAATGTCTCTGAGTAATTACAATAATTTATAAACAAATTCTTTAAAATAGAAAATAAAATTGGTGAACTAATATATCCATTCTCCAATTAATGTAAAAAATATAATACAGCTTACATCATTATGATAAATTGATATCCTATCTTTTAATGAATTTTTACTTTACAGAACGCATTTATAAGCACTTTAAACAATCAAAAGAAGCTAATTTGAAATAAGGATAAGTGAAAGCAGAGAGTAAGATATATTATACTTAAAACTTTTTAGCTTTTTAAAGTAATAACCCCATTTTTGCAAACCTTTAAGTACTTCCTGGGATGTAAAGCAGATTCATCAAAAGAAACTTCCCATGACACATTTTGTACACTCTTTTCCTAAATCAAACTACCGGAAAAATCAATGAATGCATAAAATTCTAGCTAACAAATGACAAAACATGGTTCAATTGAAAATTAAACAGAGACGTTCCATACTGAAATCTCATCCTATTGGCAAACCTGCAATACTATCTTCATCAGCATTCAAACAACTCAATAAAATAGCTCCTCCCAACAAATTTCTGATCGAGAGAAACGACCGAAACGACCAACTATTACAAAAAAAAAAAAAAAAATCCCCAAAGAAAACCAACCTGCACAGAGTTGAAAACGAATCAGTTGTGAGGGCACTCACTAACTCCGTTTTTAATATTCCACTCCAGACGGGCATCGATTCGGCCTTTCTCCACACAAAAGAGTAATTCTTAAACTAAGATAAACTATCGGAAAAGTGATTTGGATATAACTCTGGCAACACGAGCGGGGAAAATTTCGCGCCGCCCGCCAGGGAAAACAAGCCTGCAGGCGTTAGCTGTTGCTTTCTCGGTATTGAAATGAATCAAAATATATGGTGCGGAGATGTTTGGCACAATGAAATCTCGGCCTCGTTTTCCAGGAAGCTATTAAGCTAATGTTAGTTCATATGAACTTCAAAAGATCTCGTTTGCGTAATTATTATTATTATTTTGTTAGGTTACAAAACAAACTCGTGTTGCCTCTGGGAGAAGAGAGGGAGGTATGTAAATTATATGAGGGATGAAGAATCCGAGAATGCTGCCAAAACTAATACCTTTTGAATTGCTAACTTAATGAGGGGGAATATTGTTTATGTGTATCTCACATATTTCGGTCCTTTTTAATGTCTTTCACTATTTGTCTCAATACCTTAAGAGAAAGTACCTTTCTTAAAATACTTAGAAATATTTTGATGTTTTTAAATATAAATACGTTATAGAAAACAACAATATTTGTACGGTCAACGTTTCTGAAAACTACACAAAGGAGAAAGGAAAAGGAAGAACTGAATAAAATACCTTAAGGGAATGACCGAGTCGTTTTTTATATAAAATGCTGTTTAAACACACGTTTTACACAATAACAAGTTTAAATTAACAGTGTTGTAACGCAGAAATTGAGAAATTCAATTCTACTTGAGATTAAAGAGTAATTATAAAGAGAATCTTGATCATCTTTATGCTAAGAGCCCTTTTATAAGACAAAAAAGCAAAAAAGACCACCATTTGCGTAGAAAAAACCCTACTTTTTTTTTTCAGCAAAACACATCTTACACTTTTTTAGTTTCCACCAGAGAAAATATGTTAATTTTGTTGCGAGTTCTAGCATTTAACAATACTTAAAAGTCAACCTTTCTCAATCTCCAAATTCTTAACCCTTTCATCCATTGCAGCGTCGTTAAATCTCCTTTATCCAAAAACAAGCCGTTTGTTAAGAACTCAGAATGGTCACGTTTTCCCCGACCGTTTTTTTAAATGTGTTTCATGATACACAACGTCTCAGTGATGTCTTATTGCGAGTCGAAAAGGGTTCAATCTACATTCGCAGGGTTAACCATCACGCCGGATGCATTCATCATACTACTCAGTTACCAGTTGTGTCACGCACAGAAGCATTCAAAAGCGCCTCAGCTAATGAAGCAGACACAAATACAGGAATTACGCAATTACCAGAGATGTAGTATAATAGTCAACTGTTTTATCACACAGCTGTTCGTGTTCATTAAAGATGAAGACTCAAGTATGGAACCACAGTCAAAGCATATTGAATTGAGTAGGACGTTCAATAATGGGAGAGTATCAGGATACGATCAAGAGGGAACGTGTTCACAAATAAGTAGAGATTTAAATAGAGATAAAATCCATCCTATCATGTATGAAAAATTTCTTAAAAATAAAATAAAATTGTGTTGATTTAACTTTAAAATCATACCTTTCCCTATTGGAAAAATTTTCCCAGTGTTCCATAAACCAGTATCAAATTATACTGGATTCAGTATAAATGGTACTGGATCCAGTACAAATGATACTGGAACCAGTATAAATGGTACTGGATCCAGTATGATTTTATACTGGTTAATGGAACACTGGGAAATTTTTTCCAATAGGGAAATGCATACATTAGATAAAGCTACGTTCTATATTTATTTTGAAGTGATACATTTTACGAGGTATTTAAAAAAATAAAGATAATTCCTCTGATGGGTATATTTGTGAAATATCTCTTCTTTTACTCATAAAAATTTGAAGTAGGTACTGAAGACTATCTTCTATATTCCGTTTCTTATCCTTTGTTATTCCGTTGGCCGCGCACAAGGTGTTTAACATCCCCAAGTAGCGTAATAAGTTTTCCAGTGCAATATTAAAGGTTCCTATTAAATTGATTTAAATGCACTTTTAATCCTATTTTTCTCAGTTAATCACAAACAAACCATTGTATTCGAAAAGTAAATAAACTGGAAAGACTATGAGAAAGGCCATTGTGTTTTATTTACAGAGGTCAATAACAGCTTAAGCGTAAATATTATATGCATTATTTAATTTATATTATTGAAATACCACCACTAAACTTCTCCATTGGAATAAACTAAACAGCTCGGTTTAATACGGCATTCCATACAGAGAGATTTCAAAAGCAGATATTATACTGACAGATTTTAATGACACATTGAGGTCAGTTTACAGACACCAAATGAATGGCAGAATTCGAGCATAGGGTAGAATAGATTATTTCAATAATCTATTCTACCATAATAAATCTCCATAAAAGGTAAATTACAAAAGGATCTCCACCTTAAACGCAAAACACATTAAAATGGGTGTTTTCAAAGGACAAGGAGCCTATTGAAGTACGATTCAAGATGGGTATGGAAAAAATAAACTAGATTACCTTAACCTCGCTTGAAATATTCTTTAAGAAAAGCTGTGGAATATATATTTGGGGTCTGTATAAGGGTTGAAGAATACAGAAATATGGACTATCGCCCATGTGAAACGATCATGACGAAAATTCATCTTGGAATCTTTAGCGCGGAACTAGGTTTGTAAAAGAAGCTAATTTTAGTTTGACACAACCTTTTTTGGAGTTTATGGCTCACACAAAAGGGAAGCCTTAATATTAATTCCAAATACTTTTCTATACATTATAAAAACATCTTCATGTTGAATACAATAATCAAAAAGTGATTTATTTTGCAAAAGTGTTAATTAAATATGAAAAAATATTCAAACTGAAATAATTATAATTACCTAATCTCCAAAGATCAAGAATTATTCCTATTAGATAGATAGAAAATTATTTGGAGAACCTTATACATTTTATTCCTCATCAGGATTTAATAAAATATACCTACTGTATTTTTTTTTTCAATATTGCATACCTTTTTTGTAAGTTTCATAAGTTTCGAAGTTTGCAAAAATATCCAAGTAATTTTAAAGAACATCAAGAATCCGGATGACTAAAGTTGAATAGTAGATATTTATTTCCTAATATATCTCGGGATCTTAGACAGAGTAAAAGACCAGTTCTTTCGAAACAACATTACGGTCATTAAGCTAGCCATAGCAAAGGTGAGAGGTGGGAGTTAAAAAATTCAAGGATTTACTAGTAGAAAGAAAATAGGGCAACTGAGGACTTGAGGCCATTAAAAAAAATCATTATATGATGAGAGAAGAAAGGATAGAAAAATCAAATTAAGCTTTAGATTTCATAAATATAATTCTTGAGTTAAAAGTACCATGAAAGAAAATTGAATATTCGTTTTTAAAAAGATATTGAATTGTAACTATGCCGTTTGGTTTGAAGTAACGTATTATGAATTTTCGAATTTATATTAATAATAGTTTGGTATTTTATAAATAGGATCAGATTTTGAGAAAACCTAGAATGAGTATGTAAGGGAACATTTATGACTAAACATATTTTTTTTTTAAGTTTGAGAAATTATAATAAGAGAGAAAAAACAAACTAACAATATAATTCCATAGGAAAAAAATTCTTGTAAGACTATAAACTTTCCATATTCTTTCTACTTATTTTGTTTTCATATATATTTTAACTCGATTTTCACCAAAACTTTTAGAAAGTAGATTTACCCAACAGGTTTTTTAAAAAGTGTTCCCTTTGTCTCACAAAACAAGGGATCAAATCATTCAAAATTCTTGAACATTTGTACTATGACGTACTTCACAGATAACCATTAACCAACCCTTTAAAGATGAAATGAATATGGTCAAAGCTTGATTGAAAACTGATAGATTTCGGCTAAATTGCACAATTTTACTTGAAGGACGATGTACGAAGATGCCGTCTTCAGTTACGGGAGACCGCCGTGACTTGGAAAATAAACTAGACTTGTTAAAAATAACCAAAAGTGAGCGTAACTATTAATACCACCCACTCTTTTGCGGATGACAGTAGGGTCTTTGTCAACTATTTTTCGAAGCTGAATGTAAGGGAAGGAAACATTTTCCAAAACCATAAACAACATCTATACACAAAAACAATCATGGTTTGATTTTATACTAGTTTAAGGCGGTAAAACTTTTAAGCCTTGCTTTTTCACACCATTGCTAGCAGCCCTTTACTAGAATTATTAGTACCTTATAATTATTTATGGTGTTGTATAATTATTTATACACTAGAATAACTTAAGAAGCCAGAAAAACTATGCAATTTTAGTTAAAAATATGAACAGTCTCAACCTTAAAGTTAGGCAATACATACAGGTAAACCAATTGTAAGATAGAGAGGCTTTTAACTTTTTTTAATGGGCTTGAAAGACAAATAGCAATGAAAATTGTATTAATATTTTCTACCATACATTTTAAAATACACATTAGAAGCAACTATAAAAACAAGAGCTTAATTACACTAAAAAGAACAAGGTCCATTATCTGAAGAACTTTTTAAAAATATTATACCTCTAAAAATTTCTATCAAAATATTTTTGAAACATTGAAAATGGTTATTAATCAACTTTAAAAAAAAATATTTCAATATGTTTTTTTACTTCTATGTAACTGGTACCACTAAACTAATATCTTCAATTTCTTTTGAGATTTAGGTAAAAATTCATTCCAAGAATGAGTTCACTTTTATATAGCCTCCTTTATCTATCATGTTCCTTACTGTCAAAGGTGATTTTCCCTAACAAGTCTTCCATAATTCAATGCAGCCAATAGTCAATGTTACAGGAAATTAGGATAGTATTAAGTGTTTTAAAAACAATTAATTCAATTCCTTTTCAAAAATTACTTCAAATTATGCAGTAATGTGGAGGGTTTAAGGTTTATTAGTGGTTACAGACAAAATCAACTTAAAAATAGGTATATTGAATGAATAAAACTATTATTATATTAAAAAATAAATGAAGTTTGTTTGTAAAATGCATTGTTTTCCATGATATTGCATAAGTTAAGTTCAGATTACACAGATTAAAATTTTCATAAAAATTCGAACATGAAATTTGTAATAGACGTATATTTAGATAATTAATTATAATAGTTTAGAAAAAATCCAATATTTATTTGAAATTGGAAACTTTTACACCCAATGCTGCATAGTTTTGAAAATACTGTTGTACTGAAAAATTAACTGACTTGGATATAGAAAAAAAGTTAAGTTGTAAAAACCCTATTACTTTAGCAAGCTATTTGATGTCAGATTGTAATTTTCAGGAACATTTTTACTTGTTTTTGAGAGAATGGACATTTATGGATGCAACTAAAATGTCAGTTGTTATTCTATCAGGAATAAAATATTTTTTTGAGACGAGCATAATAATACTTTTGTAATTTTATACATTTTTATTTATATTCAAGAAAGGTATAAAGCAATTTTTTAAAATAATAATAAATAAATGAAAATATTATTTAATTAGTTAGATTAATATAAATTTAACAATCAATACACCACGATTATATTTGTGCATATTCAAGTCTTTATTATGTAATACTTAGAATATGAAACATACTGGAAAAAAATCAGGGAAAATATTTAAGCTCGTTTGTTCCAAAAATATTTCGCAAATCACGAATTCAGTCATATCGGTTGCAGCAGAAATGATCAACTGAAAACCGCGATTGATACTGGATCGCTCTGTCTGATGTGCCGGTTCATTCACTAAAATCCCACAAGCGGATGCAATAGTAGGCGAAGCATACCTGAGTGGGGGCACCTTTCACAAACAACTCACGTGAAAGAGTGGTTACCTGAACGCAGTGGCATTCTTCAAAAACGCCGGCATTCAAAAATCCATACACAGGAGACTGACTACACTTCAGTCTCCGATCTCGCCGCTCCGAACGTTCCACAACAAAAATCAAATCCTTACCTGTGAAGGGAAATCCCAGGTAATCGCGGTTTAGAAATCCTGGTGGTTTCGTAGTGTTCTAAAACCACTCGAAATGCGGACTGTGTTGGTTGTGTTTCGCACTCTCCCCTCACAGAGGCAGCTGTGGCTTCCCCCAAAACACTTCTTTTCGGCCTCTCGCACTCGGCGATTCCTCGGCAATCATCGGCGTTCTATTCGCTGTGACGTCACTCGGGCGGACCGATCCATTTCCCGCCGCAGGGGCGAACCGGTCTGGCTCTCTTGAGTTTTTCTCCGCTGTTAATGGATTTTCTCTCTCTCTTTTACCTGGGAGCAGCGCGGTTTTCGGATGAAATAATAAAGAAAAAAAAAGACGAATATAAAAATAAATCGTTTCTCTTACTCTCTCGTGTGTATGTGTGTGGAAAACCGTGCAGATTTGCAATTCATTCATTTGAAGGAAGGTATTAAGGAGGTTGAGAGAGAGTTTTAGGGGTGTTTGTTTTGTTTTATCGGTTTTACGCTAGCGTATTTTTCACTGAAAGTAAAGGGGAGTTGAAAGAATTTTGGATTTGGAGAAATTCTGTCTCTTCCAAGGTCGTGTATTTAGTTTTAGCATAGTTAAAAATTACCCCAGTGCATTTTTATTTGTTATACTTAAAATTTAAACAAAAATTAATAGAAACTAAAACTTTAATATTTTTGCAATAAAACTTAATACAGAATGAAGGATATTCTCTCAGTTATTGAAAAGGAAACTTTAAAAGAAATAAAGCAGTTAAATCAGCTAAAAATTACCAAAAAGGTATCAAATAAATAAATAAATTTCATTTCTGTTTGTTTTTTGTATAAATCAGGCATAGTGCATAAAGTTACACAGAAAAAAAACACCGTTTTTACTTGCAAAAAAGGACTGCGTGGCTTATAGTCTTCAGTTAAAGCAAATTAAGTTAAAATTCAGTTAATGAAATAAAGGCACATAATAGTACCTAATTGAATTGAATAAAAACGAATCACTTATTTAAGTAATAAAAATCTTAAAAAGCTGAGCGTATATCGTTACAATTGTATTTCTAAAAATAAGTATAGTATCCTATGTACCTACTAGAATTTATTCATATTTTCAAAAATATTTGCCATTCCGTCATTTATCAAATTTCACAGTTAGTTTACGTATCGATACATTACTGCAATTGCATTTTCCTTTGAACATGAATTTCAATAATTTTGGGAAGAAAGTCTAACAAAAACAATATTTCTCATAAATATTGCAGGTTTTTTATGTTTAAATGAACATATGAACAAATGAACATCTTGAATTAAACATCAAGAAATTAATTTAATTATGATTAAAAAATGTTTCATAATTTTCTTTAGTAATATTAATCTATCATTTGGTAATATGACATGGTTACACATTTAAAAATTATTTCCTGTGAGGGAAAAAATAAATTAGATCAATAAAAATATAAATGGGTTTTGGTGGAAAAAAAGTACAAATGTTTTATCCTTTTAAAAATGTTTTTTATAATATTTTTCATTATTTAAATAATTTATTATTTTATACCCAGTGGACCTCGATTATCCGAACTGATCGAGACCGACCATTCGTTGGTATCTTCTTAAAAGTCCTTTCTACGTATTTTCTTTTGTTACTTATTTGCATTTTTTTGCAATTTATATTCTTTCCATTATGAAAAAGTGTATTCTACAGTTTTATAACACAGAAAACACACAATAAGTATGGATTAAATACTGAATTCAACAACTGCTTCTTATTTACTATCTCTCTCTTAACTCGTTAGAGTATGACTAACTAAGTTAGAAAGTTGAAATATATAAATTTGTATATATTTTAATGTAGTGTTTATTATTTTATAGAATTGTTTTTCCCTCCAGAAGAGCTCCAAAAGTTTTCTCCAGAAAAAAGCTCCAGATAGTTTTTCCCCCTTCTTAAATATTTTTGTAAGTGAAAATTTACGTAATTTGGCTAAAAATAATGTTGTAAAAACTGGACACTGGGCAGTGGACACTCTATGAAAGGAGAGAAGTGAATTATTATCCAGATGGGACAAAAGATAAAGCAATAATTCTGGTAATCGTCAAACGTAGCATCGTTTATTGGATGATGAGGGGGAGTTTTGTCTGGATCATTTAATTATATAAGGCTCAAGGGGATTCTTGTTGCGATGGAAAGAAATATTCCATGAGAAATACTGTATTAAATTGCTTTTTGAGTAAGGATAACAACATTATTAGGTTTGGAGGCACATAAAACAGTAAATTCGGTTCTTTTAATTTTAATTTAACGGTAAGTATTATTAAAATACATTGTTAACATTTTTATTTTTCCTAATTTGTTCTATCTTCCTTCATGGGCGGATTCTTGAAAATTTTGGATTCCGATCTCAAAAGTATATTACTTGAGGGGGAAAATGTATAAATCAAAACCTAACTTTTATCTGATAAGACACAGCTCTATGTTTTATTGATACCATCAATAAAATTTTATTCGCCAACTTGGCATATTACATTATGCAATACTACCGTCCACTGTAATTTGTAAAATTCTGAGGTAGATGACATTTTTGACACATTCATTAATATTTGATATGATAAAAATTTAGCTTTCCCTGAACCGTTAAAATTTGGTTTTACTACTTATAAAATTAAATTCGCTCGATATTTCCTTATCTGTGAGTTGCTTTAAAGTACAACAAAAGATTTATTACCTATTTATGATATTCACAAATGTGTTCTGGTTCATAACCATGAATACCGAAACAGCTAATATAACTAACCTGAATTTTACACTTTCCTGATCTTCAGAACACTCTTTTTACATCCTTTACCAAATTATTTTAATCCATGATGTGATGAACTGTAGACCAACCAATGAATGGGTGTTGGTGCATTTTTTACGTCTTCTCTGTGGTTAACGGAAGGGAAATCCCTATGAAATCACTTGCTTAACGAGGTGTATGACACTTTGAGGTTGCATATGTTTATTTTTTTTTCAATCGTAAATCACAACATCCACCAAAGCATCATTTTGAGTCACAGTTTCTTGGAATCGACATAAAAAAGAAAGGGGAATCAACTGTTGTTGTCATGTACGTTTTTACTGATTTAATAAGATTTTAACCAATAAAGAATTTATAGAGCTTAAAATAATTTAGAAAATCCCCGAATTTTACTTTCATATGTTTTTTAAACTGTATTCTGTCTTCTGTTAGATCTCTTATAGTAGTATACCTTCAACGACTGTAGAGTTTTAATAACATTTGATCGATTAAACTTTTTTTCCTTACTCTAATAAACCCTAATACTCTAAAAAAAAATTCTCTTTCAAAGGAAAATAATCATAAAAAATAATTAAAAACTAACTGAAAATTGTCTATTATTATGTTGATAATTATGTGAAAATCCTCAAAATAATATCTACCAGTTAAATATTCGCTTTTGAGTTTCTATTATTCAATGTTCTATAATATGTGATAATCAGAATGGCCATGCGACAGTAGAAAAATTAGGAAAACTTAACAGTTTTAGTTAAAAACTATGCAATAGTGAAGTAATGCTTTTACAAAGCATTCAATCACTAATCTCTTAATAATTTACAAGAATATAGTAGGTGCAGTTCAATTACTAATTTAAAAAGTCTTGTTTTCATAAAACTCATGTGTTCCACTGTCTGCAACATGAAAAAAAAAATCATTGTACCTCTACTTTCAAAAACTAAATTTTGGTCCTTCTAAAATTATTAAAGAAAAAACACAAAAAGCTAAAAATTCATATTTATTGAGAAACTATCCAAACTTTAGTTCAACTGAAATTTGTCACAATTGTCATGACTTTGAGGACATTTTTTTTTTTATCTCAGAATGAAAAAGGGAAGTCAAGAAAACTTCATTTTGTACAGAAACATTTCACATTATATGAAGTTTTAAGATTCTTAAAGAATAACGTTTTTGTAAATTGAAAACCGTTGAAGAGAAAGCTCCAAGATAACTCAGCTTCAAGTTAGTTTTATAGAGTTTCGAATAGTACATACAAAGAACAGATACTCTTACTACTGCTCAAGAGATACAATTCTTAAGCCCCTCAGAAGGGCCTGCCTAGAACTTAATCGCCATCATGATCCATGAGACGTTCCGTAAGGATGAGCATTAGTTTCTCCCCTCTTACGAATTTGTAATGTCGTTAAATTCATTAACTCCGTTGTAGCAAAATTATTACCGCTCGTTCTCACGGTTCAGGATCACTACAACTCACCTCCTTCCGAGAAATTCAATTAAATTCCGCAGGGGCTCGCTTTGTGCGCTTAATTAGGATGCTCCGCCAAAAAGGATCTGGCAGCAGCTTTTTAAACGCGATGCATTAATTAAGGGACGAACAGCTTATGTTGGAGACAAATCACTCGAAGAGGAACTTTGCTGAAGACGGCCCGCTGATGGTAATGGAACAGAATGGATTTAGCATTATTGTTCTGATGGGAAGTATGGAAGAAAAAAAAGGGCTTGTCAAAACGTTGGTTAGTTAGAGGAATGGCGGATGCTAGGCCTAATGGCAAAATAATTCTAATTGAGGTTATGTGAGTCTGTAAAGTCCCTTTACTTAGGTAATTTTATAAGTATTTGAGCTTAGTGTTTCGTTTGTCTAATTAGAATAACACTTTTAAGTGTAACTAGAGAAGAGAAAGTTAAGCAAAAACAGGGAATACTCTTGGGGAACGTTATTCTATTTTCAGGAAGATTATTGTTGGATGAATTTTTTAAATGCAATACCATTGCGGCTATGAGTAAACCAGTGTGAACGGAAAAAGAAGAAAAACTAGAGTTTCTCAACAAATAAAAACACGCGTTTAAGTTGAGCAGAAGAAATCAACTTTCAAGAACGAGCCATATGTTAATTTTGCAGCGAAATTTTGAAAGTTTTCTCGTAAAATGCATTTAATTTGGAAAATAAGACCAATTTATTATAAAAAACTCTTGAAATAAATCCCATGTAATATAGAGCATTCGCACATGACGTCACTTGGAGGACTAAAACAACGTTGCTAAGGCTGTTGTTAGGGGTGGGAAATAGAAGCAACCAATAGAAGCATTCGCACATGACATCACTGGAGGATAAAAACAACGTTACTAAGGCCGTTGTTCGGTAAAGTCATGTGATTGAAAATGCTCTATTAATACAATATTAAAATTTTATCTAAAAATATATCTTGTAAATAAAGGAATTTTATTGAATTTTCTTTATCAAAATCAGACACACCTACGAATACAAAACCATTTACGCAGCTGCCAATTTGTATAAAAAAAAGCGACTTAAGGCATGAATGCACATTCTATCTCAGGAATCTAGTAGCAAAGGAAGGACTTGAATAAATAAATGTCAAAGATCAAAGCGAACCCCAATAAACAAGAATCTCTCCGATCCCCAAAAGCAAGGGAAGGCAAATAACAAAGCACCTTACGAATCGAATCGGACGTTTTTTTATTGATCTCATGCCTCTGGGGGGTCATCCATATATTCCGATCGACAAATTTTGATGCATTTTAACTCAAATCCGCCCTCTCCTACTCTTACTACTACTCCTACTCTTACTACGAAATACTCTTACCTCTATTATGGATCTACATTTATAACAGTTATATGACAGAATACATTATCATACACATTATACATATCATCCAAAATAACTTTAATGGTTTCCTCACTTACAATCATAAGAATTTTTTTGCAATAGTAAATTTTATTAAATCAGCTCAAAAGTTGAACCAGTTCCTGTTGGCAAATTGTTCTTTAGACTCCTGAGTTTTTTTTTCTCTTTTTTTGGTAATTGTATTTTGGTTCTATTTATTCTATGTATATGCTTTATTTTGTCTTGCATTTATTTGTATGCTCAGATATTTTTGTATTTTGGTGTATGGGCCAGCAGGCCTTTTTTGCCAATAAACTTATTATTATTATTATTATACATATCATACTACATACTATTACATAATATACATTAATTTTTTAAATAGAACATCCTCATCATCATTGGCGCGACAGCCCGGTGTGGGCCCTGGCCTTCTCGAGGACTCTCCTCCATCCTGATCTGTTAACGGCCACAGTTCGCCAGTTCCTACATTTTAGGACAAGGAAGTCCTTGTCTATGGAATCAGACCATCTGATTTTGGGTCTTCCCCTAGCTCTATTTCCAAATGGCTTAGACATAAAAATTCTTTTGGTGGTACATTGGTCTGGCAACCGGACTAGGTGGCCAGCCCATTTCATTCTTTGTATTTTGATGTACTTCACTATGTCAGGTTCTTTATATAGCCGGTAGAGCTCATGATAGTATCTAGTTCTCCAAAGTCCATTAATCTGGACACCCCCAAAAATACTTCGAAGTATTTTTCTTTCGAATGCACCTAATGCATATTCGTCTTTTGAGGTCATAGTCCAAGACTCAGAGGCATATGTAAGTACAGATCTTACGAGCACTTTATAGAGTAAAATAGAACATCCTAACATATCTAAAAAGTTCAAACAATGAAATGATGTCAGAATTAATACATGACATGTTTTATGGAGAGAAGTTAATATTTTATGATTGTTATTTTCCTTTATTATGAAAAATGTAAGAGAATG
This sequence comes from Tetragnatha montana, assembly GCA_963680715.1. Classification (NCBI taxonomy): domain Eukaryota; kingdom Metazoa; phylum Arthropoda; class Arachnida; order Araneae; family Tetragnathidae; genus Tetragnatha; species Tetragnatha montana. The sequence goes on from OY796675.1 coordinate 20,082,447, forward strand.
CCCGTCTTTAAATAGTCTCGGATTTCATAGAAAATATATAACTTCATTGGAAGCTTGGAACCAAGTTAATAAAATATTATGCAATAGGTATTTAAAAATTTATGCATGGAAATCTTCCAGATCTTTGTTTTGCAACTTGGACATGTGCTTCGATATCAATTCTCTTTCCTTTTTTACTGTCCAAACAATACTTTTGATCCATATTTCGATCAACATTTGAACTATTCGGAGAAATTTATGAACAGAAGAAAGAAGTGACGTGAAGTCTACACTTGGAAACATAAAAAGGTTATTTTCTTCATGTACAGTACACGTAAAACAAACTCATAAATCAGGAAAATGCTTTTATAGGACTTTCATTGATATAAATAAAGGTTTAAATTTTTGTAAGTACAAAACATTTGGTTTGGTGGAGAAAGTTTACCTACTTATTGGAGGGGAAAGTCTCGTACCTCGGACCTATCTGTACCTCGGTCCTACACTGTTTTTATCTTAACTTTTTGAGTATGGCAACACTTTACATGGAATATCCTTACAACCAGAGCTCCCAGTCTATCAATAAATTACTTTTTTAAAAAATCAACAATTTGTGATAATAAAGGTTAACCACTGATTTTACCCATCAAAAGTTCTAAGCTATAGTTAAAGAAACACAAATTATGTTTTACAATTAATTTCATATCTACTTAAAGTGCATTGTTCCAGATATAATAGTATATGTGCTTAAAATGGGGCTCGGGGTAAACTGAACATGGTGATCAGACCTTTTTCAGTAAATGACCAAGTAGTGTACCTTGGACCTAAGAAGAGTGGTTTACCTTTGACCTGTCCAAGGTACATTTAAGTACCTTAATTTACTAAAAAAATCACTATGCTAACTTTTATTTAAAACTAATTTTAAGAGAAATCTATAATTTTGTGATAAAAAGCAGTGCTTTAAAACGTTTATGCTGAAAAGTGCTCCAACTAAATCTTTAAACTTATACACCTGGGTGGTTCAAAAAACTAAATAAAGGTTCTAATTCTGTGTGAGAGAGGGATAAATAAGTTAGGAAAAAAATTGTGTTTCACAAGTGTACCTGTTTATATTACTACCCATAAGGAAGATTTAGGTAAAAAATCTTACTTGATAAATTAATATTTCGTCATAAGACCCAGTGGTACTTCCTATAAAAATTTGTCAGTTTAGTCAAATTATTTCTTTAAATATATTATTGTAAAGAAGATAAAATTATAAAATAATTTAATGTTGTTAGCTATAAAAATTAAAAAAAAAAAAGAAATTAGTTTTTAAGGATAGTACACTTATTTCTCCTTAAATTTTTTAAACTGTATGATTTTTCAACCATGGAAAAGAATTGTATGCTTTTTATTTCAGATTCCAGAACACTTCCTTAAGTTCTTTTAGAGAAAATTTTATTCTTGAACACATAATTTTGTATTCGGTGCGTGATTTACTAAAACAAACTTAGAGTTGGGAAAAACTACTACCACCAACCCAGCAATGATTCTCTATCATTGATATTTGGATATAATGAATTCTTGATACCTAAATATTATGCTAAAAAACTATCATATTACTCATCATTTACAAGCAATAGACCAAAACTTTAATAAAACGCTGGAGTGCAAATGGTAATATCATCCATGCATGAAAATTTATGTCTTAATAAAAAAACAGGTTAGAAATCAAACTAATATTACCAATGAGCAGAATTTAGCCTTTCTTTTTAGAATAACAAGGTTAGAAGTCATACTACTTTGAATCAGTGTCCAACACCACCTGGCCGCTATTTGACCACCTCCCATCTGCTGCTTGAGGGGTCAGTGCTCTTCCCTCGTCCCCTTTTTTCGAACATCACAGCTGCCCCTTTCCTTAATAGCCAGGCCATCAACAATGATATTGACGATTCTCCAACTTCTTTGCTTCCAACCTACTGTTTAAGTTAAAAAATTCTATAACGCCCCTTCGTATGAAAAATTCAAAAGTAGATAAGTTAGTTTTTAATAGCAAACACTCATTTTAGGTGATTTTTCCTAGTTTTGATTGAAGGCACGTATGATAATTGTCATTAGGGGATATTTCGATATACAAATTCTTTTTCACGAAATGTGAGTAAACTACTATTTTTTGAAAAATTGAACCAATAGGGAACACTCACTTGCATATTCCTTCATTCGGGCTCTTACGTATTCCAAAATACATAAGATTAGTTAATCTTATCTTGAATACCGCATTGTAGCAAGCAAAACGCTTTTTTCACTTCGACATGACGTCGTTAATCAGAGACTGGCTAATCTCGAAAAAGCATCATTCGCTTTCCTTGACGGATGAGATCTTAAGTACCGCATATAGCATACCTCTACCTACGTATATCTTAAGATAGTTTGTTTAAGATAAGTTTTTTTTAAGTTTATCTTAAGTAAAAATCTTACTTTTTTGTTTTCATAAAAAAGGTTTTAGTTTCTGCGACAGATGTAAGGATGTTGGAGTTTTACTATTACTATTTATTATTTTAGATTTCTATAATATAAAATTCAGAGTAAGAAGATACTCATCAGGACATATTTAATGAAAGCTGTATTTTTTTAAATTTAACAGTGTAATGTTAGGAAATAAACATTATCAATGCGATGCATAAAAACGATAACAGGTAATAAAGGGTTTTGAAGAGTCACATTAATAACAAAATTATTCTGTGATGTTGAATTATATGTCGATTTCATGAGTTTTTCATTTGCAAAATTCAGCTGAGAACTCTACACACAAGGATAATGTAATGAATACAATACAATGAGTAATAAATACACAAAAACAAGATTTTAAGACAAAAATAATAAAACTAATTCATCTGTCTATAGTGAGATAACCACAATAAGAGTCAAATGCAGGATTATAATCATTTGTAGCTGCTAAGCAAAAAAAAAAAAATATGGTAATTCTTTGAACTGGTATAAAATTTCCAATAAAAAATCCGGTTAAATTTGTAAATAAAGCATGTAAGGGTGAAATTACTGTTTCATTTAGTAGTTAGTTCAGCTTTGAGACGACTCCTTCCAATATAAAGCATCCTATTTCCATTTCTTAAAGAAACTAAGTGTACGTACTAGCAGAAGTGAATCCTTTTTTATTTAGTGCACATTGATTTTCCCTCATTCAGCTCCGAAAACAACTAAACCAAACATCCTTCCGTAATTGGATTCGAACGCATTCCAGTGCTTAATCTTCAGACAAAGGGCACCTCGTCTGAAAGAAAACACTACCTGACGGATTCGATTAAAATAATAATCGGACAAGAGTGAGCAAACAGTCTCTCTTAACGAGAGCAAACTGAGACTTGCAAGAAGAGAAACTAATAAAGATGGAGAAAGCTAAGCACTCCCCTACTTGCATGGAAATACTTTCAGACGAGTATTACAAGAAATCTAATATCTTCCCGGGTTTTTCTTTGATTTTTGTACCGGGTCTTTTAGTATCGCGCTTGATATACGTTGGATGTTTAATTAAGACATATAGAGGATGTCAGTAGGGGGGATAGATAATGAGCAATTTCTAAAGGAATGCATTCGGATACTTTTATACTAGATACATAAAGTTTACTGAAGGGTTAGTAGAAAATAGATTTGCTGTTACAATTACTAACTAAATCCTTTATTAATGATCTGGTTAAGGAGTAGTTCAGGGGTGAATGGGGTAGACACACACGTGGTACAATTATAGATTATGTCTAAAAATATTCATTATAAGGGGATCTTTACCCTTTAAATAATTTATCCTCCTACAGAGCAAATTGATACATTTTCTGATGACTATGAAATTTTAAAGTTTAATAGAACATCACTCGGCTTCATAAAAACATTAAAATCTTATAAAACGAAATATGGGTAAAAGAATTTTTTAGGAAGGAATTGTCATGGAATGCTCTAAGACGGAACGCTTTAAGACATTGCCAAAGAATAAACAAGAAATCAGTTTATTACAAATTTGAGGGAAAACTAAATGAATACTTGCAATTTTAAAAGTAAGTCAATTTTACCTAAGTAGTTACTATTAAGACTTAAATTTAGGAACTTCATAATACATTTGAAAACATAAATGTATCAAGACATTAATTAAAAGCACTTCCTCCTTTACTACATTATTTTATTGTAAACTTTCCCCGCAATTGTTTGCAGCAACGCTCAGAAACAGTATTAAATTCCATTCGATTCTCATTAATTCGATTCGCTGACAATTTTCGATTCGACCAAGTTCCTTTCATTAAGAAATACTTCGTAAAGAACGTAAGCTTTATTAATGTCTGAAAGACAGTGCCTTACACAACCAGACCAGATTAAAATTAAATGGTATTATATATAATACGTATAAGAGGTTAATTAAAGTTGCATTTTGAGAACATAATGAATTGAGGGAAATTAATTGTTTTTTGCATAGTCTTACTTAGAGCAAGTGAAAATATTATAAAGATATTTTGATACAAAAAGTCAAATATTAAGCTAAGGGGCCGTCCATAAATGACGTCACGCTCAGAGGGGGGGTAGGGGGTTAATCAATTTGTGACAGTTTGTGACAAGGGGGAGGGGGGGGTCAAAAGTTGTAACATCACATCCTCCTAAAACTGAAAATCAACCAAAAATAACAAAAACAGAATTTTTTTCCTAAGATTTTTTATCCAAAAAGATTGAAAGCGTGACATGTGACCTAGGGGGGAGGGGGTATGGGGAAGTGTGACAGTTTGTGACATAGGGGGGGAGGGGGTCAAAAATGGGTAAAAAAAGTGTGACATCATTTATGGACGGCCCCTAAGGGTTTCGTCTATTCTTGAAATCTTTCATTGTGTAAAGCGTTCCCGACTCGTAGAAGTCTCACTTAGCTTTAAATTTAACCACCTTTTGCCCTGACTAAACTAAAAGTGAAAGTTCATTTGTCATTTGGTTAGTAATATTTTTTATAAAGAAGTTGAGAGGGATGGGAGAAAGATAAAAAGGATGGGAGGATAATGGAGATGAGAAAGATGAAGAGAGGATCATGTAATTGGAAAAATATGTACATAAAAAAGATAGGAGTATATCATGAGGATGCTGGGCCGTATTTAGGCATGTGCATCATGTTCCATAAGGAGGCAGTATTTTTGGGGACGGACAATTATAAAAAATAAAACAAATAAACTAAAGTTCTAAAATTAACTACAGCCTGTATTCATGCTGTTTTTTGTAGAAAACGCGACTCTTTTATCCCGAAATCAGTACAATCGAAAACGTTGCCTTTTGATAGAATCAAGGCAAAAAAAGTTGCTTTTTCTTAAAGGAAAACACAGTTGAAGAAAGGGTATGGAAAGGCAGTTGTAGCGCAGAGCGACAGAAATCTGAGGATGAGAGGAATGAAGACGATGAGAAAGATGAACAGGATGAGAAGGATAGAGACGATGATTATAGGAAGGAAGAAAATAAAGAGGCTGACAAACAGAGATGGTTTAAAAAATTAAAGGTGGCCAAATTACGGAATCTTCCCTGTGCAGAGGAAATATAAATAATGAAATGGACGAGGAATATATATGGGATGCAGAAAAAACAAGGGGGGATACTTGAGGGAGTACCTAGGTCGCTAGACCTTCAAACACCAGTATAACTTGCCTCACTGGGTGAGGCCATGAGCAGAGCTGTTACGGAACGTGTGACTGAAAGTCACAGTCAGCTGAGGCAAAGTCCCTTGTTTCCCCAAGTTACCTCTTGGTCCTCACTTTGTCGACCCCGGTGGGATGAAAGGCTGAGTCTGCTTTGCCCAACCTGGGAACCTGGGTGGCAGCAAGATGCACTACCACTACGCCATTGGGTGAAGGATGAAGATGAAAGTATGGATAAAAATTTCGGAGGAATGAAGAGAAAGAAGTATGAGATTGAGTGAAATGAAGATGATTTTTTCAGTATTGAAGATTGGTTGTTCATACTTTATACCTACCTGAAAAATGTAATAAGGATCCTTCAACAATAAAATATCAACAATGAAATTGTAGAAAAGGTCCAAATATACTAACCCACACAACAATGCAATTTTTTGGTATAAAAATAAAGCATAATATGGATTCTAACATAAAGATTCAAAGCTATTTAAACCATTCCTCAATGAAAGTTAAGGCAAACTAATCGAAAACACCACTTGATCCGCACTTAGTTAACAAAAATAATTCACATACTATTCACGAGAATTTCTCCCAAAACAAAAAACTTCGAATCTCACCTCGTCAAGCTACTTTGAAACCATGGAAAGTTACAGCTCCGACACTCGTGCACCATCACGGTCGGAATTGGTCCGGTTCGCCATCGAAACCATGGAAACGGGACTCAACATGACTCTGGTCGCACCCCTCGGCCAAGGCACGTTCGGCGACGTCTACCGCCTCTACGACCCCGACCGCCGATCCGACATTGCGGTTAAAATCGTCGTCCCCGCGAACACCATCGACACGGAATCGAACCTGTGGCCGAAGCTGGAGCACCCCAACGTCCTGTCGCTCCTGGAAGTGCTCACCCTGAACCCATTGGGGGTGGTGGTGTTCATCACGCCGCTCATGGAGTTCAGCTTGCACGACGCGCTGTACGAGAAGAAGTTCTTGAGGAAGAAGGGGGCTTTCAGGAAGGTGCGGCAGTGGATGTACGAGGTCCTGTGCGCGCTCGAGTACATTGCGGGAAGCGGGATGTGCCATCTGGACGTCAAGGTGGACAATGTGCTGATATCGAGGAAGTCCAAGGCTGTGTTGTGTGACTTCTCGTTTATTAATAGGACGGATGAGCCTCTTGATAGGTAAAAAGTGAAGAGTACAGATTTAAAACACATAAACATATAAATTTCCCATAACCAAATATTCTGGAATTCTTTGTTCACTATAAAAAAAAATCCTGGAACGTTCCAAGTTAAAACTGGACAGCTGGGTTGCTCATTTTTTCCAAGTAATGTTCCTGGAAAATAACAGGAACATTGCCGTAAAATACTGGTATACTGGTATTTTTGATTGATTTTATCGTAACGTTCCTGTTGTTTTCCAGGAATATTACTTGGAAAAAATGGCCAACCCAACTGCCCACTTTTTCCAAGGAAAGTGGCAAGATTTTTTTTTACAGTGTTATGAAAGTGAAAGTGAAAGGTTCATTTTTCCTTACTTTTGATTTAGCTTAGTTTAAAACTTTGTAAACACAGTATAAAAACCAAAAATGTCTTACCAATGAATAGTTTTAGAAATATAGTTTTCAAATTCATTAGAAAGTGAAAAACATTTTATGATAAAACGTACGTAAAACTGTTCCGAATAGTTTTCACGTACATATATTCGGAGTGTTAATTTCTGTCGGTTTGGTGGGACATCTTAAAAGAAATCATAAGGAATTATAAATTCAACATGCAAACTAAAAATTCAAATATGCTGGTAGGAAATATACAAGTATCACTTTTGTTCAATGTTTTCACAATGTTTGTATGTTCAAATTAATTAAATTGCAAAATGTGCTTAATCCTTTATGCAGTACAAAATTATTTTTCTTAACATAAGTTCTCAAGAGACATCCTGTTTTGAAAATCATGTTATAAGAAAAAAAATGTAAGAAAATATGTTAATTATAAATATTTTAAGTTTTCTTTCAAAAGCACACAAAAAAAATTATACGTGACTATCATAACAAGCAATTAAAACATTAATTTAAAATCTTTAGAATCTAAGTAAAGGAACCTACATGCGTTCTGTTTGGATGATCTAAATAGAGTTTGCCATGCTAATGCCAAAATTCTAGACAAAATTTGAATAATTTAATATTACTTATTTTAATATTAAATTTATTGGTAAATTTTGATTAAAATTTAAATAAGAGAAAAAAAAAATTTAACTACTTTAATTTCGAACAAAACACACGGAACTGAGTGTGCGGTGAAATCTGACGTCCAAACTCATAATGCCTGTTTGTTATGATTGCATCACTATTCGTTTTAGAGTGTATTTTTATGTAGTTAAAAAAGTCCTATCTTCCACTATTATTTATCAACCTAAAAACCTTATCAAACCAAAATGGATGCAAATTCTCCATTTCCATCTTTCTTGTAAACAAATATTATGAATTGGCGTTTATTATCCACAGGCGTTTTCGCTTGTAGGAGATATTTCTTATTAAAATAATGCTGCCTATATAATATATATGTTACGGGCAATGTGATAAATCGGGCATTATTAATAATGCCCGAAGTGGAGGAGGGCAGTGTGATAAATTCAATGGCATTTATTAATGAAATTTTTCCCCTTGCCCACCTCCACTCTGGGCATTATTAATTATGCCCAATTAATCACTTTGCCCGAACATATAAACTAGAATGCAACGTTTCTTGACCCTATGACGTCACTACACGGAAGGAAAAACTGCGTAAACAAAAAGCTTGTTGGGTTGCTAGGAGGAGTTTCGGTACGCAAATCGTGATAAAAAAAGACGCTATATATACATGGGTTTAACAAACTAATCACATTTTTAATTGACTTCTTAATATCACTTAAAATTCAGACACGGCACTGGGAACTGCTTTGTTTGTTTTGTTTCTCCAGGGGACAAGTAACAATGCAGTCTAGTATAATCAACTTGAAATTATGAATAACAACCTATTTTTGGCGGACAAAAATATAACAGTGTGCCAGTTCACACAGCCATCAGTAACTTAGTGTTTGGCTGTTGTTGCAGGTACGCTCTCGGCCTCCCTCACATTTACCGCCCACCCGAAGCTTGCCAGTCCCTGAAGGAAGAAGTCAAAGTGGACGGGGTCGCTTACGACATGTGGGGCTACGGAATGATGAGTCTGGAAATCTTGACGCATTTCGTGATCGCCGCCAACAAGCAAGGGTGCGAGAACTGGATGGAGGACATTTATCCCTTACTTTTCCGTACTTTGCAGGTGAGTGATTCTTTAAACAGATTTTCAATAAAGTTCAGATGGATAGACTTTAAATTGAGGTTTTCCTAGACTATAATAGATGGAACTCCTCTCCAAATTTTTCTTGCAATGCTCCTTTAACATTGCTTGAAAGGATATTCTGAGGGGGGTTTTTTTGTTGTCAAAAACGTGCGTTCAATTTAAATAGACGTGTATACAGTTTTGATATGGTTTAGATTCCTTTGAATTAGGCTGGGAATACTAATGCCGAGATAAATTAACAAATGTTACCGATCAGTTGTTATGTTTATTAAACTCCAATGACAAGTTTTATTACTAAAATCGAAGTATCAATTAGTTATTTTACGTTTTAATATTAAACAATAAACTTATGCCTTTTTTAATACAGTAATTTCATAAATCAACAAATTATATTTATTAAATTTTCATGTTTCATAAAAGTTAATAATGGCAAAAACTGATGCATACTAAGCTATCAGAAAACATCTCCAACAACAATAATTTATAATTAAGCATAGTCTAACTAACCAAAGTTTCTAATGATTTTAGGACGAAGAGCTTGGAATTTTAGTAACTCTAGCTTTTCCTACTGACATAAAAGAAATAGACTTGAATTTAGCTTCGGATTTCTTACATAGTTTTCTCTGGACTGATGCTTCAAAGAGACCTTCTCCTTCATTCGCAATGAATCATTCATTTTTGAAACATGGTCATGAAATTAGCATCACAAAAGATGAGATTTGGATAAATAAATTACAGTATTTTAAAATTAAAACACCAAGTAAGATATTAACTCTAATTTTCTCTATTTTTCTTAACATAGAAAGTATACTTAAAATTGCATAGGTGTTTTTTTTTCGATACATGCCTTTTTCTTTAGCATTTCCTTAGCAACCCTATATTTATACTCGCCCTATATATTTCAACTTTTTTAAAAAAAAAAGCGTGAAAAATACGGTACAAATTCTACTTTTAATAATATCTCCAAATAATAAAAACATTCAGTTAAAACGTTAAAAGAAATAAGATACTACCGAATTCTCAACCATAAAAAATAAATTACTTGTTGCACCAATAAATAATTACACCAATGCACCATTCGTCCCGTTCAAAAACCCATCAGTAGTAAATTTTAAAAATATCAGGGGTTTTTTTTTCAATAGTTTAAAAATGGGTTACATTACTTGAGATAAAATTAATGTACATTTGAAGATCTTAAGAAAATTTTATTCCTTCCTTTTTTATGGCGAGTTTGAATGTTAGTTTTTTATATTAGTTAGTTTTTAATATTTGTAGAATTTCATGGATTGTACACTTCTTAATATTATTAAAATCACTTAAATATTGGATTTTTAATTTAAAATTTTCACATTCTTTATAAACATATAAAAGATTAATATCTTCCTTAGAAATAATACGCACTAATTTTTCATTAATAAGCTTTTAAGTGCTTCATTTTACGAATTAACATTAATATACCACTTAAACTTGAGGTAAACTGATCTACACTATAGGTGCTTAAAATAAACTTTTTGGTACAAACTCTTAAAAAAAACTTAACATTATCTAATGAATTCATCCAAATGTTTTATATTTTCAGAACCAGATAGTTCTATAAAAAGAAGTTATACATCAGTTACAAACGACCACTCAGATTCTAATCAAGATACATCAGATTCCGAATCAGATAGCTCTAACGATGAATCACTGTATAGTGATAGAGATATCACGGAGGGCTTGACTTATGCAGTTAGTGATCCATCAAGTGATGTTCCCACAGCCTCTAACTTTGATCTTCCCAGTGTCAGCGATTGGTCTTTAGAGAACAACCCTTGTCTTGAACAAACAGGATCTTCACCTTATACCTCTGAAAGGTCAGAATTCAATGTTTCCCCCTTTGACCATCATCAAAATGAAGAGTCTTGCAATTCCATCAATCTCGTACTGTCTTCACGACTTGGAAGTACCAAGGATGGAAATAGGAAATTCCTCGTTTCGTTGGACCGAACCAAAGAGGATAATTATGAGGATAATTATGAGGATAACAGAAGTTCATCTTATCCCTTGATCTCAAAACTCAAAAAAAGTATTTATCGTTCCTGCCCATCCTTAAAATTCAGTTCAAGGGAAAATATAAGTTGTAAACCAGATCTGAATTCTTACTGTGAAACGATCAAGAGCAATGACCAAACGAACAAAATCGTAGTGCAAATGAGCTATGGATACGGAGATTCAAAATTGATAGAAACAGGCAGAAATAGTAAACATGACATGCTTTTACTATCCAATAATAATAATAACATAGAATCATCAAAAAAGGATTTTGTTTCAATAGAAGTTAAACCAGACGATTTATTAGCAAGCAGCACTACTTTCAAAAGTCCTTCGAACTTATCAATACATAATTTGAAGAAAACTCCTAAAAAGAATTTAGATGAAAAATACACCGATATTGGAAATGCATTAAGAAAAATAGGATCTGTAAATGACACAGCTACGAGTACACCGGAATCTAGTCAACTTGACGAAAACAGATTTACTGAGGAACCAATTAAAAAGGAATGTTCTCTTCTAATGAAGGAAACAAGCACGAAATTTGTCTCCCAATCTGTTCCTAACCTTCCCATTACGAAACCCATGGATACAGAGTCTTCTAAATCTTCAAAGATTTCAGCATCTTTCCAAACGGAATTTAGAAATAACAATGCCTGCTTGTTGTCGGGAAATAAATTGGATGGTAAGGATGCAAAAGGAAATGAAGAGGAAAAACTTCTTCAACTTGAAGAGAACAGAATAACAAAACCGGCAACAAAAAGCTTGGAATCGGATATTTCTAATGAAGGATGTTCTAATGACAGTAAGTGCTATTTTTTTAAAAAAAACTTTTCTCTAAGTGCAATGTGCATCTTTTAAAAATCAAAAGTAGATATATTTCTTAATTAGGATGTTTTATTTTATTTAAAATTAGAATTTTTATTAAGTATTCAGTTTTAAAATTTATTTTACCAGCATTGGTTTTGAGTCAACTCGTATATATTATCTATATTATCATAAATATGTTGATACTTGAAAACTGATGATACATGTTATTTTTAGCCGATGAAAAGCGCCCGAAAGAACATACTGCAAGAAAAATGATAAATTGGTTTGGACGAAGATTTCTTCCATTGAGATGCGGCTTTAAAAAATCAAGCAAAAAACTTAAATAAACCGGTAAATTTTATATTTGACATAAGTTTGTCATCAGTCAGACTATGAGGCAATATTTCTATATCTGTATGCAAAATATCATAATGTTTAGTTATTAAAGCATTATTATTGAAAAAAAACCGCTTTGGGGTTATTACTTTTTACCATTAACACTGAAATACTCTGAAATGCTGTTTCTAAAATCTAGTTGTTATCTTATGTTTAGTTATTAAAGCATTATTATTGAAAAAAAACCGCTTTGGGGTTATTACTTTTTACCATTAACACTGAAATACTCTTCTGAAATGCTGTTTCTAAAATCTAGTTATTATCTTGTTTAAAGATTTATAAAGATAACAACTGAGGTTAAGTAATCTCTAGTTTTATTATCTATGCTCTTTTAAAACTTTTCATTCTCTTAGCAGATGTAACTACTACTTCAATGAACAAAAATTTAGTTTGTATTTTAAATAGGGAACCTAAGAAATTTAATGTTATACTATATCTCTAAAAAGTAAAAAAGTAGTTAAAATCTACTGTACTGTACAACTTATATATAAGTTATTGTTTCTATCATTACAAAAATATCCAAAACCATCTTAATAGTTTTATTAGCAAAAATAATGAAAATTACTTCTAATAATATTAATATGAAAGAATTAAAAAAAATATTTAAAATAGACTTATTAAAGAAATCATAAATTTTTAAAAATTTCTGTTATTAACATAAAAGAATGCGAAACAAGAACAAAAAAATAAAAAAAATTTCCCACGCGTTCTTTACAAAAGCTTTAATTTCCCTCATCAATTTGGGGAGAATATTTCAAACTAAAAGTCTCTTACAGCATTTGAAACTATTCCGTGATGCGTGTTAAGGACTATTAGCTCTGATATATCAGAAAAGAAAGTTATCTTCAAACGAGAGATCGGAATTTCTTCGAACCATTAACGGGGCAGAGATTATGTGTATCTTGAAAACAACATGAAAGGTCATTTATCAATCAGTAAAAATATTCTTCCTTCACCCCCAGATAAAATGGAAATACACCAACTATAAAGTCACGCTCTTACTATATGAGGTGTCTAACTTTTCATCCCCTTTCGTAAATAGTTAAGAAACTACCGTTATTCTTAAGGAAAGAAACTTAAGAAAGGTGAAACCTCAGCGCAAAAAAAATAAATAAATAAATCGTTGATTATTACAGCAAAGTTCAACCGAAATCAATGGAGTGGAATTTTTCTATTTTTGGAAGTGTTTGATGTGTTTTTATAACTTTTTGTCGGCTGGCTATTTTTTCTTCGGCGAGGACTTCTCGAGCTGATTAGTGCCCTGACTCTGTTGGAAAGTTTTGCTCCTAAATCGCCAATAAAATGCGGAATCGGCAGAATTTTGTGGTCCGTAATTAACTAGATAAGGACCGAGCCATTTATCACAAATGCTGCTTCATGGTAATTGGGCAGCGAGAGTAGAGGGAAGATAAAAGTGACGTTGAGCTAAATTCTGCGCAAAAACAATTAGAAATCCCATTAGTACTGCATAAAAGAATAGAAGAATCTCGGGTTTTACTTATCTTGACTAATGAAATAATTTAATCTATTATCGTTTTTGTTATCCAGCAATATTTTCATTAATTACGATTGTAGTTCAGCAAACATTAAACCATTTATTATGAATTGTAATAGTTAAACTTCATTTTGAGAACTTATCTTTCAGATTTTAAGAAGTTTCTTATAAAAATAATATTAAAAAGCTCCTGTTTATTATCACTGAAATATGTTTTTTTTAAGAAAATGTAAACAGCGAGATTTTCAATTAGTATTGAACTTTTGCAAGTAAACAATCAAATTTTTATGCATTATACAATACATATATTGATTCCTATAGTAAAAAATATTTATAACAAAATAACGCTGTAATAAAATCTAAACGAAAAGTAATATAAAACAAAAAGTGCAAATTATATAATCCTTGTAAAAGAACAGTTAAGTATCCTATCCCCCCCCCCTCTGATGGTTTAAATATTTTACTTATTCACAAATTTGTTTTGTGTGTTAATACGAATAATAAATGTTAAAACAAATCTTTCCGTCAGAGCATTCAAACACTTCTAGCGAAATGTACGAAGACAAATTGTTCAAGTCTATTAATAATACAGATTTAAGTAGTTTTCGTCGCAGTTAAAGCCGTTTCATTCTATAGATCTCTTTTGAAGGGAGCGAAGTTTTCCCTCTTTTTAATAATAATTCCTTTAATAATTTTGAGTGTCTGTCATTTCAATGTCGAAGAGTGTAAGGAAAGTTTGAGGTTCTCTTCTCACTTCAAACAAGCTTGCTTTATTACTGGTAGTGAAGGGATCTCAAAAACTCTGTTGTAAGAGTTCAAGTTTGGAAAACAGTTTTGTTTTTATTTTGAATACAAAGAGGAGAAGCAGAAAATAGGCAGTACCAAATTGCATTTTAGTCAAACTCATTAAATTTAATTTTATTATTTTGTATATGGAAGTAGTAGGTACTACCTTTAAATAGATTTTAGAAATTTACAACATCAACATTTCATCACATTGTAACAGTAATTGTTTTCAACTTTGAAAATTTAGGCAATCATTCTCTTTAAATTGAGATAAAGAACAGGAAATTATCAAATCTTTTAAAATTTATTTAAAAACATGATGAAACAATATAAAAATGATGTAAATACTAACATTTAAACTCTGCATAAAAGTATTACATACATTGCATAAACATTATCCGATTTTATAAAAACTAATTATTGTTTCTTATCTTTGTGCTTATAATTTGATTTTCTGCGTAATACGAATTAAATTTAAACTTTTAAGAAGTAGAAAAATTCCCACTTTTAGTGTATTTTTAATTCTACTTTACTCTTCACCTGGTCCTTTTAATTCGAATCATTAGCAATAAATAACTCCATTTCACAGCATTCAAATTCAAAGTTTTTCCAAAAATGTTTAATTATTTTGTTTGTTATACATTTTTTAAACTTTACATAGCATATTTTTAAAAATTTAAATTAACATGATATTTTCCGTGGGATGTTAAGGTTAATGATAATATACAATGTGTATAATGGTTGGTTTTAATGGTTTTCAATGGTTTTTACACAAAGATTGAAAAACCTCTTACGTTTTATATTAAATTATCTAATAATAACATTTTATACATATGAAAACATACATTAGTGTAAATATTGTTTAAGAAACATCATCAGGAAGATAGATATTTTCTTTATATTATCAAAATTCGAAATGATGCTAATAATTTAACGAAAAAATCAAAATGAAAACCTTCTTTCTTTTTTAGAATTGATGTATCTCTCAGATGGAAGATAATGCAACAAAAATTTAATATCAACAAACATCATTATCATTTTACCTTATTAAAAAGCAATATATACCTATGTATAATATACGTAACTAACATAACTTCACTAACATAAAAAAAATTGCAAGAACTTGTGGTCCTATGAAAATTAACACAAATTTGTTGCAATCTTCTTAAACCCTTTTCTATGCGAAAAAAAAAAAGACACAAGGGTTTCAACCATGAGATTTTAATTAGACCGAGACAAGCAAAACATTTAAAGGTAAGTGCAGTTTCAGCTTTCTTCGTACTTTAAGGAACTAAATTAAATTTTGGTTCCTTTAAGATTCAAAGGAGATGTTTACGGGGAAAGCTTAATTAATTCTTGGAATACCCATTCATTTATTTGTTGTTCCTGTAATGAACACAAAAGCAAGGCGCAATTTGATATCATTATTCTTGTTTCACTGATCTTGGTTCATTAGGGGCTGTTTTTTATGGATATTATATTTTAACAATCAGAGTGACATTAAATAGATAAAATATCATTAAATATACTTAGAATTATAAACTAAAATACGTGTTATCATTTTAAACTTCCTTTTAGTATAATTGATGATTAAGTGAATTTTTTTCATAGATCAGAACCAAAGAAGGATAATCATCAACTTGAATAATAAATAATGTGACTCATTATCTACTTTATCAATTCTTTTTCTGACAAAAATACATAAATTGTGCAAAAAACATAGTAAAGATGTAAACAACGAAAAAAATTGAAGAACTGGAACTAATATTAAACCTTTTTATGTCAAACTTTCGTTAAATCAATAAACGGAAATTTTTTCAACAGTTTAAATGAAAAACTAAAAAATGAATGAGGAAAGAGGCGAAATGTTTAAAATATTGAAACTACATTTTGAAAAGTTGCGTCCCAAAACCCTCTAGTTTTTAAACCAAAGTGTAGGTAAAATGTAATACTTTGCAATATCATTTTTTGTCACCGAAAACTAGTTACTGCATTCATTTTAATAAATCCTGTCCTTACCCATGATGACGATTTAATTATGATGTTTACTCTAACATTGATTTATATAATTTTTTATACTGATTTTCGGACTTTCTGCTCCAAAAAATCTTTCTAGAAGATGTAAAATCGAAGATAGCTTCACATAAAACTAGTGCCCTAGTCCTAAAAATAAAAACTTGTGTGTTTTTATTGGTTTTCATGTACTGTCCCACCGATTCGTGATGCTGCGCCATTTTCTCCAACCTCCATCGTATTACTCATAACCGAAGTGGCAACACTTCCAGAAATCCCGACGGAGCATTCAATGTGTCATCACCTGCTCTCTCCCGCCGGTTCAGATCCAGCAATTGCTGTTCGCCCTCATCAGAAACGATCATAAGAAAGGAGAGAACACAGAAAAATGCACTTAAAATAACTTTCCTCTTTATCTGGAGAAAGATAGAAAAGAAGAGAGGGCAAAATGGCGGAGAAGTAACTGCGTCTGTTCACGCGCCTCGAAGATAAATCTCCAGCTTCTCAGCTATGTGGATTACGCGCCTTTTTCTGTCCGAGGAAGAAGAAGAAAAGTTAATTTTCAGATACGGTCCCCGCTTTGATGTTCAGATGATAACTTTCCAGAAATTTTTACCTCGTGTCAGGTCTGGAAGTTATTTGACGCGAGAGAATTATGTCGGGAAAGGACTTTTAGTTTTTTTTTCCTTCGGTTTTATGATTGTTTGTGCTCGGGATGAGGATGAGAAGAATTTGTTGAAACTCGGGAGATGTTGTGGTACTTTTAAGTTTGTGCATATGTAGATTGAGATTGTTTGAGATGTTACGTGAAAACATCATAGGTTGAAAGACAAACTTATTAAAATAAACAAACTTCAGATATATTTTTATTTTTAATTTAATTTTTAATAATAATAATAATAATAATAATAATAATAATAATAATAATAATAATAATAATAATAATAATATTAATAACAGTTAAAATATATTTAAATTTTACATTGTTATTTTCTTTCCATTTTAAATACAGTCGACTCAGCTTATGTGATCACATTTGTCCAAGATCAAAATGATAACAATATCCGATTGATGATAGTAATAAGCGGTTTTGTATAAAAAGTGGCAAACACTGTAACACGAGTGTTTGCATTAAAATCACGACGGTGTAGTCCATATTGAAGTATTTGAAACTATTTTAAAGTATGTATTTTGAAACATAAACATTTTTAAAGAAAAATAATAAGAGCGGATTATTTATAACACTACTAAATTAATGACTCATTTTGTATGTTTATGTGTTGAAATTGGCCTTCAAAAGGGAAAAAGGGAGGATTTTAGGGGATTTCCACCAAATTTTGCTAACATTAAACGATATATTGATCACATAAAACGATACATTTTATGTTAATTTAGGAGTGATCGGGACTAAAGCCCTGGATAGTCTACCTAAGGTAGAGTACCCAGGGCTTTGATCGGGACCAGTGAATTTCGATAACATTATCCGATTGATAATATTAACCGTGATCACAGTAAGCGGAGTCGACTGTATATGTTACGGGCAATATGTGATAAATCTGGGCAAAGTGATAAATACCCGTTGACAAATATCATTGAATTTATCACATTGCCCTCCTCACTTCGGGCATTATTAATAATGCCCGGTTTGTCACTTTGTCCATAACATATATATTATAATAAGAAGAGAAAATTATCACAACAATTCAATACAAATTTTGAAATTTGGAGCAGCACAATTTCATTTTTTAAAAAAAGCATATTAATAAATGTTCAAAATACAATAATTTAAAGAGAGTGTATGGTGTATGGGACAAGAAGACTTTCATTTTTCTTTAAGATTGTTTATCAATTATTTTTTGTGTAGAAGTAAAATCTCAAACAAGAAATTCAAGAATTAAAAATTATGATTACATACTTAATATTATAAAATTTTTAATTATAAAAGTATAAAAGTTAATATGGAGATCTATCTTTGATATTTAATCAAAAAGAAATAATCATAAAGTGATAAATAATCTTTATTGATTGTCAGTTAACCAAATTAATCAAAGAAATTAATAATTTTCTCGTGACTGGTGAGATTTTATACATTTTTCTTTTACATTTTAAATAAGAAGGGTATTTAGGCATTTCCAGTTGAAAATAAAAAGGACCACATGTATCGTAACAAAATAATATTCATCAAAATAATAGTATTTCATTTTTGAGCCATTCTCTCTTGCTGTACAAAACTTAATAAACTTAAAAATGTTTCATCGGAATCGTTCTCAAGCTAGAATAATAGGGTTTAGAAAATATTCAATTAAATTATCGATGTCCTTTTGAAGTTATCTGTTTGGAATTTTTTTAGACTCTCATATCTTTTCAAATGCTTGCGAAACGAAATTAATATTAAGATTTCCAAAAATGAAAGGTAATCACTTTTTATTGTGGTGTAACTCTAGTATGGATGATAAAAGTTTCAAGAGGGAAGTTTTGCAAAAAGCTTAATTAAAATCAAAGTTATTGTGGCATTCGGAAAAGAGAGAACAAAGGTTTTGATTCTTTTTCGAAGAGATTCGAATCATGTTTTCATATTTATTTCAATTCTTTACTTTTAAAACATTTTGAATTAACGTTTAAAAACTGATTAAATCTATTGAAGGTACCATGGTTTTTAATTAATGATAAATTTAACTTTTTTATAAATGTTTGATGCATTTATTATTTAATGAGATTTGTTTTGAATAAAGTGAACATGGTGATAATAGCACAATTACTTTTTATACTTCATGTGAATGGTATCAAATTTTTAAGAAAACGTCTTAATATGTAAATAGGATTTAAAATTAAAACCTTTCCAACCATGCCAATTATCATATTGAAAGTAAATCTATTTATACTAAGTGTTTTCATTTAAATTAAATATAATAATCAATGTATAAATAGGAATTCGGAATTTCTTAATAGGAATTCGATTTGTATTGATTTCATGTAATGTCATAATTATTAAATTTAATACCTCAATATACAATACTTTTCATAACTATTCGGTAGCTTAAAAATTAAAATTATAAGTACAAATTGATGTTGATTATAATTTTTACTACATTACTATATTATTCATTATTTAAAATTTAAGAAAGGAGACAAATGAATATTTTAATATGTCTTAATACGTTGAAAACGCCGATTTGGAAACATAATAAGTCCTTTTTAAATTTCCTTAAATTTAGCAGTTTAAATGAATTTTAAACTATGGGTATTTTATCAAATGTACAAAAGAAGAAAACTTAATAAAAATTGCAAAATTTCTGCTGCAACTATAATTTTAATTACTTCATTCTAAAACTCATTATTTACCATCAAGTATATTATGTATTGTAAACAAATATCTATCCTATATTTTAATTATCTAGTTTTTATAATTTCTTAAATTCTTTCCTATATTTCTTATATTAATTATTATAATACTTTTTTTATATAAAACATAAGAATTGGAAAACATAAATATTGCATATAAAAAGTTATAAAATAATTAATGAACAACAAAAGAGCACAGGGCTCGTCCCAATCATCGTATTATATTCCATACTTATTTATAATTAATATTAACATTAAATATGAATGTAATAAAATTTAACATTAATATTTGCTTATTTATAATTTTAATAATCATATTAACATTAAAATATGAATATAATAAAGTTTAACATATATAATAAAGTTTAACAGTTGCGTTATTCATGCTTAGTTTTTTTTATTTGTTATTAAACCTTTAGCCAATAGACCTCTTCAACCGGAACTTGGTGGCGCTACGATCCGGGCGCTTGGATTACTTCCGGGTTACTTCTTTTGGCGTTGTATTTGGCTATTCTTTGATCTGGCTATTATTGGCGGCCGTGTTTGTTTTTGTTTGTATTCCGTCGTGTGTTGTTTTTATTATTCTTGGATTTAACGAGCATATAGCTAATACTTATTAATTTATTCATATTATTTTCTTTAAATTAATCAAAACCGAAATCTGGAAAGACTACTTTTACTTTATTTCCCACTCCGGAGTAGCGGCGACCAATCTGTCTCTTTTTATTTACCCTTTTGATAGTAAACAAAAACCCAGCTACAGATATATTGTATTATAGTATTTCTGGTAGTAATAATACTACAGAAGATACTACATCAGGGTTTATTTTCATTGCCCTGTGAACTGTAAAATCAGGTTTTTAATTTCCCTATTTTTTTAATTCTCCAATTCCATTATTAATGTAGCGTATCTGGTGGTATTATATAGGTATTGAAGTTTCTTTAAGTCTGTATTTCATATGGGCATTTATGTCCATTTAGGATTGATTAAAAAACAAATTAAATCCACTGTCTGTGTTTCATTCTAAATAACAGTATTTAAGTGTGATTGTATTAAGATTCATTTTTCTGTCTTTCAAATTTTCTAATCTTGACACATTGAGTTTTTTTTTTCAGATTTCAGAGTGCTGAATTAAGCATGTCAATCATCTTCCAATTTTAAGAGACTGTTTCTAGACTATTTTTTGCAAAAGGTTTTTATTTCACAATAGTAATCTGAAAGTGATGGAGTATTTTAAGACTCCTCAAAAGAAACTTTATATTAGATCTGCACTTTCTTTTTTATATTCTAAATTTCTTAAAATTGGAGGATGATAGAATTGTTTTCTTCCTATTTTTTTACATGATGACACTAGAGAGACATAAATTAAAACAATATGCTTCTCAGTGTTAAAAAACAATAAAGTTGGAGGGAAAGGGCATTCAGTTTTCAAATTATTACTTTGATTAGGATTTTTTACATCTTTGTACTTTCCTTGATCGACCATTAAACGGACATGACTTCATTACCAAGCATTGGATGATTGGTCAAGTGTAATGGTCGATTCTGTGAAATGGCTTTTCAGTGTATTGGAATTCGCTAAAATGTAGTATAAATGTTGATCCCCTCATGGTATTGCATCATCCATTTACTCATTCCCTCCCAGGGAGAGGCAGAAAGTTTGTTTGGAATTTCGCTTGAAGGTCATTGCCTTCTCCTTGTGTTGGATTGGTTTATTGGGTGTGAGTCATATGGATTGGTTTCACTTCGTAAAATGTTGCAGATAAACTAGTGGAAGTCGATCCTTGCTACTCACTTAACTAATCGTAGTAGCTTGTGAGAACAACCTCAATCCCTCTGGTAAGGTCCTATTTTTCCATTAAAAATTTTTTTAAGAAATTTGCATTGCAAATATATTTAGTTTAAAATATAACTTTTCTTGAAATGCATGTTAAACCCAGTGGCGAAGCATGAATTGCAAAGAGGAGAAGCACTGGAAGTTGATTGTTATTTTGCCATATGTTAGGTTGATTGTAATATTAGTGGTTATAGTTTTATTTTGAAATTTGTAACTTCTCGGATGTTTCAAGTATAATTTTTGTAAATGTGTATGTCATGTTTACATAGCGCTTTTCCTGTTTGCAACTCATGCTTCGCCACTGGTTAAACCTAATTTCTCATAATTGACACTGAACCCAAATCACACAAAACTGACAATTTCTAACACATTTGAGGATACCCATAAATTATGTGAGGCGAGATTATGGAGCCCTCCCTCCCCCCTTCAAATTCTCATTGGAGTTTACTCTATAACTTAAATTTTAAAAAGTGGTCTTATGTTTGTAATTATCATGATTGACTGGATAATGATTTGTTGTTTTGACTAATATGGATATTTTCCCTAAACTTGTGGTAAAAATGATAAAAAAGCTTATCTCCAAACTAAAAGTTGACATGAGATTTTAAATAGACCCCTTCCCTCTTTTTGAGCTCTCATGATTTATTGATGTCCTATTATGGTGATTTCTCCAAGACAAAACCATAAGCTTGCTTTTAAAAATCGAAATTTGCATTTAAATGATAGTAAACTCGAGCAAAAGTAAAGGTTGCCAATTTTCAATGATACTTTGTTTCAATCCTTATTCCTACTTAAGTAGAAGATTTAAGCCCACATGTGGCAGTATGCTTTGAAAATTCAACTGATTATCAGATAATATCAAATATTTTGAAAAAATTTCTCGGTACTCTAGGAGGATAAGTTGGGGCGCAAGCAACTTCCAAATATGTTTTTTTTTTTTTGATAAATCAACATATATTTGCCAATATGAAAATAAATAACTAAAATATCTCAACAAGCAGTGCTGCTTTAAATATTTTTATTAGTAAAAGTCTGCCAATAAGTTAAATATAGGGAGAACTCAGCTAATCCTAGCCTAGAGTACCATTTTCATTAGCTACAAGAAATGAACACAAAGTTATTCTAAAATAAATATTTTATTAAAATAACATAATTTATTCAAAGAAGTTATTTGAGAACCATCAATATTTTTAGAATTATGTGGGCAGTTCTTTTAATCTACATGTTAATTGTTAAATCTAGTACACACAATAGCATCACATTCCAAGATATGCCAGAGTCACAACATAGGTCCTTTCAGTTTTAAAATGATCTTGAATGAAGATCCATGTGCATTCTAAAGATGAATATTCATCTGCATGAAAGAATGAATGAAAGAACAACTGAATCCTTCGTCGTTGTTGTAATTGGAATTCCCAGTCATGGGTTACTCGGATAGATGTTGCCTGTATAAAAAAAAACAAAGAATATTATAAAAGTTGTTCACAATAACTTAACACATTCCCCATGTCATTTTCATTCTTGATATTTCCCCTTAGAAAATGGTTAAGATTTTACTTAATTTATAAGTATTCTTCACTCCATTTTTTTTTTTGCCAGTTCAGGGAGTGAAGTTAAATTTTGACCAAAACTTTAATGCAGTTAAACAATTACTCCTAAATCCACATTCAGGCTGTTGTTCATAAGTCTATCTTGAAGAATTAAACATTAGTTTTACTATTGCAATCATCACACTTATCTCATCAAAAGCCACATTATCGAGAACCTTGCACCAGACAAATTTCTTCGTTTCATTAAATGGCCTTATTACACCGACAGACCTTTCCCCCAATTCAATTACACTGAAAAGCCAATTCACTGACAATTGTTTCACTTAATTCCATAACACCGACAGGACTTAATAACTGACTGTAAAGACAGGTGTAATGATCAATTCGTTGAAACGCTTTGACAGTGTTGTGGAATTCTGTGAAACTTCTTTACAGTGAGTGTACTGGAATATGGAGAAGCATCTTGTTTGGAAAACATTCTGTTAGTGTAATGGTCCATTTTGAGAAATAATTTGGTGGGGAAATAGTCTTTCGGTGTAACAATTTGTCCATGAATAGGATTTTAGCGAGATGAAATAGGAGTATCGTGCTACTTTTACCATTTCTATTCTTACCTTTACAATTTATCTAAATCTGACAGATTATGGTTAGCTTGAGTTATGTTTTTTTCTTCAAAATATTTGTAAATGTGGCATGAAACTATCTAAAAAAAATGTTGCATTTTAAATCAAATTTATATAGGCTCAGAATATACCTCAATCCAACAGTAAAAGTCTTCAAGCTTTAAATACAACATGTTGTTAGTATTATTAAGCTAAAATATTTACTGTTTTTTAATCAATTTGAAGGAAATAATGGGAAAATGATATTTGTAAATAGTATTGAGTACAAGGAAAGCAAGCATTAAATTGAAAAACATAGTTTGTAGAAACTTAAGCAACATACAGAAAGAGGGGAACCAAGTTAAAGAGCTCTAATTTAATTTATCTGAAGATTCATTAGTAGTATTATAATAGTAGCTTGTATTATTATAGTATTAGTATATTAGAACCTATGATACGACCTGATAAAAGTACTGATTGTTTTATCACAGTAATAGTTTTATTCGTTAAGTACAATTCCCTTCTTTTGTTAAAACAACCATGTTTTTGGTCTCAGAAGGGGTCCGCTTTATTTAGGTTCTACTGTATTATAATAAGAGGAATAAAATTAGCATACTTCAAAAATAAATTAGTTAATGATGAAATGGGTAGATTTTTTGGGTATTAAGCTGTCCACTTTTTTCATTAATGTTAAAACTGTGACTGTCACCAAAAAAACAGAAGAAGATATATAGATGAGTAGAGCATTGAAAATTTTTTAGTAACTGTTTTGATTTTGGCGAATTGTTTAATGGCTTATCACGTTACCTTAAAATGTTACACACCAAATCAGTTTAATCCTTGATTAAAATTTTAAATTCACAATTGTTTATTTTATCAACAGTCCTTTTTGACAAAAATACATGACTAAACTTGATCAAATATGCAAATGAAACTAACAAAGTCATCTTATCTAAAACATAACATTTAATCATTGTAATATCTATCAGCAAAACTAGAAACTCATTAAATATTATCCTTGTGAAGTACATTACTATATTAAAAGCATTCTACTTATTCACACTCTACATTTCAATAAAATGTCATTTTACCTTTCAAAAAATACTTTGTCACTTCTGCAGCAGTTTTATTAGGTCTGAGGTCCAAACACATCAAGAGAGGCTGTGTTGCTGTGTTAACATCTACATAGAACCTAGAATGGAAGAAACGCATTTACTTCCAGATAATTTTTTTTAAAAACAAAATCGTTTATTTCATAAATCAATTAATTCTATTATCTCAAATAATAAGTAAGAGTTTAAATGAGTTGTCATGTAGAAAATCTATTTTTAGCTTGTGGGATGTATTATTTATAATTCAAAGCACTCTTTTAAGAGCATATATTAATATGCTTAAAAGTTACCAATTTACTAAAAATTTCAATAACTTTTGACTAGTTGATCACAGTTTTATTTCAGCAATTTATTTTATAAACTGTATATATATATATATATATATTACGATAACCAAAGTTGGGGGAAGAATTGTTAAGGTATCTACCAAAATAACAAAGTAGAACCGTAATATTTTTCTCGAGTTACATTTCAATAAATCATGGTTAAATTCACAGAGTATAGATTCTAACAGAGGGTCCAAGCGGCGATTTTACTCTTTCGGAGACAATAGTTCCACCGTTATCGCATAGTGGCGCTGATGGTCCCAGTTGTCAATCGATATCATATCGATATCAAGTGGGAGGGAACAAGTCGGAACGAGTGATTCTGATTGGATATGGAACTTTTTATGGGAATTTCGCAATCACTGTTATTTTTCCCCAGATCAAGGAACTTTTCCCTAAACTTTCCCTGCCGGTAGTAAAATTTCCCCATAAATAAACATGGATGATTTGTAGTGTCTCGGTCTCATCAGTGATTGCTCTAGCAGATATTATTATTTTGCATCATTCTCCAAGTAAGTCTCATTTAACATTGTTTTATTCAATAACTTAAATCCTATGATTAATTATAAAAATGCTTCTTTTCTAAAAATGTCTTTCTTTTGCTTTTAGAACACGTTTATGTTGAATTGTAAACAACTTCCTCCAGTTTTGATGATTTTCGTTTGGGAAAGGATAAACTGTAAGTGGGTAATGACTTTTTAATAATTTTCAAATCAATGTTTTAAAAAGCAAGATTATGTTAAGAATATTTGTTTATCAAATAAAAAAAGCAAAGGATTAAGACATTACTATAGTAAAAATTTGCCAATTATCAAATGAAAAAAAGTAAAAATGGGTGAATTTCCATTACAATGATCCGAAAGTTATTTAGAACTGTAAATGAAATCTTTATTTTTTTTACTAAATATCGTCTGGTAATACATATATATTTGAAGATCAATTATATGTTATTTAATGTTATAAATGGTTTGCGAGTACTACTTTGTTTCCTGAATTCATTCCTTGAGTTTTTATTAGTATGCAGTTTATTATTTTTATAAAGCAACTTTCCAATAGCTAATAAATTGCAAGTACGTTTCAATGCTATTCTTACCTTTTGATTATTTACTTTATCACTGAGTTTTGATGAGTTACTTTATTTGTGAAAATGTTATTTAATCTTATATTTGTGCTTTTTGAGTCATGTTTTTATAATTAATTTGGAACTATGCTTCTCTGGTAATTACTGTTGACTTGTAAATCAAGTATGTATCCTTTTCCCTTATTGTATGTATATTCTTCAGTTTATTGATAACTATATTAAATGAAGCCATGATAAACTTTTTTGCAGTTTTTAATTATTTGAATAGGTTTAAATTACCTTTCTCAAGTAGTATAATCTAAGTAATGGTTGAAATTTTGAAATATGTTTTAATAAAAACTATAACAAAGCATGGTTTGGGAATGCAGGCAATCACTTTAAAATACTTATTTTGAAAAAAATCTGATAAATTCATCAATTTTCAGGGGCTTTTGAATCTGCATTGGTTGAATTCAAAGCTATCAAGAATGATTGCATTATATTACCCTGCAGTGTCAAAATTGTTATTGAGTTATTGTTATTCAAAGTTATGTTTTTTATGTAAGAGGTTTTAAGCTTAGGTTGAGTATTGTGTGCCTGTGAAAGCAAAAGCTTTTACATAAGTCAGATACTAAAATAAACAATAATCTGATAAAACATTTAAAAATATAGAAATTATCTACTATCTCAAATTCTATTGTGGAATAGGTTGGCAAAATCCCTGAAGGAAGTCAAGGCACTTCTATGTCTAAATCATTGAAATTTCCTGTTAATTTTTTAAAAGGAAAAATGCTTTATTTGCAATGACTTAGAAATCACTACTAATCATTTTTCTTAGTCAAATTCTGTTATATTGTAACTGGGATTTTTCCCACTTGTGTCATTTTATTTAATTTCAATTTGTCTTATATTTTTGCATACATCCCTTCAACTAATTGGTTCTTAAGATATCAGAAATGCTTTACATAAAATTTGTCTAGTTTTTTGTAATATCTGTAAATATCTGTTCAATAAACTATTTTTTATTACTACTTGTATTCACTGTGTTGAAATTAATATGAAGTAATTATTTTCTATGTTTCTTCCAATCTTTTCACCTAAGAAAAATTATATTTGGGTATAATTTATGGTGTTGTTTTATTTATGGATAATAGAATTGTTTATATTATAAATCACCATATATTCATTCTACCTCACCTGCAATCCAGTTCAGTTTTTGAATATACTATAGCATAATCTAATGTGAAATAAGTTTAATAAATTTACTACTTTTGAATAACCAAAAAAAAATAGCATTTTGTTTGCAAAATGCTAAAAAATGCACTTAAATCATAATCACTCAGTTAATCAACTCATTGTTTTAGTTTAATGAAAAAAGATAAACTCGCGATAGAAATAGATAACAAAAACTTCAATTGGTGAAAGTAAAATTACAAAGATAATTCAATTTTTAAGTCTAGAAATTATTCAGATCAATCGCTGTAAAAGGCGATTTCCAATTCAAAAGCCGAAGTTAGAAATTTCCTCTTTCCCCAGCGCATGCTCAAAAGACACACGTAGCTGTTTGAAAACTGGGAAAACAGAAGAAATCTTTTTCCCTTTCTAGCGATTTGAGTGACAGGTGAGGGATGATAGCTGGCCAGGTGGGCGGGGTTAATAGAGAAAGAGGAGGTTGCAGAGAGAGAGATTGCATGCGAATTGAAGAGAGTCAATAACGTTCGTCCTGCACCTGCACTGTCGTCCTGTTCTCTGGTTAGTTCCACCGTTATCGCATAGGGGCGCCACGTTCTATGGGAAAAACCATGCTTTAAAAGTTGCCATTAGCGTCTATGGAGATGGACCCTCTGTTAAGCTCTATACTCTGTGGTTAAATTGATCGAGACATTGTGAGTTTGGACAATTTAAAACTCCTTATGGAATAAGTAATCATATAGTAAGACTTGATTAAAATCAAAAATAGTTAATTTTTACAAATTATTAAGAAAAAAAAGCTTACCTTGTTTTTCTTTCACCACGGAATATACTGTTCTGTTCTGTTTCCGTTGGCTTTAGGCCGGGTTTTTTTTTATTCTTCTTTTTTTACTTTGAAATTAATTTAGTCGACTTTGGGATTAAATAAGCTTTTGCAGTCTCTAAAGTTAAAAAAAGATTCACACATTTAACGTTTTAATTAAAAATAATAGTCCGATCGGGGTTTGTTTACTTTTGTTTTTATGGGAAATAATTTCAAAACCATACTTCGTTATGTCGCCAAAAGAGCGAAAACACACGATTTTTGGCGCCCATACACAACCGGAAGCTCGCAGCCCACCCTTCCGGTTTTGTTTATTTACTTTAAAAAGAGGTCTATAACGTTAGCCATTTTATTTATTTTTCACTAGCGTCACTTTTAAATATTTTGTCACACAAATCCCCAAATAATATTTTTTTTACAGCGACAACAAACTTCCCAGTCGCATTTTTCACCGCTCATTTTTTAAAACTCGGCTTCTAACAACTACCCATTTGTCCTCCCACGACAGTCACTGCAACATGGCTCCTTAGGAAAACAGGAAACAGACGATACCCCTTTGCTTGCGCCACGAACCTCTCAGAGAAAACCCCACGAAGGAGAAATAACAACACCTGCATCCTGAGAGAAACAGGAAATATAAATATGCATCTTCCCAAGCGAGCTCCTCTAACGCAGCTTGAAAAATTGCATTGCAGGTGCAGTGGTCGGACTTTTCTTGCTCGGTCTAAACATCTAAACTCGTGCTGGCGGCTCTATCCATGCGAGCGTAATTCAGTCAGCTAAAAGCTGTCCGTTCCGGTGGCATCAAATATTGACGGGCTTGTCTTCTAGGGGAGGGACTTGAGATGCTGGGGGACGTCGAGTACTGCTTTAACGTCGAGAAAGTTCTGAGAACTTCCGAGGAAGGTACTCCAGAGAGATGCAGTTGAAAATGCGAAGAGGTTTGGGAACAGATGGATTCAGATTTCTGGTTTGGTAAAATTTGGTTAAGTGCTTAAGATGGTATAAGGATCTAGTTGTAGCTTCCAAATTTTATCGAAATTTAAATAATTTAAACTTAAAAACTATTTTATACGCTGATAAGGGGGGCTTTATCTTTATAGGGGTATAGGATCATGAAAAAAGTTTTACACCTTATATTAAAAACTTATATAAAAATATAAAGTTCATTGAAAATTTGAAGAAAATAAATTTATGTATTAAATTTATAATCAAATTCTCCAAAACTGCCTTAAAATATTAAAGTCAAGCTACATCTGTGAATTCGACACATTTGAACTTTAGTTTTACCGTTATGGGCTTATTAGATCTATACTAATAAAGAAGATTCAAAAGTTTTCACCAAAAACACCATTTTAGGGTAAACATTATGTATCTACCTTAAACTAATTTAATTTTTAAAGAAGAACTTAACATATGCATGATTATGGAATTTCTTTCTCGAAAACTTTTACCTTTTTCAAATATTTTATGTACAGTTAAGACTTTTTTTTAGTATTTTTAAATAGACTTAATTATGTTGTTATAATTTATAATATCCTTTAAAATATCTATATCGGCAATTACTGAACATTAAATTCTAGTTTTTCTACGTTTATTCAAAAACAATTAACTTTTTTACTGTTTCTAATTTATCATCAAAAATGGTCTCCAATGCGATTTAATTTGCTTCGTCATTACATTATCACTGTGACTTTCAATTGTTAAGCTCAATAATAACATAAAGAATGAATAACCAAATCCTTAATTTACATATTAATTTATATATTATTAATTATTTAAATGTTAATTTAATTAATTCATTAATATTTAAATAGAAATTTCTTAATCTAAATATTAAATTATATTTTTCTTTTCGATTTTTTCAAACACAATTGACTTTTTACTGCTTAAAACTACTTTCGTTTATCATCAAAAATGCTCTCCAATACGAATTAAATTGCTTCGCCTTCACATTAATCACTGTGACTTAAATTTATAATCTCAATACTTAAAACACAAATAAAGTTGAATAACCAAATTCAATTCCAAAACCTAACGCATAAAAATCCCTAATATTTCAAATAAAATGCTAAAAATTAGGAAAAGAAGGATCCTTTTTCCTTCTTTAATTTCAAAACTCGTAAATATTCGAACCTCACAAAAAAGTGGCATTTCCATCCTTTCCCGGTGCTCTTTTGATTTAGAATTTGGAATGGAACATCTTTTGGAGGAGCGATGAAATTAATAACCGCCCCTCCCAAAAAGGAAAGGAACGCGGAAATTGAAATTTCACTTCCAGTCGAACATTAAAAGCGCCATTTGAATTCAATATCGCTCCCGGTTCCCGTTATTCTAACAGAAGCTGTTCTTGCAATTGATGGCTTCCTTTTATGCTCTGTGATTAAACATTTAGATTGAGTTTGTGCCGTCTTATTAAGTTTTATGGAGCCGTGTGCATCTAGCGAGAAGAAGCAGGCAAATTACGCTATCACTTAAAATAGTCCAGACGCATTAAATTTATAGTCCGGACTTGGAGTCGGTCGTATATCTTCGGCTCATTATCTGACGGAGAAAAATTAGAGCTAACTGCTTAACGGAACTAAAAACGGAGGGGGCGAACTTCTGCTTATTGTGCTTTTAACGATGGCGAAGGGAGACGAAAAACATTTAAAGCCTTAATACGAGTTTGTTTACGAAAATATTTTAGTTTATCTTCAAGAGTTACAAGTTAATATTTTTAATTAGAAATTCATGACATAATTTTTGATATCATTGAATCATGATATAAAGATATTTATAAAGCTGTAAATAATATTCAAATGAATAGAGTTTAGCAAATTTATAACTTTAGTATAAAAGCTAAAAATTCATGTATTTTCCATTAATTTATAGACTTAAAGTAACATTATCCCTTATGCTAAATTCATACATAAAGTAATATAATAAAAAACAAGTATTGTTTCGAATTATTTTTAACATTTTATCTGTATAACTTTTACAAGTAAACCAAAATAATACAAAGATAAAATAAATTAAAAGTTTATTCTTAAATTTCATATTGCATTACTGTAACTTAAATAAAAAATAAAATTAAGCTCGTATGAAATTTCTGACTTAAAAAACCCTATAAATTTATTTCAAAGTGTTCCAAGAGAATGGTTGATAATTATAATATCTCTGTAAATACATTTATATTATATGTATTAATCTTATTTATTCTAAAAACAACCTTTTTTAATATAGTAACTATATTAAGTTTCCAAGGGAATAAATACTTTGAGAAAACATTAACATGGATTTAAAGAATTTTACTCACCTTACAGTTTGTGTTTTACTAATACACAATTGTGTGCTTTTAAAGTCTGTTAATTTAATTAATTTCGATTATCAGACTAAAAATTATAAATTTCAGATAAAATGTGTTAAGTTTTAGTATGAAATAGCATATCTGCAAGTTTTTAGAATACTTTTATCAGTTTTTGAATGGTATTTAATTTAGAAAGTACTTTTTTAAAACGTGAAAAAAATTAGTTTCATCATGAAATATGGCGTTAATTGATCGTTGTGATTGGTTGCATAATAAGTTGTTTGATAGTACTTACTTTGTAACTGCGACCTTATCTGTAGTCTAAAAAAATTAAAAGTATTTTAAAATTTAGTTTTATTTTAGAAATTATAATGACCTTTTGCATATCCCCAAAAGAATCCGAATACCAAAAATGTGCTGTACGGATCAATAATTAAAAAGGTTTTACCTGGAAACCGTTCACTAAAAACTTTTTTTTTAGAATAGAGAGGTACTAAATAATATCTTATACTAATTACAAGAAAAGCTAAAGAATTTTACAAGAAAAAAAATGAAAAGAAATTAAGAGTAAATTTTAATTTTTAACGTAAGTTAGTTAATTAATAGTATTTTTTACTGAAAAAAAATTGTAAGCTTTTAAAATTGTTTTTTGCAGTGTTTTTAAAATACAACTCCAGAATCCAAGATATCTGTTTGAAAAATTACGAAAATTAAACAAAGTATCTGTGTTAAAGTAGTCTGTCTCTTTCAAAAACCTTTTAAGAATTTTTAGGTTATGAAAAGTGTGGTGTTATTTATATTTGAAACAGTTTTGTAAAAAAGTTTTGTCTTCAATGCTGTCTGGGTTTCAAAAATGTGTCTGGCTTGTTTCAAAGTAATAATTTTAAAACCTTTTCGTTTCGGATTTTTTTCAGTTCTTTCTCAGCGAAATACTTTAAAAAAAAAGAAGTGAAGTAAAAGAAGTGAATTAATACGCAGCATGTAAGTGAGGAGATTGAATATCACTTGTTTTAACTGAGTATAAATTAAGCAGACTAGTTAACATAATTTTTTAGTTAACCCCCTCTGGCGGTTCTCTTCTCAAATTACAAAAAAAATTATCCCACGTTGACATAAGCAGAGAAAGTCGTTCTCAGCTTCATCACCAAACCAATTTCCTCCGGCACATGTAACGAATGTATTCTTTTTGATACTCTGAGGATCCCCTTTCCACAAAAGAAAAAGAAATAACCTTGAAAGAGATTGGTTCAGGAAGACCTAGAAAAAGAAGCTCATGAAATCAACGCCATTTTTCTGTTTCAGAAAACACTGCAAAATGTGAGAAAACAAATAAAGTCAATGGGAGTATTTTTGAAAGATTAGAAAATATCTTTCCTTTTTAACGAAAACAACTATGTCAAAACAATCAGTATATATTTTGGGGTATTCCTTTTATTCTTCCAGAATGCGGATGACAGGAATTTCTATTATTTTTTACCATTTTCGTGTCGGGACATAGGAGACATGAATCAACCTTGTTAAATTGGATGGGAGGATCGAAATGTTCCATTTATCATTAAACTTGAAACCTTAGATGTTTTTCCGCTCATAAAATAGTGCTAAATACCTATAGTTGGATAACCCAAGCAATATTTGTGTTCTAATAGCTCTGACTTTAAATTAATCAAGATATTTAAAGTTTTCATTATTCCATTTACAAGACTTCGTATTTATTTTCCTTAAATTTAAGCATTTGCTATCATCTGGTTCATCTAGGAAAGACATTGATAAATTTATAACTGTAATATGAATATTAATTACTATTTATGATTATTAATATAATAATTATAATTTTTATAATATGAAAATACTATTAGTACATAGTTGAATCGTAAGGTATGATTTAGTCCAAGAGCATCATCAAAGAAATTCCTTTTAAAAATTTAATTTATATTAGATCTTTTGTGAACATAAAGCAATTTAAAGATTTATTAAAAATGGTACCTCTGCTGAACAAACGTTGCTAAAGGCAATGAAAAAGGGGTTATTGTGGGCAAACGGATAGGGTTAGAAATAAAATTTAAATGCCAGAAAACTTATTTATAACAACTGTGTAAAGTTTTTTTTCCATAAGAGCCCGCATTTAAATTACGATAGTAATAACTTTGTTACTGTCGAAATTATTATTGTCACATTTTAAAGACCCACTTAAAGAAAAACACTTTGCACAGTTTTTATAAATAAGTTAAACAGGATAATTGTGATTGAAATTGATTTTAACCCTAAACATTTGCCCTCAGTAACCTATTTTTCATTGCTTTTGACAATTCTTTTGGCTATTGGAGGATTGCGCCGACGCCCGCCCACCTAAACCAAGGTGATTCTGATTTGTATTATGGTAGTCTACAACCCCTATCATTTTTGCCATGAGTTTTAAATCACCTTGTATTTTATAAGTCGAGTTACAACACAATCGAATGAATTTTAAAAACACTTCTTAAAAATACAGTCTTATTCTTTCTTGTAATTAAGCATGATTAGTTCGAAAATCTTGCTTTCTTTTCCAAACAAAACCAAACCAGCTTTAATTTGTTTCCTTAACTATAGACAAAATTGTTTTTAATGTCTACAAATCGATCTTACTGTTTCGGCAACAACCCCGAACGTAATGAATTTTCTCATTTTCCCTATACCACTCCACAATCTCTCTTTCATTTCTCAACATTGCTTTCCACACATTTATCTCTCGCTCTCGTTATCTCTTTTTTCCCATCAAGCGCGTTTTTTAATCTCCGGGTTTAAGAAAATATCTCCAGAATATATACTCTTTTTCTAGGGAGATCCCTCTTTCAATAAATCTCTTCTCGGTGTCGTTTTTTCTCCTCTCCGAGTTTCTAATATCTCTCTCATCTCCTGCCTAATCCATTTCTCGACTTCCATCTTCCCATACTCGGCCTTTCAACGTCCTGTCGAAATCGGGAGCTTTGTACGCCGTCAAAACATCTTTAATTCCCCTTATAATAATCTATAATAAATATCCCCCTCTTTCTGAAAGTCGCATTCTATCTGTACGATGTACTCTCGTAAACACGACAACGTAAAAATTTATGGTAGACGTTTTGGGAAAATAAAAAATGGCGTTACTGAATTCCCTACCATGTGTCGTTGGCGTGTAATCAACTAATGAGGTGTTAATTTGGGAGTTTGATAATAACTTATATTACTTTATGAGAAAGAGAGATATTGGACAGTATTTATTAATATGATACAAAAGTTTTTTAATAGATCTTTAAAAGTTATTAAGATATGCAGTGGAAAGTGGCAGTAACGCAGCTACCCCACGGACTATAGGATTTCAACAGGTGTATTTGACTGTGAACTTTACCTACACTTGACAGCAACGTTTCTTGACCCCAGTACGTCACAAATGCGGAAGGAGAAATCGGTAAACACAAAGCCTGTTGTGTTGTTAGGAGGAGTTTCGGTACGCAAATCGTGATTGATAAGCTCTATAAATACATGTGTTTAACAAAATAATCATATTTTTGAATTGACGTTCTTTATTTCACTCAAAATTCAGACACCGCGATGGGAACTTTGTTTAGTAGTGACGTCGTAGGGTCAACTTAAGTTGCTGTCTAGTATAGCACCCTATAGGTAGGTCTGTAGCAAGAGCAATAGAGCGCGTATCCAACATGCATCATTTTAACAGTAGGTCGTCGCTCTACTAACAACGGGATTCTCAAAATTTGTCTCCTCAATGAACGACTTCATATTTTGCTCATAAATCTGATACACGAATCGATATCCTTGATCACGATGGCTTATTTAATCAGCTTTCTGCTCTGAACGCAGCTCCTCTCATATCTATCTCCCTCATTATTAGTTCAGAACTACCTCCCATGAAACTGATAAGGGGCCATCCATTAATTACGTCCTACTCTAAGGAAGGATGATATGGAAGGATTTAGTAGGTATTTGGAAATATACATCTATCGTACAATTCCATACCCATTTAGTTAATCCAGTTTATGCGCCTATCTAATCTATTTTAACATCTTTACAAATACAAGTATTATGTAATTATTCTGTTTCTAATTAATATTTTTTCTAATAATTATTTTAAGAATTAAGTATAATATTTTGTTGTTAGAACAAGTTGTTATTAAAGTTACAGTGTACACCATAGCTACACAGGTACAAATCAACACGTTAGAACCTTAAATCTTATGTAGTTGATAAACATTTTCACAATTATCAAGAAATTGAAGTGATGGTCCCCAACCAAAATCAAAGGTCACCCCACCCCTTAAAGTCACGGATGAATGAGGAATGTTGAATTTATCGGCATAATTAACTGACCGTCGTCCAGTGATCAATTTGGGCTTTATTACGGCTTCGTGTAATTTATTAAAACGTCCTCAGAAATGCGATTACAGATGGCAGTTTCGCAATTGGGTACCATGCTTAGAAGTTATGTACGGGACCATTGAATTGATTTCCATAATGCTTTATCATTGTGTGGGATCTCCAAGGCTTCTGACGGTCCGAAGGGAATCCAATACGACACCATTATGAGGCTAAGGGATGAAATGTATTTGAATTGAGTTACATGAAAATTGGGAATTATTAGTTTACTGTTCAGCTTGTGATGTTTCTTTATAGGATTAATTCACCCTATTCACGCTGAATTGAGTTCTTTTTATTAAAAACAAACTGAAAATTAAACAATGACTTGTTTGCAAAGAATAGTGCGCATTATAAAAATTTTGATTTTCTGTTTAATTTATGCTGTTACTAATTACATATTTTTATGACAGGTTAAAAAATAATAAAACCAAGTAAACCGTTAAGACTTTTTAGCCACACACATCTACCCTACTTATTTATTCTGAATATTTTTTTTTCGTTAAATGATTTTTCTGTTCTCTTTACTTCTAATGAGTAATGTTTTATAAGACTTTCCTAAATCTTTTCCATAGTTAATGTGTAATATTTTGAAGATAAAAACTATACTTAATTTCACTTCGTACAAAGATAGAAGTATCACTTAATTAGTATAAAATATTTTTTATCAGTTTGAATTTTCAACCTCTCTACCATTTTAGGCATCGAATAGTTTTTTTGTACTTATTTAAGACACCGTTGAATGCATATAATAATTGAAAAAAACAATGATATTTTTTCCCATAATTTTTATTTTAAGGTAAATTTGATTTAATTCTGAAACTTATTAGTAGGAATGTAATGTAATGAAACTAGTCTACAAGATTTAGCATTTCTATTGAACAAATTTATTTTTTTTTTCACTTAGCTTCTATCATATTGCTATAGCAAAATGATAAATAATAAAAATGTAGCATAAGGTAACTGCTCGTAAATAAATTATCGGGCATAAAAACTGATGTATTAAGAAGACCAAATTAAATGTCCTCAGCAGAAGCGGAACCGATAATTAATGAGTCCTAAGTTTAAAATAGTGTGTTCTTTATTCCTCAAAATCATCTCATTCCTTTCCTTTCCTTCCTGATAAGTTATTTACACATATGATAATGAATTTATAAATGTAAGGTTTTTAGGGATAAAATAAAGGTTAGTTTTCAAGATTGTACGGATTTTTTTCAAATATTGGTCGATCTAGCGTACTTAACACAAAAAAAATAATAAAATAAAACAATTTATTGAATGACGAACGAAACTCCAATTACGCCTCCAGAGAAATCGACAGATCCGGAACATTAGCAGCTCATCACGGCCCACCATCAAGCTAAGTAAGAGAAACCAACTTCCAGAGAAACTATTTCGTCTCATTCATCATCCAACGAAAAGATTTGTTCCCCGCGGAATGGCATCATAGCGGGCATCAGCAGCTGCGTAACTCAGATGCCTCTCAGAATCCGATGATAGCCAACGAGAGAGCTGAACATAAATATTTACGCTAAAGATCCAAACTGGAAAGGTGAACGAACCAAGCCCAATATTTGGAGATGGCAAATAAGTATGCGAAAACGCAAGGGAAGGTGTTTGCTTGATAAGATATCGTGTCCCTTAACAAGTGTTGTGGGGCGAATACAATTAGCCTCTGTTTGATTATGATCTTAATGTTAATCGAGGTTGGGATTATGAAATTTACGTAACATTCCTTTCTATTTATTTAGCATTAGAAAATGAGTGGGCTAAATTTAGGAGTTAATTGGGTCATTGGGGCATTGAAAGTATAAGATCTCATAGTAAATGGTGGTGTGTGATTACAAGGTGTTGACCTGTTAAATTCTTTAAATGAAATGCGGAAACGACGTTTGGTGTTTGTAATCTGATTGTGAACTGTGATAAAGGTTTAAAGAAGGCATTTCCAAAAGTACTGACCATTATTCAAAGGGAAATGCTTTTCATACATAGACCAAGTTTGTTTTGTTTGTATTTTCATTGATGGAGTCATATTTAAAATAAAAAAATAATCAATTAATAGTTTTTCTCTGTTATTAGAAGTATTCCTGGTTATCTTATTGATATTTGAGTATTTTTGCTCCTATTTATAAAACAAAACTTTTACTGCTTTTTCTCAATTGTTCTCAAATCAAAGAAATTTTTATGGAAAATATTATTTTATATTTTTAAAATTCTCAAAACGTGGGAGAAAATAGCTTTTTCGGAATGTCTAGAGTTTTTTTTTAAGAAAACCTGTGCTAATTCTCCTCTTTTTCTATAAATCCTGGTTAAACAATTTACTCTGTTGTTCTCAATTGTATTCGAAGGGCACTTTACTGGATTCTGTAAATGACAGTAGTATATGTGCCATCGTTTTTATTCTAAGGGCCCCAAAATACTTTTCCTTTTCACCTCAAAACAAAGTAGGAAAAATAGGATAAAGATGGGAATTTTTCCAATGGTGCAAAAGATTACTGAATAAAATTCTTCTTCTGCTTCAAAAGCACAATAGCCTTTTACAGGTTAAGGCTGACTCTCAGATTCTCCTCCATCTGGCCCTGTCTGGTGTGACGGCCGGCCATCGATTAACTCCCAAT
The DNA here is from genome assembly GCA_963680715.1 of Tetragnatha montana. Classification (NCBI taxonomy): domain Eukaryota; kingdom Metazoa; phylum Arthropoda; class Arachnida; order Araneae; family Tetragnathidae; genus Tetragnatha; species Tetragnatha montana. The sequence goes on from OY796675.1 coordinate 20,121,059, forward strand.
AGCTTGAGGTCCCTTTCAACATCATCTATCCATCTTGTAGGTGGTCGTCCCTTTCGTCAAGTCTAGTCCCTTCAATTCTAGAGGAAGTTACTTTTTTGGTAGGGGCGGCATCGGGATATCTGAACTGAATAAAATAAGATACTAGTTTAAATCGAATCATTTGATTCTTGTTAAATTGATATAGTTTTACCCCACTTACCATCGATTAAGCTAAGCAATACAGAAAAACTAGCACATATTTCTCTAGAAAAATAATATACAATGTTGTATCCTTCTCCATGACCAACTCAGCTGCTTTTAATCTGGTATTCTGCTCCCGGAGAACACGCTCTTCCGTTTCGGCCCTGATTGCGCTTGAGAGGCGGTTCGAACAGATCCCCGCAGCACATAAACAACTCAAAGAGCGAGCGGTTCGTTAAGAGAAGGAGCACGTGTTGCCTTTGACAGCTCGTCTAAAAGCACGAGAGGGTTCTGTGGGGGTTTTTGGGGCTATTTTTGAAGAAGGGCTTCCTTTATCATCCCCTGTTGCCTCAAGTCGCGGAATCAGATCCTCGAAAATAGAGCTTTTAGCCCTGGCAGTGAAAACAAAGAGTGCGTGGCGACATTAAATCATCGATCTAGCCCCGAGGAGGACGGTCGGAGTGAAAATATTTTGGCTTCGTGATTTGTGGACGGTGACATAATACTATATTCTGTACATTGTAGATAGATGAAGGGCTAACTTTTGTTCTCAGACAGACACAAAATCTTGTAAAGAGATGAGACGAATCCTGTGAAAGTGAATAAATAGTACTTTGAAGAGATATAACTTTACCGTTTACGATTAACACCCGTTTTGAAGAAAATGCAATAACTGAACTAAATACCAGTAATACAAGAAACATACACCACAACCTTTTATAATGTAAAAACCTGCACATAAAATTTAAATGTCACATTCAAAGGAAGAATTCTTTCTAATAAAGTATATAATGTAATTATGAATGATATATTAACTAAGATAATATTATTTTGGAAGTCTACGGGTCCCTCACCCTATTATACCGCCAACTCTATAAAAGTCTTCAGAAGAAAGGCCTCATGTAAGATTTTAACTCATGAGCTGCATACAAGTCGTCGCGTAGCTCACTATTTTACACAAGATAAATGTCCAAATTATTAGATAGTATATGTTTGAGTACCTAAACAAGCGTTAAAAGTAAATACTTAATAAGAGTCTGGACCTTTTTCATGCGTACTATAGAGGTTTCAAACTTCAAATTTAAGACTTAAATTTTAGAAACCAGTTCAGTAATTTTAACCTGGCAGGATAAAGATCCTTTTTATAAGATATTCTTCAAAATTAAATAACTAAAATTTTTGAAAATTATATCAAAATAGAAAATGTACATGTATAATAATTTAAAACGAAAGGGTATAGTAAATTCCATGAAATGTGATACGACGGGATTCAAGGATAACCCTTTAAAAATTCCGATTCGAGTTTAAAAACGTATCAAACTAATAATGTCAGAAACAATTATGCACAACATTTTTTAAACGAATTACATTTAAGAAATACATCAAAACATATTAAAACACATATTAACAACTTTTGTTTTTAAATCCTGTTAATACCTACCAAGTAAATACCTTTTCCCCCCAAATGAATAAATTCCACTATTCCATCAAAATCTTACCTCAACTTCTCTAATTTTTTGCGTGATTCTCCCGGTGTCAAACTGGCAGCAAATCTCCTGCCAGCCTGAGCTGAAAGACAAACACCCTCTTTCGCCGTGTGAGGTCTTCGAAAAGACTCTTACAGCAAAATCAATCTGGGCAGAGGGAAGGAAAGCACGGTCAATAGCGTTATGAAACACATTTATGTCTCTCTACTGAAACTCATTTCATCACCTGTTACAGGTGAGGCTTTTGAGAGTTATTAACTTTGGAGAAGTTTTTTTCCCACCTGCGAGAAACGTTAAATCCTCTATGTGTTAAATGCGTCGTAGATTTGAATGTAAAGCCTTTATTTCTAAAATTCATCTTTATTAAGTTATTATTTCTAAAAGGTCCATGAAGACTTTTATTAGGTGCTTTAAAAGTAGTATTCGGAATGTTATTGATGCTTAAGATATGCAAATGCTGAAAACAATTCACAAAATAATTTTTTTTAACATAAATAACTTTTATTCAATCAATTCAGTTAGTAAAATAAAATCTTTACTTCATGTAATTTTATTATTTCATTGGAATTCATCTAAAAAAATTTAAATTTGAATTCCCTAAAATGTTTCTTTGAACGATACGTTTCTTGGTAACTATTTTGAAAGAATTAATTTCAATGTTAATTAAATTGATGTTTTTTGTATAGTCACTTGTTTACAAATTTAAAAACCTTTTTTAAATAATATTTTTTAATTTTTAAATAAATTTTTTATTTTATTCATACTTGGACATGACAACAAGCAAACATTAATAGGAAATCTAATAAAATAAAAATCAATGTATCTGTTTGTTTTTTTAATTTTAACAGATCTACAGGGTTTTTTTTTTAAATAAAAGATTTTCTAAAAAAAACAAGGAACTCAAAACCGAAAGGATCTAAACCAAACCCGACAAGGAATAATACGAAAGAACAATATTATAAGGAAGAAAAACCCAAGAAACAACGTAGGCTTTAGTTGTTAAAAGAACTCTTCATTTGTCTCTATTTTGGATCTTGTTTTCTTTTGTTGTTGCAAGGAAAGTATTAAAGTAAATTAAATATTCTATTTCTAATAAAAATTAGGTTAAGTCTCTTTGTTGTTGTTGTTGTCTTATGCCACTTGGAATATCCAAGCTCCATCCGCAAAGCGGATAGGATTTAAGGCAAAGGGGGTGCGGCTCCTGAGAAAGTGAGGCCCATGAAATGGCAGGAGTCCGACTTGAGCCTCGGATGATAGATGTCACCACCATCTATCGCCACCTCATCAATTTTGCCATGGCTCTGAAGGGGAGGGAAATAGTCTCCAGACACCTGGACCCGTGGTAAACTGTGCCATGACGGACCACAGGACATTCGGACCCACAGATTTAACGAGCACGTACTCCGCATATACTCGGTGGGTCTTCAGCGGTGTCAGGAATCGAACCCGGGACCCTCCGATCCCGAAGCCGATGCATTAACCACTAGGCTCCCCACGGCCGTTAAGTCTCTTTAAAATATATATTCATAATATTTAATGCAACGAAATACTAAAATTTTAATCCTTTTTTGTTAATTTGTGCCGATTCTTGCTAATGGAAAACCTCATAAAAGATTTCATCAGTTCTCTGTTTTGGATTAAAAAATCATTAAGCTGAATGAAAAACAGAAGTTAAAAGGAAATCATGAGTTTCTTGGAACAATTGATACAAAATTGGTAAAAAGGTACTAGTTTGCTGTCTTTAAAATTTAAAGAAACTTTAACGAAATAAATTAAAAGATCTACACCACCCTGAAAAACCGGGAACAAATAACTTAGTTCATAATTAATTTCTCATAAACTCACTCCAGAGACATTCTTTCCAGCTTTACTCCCATTCCCTTACCTACCCCCATCTATCCTTCCTGAACAACCAAAAATTTCCACCAGTTATAACCCTCCATTTCATCAAAGAAATGAAATCTTTCAAGTTTCTAATCAAAATACCAAAAATCCCAATCATCTCTAATGACCACGTACTACGTACAACACGTGCTGCTTGCCGAACTTCATCAGGAATTCAGAAGTTAATTAACGAATCTTCTCGTATTTCCCTTTGTGGTAAGCCACAGAAATGCCGAAGACCCGTTTCTTCCCTGGAAGGAGGTTTCTGTTTGCTTTTGTGAAGCCTCTTTCACTCGAGATTCTTTAGGAACGACAAGTTTTGTGCGAATAATTAACGATATATGGAAATTCCTTGTATGTAGTCCTTTATATTGGAGGGTATTTTTCAAATGCTTCCCGAAATAATTGAAAATTTTCTTAGTTACCAAAGTAGCTTTGAGAGATAAGGTATCTTAAGCTAGGAGTGGAATATTTAAAAATTCAATATGAGGGGAGATGTAGTTAAAATTTAGGCATGTTTTTTTTTTATCTAATTTATAAAAAATATCACTTGCACAATTCTTGTTTCTTAAAATATGAAAGAGAAAAAGAAATAATAGAAATTAGATTTTTGATATAGTTATATTATCAATCATATCAATATTAATATGTAAAATCTGTTTTTATTTTCAATCATAAAAAAATAAACAGCAAAAAATTTTAAATTTTTAATTTTAACAAAGAACCCAATAAAGATAAATTTGGTTAACTTTCTGAGCATGCGTTTTTATGCATGCGAAAATTTAATCAGGATGATAAAAGCTTAAAATAAATATAAAGAAAGAAATAAAACTAAAGAAAAAAGTAATAAATTAAAAGGAAAAAAAATTCTTTCAACATATTTTTATGAAAAATACACATATTTTATAACTAATGTTTATTTCTCATTGAAATTTTTTCTTGAACGCCGTGTTTTAAATTTTATGTACTTTTTAAAATTCAATTATTCATCTTGAAAAGTTTTGTATTATAAATGATAAAAATTACCGTTTGATAAACGACAGAAACTTGACTTAACCTTCAATTAACATAAATTTACAGGAGAGCTTTCACAGAACTTTTGTAGAAAAAACTTAATGGCAATCTTGTGTTTTCTATGATTACCAGAAAAGTTACCTCAATAACCTTTGGTTACTCTTCCATATTCTGTTTAGTTAATAAGAAGTTATTTCCTCCAATTTTTTGGAGCGAGTAATTAAACTAAGACGACATTGTCAGAAAATTCTTTTATTTTTAATGCTGCTGTTAGGTGCAAAGTTCATTTTGGGGAAAGATTCGTTGATAAAATTAATCTAAGGACCGTTTACTTTTTTTTAACCACCCGAAGTTATGCTTTTTATGACGAAAGCTTTTGCGTAATAATGCTAACAAAGTCATAATTGTTTAAGAGTACACAAATAAGTTAGAAATCTGAAAGATTGTTGCAATCAATTGATCAGTGACAATGATATCGAGTTTAGCATCATAACCCTAAAGGTAAAGCTTCCCAAGACTTTTTTTTACCCTACATATTAATGGATCCCAACTGGTGGTTCCCTTCAACATAAGAAGAAAATTAGTGCCTTATAATAAGTTTTATAAACATGATAAGAGAGAGAGACTCAAGAGAAAGGTGATGATGCAGTGCAAAAAGATGATGAAGAGGCTTAAAACAACTAGATCAATGAAAAATTATCTTAATGTTTCCGACATATTTTACTTCTATGCAATTTTGAAATTGAACGACATAAAAAAAAAGGTTTATAGTGTTTAAAGTAGTATAAACTTGTAAAACATGTAACAAAGTGATGTCTATAGTTCCTAATGATGGATTTTCCATCGAGTTGAGTAAAAAATATATCATTCAGTGGCTAGTTTAATCACAGGTAAGTAAGTTCTAAGATTTTTCAAGCAGTTAAATTCTCTTCTCCTTGCGTTTAATACTGAACTGAATACCATTTTTTTTCCAGAAAGTTACGAGAAATCATTACATTTTTTTTCACAATTATCTATTTTCTTTTCACAAGTATTCTTTTAACGCTAATGAATGCTGTTTATAAACAACGTGCTTTTTAAAACACACTTATCAAGATAGGTTACTTATCATTATAAACTATAAAGGATAGAATATTCAGTATAACAGAACGCAATCCAAGAATCAATCAGGACAATCATTTTATCTGCCCTTAACCACCTTTAAAGCAACATTCTTATCTTTTAAAGCGCGCTAAAGTATCGAAATATATTCAACAATTTTTTCCCAATATGTTCCACTTATTGGTCTGTGGTTCCTGTGTAAGGATGCCACAGCTGAGTCGTTAAGGGGGGGCTAGCGGGAAAAAACTCAACTCTTTATTGATTGTTTTCTCAAATACATTTTTAAGACATAAGACCTAAGGTCTATCACACCAGCGCAGTTGCAGCTAATACACTGATAAGACATCCCTAGGGATATTTTTTGTGTCCTCCGGTAGACTTTAAAAGAAATCGATGGCAACAGCAGCGGCAGTGACGTCAGTATTTGAAGAGGCGGGACTAGCGTATTTATCATTCGACTCGGTTTCTTTTCTCGATATCGAATTATAACCGAGAATTTTTCTGCCGTTTCGAATGATGGGGTTAGAATCGAGGGAAAAAATTCTTTTTCATATCAGCGATGAAACTAAATATTGGAATGAGAAAAGGAAAGTTCCAAGGCATTTTGGAATAATCGTTAACTGTGGTTGGGTTTCTAGTTAATGAGGTGAAACGGATATTAGTTTTTCTGTCGTTTATACCCGGTTCTTTTGATATTTGATGTTCAATATTATCGTTTGTTTATGTATTTTTTCCTCAATGACGGGGAACATTTTATGTTTTCCACCCAATTTGCTTCTCTCAATATTTGGATGAACAAATGATTCGTTTTATACATCGCACAAAGGTTCAATAATAATATTTCAATAGTTTATTTGCGTATTAAAAAAGCCTTTTGAAAACGTCGTTGCCAACTTTATATCCAACAATAGAGAATTGAGGCTGTGTGAGGTTTTAGCCTCCCCCAGATTAGTGGTTCCGAGCGGTGGTCCGTGAGATCGTTGAAAGTAGTCCACGAAGAGGTTAAGTGCTAGGATAAATTCTTTGGGTTCATTTAGAGAAATTAAGATATCCTTGCGAGACAATCAATTAGGGATATAAATAAAATTGTTGTTGAATTGTAAAAGGATACTAGAGAGTAGAGAGATTAAGGAGCAAGAGGATGCTCAAAAGCACAAAGAGGCTCAAGAGCAAAAAGATACCGAAGATAAAGATAAAATGGAGATATTCTAGAGCAAAAAATTGTGAAAAGGGATGTTTAAGGTCAAAAAAAGGCTTTAAAGCAGAGAGAGGCTTAAGAGCAAACAACAATGAAGAGAAAAGGGATGCTGGAGAGAAAAGAGATACACAAGATAGAGCAAGGAGATGATGCAGAATAAATGAATGATCAAGATCTCTATTCTGAGATTCTCTAATACTAATGTCTTGTTATATAAATAGAATAAACATATTTTTTTTTCAAATTTATAAAACATTAAGCGATGAAAAATTGCTTATTACGAACTCTAACAAAATGTTACAAAAACAGCGAAATGCCCCAAATATTCCAATAAAATTGAACGATGATTTTACCTTGTTTTTATTAGCTCGTTTTCTTTTTTGCCTGTCTGTTCGGGTGGATTTTTCATTTTACAAGGTGTCAGTTAGAGTTATTTTTCACATTTTTGCCTATTTTAAAAACGTGTTACTATATCCGATTACGTTATCCGATATATTTTTGGTCACAGTGGCTTTGATAAGAAATAAACATCCAACCTAATCCCAGTATACACAGGATTTGGAAAAATGACATGAGAAAAGATAACAATCTTTACTCCATTGTAAATTACTCTTAAGCTCTTACTCTTAAAACAGACAAAAAATTGACTCATAGAAAAAGCTCTCGTCTCCATCCTGAATTTAACTTTTATGTTCACGATACGAAAACATTAAACGTGCCATTATAACCTTTTCTATACCTATTGAGACAATAACTTATAAGCTTCGTGGATCCGTAAATTGACAACCTGAACGACATTAATTTTTCCAACCTTTAAAAACATAGATGTGTGCTGCCAATTTCGCTTTACTTGGATTTTTTAGGCGACGATCTTGTCGTAAACTGGGCCGGCCCGCCATACTTAAAATTAAATTACACCCTTGAGGATAATGAAAACAAGTATGTTTTTTCTTCAACCCTTAATGCATTGTCGGAAAGTTGTTTTTACAAGATCGGTAGTTTTTCCGTTATTGCACTTCAAGGGATTCAAATTTGGCCTTTCCTTTCAGGAATTAATGGTTATTCAGTGAAAGGTCTTGTGAGTAACTATGCATGAAATAACTAACGATAAAGATACATAAACCCTCATTCTGTCAATTTCTGAAAAAAAAATATAGAAAATCACACAGAAAAGTTTAGTTCTAAAATTCAAAAATAATTATTTAGAAATAGTTTTTGTATTAAAATTTTCTTTAGTTACTTTTTTAACATTTACCTTAAGCTATAAATGTAACACCAATCCCAAATATTTCTCTATTTATCATTTTTAAATAGACGTCAACATAGTTAACCATTCTCATAATGGCCAACACGGTATTTTCTTCTTTTGTAATGAAACAATTAATATTCATAATTAATTATTTAATTATAATTTAAAAAAAAGATTAGGTTACTGACTAATGAATCACAATAAAGTATATTTTGCTTTTTTTAAACCGCGTTTATAATTCTTATGTTTAAATTCTCTCGAACTTTCAAAATATTTTCAAAGAAAACTTTTACTACTCTTTCTTACTCTGTAAGAATTCCATTCCTTTAAAATTCAAAAGAGTTGAAGTTATTTTCAATTTTGGTACTATCTTTTTTTCTTATGATGCCTGATACTTCCGTGACAAGACGCTAAAAAAAATGTTTTCAAGCCGTTTCGTGTTTCCACCATAGAATAAAATAGCGCATAGTAAAAGCGATGGAGGAACAGCTGACTGAGAAGCGTCAGACTTCCTACTTCCAGATTCAAAGGAGCTTTCTGTTGATGCATAATATATGCTCTCCAGTTTCCAAAAAAATCATATCCTTTAAAAACATTCGTAAAGTATTTGGCTTAAAGGATTTACTGTGAAGTTTGGTCTAAGAAAACTGAGAATTTAGTTATAGGATATATTTCAAAATCCGATGTTCCTGGTTGTAGCATAAATAGAATTGTGACATAATATTTTATCATACTAGACACTTTTGCTCGGAATAAATTTGAGGGGGGAAAAACCCTTTGAGTATAGGTTATCTAATGCTAATTTGATGTGGCTTTATTTTTATGAAATAGTATAGGCATAAGATGTACTAAATCTGCCCTTTTTAAAAAGAGGTTATACATTAAACTACGTTTATACATTAATTAATAATTATCATCAATTTATACATTAATTATTAATTTTAGATATTTCGAAATAAACAGATAAATAAATCAAGTTATTTTAAAATATAGGTATATATATTTTAAAATTAAGTATTTAAATTCAATTATTTAAAATTTTAAAAAGAAAGAGAAAAGCAAAATATTTTCTGAACTGGTCGAAAAACACCAATCTAGCATGTAATGCAAGAAAGATAATTACTAAACAATAATTTTCCGCTATCTTAATAATATCTTCTAAATAATTAGTGATGCTTTAAATGTTAAAGACTCGAAATACGTTAAAAATTACAAACAACCATTAATTGAAATAATATACAGTTGTAGTATACAAATGCAGTTTTAGTGTTTTAAATACATTAATGATTTTTAATGGGGTAGGTAATGGAATTGTTCCTATTAGATGTGTTTTAAAGAAGGTTTTTAATGTTGTGTTTTAAAAATGTTTGAAAGGGTTGTTTTAAACTAAGTGTTTTAACCATAATAACCCTGATCCAGTAATAATTATTCTCTTGTCGTATTTCTCTATCACCATAAAAACTATTTACAATATGTTTTCAAAATTAAAAATATTGCATTTGTATTGGAATCATATCTCTGTTAAAAATAAATTATATATTAAAATAACAGTAGTAATTATTGTCTTGTGATCTATAAAAATACTTGGAATGATAAATATTTGTTTAAAAAAATAATACAACTCCATTTATGAATATTAATCTCTTAATGTGATACTTTCAGTAGAACACGATATTAAACTAAATACAATGGAAATAAATTAATTCGCTATGCTAGTGTAATATTTTTAACATTCATTAATCATTTGAATCAAGTAAATATGATGTAAAGATCTTCCATGTATGATATGTGGAAACAAAATTAAATTTTAAAAAGTCCTCTAAGTTTTAGGAACTATAACAACAGATACTATTATACGGAAATAAAAAACTGAAAATTTAAAATTGTTAGGTAAAAAATTAAAGGTTAAAAAATTAAGGTATTAAAATAAAAATATTATTGAAATTGGTACCTAAAACATGATTTCTTTACTCTAATAAAGTTTACAATAACTAAATAATTATTGCTTCTTTTTGGTAGTATAAAATATTGCATTAGAGGTAAAGATTTAAGAAATTATGCATAAATTTCTCATTAGCCCATCTCAATTTTATCACATTTTCCAAACTGCCTATTAATAATTAGTTAGGTACTGGTTATAAAAATACATTTAGAAAATACTGTTATAAAATAACCGCACAATCCTTACGTGTTTTTTATTATATAGCTTAACGGAGTAGGTTTTCATGGGGTTATTCCGATTTTTTTTTATTTAATGACCAGGAAGTTTGACAAAAAGGACAACTTAAATGATTAAAACTCCTTTTAAGATCATAAACCCAGGAATATAAGTGAGGGTAATATTATCAGTTTAATTTATTTTTTATTTACTAATTATTTTCATTGGCATTTTTCGTACCTGTAGTTAATTTAATCTCCAAAAGTTAAAATGCGGAAATCCGGGAAGGTTTTAAAAACTATTCCTTTGATAAAAATTTAAAAAAAATAAAGTTATAAACATCCATAAAAGGTCGGGTATAGTCTGACCGCCACAGGAAAAACTTTTGACGTCGTACAATATTGTAGCGATTGTCATGGAAACAAATTATTCCCCACAATTTTGGGGGTAAGGGTTTAGATTTGAACTTTTTAAAATTTTTATTTTTCTGTCGAAGTTCGTCAGCCTTGTGTAAGTATACTATAACCCGTATCAGCTTGGAGTTTATAATCCTATAAAAACATTTTTTCTACAGTTAAATTTTTAATAAGCTTACTTAGAGTTAGAGGTCAAGTTATATTTTCTTCCAAACAAGGACCTTATTTTCTCGAGTTACAATTCTGTAAATTCTGGTTATATTGAGAATTTCATACGGGACAACCGGATAATGTTTATTAAATCGGGGCTGTCTGGATTTTTCAGGGTCTGTAATAATCGTATCTAATTATAATACATTATAATACATTTTGAATTTAAAAGAGGTCATTACCAAACAGTAAATAAATTATGAGTTCCTTTTTGATTTTAAGAGTAGTTTGTACTTCCTCGTAGCAAAATGCAATATTATATACCTATTTTTACTAGGAGAATGGTCCCTTATTGGAACTCCACACTGAAAATTGACAAAGCACGCGTCCACCTGACCGATTTTTTAAACATAGATTGGATAAACAGAAACACAGAAATAAATCAGCACGTTGCTATAAATTAGATTAAATGAAAGATAAAAAAAATATATTAGTAAATAAATATAAGTTTCTGGAGGGGCTCAGATTGTTTTATCGATGTTTACAAAAGAAATAAAAAACGATCACAAGGCAAGTTAAGAGAAGCCGACTGCTTTTATCTTCAAAAATAACTCTGCTAGGGGGAAAAAATAGTTTTTCAGAGTAAGATAATTTTGTTACGATCAAAAAGTGTTATCGTTAGAGCCGCATAACCAAGCAATGTCCTCCGAAAAAAATCTTCAAAAAGCTTATCATTTTAAAATTTTGTTTCAGGCATACAAAATAAAGTAATTCTCAAACAAATTATCCTGAATGCAATTCTTTCAATTCAGGGAAATTCTTTACCCTGAAGCTTTATTTTATTCAAAAGATAGGCTCTCAATAAATACTCATAATAAATTACATATAAATGTTTTCATAACTTTAATAAAGGAGCCGCATATAAAAATCAAAGACACAAAGTTGAAAGCGATTCATAAAAGATCATTACTGCCTGAAGGCAAATTCAATTTCTTAGAACGGTCATAGAAAAGGGTTTTTTTTTTGTCTAGTATGTACTATGTACTCACATACATCCAAAGGGGGTTTACCCACTTCCCGCCTTTATTGTGAAAATAGGAAGGATTTACAAGAAATCAAATAATAAGGGGTCAGTGCAACCCCATGACGCCCTTAAATTCAAATAATTAATTAAATTGGCATTGTGGAGATGAAACTTGATTTAAATTATCTCATTTATTATCTTTTGAAACGAAATTGACCCTCATACATTTTTCTACAAATGGTCAAAATTTCATAATATTCCATTGAATAGTTTTTGCGTAGTGAGAGCGCTAAAAAATAAAATTTTCTGAAACAGCGGCGGCAAAGGCAGCGACTGTTACTTTTTACATAGAGAGAAGACTAGGATTGATCTACGAAAAAACAACTTTACAGGCGTAGAAAATTTTACGGGTTTTTTAAACTTACCAAACAAAAAGAGAATAGGCACATAAAAACTTTCAAAAATTTAGGGGACTTATTTTGACCATAGAAAAAACATTTCAAAGTCACAAAGTGTCAATCTTAACACCCAAAGTAACATTTAAAAAAAGAAATGTTCATTTTTAAATTTTTTTTTAAACTTCCAAGCTCGATGCGCGAATTTAGGATATTAACTGATTTAAAAATTCTTGTGACGTTTTTTTTCTCATTACATTAGACAACTTTTGCCATAGGTATCTTCTTGAATTTCGCTCCACCCTGATGGTCAAGTAGTATAATATAAATTAAATCCTCTTTAAAACAAGGGGGTGATACATTTTTCCAAGCCTAATAGAACTAGAGTTGTTCAAATTTCAAAAAGCCAAAAAATGAGTTTTCTTGAAATTAAAAAAATATATATATTTAAGAAAAATAACCAAGTAGATAAAATACAATAAACATTTTCTCATAGGAAGAACAATTCCTGAAAGTTTTGTGAAATCAAAATCAGAGATGGTCAGGTTGAGTGACTCATTGATTTGGCATTAAGTGTAAACTTACATTTAAAAATTGTAAGTTATCACAAAACTGAAATAAATTCAAATAATTAATTTAAAAACCTTATTTTCCTTTATTTAAGATTTATAATTTTCTCTAAAATAAATATATTTATGAATAAGCAAAGATAACAAAGCTTTCATGGAAACTGGGCTGAAATTATATTACTCTTTTATAGGCCTCAGTTTAATAGATTTATACCTTCACTCGATTTTTATACTAAATCTTAGTATATTTTCTTATTGTTCATAATTTTTTAAAGAAATTGGAAATCAAACCAACAATCAGCTATTACTTTTAATGAGATTTAACAAGTATAACATTTTTTATTTATCAAGATGTATCATAAGAGTTGAAAGTGCGTATTCTTTATAATTTCTGAATTTAAAAATAAATGAGAGAGATAATGTTAAAAAAATATCTTCAGCAAAAGTTGTTAACTGAATTACCCACCAGGATCATTTTCTGATGGTTAAGGTTAAAATCGTATTATTTTGGAAAGCAATGAGAAATTGCTGAAAGACACGTTTTGTAAAATCCTGTAAGAATTGCGAGTTGAAGGCTCTAAGAGACTTTAGGGTTTTCATTCAAATATTGACTTTTACTTAATGATGTTTTACTAACATTTGTCTCCTACTATTAAGCAGATGGTCACTGATGTGGATAAGAAGATACCAGATAAAAAAAAATTAAAAGACAAATTTTTTATAATTTATTACTTGATAAGTTTTAATGTCATGCTAATAGGGCACATACCAATGCAGAAACTTCATCAAACTTCTTCATAAAAATTTTGTATTACAGATTTTACACACTTGGTTTCAAATGAATGGTTATTTTTTCACTCAAAATAAATAATTTGGGAACAGATATGAGTTAGGGTAGATTTACACAGTAGAGGACAGCACGAAAAGTACACTAGGGACAGCAGGATGATAGTTAACTGCTAATACAGATAATTAAAGACATGCAATTTGATAAAACTTTTAAAAATATGTATTGATAAACTCTACCCATGCAAGGCCAGGTAAAAATCAACTAATCAATGCATAAATTAACTGTAAGGTTCATCTTGCTACAATATGCTGAGTAAAATTTAACCAAGTTTAAATCTTTATATTACAGTTTCCTTTCTTTGTATAGCAAATGTTTCTAGTTCAAGATTTTAATTTAACTGTAAGGAAACAAACACCAAGAGATCAAGCAAATAAATTTTAATACTTTTCAACAGTTTTTACATCTACTCTAAATATAAATGCTTACTACATATTCAATGTGCTAAAGAAAACCCACTCTGAGAAAAGGAACATAACAAGCTTCCAATAAATTAATGTGAAAAAACCGCTCAATAACCAGTTACACAATTTCTAATACTTCTTTGAGTTCATCAACTTCAGAGCTTGGAGAAATCTCGTAGAGAGTAGCATGCAGCATAATGAAAAAAAAGGATGCCCCTGAAAAAATTCATTGTCTTACAACATGAGAATATTTGGCAGTAAAGTCATAACTAGTAAATAATTTAACACAAAAGTTCACAAGCTTATAGGTTGGATATGGATATTTGTAAAATAAATTAAACAGGCGCCATTTGTAGATCAAAAGCTGCTTCTTCATCTCTTGGACTTAGTTCTATAGAATATAATGTAGCATGAAGCATGATAGTAAAAAATGAAGCCCCTGAAAAGATATACAGATTTGACATCACAATTAAAAGGTAACAAATAACAAGAGTCCAAAAATATGCAAAATTGAGGGAGAATAGTTAACTATAAAAGGACATGTAGACAGTAGAAGAAAAAAACTATAGCTGCCTCGTGTAGGGGAAGGTATTGTACCTTGGACCTATATTTACTTTTTACCATATAATGTTTTATTTAGAAGAAAACAACTTTCCCTTGATACTTTAGCCTTTCATACACAACATATATTTTTTCAGTTTTGATTGAAGTATTTCAGTACATAATTAAAGTAAAAACTGAAGGTTCAAGGTACAACACCGGTATTGTAACTTGGTTTCAAGAGTTATTGTACCTTGAACCTATGTCAAAAATATTATTTAATGAATATAAGCCTTCTTTTAATAAACTTAGAATTCCCTGATGAGATTTATCTGTGTGTAGGCTAATTGGAATGCTCTCCAAACTGATTCAGCTTAATCATATTTGGTTGCTTGTTTTCAAACATTTTCAAATGTTCTTATTGACTTATTAAATGAATTATGAACTATTGTTAGAAAACAATAGTTCTAGCAAAATTAATTGTTTTCACAGAGATATGACTTTCATGGTCAACCATGAGTAATATTAGAGGAGCATCATTAGTTGCACCCCTAAACTTAATAAAATGTTTGTGAAAAACTCATGGAACAAGTGTTTATTGAACCACCCACTTAGCTTATCGGTTTAGTTGGAGCACTTTTCAGCATAAACGTTTTAAGGCACCTTTTTTATCACAAAATTATAGATTTCACTTTAAAATTAGTTGTGGTCATGAAACTAAATCCTACCCTGCTTTTAAAATACAAATACTAATGTAATAAAGTCAGCATAGTGATTTTTTTAGTTACTGATAGTAGTTAAGAGTATCTTGGACAGGTCCAAGTTATAATGCTTTCCTTAAGTCCAAGGGACAATATTTGATTGTTTACTGAAAAATGTCTGAACACCATGTTCAATTTACCCCCAGCCATATTTTAAGCACATAATATTATAGCTGAAACAATACACTTTAAGGTATAAAATTCACTGCAAAACAGAATCTGTATTTTTTACACTATAACTTTAGGACCAAGGTATAGTTAGGTCCTAGGTACAATACTAGCTTCATATTAAAAGGCAACAATTCAGTGATAATCAGAAGAGAGGATATTTCATTGTTTAAGTGTTTAGTATATTGAGTAACATGGAGTTTTACTCTCTGTGTGAAGTTTAAGTCCTGATTAAATTCAAAGTGATTGTTTGCAACAATTTTGGTTCCCCTCCAAAACACTTAAAACATGTCACTTATAAGTAGGTATATCATGTCTGACACATTTTTAGGAGGGTTTTAAAAACAAATACAGGAGAGTAAATGCATTTTATAAAAATCTTGAAAACAGTGGAATTTTGAACAGTGGGAATTAATTTTTTTTAATCATTATTTATTATTTTACACTTTCTAGATGCACTCAACTAATTTTTGGACTCCTTATAAATTTGAGGAAATAGAAATATAGATAATATAAAGAAGAAAAGTATTAGAAATTTCATAAATATGAAGAGTTATAAGAGACAAAAACAGCAAAAGTTTAGTGCCTAGCAGAAAATTATAGTGAAAAGCAAGCACTGAGTACCTAATGATATTTCAAGTAGTCTAAATATTCAATTCATTAAAGATATTTTATATAAAACATGCATTGTATACAAACAATGCATGGAGGTTAATATAATTCCCAAGAAGAAGAAAAACTTTCATTCCTTCATACGTAAGCATACCATAAATACAGATTTAACCTGTTTTATAGAGACAATTTTTCCAAATTATGAAAAGGTATTGATATTGGCAACCAAAATTTTTCTCAGAACACAATTAATTTTGTCCAAAGTTTCTCCAAAAAATGTCTATATTTCATCAAAATTTCCTTATATTTTCATTACAGTTTGTTACTACTAAAGTACAAAGAGTTTTTGTGACAAAATATAGTTTTCTTAATTGTTGAACTTCTGTATAAAGGTTCAATAATCACCAAATATTCTATAAATCTCAGTTTTATGGATTTTATACCTTCTTATATACACATCTCACCTTAGCTTAAAAATATATCTAGTCTTAATATATGAATTATAAAGCTATTGAGCTGCAGTAAAACTACTTTTTAACAAAACATTTTCATTCAAAAATGTTTTTGTGATTAAACAAGAATGTTATTTTTATTCTAACTCAACCATCCTGTCACGGATGCATTGTTTTATCTGTATATCAATCAAAACGCAAGGAAAAGCTTACTTTTGGTTATTCATCAAAATAAAATTTAATTTAAAAATAGTACAAATGGAAAAATTAAAATAAATATATTCAATCAACTTCATTATTTAGGTTATACTGTTACAAGCCTAAAATTGATATTTTAATGAATTTCAAATTCAGTTAGACATATCACTTTCTTTTAATTTTATATTGAAGAATATATTAAGAACAATTTTTTTTTATCAAATAACAAAGAAACTTTAAAATACTACTTAAATTACTATTATCTTTTATGCAATTCCTACAGGTTATTACAAAATTTTTATAAGTTTTAATTGAAAACTGATAGTTCACAAATTTCTTTCATTGCAATAAGCCTAACCCAAAATTTTTCAGTTTTTTTTTAAAAAGAAATATATTTAAAGAAGAGCATTTATGGAACAAGAAAAAAAAGAATTAAAAGAAAAATATATTTAGTTTTTTTAAAAAGGTATTTAGATATTTCACTAGCTTATTTCTAGTACTGTTCTTCAGAAAAAAATTAATGGAAAGCACATCAATGAATCTAAAGTTCAGATAGACTTAGTGCAAATAGAATATCAAGGAAAAGCAATGTTACAAATATAAGTTTGGAAACAAGAATTTTGAGGATATCTGGATCCCAGAAAAGTAGATAAAGGAAGAAAACAATCGGCTAAACCTCCAAGGTCTGAATCAAGCAGAAATGTCAAAATGGTTAAGGAAACAGTAGCAATTTATGCTAAGGGACTGGATTCAGATGGAAATCAGTTAAGGTGTTCAGAGGTGTTACTGACTTCAACTCAAAATCCCGAAAACTATTAGAGTAACGAACCTTTTATCTGGAAATCCAAATTCCAAAATCTGGAATGTTTACAGATTTTTAAAATTTCATGTTCTGTAAAGTGTTTTCTCCACAAAATTTACAGAGTGCCCAATGAGAGACAACAGTTAATAAGCCTAACTACAGCTGTATGTAAACTCAAATTCCTATTCATTGGAAATTTTTATGTATGCTACCAGACCCTATCGTGGACCACTTTTGAGGCTCGTATGGACCACCAGTGGGGCACCAGCGGTTTAGAAACATTATCAAAGAGAGAGAAAAGTGTAGAGCCATGAGCATACTGACATAAGGGTAATTTGGGGTTTTTCATCCTATCTAGAAGATAAGGTAGCATTTAGGTGAATGCTCACTTGTTTGCTTGTTGCCCAGACAGCTAGCAAATTAAAAAAACTTATGAATAATTAAAATCTAATAACCTACCTAAAATCCAAAACACAACTTGACCAGCACCAGCTATGTAAAACATAGGAAATGATATCACAGAAAGAATTGCATATTGGTGAGCTACAGTTAGTTTTTGACCTAAAAATAATAAATTTATTAGTATTGTTAATAATTTTTAAAGTAATAAAAACATTATGAAATGAAGTAAGAAAAGAATATGTTTATATAATAATTAAAATTAATAATATTATATGAAAACATTATACAATGATTTACAAAAAGTTAAAGCATATAGAAATATAGAACTAGACAAAAAAAAAGCCTTTTTAAAGTAGATTAGAGTGCCGTTTACATGAGCCAATTACCCGGGTTAAAGGCGGCTCTAACTCCTCTTTTCAACCCGGCATTCCCTACGAAGGGAAAAAGATAGGAAAAAGCCGGGTTGGATTCAATCCTAGTCAATTGCCGGGTTGTACCCTCCTTTCCCATGATGCCTTTCGTGTCCCATCCCACACTACCTTGCGTGTTGTGTAGTCCGCCATTTAATTGTTTGTGTGTGCTCTGTTGATTGTTTTGATATAATTTGTAATGGACATCAATAATGTAGAAAGTAGCAATGAGCAAATGCAGTTTGAAATGTGAAGATAAAATGTTAAGTTTAATAAACATCCATTTAATTTTTAAGACAAGCACAACTTACAAACATGATGAAAAACAGAAATCAAAACAATAAACATTGATGGAATTGAAACAATGTTGCCAACACAATTTTGTATAATTGTATAAGTGTTACTAGTAAATAAACAAAATATTCAACAAATAATACAAGATTACTTTCATACATCTTCGCAGGTCTTCGGTAAGCAAATCTGCTATCATCCGTTGATTTTTTTTGCATATATCGCCAACGCTCTTTTAAAATTCATTTTGATGCTTCTTGCAAGAACAAAAATGAACTATTTGTTAACAAACTTGGAAACCATGGAAACAGGCAGATCACTTATTTCTTACCACGTGACCGAGAAAAAGCCGGGTTAGATCATGTCTCATGTAAACGCCTTCAAATTTCGTAACCCGGGTAGAGTTGGAAATTCCCTTGAACCCACCTTTAACCCGGGTAGCAACCCGGGTAGTATTTTTCCCATGTAAACGGCACTTAAAATTGATTTGGTATGAGAAAATATACTAGAGCTGCTTTAAAGCATTGGTTCCCAACTTTTCTTTTAGTGATCCCTTTCTAAAATTTAAAACAAAGTTTTAACAACATTTTGCATTCATAACTTACACACAAACTGTCACTTCTGTTTTTTTATCCATTGGAAAAAGTTCCTATCAATGATAATTTATTTTTCCTGTTTTGGATTAAACTTAGACTGTAAATTTAATTTGATGGATATGGATTATTTATGGCACAATGTATATATTACTATAACCAAGGCAGAATAGATATTAAAGATACTAAGTTTAAACTATTTCTCATATTCTGAAGATGAGAATTTATATAAAAAACTTAAATTCTTTGTTAACACAACACATAAAAAATTAGAAAGTGTAAAATTCAATTCTCACCAAGAATACTTATTTGTTGAGATTCATTTCTTAGTTTGATAATGTAGCAACCTCCAAGAAGAGCAGCAATGGCCAGCAAAAGCAAGGGAGAGGTCAAACTGAAATAGTTTTTAAATGTGTATGGATTAAGTTGCTTGTTACCTTAAAACTCTGAAAACAAAAGTAACTGGTTTTTGAAATCGTTAGCTACTTTTTTATCAACTTTATGTTGATATATACTGCAGGTTTTCAATAATTCAATTAACAATTAAGGTAAAAGTTTAAAAAATTCTCGGATTTATATTTTTTATTTTCAGGAATAAATTGTTGCTAATTTAATATATAATAGTACTCTTATGGTTTTAAGTAAAAAGTAAAACACTTTATTAAATATATAATTCAATGGATTAGCAGCTGGTTGAAGTAAAAAAATAACTGTTACAAATTTTGATGATTAGGAATAAGAATCATTTAAAATTAAAATATCTTTACTAAGAGTAAAATGCTTTAATAAGTAGCTTTATATTTTTATGTGAAATTTGTAAGGTGTCACCAAAAATATCTTATAATATTGGAGATATCTGCACCAAGATAAACAAAAAGTATCGACAAAGTACACAAAATACAAGTACTACTTACATGCAATACACAATCAGCCCAATAAACACTATAATGTAGTTACTCTGGAAGTATTCAATATTTTTCACAACTCTGGTGGTACATTTTGGAAAAGTGGCAGGCAAGTGAAACATCTTAAAATCTAGGAACTGACTCCATGGCCTAATGTTTTCTTTTCTGGAGAGTAGCCACTGTTTAGTAGCCATGCTATTAATAGGAAGAGCAACAGTATTCATTTTTGAAATCTTGTCTTTTATCTGAAACAAAAACAAACACAAATTGAAGAAATGAAATTAAGTTCATCCAAATTCTCAACAAACTCAGAACCTGTAAATTTAACAATAATTTTTATAACATAATTTAACAATAACAATAATTATTTGGTTTTATGCTAAAGAGATAGTTACATGCTTTGGCTAGATTTTTCCAGTGGCATTGTTGTATCACTCTTCTAGTTCGGATTAGCCAAATTTAAGTTATTGGTTACTTGGGAAGTACTATTTCAGTATTATATCTATCCCATTGAAATTCAACAAAATATTTCAAATGCTTAGTATTTAAATGCCAAATTTTTAGTTTTAATCTATAACTGGAAATTCAATTGGTTGGTTTGAAATTTGTGGCACCTATTTCTAATTTTTGAATTATCATGAGTGCTACTAACCTATATTCAAAACCCCGGAAAGCTATTCGAGTAACAAACCTTTACACATTTTGCATTTCGGAATAAACCAGGGACAGAAATCTATCCCCAGGACAAAAGAGTGGCACCCATGGGAATCCAAAATGGAATTCTCCTAAATCCGGAACATTTACAGATGTAACTGTGCTTAAAACCTATGGTGGGTTCAGTAAGATTCTTCAATAAAGATGTTTTTAAGGTTGCAGTTCTGCAACACTTTTTTAACTGGACTTGATTATCATTGATATGATTGGTTTTGGTTATCATTGAAATAACTACATTTTTATGTTTGCAATATTTTTAATTTTTGACTTTCAAAACAGCTTAGAAATATTTAATGGGACAGTATACGGAAATGAACTCAATTTTTCCCTTTGATGATGAATACAATTTTCCCCTTAATTTGTGATTGTTATTATGTTATGATAATAGAGTTTATTGAAGCAGGGTAATCCAAAGAAACCAGGTCTAGTGCTAAAAATGGTTATAAAATAGTGGATTCTGGCAACCCAGTTCCATAAAAATTGAATTACTTACTTACCAATAAACAGGGATAAGATTGGCTAAAAAGCGAAAAGTCTGAAAACTGCCCGAATGACAATGATCAACAGTATTTATACGCTATTTAGCTTTAAACCTAAGTTAAGAATAAATCTGAAAAATTAGTGTAATAAAAAATGATTAACATTAATTTTAAAATTTTACCATTTACTAATGATCTGAAAGAAATAAAACTACCCATTAGAAAGAATGACTCATTGAATGATCCCAAAGTATCCTAAAGAGGAATTGAATTATATAACTTATATTTGCAAAATTATTTAAGTTAAGATTTTCCCCATCAAATAAAAGGGAGAAATAACTATAAAAAAGTGTTTTAGAATCTTTGAATATGATGTTGAAAGTTTTAAACTGATTATTCTTGGCTGCAAATCAAACAAAAACTTAAGCTGTTACATTAAATTGCCTCAAACATAAAAATTTACCACATAAAAAAGCCTCATTAGTCCAGAATATCAACTTGAATTGAGAAAAATGCAATTCTCAGTCAAAATTTCAGTTTATAAGCCAAATTATCATAAAGTAAAAAAGTCTGAAAATTCTCGAAAAGTCTGAAAATTCTCATCCCAGAATAAATGGCATTGGCAACACTAAATTTCACCAAAAATGTCACATAGATTTTTTAAATTCACACAAACTGGAGACTGGGCCTGAGCGACATTTATAAGGCAGAATTTAGTGTCGCCAATGTCGTTTATGGGAGAGTAAGCAATTCAACTTCTTTAGAACTGGGTTGCCAGAATCTGCCATTTTTGACTCCCGGCTCGGTTTTTTTTTGGATTTATCAAATGTATCCAAATTTCAAATCAAATAAAAAAAATTAATAATTTACTAGAGCCAGCAATTGTACATCAATATACACTTGAAGGAGCTTAGCATACTAGGTATAATTGAAGGCTATATAATGCAGAAAGAGAGTTTATTATGTACCAATTAGAAGTCAATAAAGAAAATAAAAGTAAATTAAAAGCGTCTTGATTGAGTGCATTTTGTAACAAGCTACCGTATTTACCTTAAGACTGAATTAAAAACAACCACGCATTACAAATGTTACTTATGTCACCGACGGTTCTTTATACGAAGTAATATTTTATGGTATTACGACTACACAAAAGTTATTTTTGCGTTGATAGCTATCTTTAAGACAGCCGCTGTTCGTGTCTTTTCTAGATTCTTTCCTAGATTGTGAACGTAAACATTGCCAACCCAAAACAAAACAAAAAAACAACAGTGTCAGTCACAGTTAAATTGAAGAGAATATTAGTATTTCGTAAAACAAACGTACATGAGATAAAATAAATAATTAAATACTTTTCACTGTTCATATCACGCTGAAGAACATAAAATCCAAAATATCTGGAAAAAAATCAATTTAGATTGAGTGACTGAAATCAAAAAGAAAGAACTTAATTTCAGCAACTTGCATCTCAACTCTACAACTGTTGCAGAAGAGCAGAAATGGAATTTGCAAACTACTTGTGTTGTCCCAAAATTATGCGGAAGAGATAGAGTTGATCTGTCATCTCTTTTGGGAACAGCTGCTTGTGCATGGCACAATCAGTGCGTGCTTTACTGTCCGAGGAAATGTTGGCATGATTAAACCATTAATTTTTCAAGCTTCCGCCTTTTCTTAAACCGAACAATATTTATTTCTGTCCAGCTGTCACGGTGTTAAGATGGTTTTCATTGCACCCCTTCTGTTCCTCTGTGTCCTGCAGTTGGGAAATTGTTGGACTACTGAAGACCTAGAACTTTTTGATTTAGTCGAAAGCACACCTCAAACTTTTTATCAAGTCTTGGGTGTCGATGAGGTAAACCATTTCCTTAAAAAACATTTTGATGACAGCATTTCTCAGTTACATTGTTAGATCTTGTCAATGATTAGTGTTTGTACCATTTAATTTGTATACCATTTCAGGTTTGTAAGAAAATATTATCTAGTATATCTCTATATTCATATTTAAATCTCTTTAAA
This sequence comes from Tetragnatha montana, assembly GCA_963680715.1. Classification (NCBI taxonomy): domain Eukaryota; kingdom Metazoa; phylum Arthropoda; class Arachnida; order Araneae; family Tetragnathidae; genus Tetragnatha; species Tetragnatha montana. The sequence continues at coordinate 20,144,475 of OY796675.1, forward strand.
ATTAAGTTGGTGATGGTGAATGCATTTGCATTTCATCCATGTGGCAAATTTGATCTGTTATCATACCCTTGGAGATTAATTTAGAAGTCCTTCTCCTAGATTTTATTTTCAGTTTATATTTTTACTTTAGGACATTCTACTTATTTTAAATGCCTTAATGTTGTAGGATAATTTACTTCAATTAAAATCTTCATGGTTAAACTATCTAAGAATTATTACCTATAAGACAACATATGTACTACTCTAATTCTGTATAATTTTGTGTTGTAAATTGATACCTACTTCACACTTTATTAAATGTTTCTCGCCTTTCTTTTTTGTTGATGACACACTAAAATGGTCAGAAATTATTCTGCCAGTTGGCAGCATTCCTATCTAAGAATGTAAGAATAACTAAAAATTTGACCAAGTGATCATTTTATCAAATGGGCTGCCTGTCTAATCTATTCCAAAATTTCCAGAAAAGTGCACATTTCATTAGAAATTTTAAATGTAGGGGAGACTGGGGATACTTGAGCCACCACTACATTATATCCAATGTATAATTTTTAGTTTCAAAACTAGTGACAGGCAAATGTATTTATATTACTTTTACACATTCATAAAAAAATCATTATACCTCAGTACCATTTTAGAAGTACCTTGACCAATAGTTGCTTATTTACCTACCTAAAATAATTCCAGAGTGTTTTTTGGTACTCGCGTTCTTGCATATTATCTTGTCAACCATGCCCCTCAATCTGAAGAGCATTACTAATTCTCATAGACTGCCACTGATTCTGATGGTAGCTCAACAATCGACTGGATAATATGTAAAAGTAAAAACAATGTTTTTTGTACAGGGTGTATCTGAAATGGTGCGGCAAACTTTGAGGCCTTTTAGCCAAAGGATGGAGTTCCCTTACATTAGTGTAATGGTACTTAGAAAAATGATGATCGGGGAAGGAATTTTCAATGATCATACATTGATCATTGAAAATTCCTTCCCCGATCATCATTTTTCTAAGTACCATTAAGGGAACTCCATTCTTTGGCTAAAAGATGAATATTGAACTTTTTAAAACTCACCCCACGGTTTAGCAAGTGGTCCAATTTCTATCACATTGAGGATTTAAGTAGTACGGATACTCCTGTGCCTCATGCAATCATGTTTTTCATTTTATTAGGTTTTGTTTCGTCACACGGCCTTCTAAAAACGGCCTTTTGAAACGCACTCGCATTACATTAGGTCCTAGCTCTTTAACAGCGTATCTACGACCCCTCTTTCTATACCAATTCTTGTTCATCTTGATGAGTACTATCACCCCTCAAAGTTTGTCGCACCATTTCAGATACTACACCCTGTACATATATTTTTTGCAATCTAAGTATTGTTTTAAACAATTGACAATCAGTGCAATATTTTAAAATTAATTATGGTGGTAAAAGTTAAAGTATAATTTTTTATTTCTTAAATGTTAGTTCAAAAAAATATTTTAAAAATTTTGTTTAAGTAGGTGTATTTAGTGTTCCCCCTCATGAGGATACTTCAGTCACAGTGTAAATGAAAATGCAAATAGTTTTCTGATGTAGAAAAATTAAATAGAAATATGTATTAGAAAAGAAATATCAAATTTTCAAACACAGCCTATTTCTTTCTTCCTATTAATGAAATTCTTCTATTATTCTACCTTTTAAAGAAATACTGATAGTAAAAAGTGGCTCAACTATCCCTACTCTCCCCTATAGGCGGACCTGGAAAAAGTTGTAACCTTCCCCCGAACCTAATACAATTTACCCGAACCTAATGTATTGCTCCTATGGAGCTGGCAGGGGCTTCCCCCGAACCAGGTTCGTAGGTTCGGGCACTTTTTCCAGGTTCGCCGATAGGTATAGTCATACTGCCAGGAGAAAAAATTTGACAGCCACTCAATTCAGGGGGTGACGGTAATTCATAAACGCTGAAATGAGGGTTTTGTGCCATTAAACTCTTACTACCATACCATAAACGCTGAAAAACATTTTGTGCAAAATCTGCGTGACCATCATTTGGCTTTTGGCCAAACCTTTTTCCAGCATCGACTCCCTACATGAATTTTTCCTTTCCATAACCCCCCAAAACTATTACTTATTAAAACTGTCATAGAGTTATAGATTTTCCCCCTATTAATCATAATCTGTATCTTTCGAAGTTCCCTTAGATTCCTTTTCAAAGCCAAAAAAAGATACCCACAAATTTTTTTCTTAATCTTGAATGAATTATTTTGAAATGATTAAAGCAGAATCACATTTACCATTACAACAAAAAATTGTTACAAAATATTTACTAGGCATTATTTATTTGCCAAAAAATTCAATAGAATCTTGAATCTTCATCGACCTCCTTTAACACTCCATTGACCTCTGGGTACGTGTCCATATTGACCACACTGGGAATTCCTATTCTAAACCAACCATGTGGAAAGCAGCTTGAGAGTATGCTGCATTCAATAAGCATGAAAACAACATTTACTAGTAGTTTCTAATATAAATGGGATATTATGAACTATTTGTTGAGGGCATAGCTTTCGTACCATTTCTTTGGTTTTTAATCTTGGTCATTGTATTGACCTTACTTTTATAATGATCATTTAAATAATTTGTTTCTTTAACTGATTCCTCAAATTTGATTGCTTTCAAAATTTTTGTTAGCATAAATATATGCTCTCATTTTCTCTAATTGCTTTGCACAAAACAACTGAGTAAATATAAGGAATATTGATATGTTCTGGAGATCCAAAGCATATCGTTTGGTGGCTGTTTGATCAGGAAGTAAAGTGTTGATTTAGCTCTTGTTTCTAACTATTTAAACAGGATAGGAATAACGCATTTAGTATATACAGTCATGTTATTTATTAAGCACTTTTACGAAAATCTTTGATTTTTCTAAATTATTTTGTTAAATTGAATTTTACTCTTAAAGGATTTCCAGATTAGTTTTCATTTAATGTCTAATTATCATTCAAACTTTTAAGACTTTCACCCATTAAAAATGTGTTGGGTTAAAAGTTTTTGCAAGACATTCTTTGTTTGTAATTGAGATTTGAAAAAGTTTAAAAATTAGCATATGCATAATTAAGTCTAATTAAATATTAACTCATTATACCAACTGTTTTTCATTTGCATACAACTTAGGAAAGTGTTTTTTTTTCAGAAAGCGTCTTCTAGTGAAATAAAGAAAGCTTACCGAAAACTATCAACTCTTATTCATCCTGACCGAAACAAAAATGAAAATGCAGAAGACGAATTCAGAAAGGTAAAAGGGGCTTACCTGTTTTTGCTAGACAAAAAACCTAATTATTGTGTGATGAAGCAAATTAATAATACATCTCCCTTACTTAAATTAAATCGTTGAGCCTCTCACAGACAAGGATTATTAGTTAAGTGAAGTTTTTAATAATGCAAATTTGAAACTTTTCAGGTTGCAGCTGTTGCTGATGTTCTTAGAAATGAAGAGAGAAGAAAAACGTATGTGATAATTTTTGTATTGCAAAATTAGTATCATGATCATACATTTTATTAAAATTTAGTAAATAATTAAATATTATTTAAAATATTCAATAAAACACACACCCATTGTTTCTTTCATATATTTAAAACCTTTCTAAAACACAAGTTAATTAATTAAACACAAGTTAAATATATTACTTCTTTTTAAAATGAATTTGTGTTTAATTTAATAGTAATTTATTTTAAAAAGTATAGACATTCATACTCATCACCAATATCCAATTTAATTTAGTACCTCCAGTGGAAAGATCTGTGATTAATTTAACAACTTTACACAAAAATGAGGCAATTTTTAAGCTTCAAGTATAACATAAAAACTAATATCCATCAGCATTGATGTATTAATGTGACACATTATAATGTGCATAGTCCTAGTACTGTTTTGGAGACAAATACTGTCAGTGGCTTAGGCAGAAAAAATTTCAGAGGGGGAAATTTGACCATTTTCTATGATCAAAAAAGTAAAATTTCTGACTTTCCCGGAGGTATCCCCTAATCCTCCTTCTGGGACCATTTATGTGGTTGTTTAAACATAAAGACGTTATAAAGAATCAAATTACTATGATTAAGCAATCAGACATTCATTATTGGTCAATGTAATGCAGGTGTTGCTATATCAGGGGATCATTTTAAAGGGGTTCTACTGTATTTAAAAGCATAAAAATGCAAATTCCTTAAATTTTAAAACTTCAAAGACTCATTTTTAGAATACTTAAGAGTTTAAACATAGTAACCTTTAATAATAATTATAGACAATCAATCTTAAATTATAAGTCTCAAAAGAAAGTTCTGTACTCTATTCTTTTAAATAATAACACAGAATCCCAAGACCTTTTATTTTCCTTTTTCCTTCCTCAATATTTTAAACAAAACATTATTATCACAAACAAGCTATGATTTTGTTCACATAAGTGTTATCCTGACATTGCTTTTTAACTTCTTTAATGAAAGAAGAAATTCAAGAACTACCTAAAATTTTTACTGTACTCTAAATGTACAAAAGAGGTCACCATAAAAATAATCGTAATGTGTATCTCAGTGTTATGCCACTTTCACCTGTTATATACAAAACTAGAAACCTTGCATCACAGTCAATAAAATTTCCTAGATTGTTTTTCTTGGCTTGAATTGCTTTATTTGGTCTAGCCATTTTAACCTGATCTTGTTTTTATCTTGGTATTAATTTAAACTATTCTTTTATGAAGTGAGTGTTAATTTATGTACATTTCACCTCTTTTAGGTACGATCTTATTCTTAAGATGGGTTTGCCCGACTGGAGAGCCCCGATATACTATTATAGACGAGTCAGGAACATGGGCCTATTTGAGTTGACAATATTTCTGTTCTGTGTGGCAACATTATTTCAATACATATATGCTTGGACTTCTTACTGGGAAAAGAAATATGAAATAGTATGTTCATAAACACAGAAGTTTTTATATGATGTATAGAGTGAAATTATTTGACTTATTTAAATGAATAACTCGATAATTTATTCTAAAAAGTGTTCATCTCCTAACAATAGACAGTACAATAGGTCCAATTCGTCCTGTGGACGAAATTCTGTCTTTGTAATAATTCTGTGGGGAAATTCTGTTTAGGATTATAAATCAGCAGACCAATCGTCAGGGATTGGCAGTGAATTTTCAAAGTAACTGTCCATTTTTTGTCAAAAAATGTTTAGAACTTTGCTTATTTATAAAGCTTTTAGATTTCTTTTACTGAAATTTTAACTAGATTGGAATAGTTTCTCTATTTCTCTTGGTGTTATCATCCCATAAGGCTTATTTATAAGCAAATTTTAACTTTATTGACAAGATATGAATTAGTGATGGATTTGACAATATATAAAGTTACAACTTCAAGATAAATTTAACTTTTTTTTTTGTATGGCAAGATGAGTCTTCAATAGAGGGACAATATTTTTTTTTTGAGTTAAATTATTTATAACAAAGAAAAAGAACATTTACTTATTCATAAAGTATCATAAGAATTTTTTTGTTGTAAAATGCAACATTTGTCTTATTTCTCTTAAATAGTTCTTTGGCAAAAACTGGCTATCTTTAAAAGCACTAACTTTAAATTTAAGAATTTGCTTTGAAAATGTATATATAATTCAAACCTGGACCTACTCTGTTATTCATATAATAATTTTGAAGTTTTTCTGAATTTTTCTTATAATGTCAGACTGTAAAATGGTTAAAAAGATAGTCTTGCAGTTTATAAAAAGTTGCATGCATGAGTAGTAGTACATAAATCTTTGGGTAACAGTTTGATGTGAATTTTTGTAACTCTTATTGTTGCAGGACAATTCCATGGTAGTGTAAAGTCAGTTATGTTTTAATTCCCCCTAACTTCATAAAAATAAACTACATATGTCAAAAAAAAAATTGGTGCCTAACCCACCCTTGTTTTTAGACACAAGTACTTTATTTAGTAGGAAATTTTAAAAGTAAATGACATTATACTCCCATGGAATTGCTCTGAAATATAATGTTATATAACAGCCATTGATTTGTTCAACTATGAGCTTATTTATTTTTACTAGTAATGACTACTAACTTATGGTTTTAGGAAGAAGTAGTACTTTCTAGAATTAGAAAAAAAGCCAAGCACCAGAGGAAAGGTAATAATTGTGCCAAAGTTGAAGAAGAGATGATAGTTTCTGAAGCAGTTTCATGCTTAGAAAAGCCAAAGTATGTTCTAAATATTTAATTTTCTTAATTGTTAAATGCTTTTGAAATGTCTTTTTTTTTCATAATTATGATCTTATATTTAGTAACTACTATGTCAAATTTGATAATTTTCTCTCGCCTTAGAAGCTTTTTTGCCTATAATAAACACATTCATATAAAATATCTCTTAAACTGCTGAATTCAGAAATGGGCAGAAGGTACCAAAATACAGGGAATTATCCAAGGATGTTATTCAGAACAGTTAATTTTTTTTTACTTTTTACTTTTCACCTATTTTAGTCCCCTTTAAGTTACTCAAAGTATTTTATTATGTCTTTGTGGGTAATGCAAGTTCTATTCTCCTTATGCAGATTGTTTTTTAAGGAGTTGAGTACGATAGAGACATGTGTGGACTATGGGGTTTAACCTTATTCTAAATTATTGTTTTTGATTGTTTTCAAATTTGATGGACTGAAGAGTCTAAAGTATTTATAGTATTAAAATACAAAAGCAATTTTCAGCATTAGAAGTATTTTTTATCCATCATTCATTCTTCTTCAGATGTCAAGACTTGTTTCCAGTAAGGTTATTTTACTTCATGATTCATATAATCAAATCTTCTCCATCATTTATTGCTTCGTGTCGAGATTTTATTAAACACAGAAAACCTCCCGTTGAGGAAGAAGAAGTTGAAGAACCTCCAGGTGAGAGATTAATTTTTCAAACTGAAATATTTTTTAAGTTGTACTTTTCTTTATGAAGTAATTAGAGTATTTCTTGTATGAACCAATTTAGAATTTTGCAAGGTTTTTCTTTGATTTATTAAAATTGCAAACCTATAAACAGGATATCTATTACAGTTCTCTGTTTTGGTTAATGTTAGACTTGTTTTTTTTTTTCAATTAGAACAGAATCAACATAAAAATAACTAAGTGCTATATCTGAATTCAAGTGGTTTCAATTATGTAACCGAAATAAATTATCAAGAAAAAGTTCTTTTCATCCTAATTATAAAACTGTCAAACCCTCCCACTTTTAAATCTACTTTGGGGACCTTGTGATGAGCAAACCAATTATTTGGGAAATAAAATGAAATGAGTATCTAAAACTGCTTAATGTCTGCTTTTAAACATAATGTTAATTAATATTTAATGCCTAAATGTTGAAATCGTTTGTAACACATGTATGAAGATTTAAGTATTTTTAATTAAAATTACTAATTTTTCTGATTCCTTGGTAAAAAAAAAGTGGGTTAATTTTTATTAAAATAATAATTGTTTCGTAATTACTAATCTGAGTATTCTTAATATAGTTCAATGAGAATGATGTTGACTTTTTTTATACTTTAGCTCCTCGTGTTAGAAATCGTAAATTGGTTCCAAAGCCAAAAATTCCTGATTACACCAATTTACCTTATGAAGTTTCTTCTGAAACTACATCTGTATCAGAAAATAACAGCAAAAATAAAGAAAATAATAAGGTAAGATAAATGAAAATAATTAAGGATTAAATAAACCCACTAATATTCATGTCTTCACTCACAGTGGGTTAAACCATTTGTTTCATTCATGTTAATATAAATGCATTTTATAGAATATAAAGTGGAACCTCAATAACTTAACCGAACATCAAAGCTCAGAATTTAAAAAGGCTCTAAAGAAATTTCCAAATGGGACTCTTCAACGTTGGGAAAAAGTATCATCCTACCTTGGATGTTCTGTTCAAGATGTAAGCTATTATATTTTTTACAGTATTTTCTTGTACACAGTATTATCTGGGTTTTAAGTTATTTTCTGTGTAAAAAATTAGTTACATTTCAAAACATTAAATGTGTTATAAAAATAGTACAATTATTTTCATGTTTAATTGGTTCACAACTTGACACTTTATTTCTTAAGTTGCCTGCTTAAAAAGGAATTGTGGTGTTTTATGAACTTAATTATTTGTTAGCATTTGTTAAAAAAACTCATTTATTCTGGTGTTCTAGTACGTGACCTTTAAAGTCTTGTAAATAAAATTTGAATTTATCTCAAATTTGTTTCAGGTTGTTAATATGGTTAAGCAGCTGAAAAATCAACAAGTTTCCAAATCAGTTCCAACATCATTGCAAGGTTAATTTTCTTTAATCTTTTCTTATTTAACACAAAGTTTTCTTTGTTGTATCCTTCTTAGACGTTTTGTTTCTTTTGTATAGGTGTAACTGGCACAGAAAAAGAAAATCTAGGCTGTGAACTGTATTCTGAGAAAGATGGCGAAAAAACTGACCCCATGAAAGAGGATCTAAGTGAAAACATGAATGGTAATGTACCGAATGGGCATCTTGAAAAGCTGTGGAAGCAGGAAGAACAGCAGGCTCTTGAAATTGCTCTACAGAAGTTCCCCAAAGATACTCCTGGACGATGGGAAAAAATTTCTGGTTTCGTGTCTACTAAAACAAAGGTATTTAAGAAATTTTATTTACTTACTTGATGCTGTAGTCAAAACTATAATATTCAGCATAGAATTATATTAACTTTATTGTTTTATACTTAATTATTGTTATTTATTTAAATAAAAGTATGGATTGATGCTATGTACCAATTAGCCTAAATATAAGGTTTTAAATTAAAATTTTCTTTTATAATTAACTTTAAAATAGTCTCTAGAATCTAAATTGCTAATTTATATTTTCTCATTAAAAACTGGAATTTAATTGGAAACAAAAATATTACAAAATGATAATTATATTGAATATTTTAATGATGTCCTTGATGAGTTTAGGTTCAAATAACTTTACAGTTTATTTTTTTAAATGGAGGCTTTACCATGTCACATGTGAAAACATCAAGCCAACAATGAGTGTAAAGCTGTTGATTTTGGTTGCTGCAGGTGCCTCGCATACTAATATAATATACAAGAACGCGCAAACGCCGTTCGCAGAAAATTTTGCCCTCTGCAGAAAATTTTCTGCAAAAAAAATTACAAAAAAATTTCTTTTAGAAATTTTTCTGCAGAATTTATTTTTGATCGATAAATATTTCTCTGCTGATCCCTGTCTTTAGGATTTTCTCAATTTTGGCCCTTTTATTGAGTGAAATTTGGCATTTTTGTAAGTCTTTCGGATTCGCTAGCGAGTCTTCACGCGCGCTCACCCGGTAAGTTTGCTTCTTCTCGTGTTCCGATTGCAATGCGGAAAAAACAACTTTACCGCGATTGGACCTCTGATTCAGCATCGCGTCTCCCTCAATTCTCACTGATGTTTTTAAGGTTTGTTAACACTGAAAAGCTTCTCCTAGCGTTTCAATCTTAGCAACTCATGTTTATTTCAATTCAGTTTTGTCACATCCTGCTGAAAATTTAGAAATATATTCTTAAAGCTATAATCAAAATATTAGATCTGAAATTGATTCCAAACATAAATTTTAAATGAAATAGTTTGGGGAAAAGGTACAAGTCAATAGTCAGGTAGCACAGATAAAAATGATTATGGTACCAATTTGAGTATTTAAGAAAGAATGTTAAGATTTCAAAATGTGTAAAGACTTGCAGAAAATTTTTGTAAAAAATTTAAGTTTGCAGAAAGGTTTTCATTTTATACAAGTATGGTGCCTCGATCCCTTTTTAAGTTCACAATTTTTATCAGTGGAAATTTTAGCTGTAAAATATTTTTACTTACTGTGATATAATTCTGATCTGGTTAAGACTAATTACTATGAGTGTTAATAGTTATTGATTTATTCTTTTTGCAGGAAGAATGCATTGATCGTTTTAAATTGCTTGCACAACAAGTGAAGAAGAGAAAAGGACTTTGACGCATAATTTAAAAATAGAGATCTGGCCTACCTTTGGCTTTATTTAAATCACTTGGGGTTGTATATATTTGTTTTATTGTAAGATATAATCTGATATCCTGTATCATACTATCAAACTTTGAATAAATAAATTTTAATGTTTTCCTTTGAATTTATCTTCATTATGACTTAATGAAATCCTTAAATTTCGAAGTTAAAATTCTTTTTTTAGTAGTAAAAAAATTATTTCTACCTTTATTTTATATTGGGAAATAAATACTAATGAACTTTTTTTTAGTGTTCGGTAACTAGTGGTCAAAAAATAGTTAACTAGTCTGGGAAATTGTAGTTGTAACTAGTAAACTATTTTTTCCTGGAACTATTTGCAACTAGTAGTTAACTATTTCCCAAAGTCAGTGGCGTGCCGTCCATATAAGCAATGTAAGCATTGCTTGCCTAAAAATATGAAGCTTTTCTTTAAAATTCCACACCAAGAATATAAAATTTTATTTGCGATATTTTATTTTTATAACCTCGCTCCTTTTGTATGTAACCGATGTAACCATACGGTGCGGAGGAGAGTTCACCAAAGGCGCTCATAGTAATGAGTCACCGTCTTTTCGAGCGCGCGGGAGAAACAGCGCAGTGCCCTCTTCTCCTTCTCCCCTTACATTGTAAGCATTTCGAGAATTGCTTCTGCCGTCCCGTGGTTTTCTGTACTTCAGATCTCGGTAGACTAATTTTTTTCGAAGCTTTTAAAGTGTGAATTGGAGAAAACCTTTGGTAGAATTTGCAAGTACTTGCTGCTTAAACTCTAATTTATCTTGATTGAGTTTTTAAATGAGTGTTTTTAAGGGAAAAAAAGTCATTTTAATTTTTCACTTGTAAGCAATTTGGATTTTGCTTTCAATGATTTGCAGAGCCATCTATCGGTTGACCAAGTAAACGTTAAACGATGTCTTGCTGCAGACAAGGAAGGGACCAATCTAGGATTTTAAACTTAACCCCTATTTTTCTGAAAAATTTTCACGGCAATTTAATTTTTGTGAAAAATTATAACACTTTTTTAATTTTTGTGAATTTTTTTATACTTATATAGTTAATATTTTTAATGAAAACTATAAAATTAATGAAAGCTGCTTAAAATTACTTTTTTCTTCAATTTTATATAAACTTAAATACTCAATTAAATACAAGATATTCATATAATTTAATGATAATTTTTGTGCAGGTGCCGATAAACGACGCCAAAATTGACCTGTATTAGTCCCTGTAAAACTGCAACAACCATCCGAAATTTAAAAAAAAAAATTTACAAGAAATATATCCGATTGCTTGCCCTGGGAAAAATGTCACCGCATGCCACGGCCCAAAGTAGTTAACTAGTTTATTTAATTTCATTACCTACTTTTTGGCAAAATTCTAATACATCTTTCTTATCTGTGTCAAAAATAACATTTATACTTCACGCAAAAATGGTCTTTATTTCTGTCTATGGCATTTGATAAAAATTTTAAAGATCGTTTTTAAATTTTAAATAAAAGAAATTTATTGAAAGTAGTTTTAACTAGTAGTTAATTAAAAAAGTAGTTAAACTAATAGTTGAACTACTTTAAACTAAAAGTAGTTGAATTACTTTAAACTAAAAGTAGTTGAACTACTTTAAACTAAAAGTAGTTGAACTACTTTAAACTAAAAGTAGTTAAACTAATAGTTGAACTACTTCAAACTAAAAGTAGTTAAACTACTAATTAACTACTAGTTGATCAGTAGTTAACTACTAGTTGCAACTAGTTCTAGTTAACTAGTGCCGAACACTACTTTTTTTTAAACGCCCTAATATAGTGTGATAGATAGGTTAAAGTAGAGAACGAAAAAAGATTGAATTGTTGGAAAAGTGATTTTGTCATAGTTAAAAGCATACTATGAGCACCTTTTCACAATAATTTTGGGCAAGAATGACAGTTATTGTGAGCTGAACTCGCTATAACTAACATAGAAAAATGAAATTTCATTATATAAGCTGCACTACCGTATAGGGCAAAAATGAATTAAGTTTGATAATAAGAATGAATCTAGTTTTTATTCCCTTTTCATATTGATAATCTTAGTTAATAAGGTTTTGTACCATTTACAGATGAGGTGCTACTTTTCAGGGGTTGTCCCGAGAATCCAGTTTTTTTTAACAGCATAAATCCTAGAATTCCGGGTTTCATTGAAATTTTTGAAAATCTTGAGCTTAACAAGATAGCACAAAATTAGGTCCAATTAAAAAATAAGTGCACAGCTGCAGCATTAACATCTTTTATGAAGAATGTTTTTTTTCCCAGGATTTTGAGTTGGAAGTCAGTAGCACGAGCACCCCTGTTACAGCAAAACAGGGGTTGATAGAAAATATGCACAAATTATAAGACAGTGATATGTCCACTCTTAAAGTGAACCAATAGCTAATTTTTAAACTGATTGTTATAGGTGCTAGGTGCATACTTTTTCTCTAGATACATAAAGAATTTTTACATAAAAATACAAAATTTAAATTTTTACAGTCCTGGTTTTATCAATTATTTTGTTAAACATATTCCTTTTTTATATCAAACGAACAAAATCGACCACGATTTAATAGGTTTTTTTTTTTAACAAAGAAGGGGGTCATGCACAACTTTACTAAAGATTAAAATTATTCCAACTACAACAGTATAATAAGTCTTCATGGAAAATTAAATCTTAATTTCATTGTTAAAAATTCAACTCCATGATGTATATCTGCAGGGAACCTGATTCTCTCTGCCATCCACTGATCTCAAAAAAAATTTTATTTTTAAATATTTTTTTTTTCATTTATTTTTGTTTTTCTTTTATCTACAGTAGAGCCCCGATTATCCGCGAGCGGTTGATCCGCGGTGCGGATTATCCGCGAGTGCCACGCAATTTTTTTTTTCGATTTGAATTGTTTTTTTTTATTTGAATTTTGAAAATTTTATTAATTTAGATGTAGAGCAAAGGTTTCTGCTGTACTGTATATAATTTAAGTTTTATATATCATGTTTTTTGTACAATAAAACATAGTTTTTATGCTGAAATATTTTTTTCGTGTTTTCATCTCATTTTTAGTCTCTTTTCGGGTTATCCGCGGTACCCTTGCCACCCAATTCCGCGGATAATCGGGGTTTTACTGTATATTATTGTAAATCACAGTGTTCCTGGTTGGTGCAGATCTAGCAAGGCTCCAAGGTGAGGGCACTTTTGCACCATCAAACCTTTACCTTTAGACACAAATGTCATAGTTGGGGGTTTCTAAAAAGTATCTCTTAAGATCTCTTTGTGGTATTTCGTTCCTCTCCCACGTTTCTAATTAAAATATAATCTAGGGAGACAGTATGATCAAACTATCATTGCAATCAGAAGACAAGCCTAGCCTGTAACCAGCCTTTTTTTTTCGGGGCAGGGGCAACTAAATTCCTAAGGTACCCCCTCTCTAGATCTTTTGTACTACATCAAGTAGTAGATGACTTACAGGTAGGATTTGAATCTTGGTACACTTACAGCCATATTCACAGCCATCGGTGTCGGTGTTAACCAGCAGCTAAAGAAAGCAAAATTAGGTTTTCGCTGTCTCTGATTGGTGGAATCCTTCTTTGACCAAGGATTTAACACTGACGCCGATGTCTATGAATATGACTGTTAATGTCAAAATTTTGTGTTCAATGTGAACCCTAACCCAAGTACAATAAGAAGGGTCGGCTCCCAAAAAATTTTGGAAATTAAACTTTAAAAAGTAGGGTTTTAAGTCATTTTGACACCCAAAGAGGCCCACTCATTGTAAGACACAGAATTTTCAAGGGAAAAAATATTTTTTTGAAGTTTGACCTTTAAAAGTATGGATTTAACTCATTTTGAGAACCTTTGGGTCCCTTGAATCCACACCTGGTATTTAAGGGGGAAGGTTGCGGGTGCGGACTACCAGCCATATTCATAGGCATTAGTGTCGATTTTAACCGACAGCTAAAGAAAGAAAAATTAGCCTTTCGCTGATTTTGATTGGTGGCATCCTTTTTTTGAACAAGGATTTAACACCGACGCTGATGACTGTGAATATGGCTGTACCAAAATGAGTTAAAACCCTGTTTTTAGGGTAAAATTTCCAAATTTTTTCTAGGGTAGGACCCATAGATCCCCCCTTTGTAACTTGAAACTCAATATTTGCAAATTTTTTGTATAAAGTTCATAAAAATGCAAATCTTACCTAAAAATGTATGTCCAAAATTTGGACTAGGTGTACCAAAGCGAGTTAAAAACCTGTTTTTAGAGTTAATATTTTCTGGGGGAGGACATCCAGACTCTTTGGTACTCAGAACTCTATTATTCACAACTTTTTTTATATATTAAGTTTATCAAGATGTGAATCCTACCTAAAATATATTAAAAAGCTACATTTAACCTATCAAATATGCATGGAAGGGCCGAGGAATTATTTGGATGTTAGGAATGTGTGTGTGATATGGAACGAAAGGCATAGATTTTTTACGCAAAATGCAAAAAATTTTTCCGTAGGCGCAGTCTACATAAGAATGAAATTCCATTAGGCTGCCCTTGCAGATAAGCTGCAGGAGTTCATTTTCAACTTTTAAACATGTAAAAGCCTCCGCTTATCTACCCGAAATTATGGCAAAAGTATTTGCACACATTTTGAAGAATATTGAAAACATATTCATGTTTTTTTTTCTTCAGAAAGCTGCTTTTTTCTGCATAATATATATTTTGCTATTAGTGAAGATCTGGTTAAACAGGCCAGTTAAGAGGAACTCTTATTGTATAAATATATTTAAGTTGCATTGAAATTTTGTTGTACAAAGATTTTTTTTAATATTATTTATTTGTAACACAAAGTTTTGTATTTTAATTTGTGTTTTAGTTTTAGAAGTTACGCTAAAAGGAAAGAAAACAAGCCTTTCACAATAGTGAACAAATCCACCAGTTCTACCAGCATTAGATACAAAGTCTTGTTCATTATATTGCAGATTGGTTTGGTTTAGTCGGAGTTTTATGGCGTTTGCTATAGTGGAGGGTAAATTTTATTTTGTTTTTAGCATAACCTTTAAAATTAGAGTAGGAGAGAGTGGGGCATATTGGAGCAAAAAGTACATTTTTTACTATTTCTCCCCACATTTATAAGATACTAGCTGATATGCCCGGCCTTGCACGGGTGGAGTGTATCAATTTATTAAAATTTTCTCAAGTTACATGCCTAATTTTCTGTAACCATAATTACCAATCATCCTGGTAGTTTTTCATATCCCGGTGTTCCCAGTATTTTTTCATATCCCGGTGCCTTTTTCATCTTGGTGTCCCCGGCGCCTTTTCATCTCGGTGTTCCCGGTGCATTTTCATCACCGTGCTCCCTGTGCCTTTTCCCTCCCGGTTCCAACTGTGTAAATCTAACCTAACCATCCAGTTCCGGTGTTGCACATTTAATTACGACAGTTACCCAATTATCCATTCTAAGTGAAAAAAATCCATTAAAATTATTACAGACTTTTGAAATCCCAAAATTTGTAAATACCCCCTGTTTAAATTGAAAAAAAAATCCCGTTAAACTACACCAAAGAAACAAATTATAAGGTTAAATAACAAATTGATCTAGTGTTTCTATCATCAACTTTCTACAAAAACTGCATGATGTAATCTTTACTTTAACCAGTCTAATTCTTAAAACTTTCTGTTTCAACTATAAATTTCATGGAAAATGGAGTTTTTAATAAGAAAATAGTGTTATAAAGTTTTTTATAAGGACAGTTTTCAAGTTTTAAAAGTATTTATAACCTTTTTTTAAAAAAATTAGTCCAGTTTCATCTTTAAATACTTTGTTTTATGTTAAAATTGTTTTTGTTGTATTATTTGCAACAATGCGAGTTAAACAGATCTTCTTTAGCGGAGAAGTAAGGTGAATTTTACAAAAAGGCCTTATAGGGGATGAAGGGGTGGTTTTAGAAATTTGGAAATGATGTCATTGTCTTTCCCCCGTCCCCTTACGTATGTGTACCAAGTTTGGTTCGATTCGGACGGGTAGTTTTGGAGAAATTGAGCCAAATCTGTTCCGGACAAACCCAGGCAGGCAGGGACACCTTCATTATATATAGAGAGATTGAAACAAAAACTGATTTATTCGTAAGTTTACAGCATTCCTGAAATTTTGGTACCCTTTTCAGATGCATTTATCAAAATTTTCCACCTTGAATCTAAAAAATGATTTATAAAAAATAATTTATAGCTTTACTGCAAAGCTTTAAATTACCTAATTAGAGAATAAATCCATTTATGTTTCTAATTAAGTGTGTATGTAAAGAATAACTAATATATTTCTTAAATCGGATAAAAACTTAGTGTAAAATTTTTCTAATAATATTAAACAAAATATTTTTCAGCTAGTTTTAAATGGGCTTACAAAAAATGCATAAAAACCTGATTAATATTAAAGAATATTGAATAAAAAACATATTTTACACAGAAAACTATCTTTTTTTAAAAACTTATCCAACTTCTATCATATAAGTTAAAACTGGAAAAATCCTAAAAGATTTTAATTTTAAGTTTAATAGTAGAAATAATTGAACTAATTAAATTTAAAGTACCTTAAAATGCCATATTTAAAGTCGAAAAATTGGTCCGAAATCTAGAAAAGGAGTTAGAAGGGATTCTTGAACCTTGAACTGTTCCAATATGCCCCAACTTTTTGTGTTCTAATGTGCCTCATCCAACCATCTCCAACCTTAAGAGTAAAAAATAGATATTTGTAATTGAAATTGGGAAACAAATTTTTTTTTTTATTTAACTTTATTGATGCCACAATAGAATTCAAGGCAAAATGTCTACTTTAAAAACTTTCTTGATTGAATTTTCACACGAATAAAAGGAGAATCAAATTTACTTTGCACCTTCCAAAGCAGGCTATTCTCAAACACTAAGGTTTCCAATGAACACCACTACTCTGAAAATTCAGGTAAAGGATCGTACTGATACAGCTATCTATTGGTACTTTTTTCAGATTTTTAAATTGAATTTAACATAGAGCTATATGGCTTGTTTCAATGCAACCATGTGTTAAGAGACAGGGAATAGGGAATATTTCTGGATGCTTTTAGAGTTAGTTGTCAGTTAAAAGAGGTCTAAGTAAAACTGAAAAATACAGGATAAAAGTATTCTTAAATGTGACGATATAAATCTTATAAATAACTCAAATGAGAATTTTCACATTCATGAGACATTTTCATCCTAACTTTACTACAATGGCATTTAATTTGTAGTTGCTACATGCATACACAATTTAAGAGTCCAACTGCTCAGCAAAATCAATGTCTAATTACGAAAAATCAGAACCTATATTCTTCTATTTCTTCTATTAATGCAAATATTTTCTCATCCCAGAGGGGCAATACATCTTCATCATCAGTCACTTCTTCAAAAACTACATTTGTTCCAAACTCATTGCTGTAGTGTTTGAAAAAGTACCTGGGAAAGTAAGGAAGGAAAAATGTATAGCTTTTTTCCATACATTGCTTTAGTTAAAAATTGCTTCAATTTTTTACTGTCCTATTGCTGAAATTGTTTTGAAAAAGATTAAGAATAATTTACTCTTATTCATTAATGCAGGATGAACTAATATTATTAATAAATATTTTTATTTATAAAAAATAAATATTCGGACAACGCTTTTTGATACCATTCTTTAAAAATGATTTTCTGAATAATACTATCAAAATAATATTTAAAAAAAAATATAATAAATCTTTGAAATTTGTAGATGGTTTTAACGGTTAACTTGTACTAATTTTAGAAGAGAAAGAGCCACAGCTCCTTTTACATGATACCATTTGATATTGGTGTGTTATTGAACATAGTATTTGGATGTTATTAATTGAATCCTAAAAGAATGAAAAAGTGATTAACCGTACCTGTAGTGTCCTTTACGATTAAAGAGTGTCTTGAAGTGACCCAGAGTTATTCTTCTCCCTCGAACTTTAGTACTGTACGGTACTGGGTTTCCAGCAAAACAGTAGCCAACAACTGTGTAATCCTGTTGCCTTATTAGCTTATCTTTTGGAATCTGCCTTGTTCTATAATTATACAAAAATTAGTCTTACTCGTAACATTGAGCTTTATCTATACAATTCAAATATATTTATGTTCACCCTTTCAATTTCTTACTAAATTGTGCTGTAAAATACCTAAATATTAAGTTAATGCACAAATTCACTGAGAAAAGCTAGAGTCAAAACTGTATATTCTCCTCAAATACATAAAAATTACTCATGGAACTCCCAAATATCCTTAAAAATAATTGATATTATTATTTAATATTTGAATGTTAATTAGTTGTGAACTTACTTGAATATGGGGTTATTGGGACGAATGTTTTGGACTTGCTTAGCTCTTATAGATTCATTGGATATATTCTTGCATGCTGATTTTTGAATGTTTTCCTGTTTTCTCCTATCCTTAATGACAGAAAAACTCTTTTTCGTTGAGCTAGTTGGGGAGGTTTCAACTGAATTCGGGGAACACTTCAATCTGATCTATGGAAAAAGACGCATATAAATCGCCAACATATATTCCCAACACATAAAATCATTAAGATCCTATGCTTTGTCTCAGATAATTTCGACTATCTAGTAAAATGTCTTAATTTTTAACTCGTCTTATGAATTATTCCAAAACAAATATCCAGAAAAATTATGATTTGTTCTTTTACAATTTTAAGTAAATATATCAAAAGTGTGAATGAAAAACTGCCAAATAATTACAGCTAATTTTTAGTTTTCATACTTAAAATCAACGTTTAGAAGCTCGATTTCCCAGGTATTTAAATTCTTCGTAAATGTAATCGTAAAATAATCTGTAGATGTGTATTCACCTTTAACTCTTGCAGAGAGTCAGCTAATCTCTCTCTGACGTCTTGATCCCTTTTAAGTTTATTCAGCTTCTCAATTAGCACAGATATGAACGGATCCTTTCTCATAGTTCTAGGTAAACAGACACAAATAATGATGAAGAAGGAGAATACGTTTAAAATAATGTACAGTTCAATTCTTCGGCATAATTAGAATAAAAGAATTTCAAAAAAGAAAGCTACTTACATTATTGCAAGGAGTTTAGTTTTATTTAACTTAAACCAACATCACTGATGATTTTGGATGCTAAGTAATGAATGTGTTTTGAAAAAGAAATAGTCTCGGTCCAAAAATTTTCTCACCTCATTCGTAGAATTCTAGAAATAGCGCGTGCGCACCTATGGAATCTGTTGCATCGTCGTAATGGAGACATAATTTTCTTATAGAAAGAAACCACTTACAAAAATTAGAAATATCTCCCATTTATTTTGTATCTTCAGATCCTTTTAATCGATATAAGTCTATATTTTTTATTTCATTTTACGCATGAATTGTATGTTAGTTTTCTGTAATAAGAACTTTAAAAAACTGAAAAAATGGAAATTCGTTGATATACCGATTCCTCAATGAATACTATCACCAAGTTATTCACCTTATCTCAAAATGGCAAGAATGATTCTTAATGTCAATTTTTAGGCAGTTATTTTGTTATCCTTTACTAAGAATAAGGCCCCCTCCCTAAAACTGTTCAGCCATCATAAGAAAGTTCTTTTCTTAATCACGAATAGCCAACAAAATGGCAGTACCTTCAGAAAGACGCATAATGTATCATACTTTTAACTTTTTCTATTATCTATTCCAAGTTTTTTTATTTGGTAGTTCAAACTTATAAATGGCTGCTGGTATGATACTTATAATTTTATAATTCCCTCTATATTTCTTCCATTTTCCTCGTAGAAAAAAATTATACCTCAAAACCGACAAATGATAAACCATTTTATTCACCATTACTTTCTAGTGATTATTCCATGGAGATTACCAGGTGTATTGGAAAATCATTCTTTTTAAATTAAAATTATGTATACAATGGCCTCAAAAGCCTAGGATTCGAAAAAAAAATTGCCCTTAAAATTTTATGCAATGGTCCTTTTTTTATCTTAAACATTTTCCAAGTCTTTTAACATCCTTTCCATTTTACAGTACGTAAAGAGCATAAAAGTATCCATATAGAACCATATTGAAGTAAATCTCTCCATAACTCAAAAACTTTCCTCGTTTGCTCATGTTTTTAAAAAAAACCAACAACTTTTTCTAGCAACATCTCTGGGTTAGGTGTCCACACACAATAAGAGTTACATTTTCTTTAAACTGGAAAAAAATCCACCTCGTAAAAATAATTTGAAAACGATTTTGTAAGCTGAAAATTGACACTACATGCTCCTGGCTTATACCTAAGAGCGAGTTTCCCTACACTAAAAAAATCCTGTCAATTCAACTAAGATGAGTGAAGTATCCTGTGTGTTCTGAAAAGGAAAAATAACCTCACCTTCCATAGTTATCCCGAACTTCGGAACTCCACTGAACCCTCTTTCTGCGAGCGTACAAGTCCCGAATCCGCTCCCAGAACATAGGGATGGAGAGCCAGGGAGCGCTGCCCGCCCAAAATCGATACTCATCGGATGAAAGGGATCGGCTCCGTTTGATGTCGTGCCCTTTGATCTCCGCCGAAACCTCTCATCATTCAAAATTCAGGTGAAAAAAGGAGGGGGCGATTGCAATGTACCGGTAGTGAGAGGGTGGAGATTAGGAGAGGATGGATGGAGACATTAGAGATGAGGGGTTTCTGATGATCATGCCACTGTGAATGAGGTGTCTTTATGGAGTGTCTGTCGAGAGTATTGTAGACCTGGGTGGGGGGTTTTCTATGGTATCGTAAAGAATATAGTGTTATCTTTGCATTTAGCAGTAGCTCATTGATTTAAACGTTTTCATGTTTATTGTGAAAGTAAAAATTAAAACATATTTTTTAGTAACCGAGATGAAAAAACGAAAAGAAAGAAAGAAGAAGAGGTTTCTAGGGTTTTTTGTTAAATCATGTTTATTTGATTAGTTTAAATAATTTTTAAATATCCTTCCTATCCGTTATTTTTTTATTACAAAATTTGCCTTCATTTATTTGTACTATATTCTTAAAAGACATAAACCCAAATGGTGTTAATCTTTAAACCCAAAGTAACAATTTTAAATTTCCGAAAAAGTTCATTTTTAAGAAATGTTTAAAATTTAAAGCACGATTCTCAAAGTTATTGAAAATATCTGCGTAATTTTTCTTCTCATTACAATAGGCAACTTTTGAAATGGGGTTCTCTTTGAAATCTCTATTCAAGCATATATTGGTCAAGTTGCTTTTCCTGCACATAAACCACTCTAAAGGAAAAACACGTTTTACAGAAATCAGTGCGTAAGTAAACAACAACTTTACAGGGTGCTATTTCGCCACAAACGAATTCAACCAAAAAGGCATTGTTATGAAAATAATTTTATTTTTTGAAATATCCTTCTTAGTACTAAAAATTCTTCAGGTCAGTAACGCCAAGATTATTACAAATAATTCCTTGACGTTTTTCTATGCTTTTGTTAATGATATTGCACACACTTTTATGATTGAAGTTTTTGTTCTTTCTCCTCCAGTTTTTAATTTATTTTTTACTTCCTTGTTTCCTCGGCTAGGAGCGATGCAAGTCAGTTGATTCAGCATAGTCACTTTACTATAGGGGCACCTTATTTATTGTAATAGACTCATGAGAGTTTTTTTAATCTGATGGGCCTCAATGAACTTTAGTGATCTTCTTGTATAGGAATCTTAAAGTGCACTAGGCCATTGCAAAATTTTTTTTTAATTTCTCAAGTGCCTCCCTTCATGTTGCTAAAATTACTGAAGCATTATTATCTGCAAGTTTTTATGCCTCTATGGCAATTTTTGACCCCGCGCCCCACAAAAGCATGTTATTGAATAGGGAAAATATTCAAATATTCAATATTGAGTTAAAACCTGCATATCATCTTTGGGATATCATTTTCCCAAAAAAAAACATTCAATGGGACCTGCGGGGGGGGGGGGGAGTTCTCCTCCCTAGGGTTAAAAGCGCATTTTGATCGAGAAAAGAGTAGGCTCGCCGAAGCTTGCGGGTGGGAGGTTGATAAAGGCACCGAAGAGTTTTATTGAATCTGTTTCCTACTTTATTACAGCCAGGCCCGTCCTGGGTACCTTCAGAGGGCGGTGGACAAAGGGTGAAAGGGCGCCGCCAAAATAATTATTTGTAAACCTAAAAACTTACTTTTCTTTTAAGATTGCGGACGTTTCACAAATTGCTTATCTCAATGGAAAAAAATTAAAGCAACACTGCTATCTGAGATATATGCTTGATTGTTTTTTATTTTTAATATACTTGATTTTTGTGAAAAACAGTATTTTGAATCATTTTGAGCCCATTCGTATGGTTACATCAAAAGAGGACTATTCCTTGTAAGTCAGAGAATATTCAAGGAAAATCTGTTTATAATGGATTTAAAAAATTCGAGGGGGGTCTGGGGGTCCTCCCCCAGAAAATTTTTTGAATTTTTACTCCTAAAAGTACTGTTTTGAAACATTTTGAGACCCTTTGGGTTACACCCGCAGGAAAAAACAGCATAAATATTTGTCTAAATTTTAGGGGGGTTAAACCCCTAAAACCCCATTGGATAATATGGCCCTGCCTTCGATACTCCTCTCTAATGACTAAGGACGGCCCTTAGTCAAGTAACTCTGTTTAAATAACAGCACCCTAAAAAATTAACGCCCCGCCCTTTCAATTTCAACGTATTTCACTAAAGGCCCAACAAAAAATCAGTGCTGTGCCCTTGCATTTTCTGGTTTGTGCATGAAGAGGGGCGTCTAAAAGACACCGCCCCGCCTTCGCAAATTCAAAGTATTAAACAAAGAGCAAAATCGCCATGAAAAATAAAGCGGAACTTTTAAAATTTCGCGGTAGCTTAAAAGGGCGCCCTGAAAACACTTCCTAGTTTTCCACTATCAAGGTATGTATTAGTACTTTTTTTTCGCTTAGGGTTCCCTTAGTGCAAAAAACACTACCTTGTCTTAACACTCTCAAAGGTATTGCTGTTTTTATTAAAGGCACCCACCTCTATAAGTAGTAGCCTACAGTCGCAACACTCAAAGCCTTGTCAGTTTTGGAATAGCGCACCGGGATATGTCCCGGCGGCCCAGCACGGGCCTGATTACAGCTGGCATTATCTGATAACCTTGTACGGTAAGACCACGAAGTTCAGTCGCTTGACCTTTCTTGTCCCGGGGAGAGCTCGCCGCTTCGAAGTAGCTAAAAAAAAGAAGAGATTCCGTTTTTTTTTGGGGTTGCCCAAGCGACTCAACTTCGTGGTCGATCTGTACCTCAATCCACCTCCCACCGCAAGAACCCTAGGGAACATCCCCCCGGCAGGGCCCATTGAATGTTTTTCCAATAGGATCTTGGGAAAATGATATCCCAAAGGTGATATACGGATGACATGGTTGGTTTATGCACCGTATCGCGTACTGAAGGTCAACGGTTCGGTCCTCTGGAATTTTTATAGCTTTTTTTTTAAATACTGAAGTATCAACTTTAAATTAATTGGAAGAACAGACCGGTCGCAGGAAC
Organism: Tetragnatha montana; assembly: GCA_963680715.1. Classification (NCBI taxonomy): domain Eukaryota; kingdom Metazoa; phylum Arthropoda; class Arachnida; order Araneae; family Tetragnathidae; genus Tetragnatha; species Tetragnatha montana. The sequence continues at coordinate 20,168,027 of OY796675.1, forward strand.
CGATGGCTTGGTGGGTTCGCCCGCCATATCCCAACCCAATGGTTCTCTGGTCGAATCTGAGCATCTCCCCGGGTACAGCACTGGGAAATAAATGCAGTTGGGAATTTATTAAATTTAGTTCCTGCTTCTTAATCAAGAGGTGGTCTTTACATTTTTTAACTGTAACCGTATATGTCAGATTTTTTGAATATATTACAAATTTTCCAAGACTTTTAAGTATATTTCGTATAATCCCCCAACTCTCTATCCCTTCTGTCTTTGATGGAAACTGAATGAATATAAGATTTTGGAAACGTAGTAGAACAAATTTGAGGGAAAGTGAATGTTAAAATGGGCATTTTTAAACCTTCCACTTAATAATTAGGGAGTGTTACCCCCAGGATCGAACACTACCACGGAATAGATCAACTTGGTATAATTCAGAACTGTTTTACATGGATGGAAGGGTGCTCCACTGGGGGGCAAGTGTTGTGTACTCTGGGAGGAACCTTGTAAAAACTACACTATTTAAAAAAGTGGTGAGTTCGGAAGACTGAGTTGATGCTGAAGTTTCCCCAAAATTTCCTCCAGCCGCCATGTTTATCCCACAGCAACATGCTTAAGTGTTGTCATCATTTAAGCTGTGGGTAAACATGGCGGCTGGAGGACTCTTATCGAAGCTGTGCCAAAAAAGGTATTTAGGTTGTCTTAAAGTTAAAGGTGGAGTGTGACTAAATGGGATAGCGTGCTGGAGAGTCTTGCTAGGAATCAGAAGGCTCTAAGTTCAAACACTACCTTCCCCTGATGTGTAGCTTTTTTTTTAAATGTAATTTCTGAACTTATTTATCAACTTTAAATTTATTAGAGAACCAGGCGAAGTGTCGGGCCGGATGGTATGGTTGGTTAATGCACTAGTATCCGTTCTAGAGGTTCACGGTTCGGTTCCTAGATTTTGTAACATTTTTTTTTTAAATGTTGGTGTATCAACTTCAAATTAATTAGAAGAACTGACTTGTTGCAGGAACGGATGGCTTGGTGGGTTCGCCCGCCAGTATCCCATCCAAAAGGCCCTCAGATCGAATCTGAGCCTCTCCCCGGATATTATTTTATTAAACTTTCCTAAAACAGCGTCCACACGCATGCGCATTCGGATCAATAGTGCTGCCGCCATCTATATTATAAAAAGTAAAATAAAATTTCTAACAACATGATGGAGTATCAAGTTCAAATTAATTAGAAGAAAGGACTAGTTGCAGGAACGGATGGCTTGGTGGGTTCGCCCGCCAGTATCCCATCCAAAGGCCCTCAGATCGAATCTGAGCCTTCTCAGCGGGTATAGCACTCGGAAATAAATACAGTTGGGTATTTATAAATTTAGTTCCTGCTCATTCAAGGGGGGTCTTATTAAAATTTTCCTCATCTCTTAACTGTAACCGTATCACTCAAATTCTTTGAAAATATTACTATTTTTCTTAGATTTTAAAGTTTTTTTATAAAATATTTCAAGACTTTATCTCTTTTGCCTACGAAATCTAATTAAGAGTCTTGTAAATGCAGTAAGAAAATTTTTTTTACCCGCCACAACACCCCGTCCACCGCCCCTGCGGTTTCATTTTACTTGTTAAATTTTTCTTCATTTTTTTAGTGGTGATTTTTAAGTATTTAAAAAAATCCCTTGGGCATCCTGAAGACTATATCAACTTTGTAATCGACTGCAACCAACGAGAAGAACAGTTTCAGATTAGATGACAGCGCGGGTACCGTTAACTGTGAGGGAAACCTCTTTCTTTCCAGCCATTACGGTTTCTGGTTTCAAATAGTTGCCTGCCGAAGAACGGTTAACTTGTAAAATTTTTCCTTATTTTAAAAGTGGTGACTAAAATGCTTCAAGTATAGTACACCCTTAAGCTAACTTTATAATGAGGCATTTCATCCAATAAGGGAATTGAAGTGTCTATTTGGACGGTAAAACCGGCAGTTGGAACTGGTTGGCCCATGCGCCGTAGGTCTCGCAAGTTGTCGGGCAAGTGCCGGGTAAACAGGACTAGAGTTAGAGAGTTTATCTGCCGGGCAAATAGACAGTGTCTAAGGGAAAAAGCAGTCATGATACAGATAATAGAGGATAATGAATGCATAAATATTTTCCTTTATTTTGAAATAGATGACAGTGAAAAGCTCCAAAACAAACCAACTCAGTAAACCTGAAAAAAAAATACGTCAGATTCTGCAAACATCATACAACACAGTTTCAATTTGACACTCTAGATATCGCTTGGCTTGGAGTCTTCGACCTATTAAAAACGTAAGAGCCAAGAGTTACAATTTTTAAAAAATCCCAGTTTTTAAAGAGTCATTAAAAATTTTCGTTTCAATATTATAATACTTGCTTACATATATTTAATTTCAAACAATATTTATTCATATAAAAACACGAATATAGAGTTACATCCATGGGAGCATTGGCTTTGCATGCCTTGTGAAAGTTTGATTAAATCTGGCTTATATAACTTGTTGTTTTAAGTACATAAAATGAAGGTTCCGGGTTATTATGCCGTGGTCTAGTGAAAGTAAAACTCCTTCCCGACGTTTCGCCGGCATCTTTGGCAGGCATTTTCAAAGGGTATTAACTGATTAACAGTTAACAGTTGATTAACAGTTAATACCCTTTGAAAATGCCTGCCAAAGATGCCGGCGAAACGTCGGGAAGGAGTTTTACTTTCACTAGACCACGGCATAATAACCCGGAACCTTCATTTTATGTACATAGATCCGACCATGAAAGCCTGTCTTCTTTTATAATTGTTGTTTTAAGTTTCTCAAGCGCGACTCTAGATTTTTTTATTTGTTAGTTTACTTCTAACTTTACTTTTATTATATTCATATGCAAGAGAACCCTTGCTCGCACGAATATATCGACCCGAAGATCCATATGCCAACTTCTTCACCTCACTGTAGCATTCTGGAAGGGAAAACTATTCCATGCTCCGAATATGAGGGCCTCAACTCGCAGAATTTCTTTTAGAGCTGTCCACTTGTGCTGCGCGATGTGCATGCATTTCTGGTCCTCCAAACTCTTCTAACTTGCTCTTGAGTTATGTGAACTTGCCACTCCACAAGTCTTAGGTTTTCAAATCTAGCAATTGCATTTGAAGCGATCCGTAGCGATTTTAATTAACGATTATGAAAATAGAAGCTATTAAGAAATTAGGTAAAAATATATTTTCGTATTTTTTTAAGAGTTTTGATTTAGGCCCGTAAAATTTTCTCCCATTTCTGTGATTTTAGCCCGGCCATTTCCTAGATAGAATAGTAGAGAACCCAAGCAAAGAACCAAGTATAAGCCTTATAATCCTTATATTTTTGTGACCTTCTAAAAAGGACTAGAAGAGAGCACCGCTGGTGGTGCTGCTCTCTATCGCAGAACTTGAGAACTATTTTCTTCCTAATTTACTACTTTCCTTTCATTGTCTTTGGTCCTGGCACTTTCAAGTACGTAGAATATGACCTTTATAAAAGCTCAAACGCCTATTTTGATTTCGATTAAATTAAACCTTGATTAAGTTATTAACCATACTTCGGTTTTAAATTTATAACTGTAGACGATAAATAATAGCAATCTCCAGTTATAAATTGAATGCCCACCTTAAACGATCGGAAATTGACTTGAATAAATATTAATCAATGCATTCGGTTAAGTAATCTTTACCGATTAATATTTCCTCGTAGTGCGATTACTGATGAACAGCAGTTTATTTTCCCACACCATACTCTTTTTGATAAACCTTCTTATAAAAGAATCAGATTTTTCACGTTTGGAAAAAGAATTATTTATTTTGAAAATCACTATGAAGGTTATTGTTTTATTTGCGTTGATATCATTAACATGGGGAAATCCTGGTAAGAACTTATTTAAATTTTTCTAAATCACCCAAGAAATAATTAAATAAGGTTGCAAGCTTTCTTGATTGAAATTAATAATAAAAGTGATTCTGAAAATGATAACACTTTTACATATTTTTAACTAGCAAGCTTGTCTTGTAAGAAAAATACTAATGTTATAATAATACTGTAATGCAATTGTGAAAAAATTCCTATCCCGAAAAATATTTTGGGACAAGCAAATTTGAGGAGCTGAGAGCAAGAGTGGACCAAGTGGATCCACTCTGGACCAACCCACAAATCCACTTGCTCTCAGCTCCTCAAATATGAACACCGTTTTCCCAGTAAATGAATACTGAAACTAGTCTCACCATTTTCAATATTTTGGAAAAGTCTATAAGACTTTGGTTTATACATGATTGAATAAACCAAACAAGTCTTATAAACTTTTCCAAAATACTAAAACTGGTGACTGATTTCAGTAAAAAAAATTCTAAATGAAGTTTTTTTACTATCGTCTTTAATTTTTAAATGAGGAGCTGAGAGCCAGAGTGGACCAAGTGGATTTGTGGTTGGTCCACTCTGGCTCTCAGCTCCTCATTTGAAATAAATAAAAAATCCCAAATTGTGAGAAAAAAACCGAGGTGTTAGAATTAAAATTTCTATCTGGTTATTATGCAAAACGGTAAAACTAAAAGTCTCAAATCAATTTAAAATTTCTCCATCTTTATCAAAAAATCATTAAAATGAATATTTTTCTAAAAGAATGTGAGGTGGTATTTTAATATTAAAAAAAATTAAGAAATGTAAAATCAGTGTACTTAATTTTCGTTCTTTTCCTAATTCCAAATTTAGTACCCAGGAAAACCAACCCTATGCTAAACGAGGGACTCTTCGAAGGAGATATCATGGGAATAGATCCTAATGAAGTAAGTGAAAACTTTTATCCTTGATTCAAATAAATGAAGGAAAGAAAAGAAGGTGAATAAAAACGTTAATTATCAGTTTATTTTCTCAAAAGGACAGAAATGCCGTTCCAAGAGATTCTCAGAGATGGCCGAACGGAGTTATCCCGTATGAAGTGGACCCCTCTTTATGTATGAAAGGGTTTATTAACACTCTTAAATCAATATGTCATTTTTTATTTTTGTGCTATGATTTTAGCTTCTTCTAAGTTTAAATTTTCCTCTTACATCCAAATATCCCTTGAAATAAGCTTTCTTTAGATCGTCTTTGAAAATTCATTCAAAACGTTTATAACGTTTATTACAGAGGATCTCAGGACTATAACTGTTAGTATTAATACTTATATTTTTAAATTGAAATTTTATCACATTCTTTTGGATTGAAATTAAAAAAATTATTAATCCTAATAGACACAGTATTATTCAAAAGGTCTTTTTAAAAACTGCCATTTGTAGCACCACAGTGTAAAAAGTTATTAAAATTTTTCTAACATTTACATTTTTAGACCCTATATGGGACCTTATACAGAAATCCATCAGCCATATTGAAGACAGTTCCTGCCTGAAGTTTGTACAGAGAACAAACGAACGTGACTATGTGAAAATGGTGAAAGATAACGGGTGAGAATTCCTCCACCGCAAAATTCCGAACAATTTGTTCTTTAATTTTTAAGTAATTCGTCTTACTGATTCAAATTCTATCTAATATCAGATGTTGGTCTCACTGGGGTCGCCTTGGAACTGGCCAACAGCAACTGTCTCTGGGTACTGGATGCGAGTACTTCGGAGTTGTGGTTCACGAGCTAATGCACGCCATCGGATTCGAGCACGAACACAACAGGTCAGACAGGGACGAATACTTGATCATCAACTGGGAAAACATCGAAAATCGTAAGTCTTTATATGTGTTTTGTTGGATCTTTTTTTTTTGTTATGCAGTTTCGAGTCAACCCATTTTATTAAATGGATAACAGAATAATTTTGTCGTTAATTACACAAGAAACAAATGACACGAGACTCCTGATGTAAAGATCATCTCAATCTGAAAATTTTTATTTTGATGGTTAACTTCTACTGCGAATGTTAATAAAATGAAATCCATAAAACCATTTCTATCTAAGTTTTAAGTAGTAATTTAGTTAGATGTAAATTTCGTATCAAAATCAATTTAATTCTCTTTATATGAGGAGTTGAGAGCCAAAGTGGACCAACCCACAAATCCACTTGCTCTCAGCTCCTCAAATAATATGAACACCGTTTTCCCAGAAAATGAATACTGAAACTAGTCACCATTTTTAATATTTTGGAAAAGTCTATAAGACTTTGGTTTATACAAGGTTGAATAAACCAAACAAGTCTTATAAACTTTTCCAAAATACTAAAACTGGTGACTGATTTCAGTAAAAAAAAATTCTACATAAAGTTTTTGTGCTATCGTCTTTAGTTTTTAAATGAGGAGCTGAGAGCCAGAGTGGACCAAGTGGATTTCTGGGTTGGTCCACTCTGGCTCTCAGTTCCTCATATGTAGTACCTCATATTCTACCTATCTGTATTAGGGTGGCCCTTATTTTTCAAAGTCGGAATTTTTTTGGGCACCCCCCTTAATTTTTTTCCTTTTGCCATGAAATGAAAGTGTGCAAAAGGATTTTCCGATATTTTAATATTAACCCGTGCCGCACGGCGGTTGAAGTTTGAATCCCATAGCGCGCCATAGTAACTATGGCTTATAGTAGGAGAAGAGCTTGTCCGCTCGCTTCCTCTAGATCAGAATGACAAAAAGATGAAATACGAGTCACAAAATGAGCATGTGTGATGATGTGTGTTAAAATCCATGAAAACTTGGTAAAATTTGATATTTTAGCATAATTTTAATTTATAGTTAGGAAAATTCGCTCTTCATCAGACACCACCAGTTCCCACACTGGATGGGTTAATGGTATACTGTCAATATTTTGGAACACTATGCGGACCGACAGCTTACGCATTTCACATGTCGCTATAACATATACTAATTGATATTAAGAAGTGTGTTAGAGCAAGAGCTGGCCAAATTAAAATAAGTCCAGATGTGATCTTAGTTTTAAAAAAAATAAGGGAAAGATGAAATGGTATCAAATAAGGAAGACGGTGAAAAATATTTGATGGAAATATCAATCAAATATAAATTTTGAGCACTACTTATTATATTTTGTTAATGCCCTAAAAGAACGGAAACACGATTATAAGGAGGTAATTGAATTGTGTGTAATTTTTATGGGGAAATTCAGAAACATTATTTAAATTTAGACCACTAGCTCTACATCTTACCATAGATGGATGGCTAAAGCCACTTATTCCATGAAAATGTTCAAGTTTAGATTGGTTGGTTCACTTTTTTATGGTGAAAGGTCCATAGCAGGACATATTGCGCCAGACACAAGACTAAAAAAATCATTTTAAGTGGGAAAAATCCTTTGTCATTCATGTTTAAAAACCATTTGGCTTTAAAAGAACAGAAATTGAAAGGTTTAAAAAAAAAAAAACAATTGTTTATTTCTTGTGAAGATCTATGTGATAGGATGGATAGGAAGTACCCATCGGCCATCAGTGTTAAATGATTTAAAATTATTACAGGCTTTAAAGAAATACAAGACCATTAACAAAAATATTTCTTTGGTTGATGTGACGAAATTTGTCAATCATTTGTTGTACCTTAATGAAGAATATGCATTCTATCCATTTTAATGAAAACGTCGATGTGGAATTAAAAAAGGGCATAATCAAGAATTTCAAACGTGATACTCTTAATACTGCAAGAAAATGCATCTTTTATTTTATCCTAATGAAGTTGCCCGCTTCAGTTTACTTAAAATATCTTATTGGGATTTTTTAACTTAGCCATAAATATTATTTTTGATTATTTTAGGAATATTCACATATAAAAATTTTACTATACCTAATTACGGATTGATTCCTTCTTTTTCAGGGAAAAATTGAGGACTTTATTTCCTAAAAAACTTTAATTTTATTAAGAGATTGAACGTTGATATTAGTTTCTTTAACATCAATCCAGAACTTTGGAATGATGACTTTTCATACCTAAATACCTGAGACATTTCAAAATTTGTCTGCTGTCAATGACACAGTTGAAAGGGATGTAAAATTAATTCGAAATTTAAATGGACTTCTCACAATAGATGAGGAGCAGAAACAGTACCTTTTGCAATGTGTTGAAGGGAAAACAATACCCCGTTTGCAAAAATTCTATTTTTAAGCGTAAATTTGAATAATTGGTCCTAAAAGTGAATAAACTCTTTATTTCTTTTTTAAGATATTACATAGAATTTAATAAAGGTTATAGATATATAGAATATGTTATATTGAAAATGTGTATAAAATATTAAACGGATTTTTTTTTTAATTATTGTATCTAAAAGTGTAGTTATTGTTTTGCGTTATGCTATGTGAAATAATTTTATTGGATGTTTTTACAATTTATTTTCAAGAATTACCTTTTTATTAAATTTACTGCTTTTATCTACTAATAATATTTTTAGGTAGTATTTTCATCTTCCTTACCCTTAATAATGCTGAAATTATTGAAATCAATTGTCATTCTGAAGTTCAGGAAACGAGCGGAGAAGCTATTCCCACATTAAGCCACAGTTACTATGGCGTGCTATGGGATTCAAACTTCAACCGCCGTGCGGCACGGGTTAATATTAAAATATCGGAAAATCCTTTTACACACTTTCATTTCATAGTAAAAGGAAAAAAATTGAGGGGGGTGCCCAAAAAAATATTGAATTTTTTTTTTCTCCATTATAATAAGGGCCACCCTAATCTGTATATCATCTTTATTCACCTTTTATCATATCAACCTTTATCTCTTTCATTTTTCTTAATCATTTCTACTTCATCTTATACTTCTTCGCATTATTATACGCATATCTTTCTATCAATACACCTTTCTCTGTAGTATATGATATACTCTTTATCGCCTAATTTTTCTCTCAGTCTCTCTCCCTATCCATTTAATTTTCCGTCTATCATTTGAAAGTAAAGTGGTTTCGGTAGCAGTGGTTAGCAGTAATGAAAAAGCTCAACTCATTCAATCTACCCACAAACTCCTTTTAACTGTATACGCACTAGGGTTTCTTTCCCGGGATCCCGGGAAATAGCTAAGTTTTCCTACATTTTGTAATCCCGGGAAATAATCTTATTTCCCGGAAATTCCCGGGAAATGAAAAAGAGTGAAAATCAATAGGAAAATTCATTTTTTATGGTAATATTACAAGGAAATAAAAATATTTTGTTACATGTTTTTACTTTGGATTATTAATCATTGGACTTCAAATTTATATTGAAATTTACTGAGAAATATTAATATTTCAAATTTTATTAACCCGATTTAACGTTTCCCGCATTTAACGTCAGATTTCATTGGTCCCAAATGAGTATTACGTTACTGTCCTACTCCGATTGTACGTTTTCCCGCATTTAACGTTATTTTTCTTTGGTCCCTTGAAAGAGGTTAAATCGGGGTTTCACTGTAAATATCATAAATGCATTCCCGGAAAAAAAATATTATTAAATTCTCAATTTAAAACTATTCCCGGGAAATGCCAAAGTATTTTTCAGAGAAATTATTGCCAGACATGGCAACAATTTCTGTGCTTGTGAAAAACTTGTATTCAATTTTATTAGATTTTAATCCTTCCTGGAATCATGAAAAAATATTTTTTGTCTAAAACTAATTAATACAGCAATATTACTCAAATTGAAACCTTTTTAAAGAAATATTTATGCACCCTATAGGAACCTTCAAATAATTTTGATGCTTAAAAATAACTTAAAATGAAGAAGTTTAAAATTTTAATCAATTCCCGGGAATCCCGGGAATGATCTTGTTATTCCCGGGATTTCCCGGGAAGACAAAAACACCGGGAAATCAGAAACCCTAATACGCACGTTCCTAAAAATACTTTTACATAAATCACAAGTAACAAATTAAAATCAACAACCCATTCTTCTCGCATCACATTAAATGTATCTACTCGGAAGATTCATTAGAACCCAATAATTAGACCTTTCGTAGAGAGTCTGTCTATCCCATATTGGGGAATGACGTCCTTCCAGCAGATCTCTCTCTCCCATATGTTACCGTGTAGGATCTGTAAATCCGTTTCCTTCCAGAGTGGTTCTACGCCTTCAACAAACTGCGCCCTGACCAGAACCGGCTGCTGGGGCGCTTTGACTACGACTCCATCATGATGTACGGGGAACAGTCGTTCAGCAGGGGCTACGGACTCAAGAGCATGAGCGCCAGGGACGGAAGGTTCCTGCCAGAGGCCTACAACAAGCCGGGGCTGTCCAACAACGACGCAGAGAGGCTCAGGATTCTCTATGAATGCCCGAGATAAAGGAGAATAAAATATTTGTCCACTTAATACCTATGTTTCAATGTGCATTCACAATGCAAGTAAAAAGATGGATTAAATTAAAAGTGGAGAGATAATTCGTGAGAACAAATATTGTAGAAAAAGATGGGGGAAATGTGAAAGATTGTTTTATAAAAATTGGATGAGGGTATTTTTGTTTTATTTTCAAATGTGTGGTATGTTCTTAAATGGGCATTGTTATTTTTAATGTGATAAAAGCCAAGTAACTATATTTAACTTTCAATAGTTCATAAGTATTCTAATAAATCATTTTAATCCTTATAAAACGATTATGAAGATCAGTTTATGTTTAGTGAATACATTTTTTTTCTAAGATTATCGTGAGTTTAAATGAATTGGCAAATAGAAATGGCATTTTCTTTGAACTCAAGAAAAATCCTTCAAAAATGGATGTTAAATATAAGTTTTGAAAGTAAAACTATTATGACGACTAAACATTTCAATCAAAAGCATTTTTTAATTTTTATTTATTTCAATATTTTCATCGTGAATAAAAGGAGAAATGGTGATGCACAAGATAAACACCCCTGTATTTAATAAAATTATGATTTATTAAGAATGATGAAAATGATTTATTAAGAATGATTACAATGGAAAAAATTCTTATTAAACAACATAAATATTGAAAAAAAAACAGATAAAAAGTTTTCATGGAGGCCTCCATGTTACTGCAATGTCTAGAATTTGCAGTGTTTTTCTATTAAAACTTAAGGTTTTGTTACTTCCATCAGTACAGACATTTTGTCTAATTTTACTGTTAAAAAAGACAATATAGACTCAATTTATATATAGAGAAAAAAGCACCTATGTGTTTTGAATCATAACTTATTCGAAAATTAGAATCTCTCTGATCCATAGTGTTTCGAAGATCATATAGCTTTATATAAAAACATACAGATAATACTATATAGTTACTTTATTAAACCTCTGCTTTTTAAGTTATTTCTGCTTATTATTCATCTATCAACTACCCATATAAATCTTACATTCTGTGGACTTTTTCCAAAACCAAAGTTATTAGAAATAAGAATAAGAAGTAATAAAATGATAAGCAGATGTGGTTTTTCCCATATACCCAAAGAAAGCTCAAAGTTCTCTACATGCTTTATTCTTCAACACTATTTTCTCAGAAATATAGATACTGCTTCGGTTGTCAAAGGGTAACCATGAAATTCTATGTACTACTAGCATTTGTGGTTACATCATCATGTAAGTAAACCAGTTAGTTATTTAAATGAAATAAGAATCAAGAATATTTTATTTCATTACGTAGCATTATCCGCAATACAAAAACGCAAAAATAGTAAAGGATAGGTTATCAATTAATTTAATGTACAATAGTTCATAGGTAAGTTCACATAAAATATAATACCAATTTGTTGTGTCGGAATTATTTCACTCATCCGAAAAACTAATCGAAGCAGTTAAAAAATTGTATCTGAACTGATTAATTAGTTTAGGTGTATAAAATTTGTAATTTGATCACCTTTTTTAGTCTATTATACTTCCTCAACCATTAACCCAAACCATTAAGTATGCCAAGCACATGGAGATAAAATTTGAAAAGTGCATTTTGTATGAAACTGAAAATATACTTAGACGTTATAAATATTTACCATTTAAAAGAATGCAATCATAACGCATTTAGAGATGAAAGACTTGGGAAATATTTTTAAGCTTTAATGAAAAATGTTAAAACTAACTCATACAACAAACAACATAAGCAAACACTGGTGCACTGAAAACGCTGAAGCTCGGGGACATTTTTTTAAGAATATTTTTTTCCCTGAAAATTAAATAATTTATATTCAGTAAAATATTGATCAATATTTTTCTTTACAACTTCCTTTGAGAGAAAAATAAGTTTTTTTGAAGAAAACCTGGGATTAATTTCTTTTCAGGGGGCTTTCCTCGGAGACCGATGGAAAATCCGAATCTCTATCAAGGAGATATCCTGGGTTATGAAGACCCACAGGTAAGAAATAATAACATTAAACCCTCAGCGTAACTTCTAATCTTAACACTGAAAATGTTTAAAAAATTAAATGTTGAAAAGAGAACTTCCATTTGTAATATTTATCCATTCATAATTTTAACCAACAGTAACATAATATTTGCATTGCAATCCAGGTGCCTAACAATATAATAAGCAATAATTTCTTACATAAAAATTTCGTGTATTAGGTAATTAAAAATATTTATTTGATTTAGATAAGAAAAAATAACTATTTTCTAGATTAACATTAGATGTCTTAAAATGTTTAACTTTCTTAATTTCCTTAAATAAATATAATCCCCTAACAAAGTTTAATAGAAAGTAATTCCAATGCAGCTCAAAAACTTAAAAGATCAAGTTCTGCAATTTGTTGAATTAATTGTATAAATGGAAAACGCGCTTTACTAAAAATGTTTTTTCTATAAGGACCGCAATGCTATTCCAGACGACAGCAAAAAATGGCCAGAGGGAATAATACCCTACAAATTAGACAGTGGCGTAGGTAAATAACTTAATTTTCATGTTTTCTATTATAAATGTTGTTAGAAATATTATGTAAATTTGGTATTTCGTTAAAAAGTTTTAGTCACCTCAATCTTATGAGTGTGTAAAGTATTTTTCAATTATTTATTTATTTCTTTTTTTATTTACAACTTATTTGATGGGAGGAAGTAGTAGCATTAACGTTCATTTTGCACTGAATCTTACTACAATTTTGTGAAATATTTCTCTGAAGCTATTCAGTATAAACTTTCATACAACTATCTATTATATAAACATAGTTGTTTTTCACTCTATCTCACTCAAAACACTCTTCTTAAATGTTCTTCTGAAAGTAAGATATTGCTCTCATTCGAGGGTATATTATAAATAGAATAATTAAATGAGAACATAAGCCTTTTTACTTCCTCACACAACCAATTCATTAAATTTTTTTATTTCTTAGATGATATAAAAACTGAAATCGAAACAGGTATGAAGTACATAATGGACAGAACATGTTTAAAATTTATACCACGACTTAACAAGGAACGAGACTACCTAAGAATATTTTCAGGAGATGGGTAAGGTTTTCGTCTTTATTTTTACAAGATAATTTCATAAAGTAAATTTTTTTTAATCTATTCAAAAGTTTCATAAATTGAAGAAATAGTTCTTTTTTTTTCTCCAAAGGTTTTTTAAAGAAAATGTTTCAAGAGAGCATTCAAAGATAGGGGACTAGGAATTGCATTCAACTAAATGCCCTGTTATTCTCGTGAAGAAATATTTCCTTTAAAAGTAAAACTTAAAATCAAAATAGATGAACTTCGGTGGCAGAAATAAATATTATGGTACGAAATGGAAATATATTAAGTCCTTCTTTGAGAAAGTTATTAGATTTTAAAAGAACACTAAGAAACTTTACGAAAATTCATCGACTCCAGTAGCTTTGTAACTATTTTGGTGTAGCAGTAACAGGACTAATAATAATTGGAGAAATGAAAAGTATATGTTATTGACATGAAATGAATTTATTAAGCCTATAAGCCTGTGTCCCACTATACTTAATACTTAGTCTAAAAATATTTTTAGTTGAAATCTAATATTCTGATAATATTTGTATTACTTTGGAATGAAAACTCTGCGGTACCCCGGCGTTCATTTTGGGAGCCACTGGTGGAAACATCTTCTTGGGATAGCTATAACCGCTCCTTCTATGAATTATGGCTTCTTGTCATTACTTGATTAATTAGTTCCAAAAACATACGATAAAGATTGATGTGAAATTCAATGTCCTACTGATCGATTATGATACTTCTTCACAGCTGCTACTCCCATTGGGGTCGGACAGGCCGCAACCAGCCAGTATCGTTCGGAGTGGGATGCGAGTCGACTGGGACCATCATTCATGAACTCATGCACGCCATAGGATTCGACCACGAACAGAACAGATCGGACAGAGACGACTACATCCTTATATACTGGCAAAACATTGAGCCAGGTAAGTATTTAAAAAAAATTCTAATCTATAATGGATTGGTTTTAATAGAATCCCAATGTGTTTTGTATCACCACAATATGTAATATGTTAAGAAAGGTACCTGGAGTTTTAGAAATTTTTTTCCAACACATAAGTATGAAATATCGATTAATTAATTGAGTTGTTATTGAGATTTGTATTAGCTGTATATTTCTGCACTTGGTTTATGAAGGAGTAGTAACTTTTATCATTTAACTTTCTTTCGAATTAAATTTACCTTTTTTTTATAGATTTTAGTCTTTGTTTTCTTCTATATCCTTTACTAGTAAATCATTCTCTGCTGAAAGTACCTATCATAAAATTTTTATGTTCGTTTTTTAAGGTTTTTCAGTAAGGTTACAGCTAACCTTATAGGCGTCAACTAGCACAGGTTGTTTTTACCTTGTCACAAGGTTACAGGTGTCAAATCAAAGCTCACTATTTTACACATTTCCCCCTACATTTTTCAAAATCCAATCGATTACAATTATTTTCTTTTTTAAAAATTAAGTATTAAGTGATTAATATTCTTCCAGATGCTTTGGATCAATTCAGTAAGTATCCTCCAGAAAAGAACCGCCTCATCAATGCTTTCGATTATGATTCTCTGATGCTCTACGGAGAAAAGACCTTTTCCAAAGACGGACGCTCCAAAACCATGAAGTCCAAGAAGAAGGGCATTAAGTTGTTGGACGTAGGAGAAAAGAACTTCCCTAGCGAAAGCGATATCTACAGGATTAATGTTTTGTATAACTGCGAAAAATTTCTTTAATTGGTATGAAATTAAACTTTATAGATAACTAACTGTCTGTCAATTTAAAAGAAAAGTTTGTTTCCATGACATTTAGTATCTTTTAATAAAAGCCATTATTAGTTTCATAAAAATAATGTTTAAAGAAGGAATAACCAGTGAAGGCTGACAATCTCCAAGGTAAGGTTAATATAAATTAAATTTTAAATTCTGCTTATTTCAGCACTCAGGCTGATACCATTTTTAAAACAGAGATTTCTAATTCACATAAAGAAGTTAGGTATCCTTCCCATAACAAAGAAAATCCTTTAAATCTTCAGTTTCTTAGTCTTAACTTAACCTATTCAAATTAATAACTATACGTATACAAAGGAGTGTTCCAATCAATATTTGAAAACGTAAGAGCTTACGCTTTTCTAACGTTTAATACATTCAACCATATATATTTATTCTCATTCAAAATTCATTAGTGAGCAAAACGTAGCGATAACCGAGACCGATATAATGATGCATCTTTGAAAATTCAAATTAAAAGGTTATAAATTAAAAGAAAATAATACTTATTAAATTTAATAACATCAAGATATCTATAAATTTCTTATGTTTAACTTCGATAGATTAGATTAGAACTTCAAGCTTATTAGATATGTTCCGTTCATCCGTAATACCTTATTAAAAGGCTAAGAGTTTCTTTATTTTATCCTTTGATAAAACTGTTTTGAGAGCTATCTTATATAAAACGAAAATATCAATTCAAAATAGAATCGCAAGAGACGATATATACTTCTCAAGTTCACACATGAAGTTTATAATGCAAAAACTGCATAAAAGCTCACTCTATTTTGAATCGTGAATTCAAATCTTGGACCCCGGATATGCACCTGCAGATTTCTCATGTTATCAGCTGATATTTAGGAGAAAATATTCAATCACGCTGCAGGACGGAGTTGACACTCTCGGCTTCAAGATGAAAATCCTATTGCTCTTCAGTTTGGTGGTTGCGTCATGTGAGTAGATATGTGTAAAATGTATATTTTTAAGGCAAATTATTGTAATTTTAAAGCACAACAAGGAAGTGCTTCTAAGATATCAGTCAAAATTTAAAACACTGTTGAAAATAATAAAAAATATCTTTGCACTCAATGATACTAAAAATAGGAATGATAACATTAGGGGGTTTTTTTTGTACTACGCGGGAACTACGGTTTTAGTTTACAATGCTCTTATAGAAAGGAAGCTTGAGGAAAAGTATTTAATAATGTAATAGTTTGAGTGGATGATATCATTTGATTATTATTAAAATAAGGGGAATCTAAATCATTCAAATAGAAACTGAGTAATTTTCATTTAAAAGGAACCAATAGTGGGATTGCACGTCTACAAGCAAAAAATTTGTATAAAATACTCCATTCACCTCATTTTTAATCCCAACACCTTTTCATTTTTACACATTTGAAATCTCTGTATTAATTAAATTATTCCATAGTAGAACATTACTATACAGGGTGTTTATAAGGTGTTTCCAAACCACCAGTTCCAGTTCCAAATATCATACTTTAACTGGTTACGAAAGCTGTGTAAGATTGTCTTCAAAAATGCAATAATAAATTTTTATTGCACTTTATTAATTTTAACTGTACCATAGCTTTGTTAATGTAGATACCAGACACATAATTAGGAAAAACAAGATATTATTTTATGAAAACAATTGTGTTTCAGAAAAATTTTGTATGTTTAAAACTAAAATTCACAAACTGATTTAGGGGCTTATGGTCGAAGGCCCATGATGAACCCAGATCTATACCAAGGTGATATACTGGGAATTGAAGATGAAAATGTAAGTATTGAGAGTCTTTAAATTATGGTTTCAGGTATTCTCTGTTGTTTTATACACTCTGGGAAAAAGGTTTAGCAAGAATACTTTTAAGTTGAAATTGTTGAAACGGAACTGTATTAAACACATTATTGGGATCAAATTAGTTTTTATAACTCTCTATAATTACTCACGTATTAGTTTTCCGTCAAGTTCTGTCTCGAAAAAAATTTAAAAGCCGATTTCCGTCTCAAAACTTTCTACCAATGCCATGCATAGTATTTTTTTTTTAAATATCCTGTTATATATTCTTTAAGAAATGAAAGGGGAGTGGTTCCGTGAAAAAAACTTCTTCGCAAAAAGAAACACCCTTTTTCATAGAAAAATTGGTTTAGTGCCGATTCATCCGTTCTCAACTGATCCGTTAATGAAATATTCTCCCAACTCACCCGGTGAGGGTTATATGAATTCTTATCTTGTGTCAACTCATCCGGTGGGTTCCCAAGTTACCCCAATTGGCTTAAAAGCGCGTTCGACGGCGATTTAATCTCCCTTTAAGCCCCCCAAAAATGTGGATTTTTAGAAATTATAAACAAGGATCCGCACATGGACGTATATAAGGGGGGGGGTTTAAGGGGCCAGACCCCCCCCCTTAGCCCAAACCTTAACACACATTTTAAAACTAAAAACAAAAAAATTATTGTTGTTTCTATAATTGTAATACATATCAATTGTAGTAGCCAATTGTACAAATCAAAAAATATGCACATTTATCTTACAAAAAAATCATAAATTTGTAAAGTCAGAGACAAGGATTTTATTTTTAACAGTAAAATAAGTTTATTAAACTTAAAATTAAGGAACCTAAAGGTTAAAATCTTAAAAATAAAAGTATTTGATGAACAGTTTTTTCAGCGAAATTGGGTGGTATACCCGACTAAGAGCCAACAAATTTATTTTAACGCCAAACTTAGTTTGTACCGCCAAACAATAACTCACCGGATCAGTTGGGAGTAACAAACCATCATAAATCATCACACCGGATGAGTTGGCACAATTTTTGACAACCGGATCAGTTGACACCGGACGAGTTGGCACATCACCGAAAAATTATCATCGCAAACTCATTTATGCTAAGTGGGCAATGTAATTCCTCTATGTAAATTTTAGGCAAACTGCTACTAAAAAACTAATATTTTCGAAGTGAAAATGTATACCTCTCACATATTTTCCAAATAACTTCCCTATAATATTCCATCATAAATCATTACCTTCACAATCACTTCGAAAGCTTAACATCAAGATTTTTTTTGTCGTCTAATCGGGTTTGACACTGAAATAACTGAAAATACTTTTTAAGTAACTTCAATAAAAAGAAAAGGACCAAAAATGTGATCAAATTGACAAGTTGACTTTTTTTTTCCATTTAGGATAGAAATGCTTTACCAACAAACAAATACAGATGGCCGAATGGAGAAATACCTTACAAAATAGACAACGGTCTGAGTAAGTTTAAGCATTTTGAAATCTACGACATAGCTTTTAAAGTCTTACGATGCGTTGCGAGGGGATATATGGTATAAAAATAAGCATGAAACTTTTAGATAAGAAATTATTTTTGAACAAATCTGTCCGCTCCAAAAAAAGTTACAACTATAACTACTGAATGCCCCCCCCCCCTGTGAGTAGTGTGGTGTCATTATTTTTTACAACTACCCATCATCTACGGTCAGCGCCTTTATTAACATTCTGAAGTTTGGCCCACAGCTTTCCAAAGGTTGCCCACACCTGATTTTAGTAGATTTACTTCACATAAGGCTAAACTGAATTTGCATTTCTATAGACGAGTAAAAATATACTAATTCTCTTATATTAGCTGCAGTACCTATATATACATGAATTAATCTACATTGGTTTAGGGTTCCTGAAGAGTGAAATCAAGAAAGCAATGAACCACATCATGGATAATACCTGCATTAAGTTTAGCGCTCGGGACAAAGAAAGAGACTACATCAACTTCTTCTCCGGAGATGGGTAATATTGATCAGTATTCAAAAATGCTAGAAGGAAAATAAATTTCAAAAAGTTCTTGTAGACATTAAAATTTTAAATAACTAAATATTATAATCATTGACTGTATAGTCGAACCTATAGTTAAAAGAGAATTAATGAATTTCATTTTTAACTCAATTTGGTGGATTATAATTAATCAAATGAGAAAATACCAAGGTAAAATCAAGTCGTAGTAACCAATCTGATCAAAATTTTAGCTGTATTGTGCTTTTGTGAATACTTATAGACCCTTTTAAAGACTACAATTGTTAGAGGTTAAAACGCCAAGGGGTCGTCTATATATGCAGGGGTGGAAAACCAAAAATTCATTTTTGGAGCAGTTTTGGAGCAAGGCTAATCAATTTTTGGAGCAGTTTGGGAGCAAGGCAAATCAATTTTGGAGCACCTATTAGTGTTTTCGTATCAGGGTATGATTTGCATTTTTGCAGCACCTTTTGGTGATTTCGTATCAAGCATTTTTGTAGCATTACACTTTCATGTTAATTCCCGGAGCAAAACGAAACTTTCGCGAAAGTCACGATTTTCCCACAATAACTCGTGATTTTTCTTGGAAATAGTCTGGAAGGTAAAAAATAGTAGGGATTATCTGGAAAAATCGCAGGTTGTGCATCCCTATTTTAGATGGAGGCTCATATCTTGTAGAGAAAAAGCGGAAAATCGCGATTCCGCGGATGGTAATCATGATGGCTGAAGATTGGCTCTTTCCCTGTTGGTAGGATTTTCAAAATTTGAATCAAATTGAACGGAAAATCATATTTTTGGAGCAGTTTGGCGCAAAAATGTGAATTTTGCTGGTTTTGGAGCAGATTGGAGCAAGGCATCCATTTTGGAGCAGTTTGGCACAGTTGGAGCAGATTTTCCACCCCTGTATATGATGTCACACTTTTTCACCACATTTGACCCCTCCCTCCCCTCGTCACATATTGATAACCCCCTTCATTTCCCCACCAAGCGTGACACCATTTATGGACAGCTCTAATCCCTTGTGATTATTAAAGGTAATCCAATTTTTAATTTCAATCCGAACAAAAACATTTTGCATCCCAAGTTTATTTTTAAAAAAACTGTTCTAAGCATATAAAAGAAGTGTCTAGCGTCTAGCATCAACTGCCAAATTGAAATTGAAAGTGCGAATTACTTCTGTACTCGACAGTGATTTCAACATTTAAGAAAACCTTCCTTTCAGATGCTATTCTCACTGGGGACGCACCGGCAAGATGCAACCCCTCTCTTTAGGGGACGGATGCGAAGATTTGGGGACCATTATCCACGAGCTCATCCATGCCATTGGATTCGACCACGAGCAAAACCGTTCCGACCGAGACGACTATCTCATCATTTACTGGGAAAACATAATGAAAGGTGAGTGAAATCCAAGGCACAGAATGCTAAACAACTTGAAGCTTTTAGAAACTGCGAAAGTTTTTGGGCTTATCCAAGTTACAAGACAAGTTACTCCAGACATAAATATTCTACATGTTACGAACACTGTAAAATATGCCCCTCATTCATAGGATACAAGTTAAAAATTGTAAGATTGCCTCTCTCCTCTCCCAGTGATTTTTCCAAAATATAAATAGCTACAAATTGGTATGCATTGGACATGATTCCGCCGAATGATGGTCAACAAAATGATTGAGGAAAATCCCACCAGAATATTTAGAGGTTCTTCTACAGAAGTTTAAACCTATTGGTTGTAAATCTCAAGGGGGTCAAGATAAAAATAAAATGTATACATAGTCAGTGTAAGAAGTCCATGCTTTTTACATGCAAACCCTAACGACGTGCATGTTTATTTTCAGAGGCCGTAGATCAGTTTCAGAAGCACAAACCGCAAGATAACTGGCTCATCAACAAGTTTGATTACAATTCCATCATGCTTTACGGAGAAACGGCTTTCTCGAAAGACTACTACAGCATAACCATGAAATCCAAAAAGAAAGGAATTAAGCTCTTGGATGCACAGGATAAGGTATATCCCAGCAAGAGTGATATATACAGAATCAATGTTTTGTACGATTGTTAAATAACACAAAAATAAAATTAAATTTGTCCTTTTACTTTCAATCAAGATTTAGAAACATTGATATTACTTAAAGCAGTGGTTCCCAATCTTTTTCGATTCGCGGCGCCCCTACTGAATAAAAATTTTCTCACAGTGCCCCTTCTATAAAAAAAAAGACAAACTTTGGAAAAAAAAACTTGAAAACTTTTTCAAAATTTTGTCCCGATGAAATACAGACTTTCAAATACATATACCTTCTACTTTTCTCAAAGTTTTTTTACATCAATCAATCAATCAATCTTTTTTATTTAACAACAGAAGAAAATATGAGATAATACAAAAGAATATGTGATACGCCAAGGGGGAAAATGTTTCAAGTTTTATCAATCGCCCCCTCTTAACCATTTATGAATGAATTTCGCATAGTGATAATAAAATAAGTTGAACTCTATTGATAAATTGAACCTAAAATTTCCCTCAGATTTTTTTCAAGCTCAAAATATTAAACAAATTTGTCTTCGAATATTATTTTTTTGGGCTTTTTTCAATGGACTGGTTGTTGTAGAAGAGTGTAATATGGGAATTCTGAAGCTTGTACAATGTACATCATACAGGTATGTTTAATCTGAAGGTAGTGGAAGAAAATGTAATGTCCTTTAAGGTCATTTTAAAACTGAACAGTTCCCGAATTCTATTTTCAAAACTTACTAGATTTTTCATGTTTTTTTTACATTCAGTTTCTGATGGGAAAAAATGCTAGTCTGATGAGTGGTGGGGTTTAACAACTTATTTAAAAGAAAATACCAACATTCCTCTCCTCTCTGAGATGCATATTTTTTTTTCAGTTCAAGTAAATTTAAAATAATTATAGATTGAATCACTATCAAGAGTTAGAATAGCGAGCTCATTACTAAAGGATGAATGGTCAAACATTTCTTTATTCAAATATAGTCACCTTAGGCTTAATGAACTGGTGGAAGAATAATGTAATGAAGCTTTGGAACAAATATGGCAAATGATTAAGTGATTATTATGAATTAATTAAAGTGATTATTATGAATGAAGAGGGCTTGTGTTTTTCATTTCATACCAACTAGACCAGTGTTTCCCAAAGTGGGGCACACAACCCCTCGGGGGTAATATGAATTTCTAGGGGGGAAATTTGAAATTTTCAACCAAATTGCCCCCCCCAGGTGGGGCATGGACCACCAGGTTTTATTTACTTTTCAAGAAAGATTCTCGAAAAAATAAAGGACATGGGGGCATGGAAAATTTAGAAAGGCTTTGGTGGGGCATGGACCGAAAAAGGTTGGGAAACACTGAACTAGACAGTGTGTTTTGGATGACCCAAGAATATCAATATTATAACCTTTTTTTTCAAAATATGTATGAAATGAACCAGCAAAAAAATCTGATGATCCAATATAGATGAAAAGTATTTAATTTAAATTTTACACAATTACATGATGCGAATTTACAAATAAGGATGTTTATGTACAAGGCATTTACATGGTAATTTGAAATTGATGTACACATTAACATAATCTACCATGAATGAGTTTATATAAGTTTATCTACGAGATGTATAAATATTACTGAATGAGATATTCAACCCTGAACAATTTGAAATAAACGCTTTAAGATTTATAACTTAATTTGAGAAGTAAAACTCATCAATATAGTAAAAAAAGTTACAATCCTACACAGTTTCATTAGATAATCAGACTCAAATTTTATGAACCTATTTAAAATTATTCAATTTAAACAAGTATTGCTTAGTTTTAAGAAATTCAAATAAAAAAAACCTGAACAAAAAGTACTAACAAAAGTTAAAGTAAAAATTAAAATAAAACAGTTACGATACTTTTTAAATAATTTTGATTTATTGATAATAAATTATTTAAACCTTGTCTTATTAGAAATAGCCAACAGGGACTGAGAAGAGAAAGATAGTTGAACTAAGTTTTTCATTTAATAAAAAGTATCTTGCTTTAATTGTTCGACCAAAAATTCCTGTCTTTTTCAGTTTTAGTACCATTTATCCAAACTTATTAATACTAATTATGTTATAGCTTAATAAAAAGAAAATGTTTGATTTTAGTCATGGGAGATTTCATGGTATTTGGCATTTTGTAACGTCTGTAACATAAAACTTTTGCATCTTTATGTAAAAAAAACTTATTTCAAAAGTTATGTTAATAATAACATACATACCTATTAACATGCACATTAGGAGAAAAAAATTACGTTACAAACTTTACAAAATGTTACAACACCAGATGAAACATCCCTTTTATGCAATACATAACTAATTAATAACATTGCTTTTAAAACTGTCAGCAATGAGCATTTTGGCTTTATTATACACAGTAGAACCTTGATAAACCTTTTCTGGGACCAACAATACACGACCATTTTAACGAAAGGACGTTATAAGAAATAAAATCAATACTATGAAAAAACAATCAGTAATTCAACCAATCATTGTAACGTAGGGATTGCTAAACCTGAAGGTCGTTATATAGAGGTTCAACTGCATATATAATTATCAACTACTAACAAAAGAGTAATTTCGTACCTTGGAAAACTTAAGAAATATGTACAGTTTTATATTTACATAACTGATATTTTATAAGTCACATATAGACAATAAAAAAACTGATAACTATTTGTTGCTTTTTAGTATTGCAAATTTTGTCTTTTAATTTATCTAATCAAAATAATAACAAATAAATATTGTTAATAATTTTGGAAAGCACAATATTTTTATCACTACATTGAAACTTCTCTAAAAGTAACAATGTTGGAAATTTAATTTGTCTTCATGTTTATTGTCATGAGATATGGTGTTTACTCAACATGAATGGCAGTAAACCTGAGAAGGCACATTACGACTTTCAACATCAAATATTAACTAGTTTAACTCCTGAATAATAGTGCGAATAAAAATCTTTTCCAACTATTGCTTACTTAGTCTCCAATACCTATCTTGCATTCTTTAACTAAAGGTAACATTTTATAAAGTATATATTAGGAAAATTATTTTTTGTGTGATCAATTATGATGCCATTTTATTCTGCATACTAAATGCATCAATAAAATTAAAACTATTCTATCCAATAATCAATTTACTGTGTGTATGTGGGTGTGTAAGCTTCAGGTTATACCTTATAAGTAAAACAGAGAGAATAATTGGGGTTCAACTAAAATTCAGCTAGTTGTTATTATTGCTTATTAAATTATGATACAATAGAAATATTACAAACCTTTTAATCAAAAAGTATCTGAATTAACTCATAACGATTAAGGTTTTTAAAATATTATTTGTAAAACTTTTTTTTAACTTCTACACATATTTAAAAAATTAATTGATACACAAAAAGCTTAAATCCATGACTGTTTGTACTGATGACTATACAGTAGAAGCTTATAAAAACCAGCTGTATTGCCTTTTGAGAGTTAACTTTGGTGAAAGACCTCAATGGTAGCCAAGTTGGTGTTATTTTAGAGTATCTGTTCTTTAAACACAACAAATCTTAAATACTCATTGGTAATAAAACCAATAGGAACTATAGCAAACTCTTTCCCAATGTGAGACAGCTGGTTTTTATAAGAGCTTCTACTATACAAAATATCCTATAGTTAAAAGATGAACTGTTTTTATAATTATGTTAAGAAATGTAAGTTATGAAGAATTAAGTATTTAAAAATCAAAGATACCACCTGGAAAGTTTTTTCTTTTAAAACTTCTAAACTGTTACATATCATAAAATAAGAGCTTTATAAATTTGGATTACTTTTTTTATTAGATACAACTCTGATTTAAATATTTCAAAATTATTCAAAATCTATTTTACACTACGATTTCAATGATGTCCATTTTCTTGAAGTCACAAGTAGAAACAGTGGTGCATATGAACTTTTTAGCCCTTGTATGTATACAAGACTTCTAATTTGTTTTGCTTTCATTCAATTTTTAAGCAGGCTCCCTGAAAATTTTCTATTACCTACTTTAAATGAAATAATTCAATACGATTTGGTTATTTAAGAATCTTAAGGCAAAATGTGACATAATGAGCTTAAATTAAGCAAAAGTAAATGGAACCAAATATCTCATGGACCAAGTGTTTAGAATTTTGAAAGTTAAATAAATGTCTTGTGTATAAATAATGTATGAAACTCAAATGAAAAATATTTTTTCATGAAACTAATTGAACAAAAATAAATTTATTGCAAGACATTTGCACTATCACAGTTTATGCCACAAAGTTTTGCCATATGATCCCAAATATTGGGAAATATTTCCTTGGTGATGTTATCCGCTCACCCTTTTCAGATGCATTTTGCGTAAAAAACTTAACCAGGTAAGATCTGCTCTTCAGAACTTCTTAAAAAACTCTAACTCTCTTTAATGTTCCAGATGATAATATCGAACAACTGTTTCTACTGGTGAGCTCTAAATGGACAAAAAAATGAGGCAAGTTAATTATTGTATGTCAGTACAAAAACTATACACAAACTCAATGTCATAAATTAGGCTTAATTTAATAAATAAGGCATAAATAAGAATTGGAATCAACCATGTTAGAAGCAGGAAAAAAAATTACCTTTAAAAAAAAAAGAATTTGCACAAATCCTAATAAAAGACATTAGAAATATTTATATAAAAGTGCAAAGGAAAATGTTTAGTTTAAATATATAACATACTTACAATTTACAATAATTTTGGAAGGAAAAAACAATAAGATAATTTTGGGCAATACTGAAACAGTAGTGGAAAGAATCCCATTTCCAACAGTGTGTATATTTTACACATGATTGTATATCATTCCATGCATTAACTAAAGAAGGACACTTTAAAATATCTTTTGGCACAGAAATATATTTATTATTTACGCCTCACTAAAATTGGTAGCAAGAGAGGAAATTGCACGATCTTTCCTAATTACACAAAAAGGTTTGTCCCTAAATTAAGAACTTTAATTCAGAAAAAATAAATATCTTCTTTACAAACATATAAACAAATTTATGACATAATTAAAACACATGCAATAAAAATCTTATTTTCAGAGTATAAGGCATTTGAACAATATCAAAACTAAATTAAACATTACTATATAGTGTTTAAAAAAGCTACATAATAATTAACATTTTATAACACTAATGGTAGTAAAAATAAACTTCTAAAACAATTTAAATTTTGAGAACTCTTTCAGTTTATTAATTTTAGAAGAATGAAAATTGTTTGTTCTTTCAAAGCAATTTAGTTCTGAATTAGGTATTTGATATGAAATGCCTTAAACTTTAAATACAAAATCATTCAAGCACCCTAAAGTACAGTGGGTAATTTTTTTTTCAAAATGTTGATATAAATCAGTAATATATCATAAAATTTAAATAAAAACTGTACAACAATGCAACAATTTCCCAAAAGTCTATACTTCCCTTCCAATATGTGCCTGGTGCAGAATAAAGCAATTTATCATAAAACCCAATTCCAGAACAACCAAAATAGGATTAAGAGATAAAAAATTCCACTAACACAACTCAAGACTTAATTATGTCCTACAGATATAACCATACAGATTCTTGAGCATTAAAATAACTTCATCTAGAAAATATCAATCAAGATGTGATTCGTCGCATCCTAGCAAAATAAACTGTTCTTTTGCATACTATACTTGTATGTGTACTTAACACAACATGTAAATGCACTTAAAATTCAGGCACCAGAAAATAGCTGTAAAAGACTCATGAGGGTTGATTACATTATGCATCACGAGTTGTATCGATTATTGAGATGATATTTACACAGAAAAATGAGAAAATGTGATTATTTTTTGATGGGCATCACAGCTTCGTTCATAAGATCGTCGTCTATTGCTGAAGATATGGGTCTCGTTAAAGAATGATTAGATGCTAAAATTTGTGCTGGAGATTTAATGAGCGATGACTGATTAAGTGAGAAAGTACCCGGGGAAATTTTTGGTTTTTCAAGCTTATCCTCTAAAACATTTAAAACAATGTTGGACTCTAAGCAAGAACTGGACCATTTATCATTGTTATCACAGTCTATGACCAAACACTCATCTGGACTGCTATCTTCTTCATTCGCTCCGATGAGCCGCTTTGATTGCTTCAACAACGGATTTATTGGTTTGATGATCTCCTCTGAAGAGGAGACAATATTGGCATTGATGTTGTCATACTTGCTAGACGAAACTTCAGCCTGAGCATTCATTTTGCACTCTATCTCACTGAGTTGCAAGCAGTTCGCTTCCTCATCAAGAACCATCGGTACTGGATTCATCTTCAAACTTGAGCACTGTGCAATCGGCGCCTTAATGTCACTACTGCTAGAAACCCATGGCCCTTTATCATCTATTTCTGACTTCATCAAGTCCATTTTCCCGTAGTCTTTACTGTAATCCACAGCTGATGGCATCATTTGAGAGGGCTTGCAGCTCATGTTGCTTGGCTCCGTTGTTTCGTTTTTAGATTGGTGCAAGAGAAACCTGAAAGCTCGTTCTCCATCAGACTCATCCATAGACAAGTCTCGAGTGGGTGTATGTCTAGGAGATTGCCTGGTACTTTCCTCGCTCCTTTTAGGCGTACTCCCACTCGAAGACGAGCTCCTTGGGTCGCTACTTTGCTTACTCACAGTGGGTGGAGGCATGAGATTAGTCACCATATTTACACTACTTGTGGAGACACTCTCTTTCATGTCACAAGATTTAAAGTCGCTCGCTGACTTTTTATCACTTTTGTCAAACACTTTAGGGGAGCCGCTGACCTTACTTTGTGAAGACGATACATGCTTGGAGAGGGACTTGGAAAGATTGTTTGCAGAGCTACTAGTTCTGGGTGACATAGACGCACTAGAAGGAGAAGATATTTTTTGGGATGGTGGATTCTGCTTCGATTGACTACTGCTACCTGAAGAAACTTTGGTAATACTTAACCCAGATGAAGTGTATAATTTTTTTGAGGCCGGAGAAACATTTCCACTTTTGGAAGAGCTACTACTCCCTGAAGAACTTGTAGCTTTTCCAACACTGGAGCTACTGGAAGATATGGCAGAGCTTTTACTGGACTGCTTAGATTTACTGGACTTGGAGCTTCCATCCCCCGATCGAGTTTTAGTTATACTGAGCTTGATTCCCTGACCACCACTCGACTTGACAGCATAGGAAGACTTTCCTTCACTGCTTTTAGACACCATTGAATCTCTGGACTCCTTACAATTGTCTTTCCTCTCTTGTTTTGACTCTTTCCTGTCACCCGAGGAGTCAGACCGAACAGAACCTTCACACTTAATGTTCTCAACACCATCGGGTAAACTGTATTGAGCATTGGACGCAGAAACTTTAAGCTTATCGATGACTGCACTTAGGGAACGAGAACGAGGAGCAGACTTGTTTGCCTTTGAACTATTTGAACCTGATTTTCCAGGTGGGGAGGGAGGATTCAGGGAATCCTGCATTCCTAAAGGGTCACCAGAAGGTAGCATAGACATGGAAGAAGGTGATGTAGAAACCTTAGTAACAATAGGTGTTAGAGTTACAGAGGCTGGCAAAGGGTAGTTTTTGAACTTAATTGCAGCAGATTTTACCTTACTAGGAGAAGAACGGCCTCCTGAGTGAGAAGAACTACTGCCTGAATTTCCTTTGCTAGAGCTTAGTTTATGCTTACTGGTTAGTTTGACTGATGATGAACTAGATCCTTTCTTGGATTCAGATTCCGAACTGGCCCCTTTGACAGACGGGTACTGAGATGACCTGGGAGGAGAGGGCTTGACCGATTTCTCAGAAGAGCTACTTTTAATACTGCACTTGGAAACATTACCAGAAGGGTTATTTCCAGAACTGGATTTTTTGGAATAGACTGGAGATTTGGCTTGAAAGTTAGAGTTAGAAGAGACAATGGGAGTGTTTTTAACATTTAAAGTGATAGGACGAATAGGCTGAGCATCAGAAGATGAAACTAAAGGGGATTCAGAGGAAGATGAAGGAGGAGGCATCAGGGAAGAATCTATATTAAAGTGTAAAGGTCTGACTGGTGATCTGGATGCACTCCCAGAACCCTCTGCTTTTCTGCGTTTCCGTTCCTTTTTAGCATCACTTTTCTTTTTACCAGAACTTTCTGAGCCATCCCCAGAGCTGGAGGATCTTTTACTGTCTTTCTGTTTTACTTTAGGCTCACTTTTGGAAACCTTGTGACCATCACCAGATTTGGCAATCTTCAAACTGGTGCCCAAAAACATTTGCTGGTGGCCAACAGACATTTTGGATGACAAGGTCGAATCCTCAGACTGGCTGTTTTCAGTTTCACTGAAGGATTTCTGAGAAATGTCCCCGATACTGCTTTCATCACTGCTTATATTTTCATGGACCTTTAAAATAGATAACTCACTACTTTCTGGAACAGTTTCCATCTTTTCTTTATATTTTTTCTTTTTGGCAGGCTTTTCACAAGAGTTTGATTTAGCAGTCATACTGATTCCTTGATTTGAGTCCATGCTAAATGAATTATCATCATCCATATCAATATCACTTGGAATGGCAGGAGGATCAGTGAGAATTGTGTCAGCATTAGCCAAATATTCCTTCAGTTCTAATATGTTATCAGAGCCAAAATACTGGCTCTTAACTTGAGAAAAATTACGAATCAGATCGGGGTTATTTGGAGCACATCCTTCGCTCATCCTGCTTGAGTCATTTATACCCAAATTCTGACGTGACTGAAATTCGTCATGCATCAAATAACTGTCTGTACTAGCAGACCTTTGAGGAAACCCAGATGAATGTTCAACTTTAATGGATTCAATAGAGCTCAAGTTATGAGCCAAGTGTTGCTGTTCTCCAGAACTAGATGGTAAAGAAGCTGGCATACTGCTACAAGCTTCATATGCCAATGGACTGTCACAAACCTCACCATCTGGGGTTGACCTGTCACGAATGTAATCATCTCCACTTAGTTTTCTTTTAGGGCTCCGCCCAGTCGAGCCACCTTGGCTCCGAGTATCAGATCGTTTCTTTCTTTTACGAGACTTGCTCGAGGATCCTGAGGCGTCCCCCTGACCAAGAAACGGAAACGAAGCACTAGATGAGTTGGCAGAGGGAACGTCGCTCAGCATACTCATTAGCATTGTGTTGGCGTGCCTTTTGTTTTGAAACTGGCTTCCTGCGTTCGAGCCACTCTGCAGAATGTTTGTGATGGTAGGGGTCTTTCCTTTCTCTGCAGGGTTGGAAGAATTAGCGGCATCAGCCTGTAGGCTGTTAGCGTTGGAATTTGAGTTTTCCAAATTCAAAGCAGAATTAGAATGGCCAAATTTCTGGGAATCAGAATTTTGCCCAGAAGCCACATTCTTGGCCATTTTCCCTACGTTATTTCCATCACAAGGCTTGTTACACATTCTGGAAGCTAAGTTAGAAAAATCCCCACCTGAAAATGATGAGCCATTTGTAAGGCTATTCCCATAATTTGGAATATGAGAAAGGTATGGTACGGTTCCACCACTAGTAACAGTTGCACAATAAGTGTCACCTTGATTAGATGATCGCATGAGCTGCTGTTGGCCTTGGGCTTTACGAATGACTGCTCTCATGGTGACCGGGATAGATAAGCATCTAAAAATTACAACATTTTTAGTTTAACTAGTTTAAATTCAAATTTAACAAGAAAAATAAAGCTTTTTTTTCCAATCAAACTAAATTCTGCTGTTAATTTCACATCTTGCAAATATAGATATTTTTTTAAATGGTTGCAAAATATTTTAATGCAAAAACATACAATTCCAATATCATTTAATTTAAGGCAGATTTTAAAGTGAGAACACTATAGTATTTTAATGTATCAAAAGTGCTTTAGCTAAGTATGAGTTTGAATTTATTTAATGTTAAAAATTTCATAAGAGGATCAGTGAGAATAAGAATGAATCTGTAGTACCTTAGAATGATATTGAGAGAACTCGCACTGTATTATAATTAGTAGACTCTACTTATTGTGTTCACTGTTAATGTTATCAAAATTTACCAGTCCCGATCACTTCTATTTACAATAATGCAAAATATATCGTTTTATATCAATATATTGCTTAATGTCATCAAAATCTGGTGAAATCCCCTAAAAATCCCCTTTTTCTCGTTCGAAGGCCAATTTTAATACATAATCATACAAAATGAGTCATTAATTTATTAGTGGGTTATATGTTCCACTCTCATATTTTCTTTAATAATCTAACAGTAGCAAAATACATACTTGAAAATTGTTTGAAATATTTGAATATGGACACTATACACAGTCGTGATTTTAAACCAAACATTGAAGTTAAGCTAAGTTTGAAACTTTCTAGCATCAAATCGCTTATTATTATCAATCGGATATTGTTATCATTCTACTCTTGGACAAAAGTGATCACATTAAGTGGAGTCGATTGTAATTATTTAATAAAATAGTGTAGGCTTACACGGTCGGAATCAGAGTTTAATAAAAAGTCATCCGGGTTTAAGGACAGTGGTCTGTTAATAAAAGCGGATGTTTCGTCTGCATCTACGGCAGACATCATCAGCAAGACTGCGATGCCGAAAGAATGTAAAAAATGAAGAAAGCCAAAGCTGACGGAAGTCACAGGATGCATCCAGAGGAGAAGAGTCTCATTGGTCAACGTCACGTGATGATGTCTGCCGTAGATGCAGACGAAACGTCTGCTTTTATTAACAGACCACGGTCCTTAAACCCGGAAGACTTTTTATTAAACTGTAATTATTTAAATTAAGCAAGTAAGAATTTAACATACCTCTGCATAACTTTACTTGCATAGTCATCTGTGCACATGGTTGCATCGCTGCTCAAGGTATATATTTTGCAACTCACTTTATTGATATCCTTCAAATCAATATCAACTACAAAAAAAGTTCAGAAATTAAAACCATTTAGATTTTCAACTACTTGACAAGTGGTGTCTTTATAGGCACTGGAGACCTTAGGGCACAGCACCCTAGACCTTAGTTTCCACTTTATAATATTGATTCCATAAGTGCCCTGCTTGCTTTAATTTTTTTCTTATGCTTGTATAATTTTTAGACCTTAACCCTAATGTCACCAGCCATCCCCCAGTTTGAAAAAAAACATAACAAACATCCCTCTACTAGAACTGAGATGAACACTACACTAGCAGCAATGTGTTAAATTACTTTGCCAGAGTATACAGGAAGTAGATACTATTGAAAGCAATTGCCAACTACAGAAGTGGTCAATATTGAATTTTAAAAACATTTTTTAGTTGTCAGCCCCCAGTACAGTGATACAATTATTAGAGCCCCCAACACTATGTTTTTGCATTCAGCAATGCAAACTCCAACTATGCATCCAGTACAAGAATTTAACTGGTGAATAGAAAAGGTCCCTGTTATTTGTAAAGTAGAAAAAGATCTTTTCAACCATTTAGTGCACCTGGAGTAAAACATAAATGAAAAAACTTTCCTTTAATTGGAAGGTTTGAATTTTAATTAGAAGCCTTTAAAATTATTATAAAAGCTGGACTGTATAACATATTAGTCACTTAACATTTAGCTGCTTTACCATCAATACAAAATAATTCTTGTTTTAGCATTACATTACAAAAAAAAGTATTGAATTTTTGAGAGAAGAAGTGATGAATGTTGTGTAGGTGTATGAAAATATATGAGAAACTTTGAGAAATGCTTTTAACTGAAATTCAAAATGTTGAATAAAATATAGTGACTTTAATTTTGGTATGGTAGAAAAAAAAAACTTGTATGAAGAGAATAATTGAAAAACTAATTAAAAAACTAAAATAACTAAACCTACCTGTAGCCAATGACTCTTCCAATGGATGTTCAAATGAAACAAGAATATGAGATGTAGAATATGCCATGCCTTCAAACATAAAGGGTGATTCAGCATCTGAAATAAAATAAAAGGAATAGATGAAGATTTGAAACAAATTTTACAATGAGTAGGGAGAAAAAAGGTATTTGATAGATATCTTATACTACAAAATGCTAACAGACAGTAAGTATATCAGATCACATTAAATTAAAAGCATAACTGCAAAATTAAATATGGCTTTTTATACTTTTTTAGTCAAGATAACTATTAAATTAGAGTTCACAGAACAAAAAAAAAATCCTCTTGCACTATAATAAATTAGAAGTTAGATTAATGTATTATAGCAACAGCAACCTATGATAAGTTGCCTAGTTTGGATTTGTGACGATCAAAAGATTAATTAAAGTGTACTATCATAAGGAATTCTGACAGTAATTGCAAAAACCCTAAATCTTCATATCAATATCGAAAACATAAATAGAAAAATCTTTAGTACACAGCATTACTAATTAATTTGAAAGTGAAACAGGAACAGTTTAAAAATATGAAACTATTACCAACTTTAAAAATGTAACATACTTCTTTAATTTTATACATAATACATAACACACTAACCATACAGCAAATCTCTACCCCTATTTTAAAATGTGGAGAAAAAAAAGTAGTTATGTAATTCTAAAAGCTGAGACCAATACTAAAAATAAAAACTTTCTGAGCAGATTTCAGTTATACCTTTTTTGCTTCCAGGGCGAATGCAACTACTTATAACTGTATTAAAAAGCATTTGCTGTCTCAAAAAGACTAATATTTGAGGCACATGTGTGGGATGAGTAAATGGAATGGATGAAACCATAACTCCTTGCAAGTCAGAGCTAGAATTGAGAAAGTAACAGTGGTTCTGGTCTGGCAAAGTCTGAAAATAGGAAGAACATTTTAAATGATTTGAAATAACAGAATTCAATCGAATAGGTTGGTTGGTTGTTTTGGGTTTTATGGCGCAAGGTCCCTATATCGGACATTCCATGCCAAACACAAGATTAATAGTTAAAAAGATTTCAATCGAATAGGAATAACTTCATTTTAAAATTTAATTGATCCAATAAGTACTAAACCTATATTGCCTAAAAATGTTCCAAAGATATAACAAAATCTAGGAGGTACACTTAAGTTAAATCTTACACAAGCTAGATAAATAAATAATAAGAGCATTATTTTATATTTAGATAACTTTGAGTCTCTAAAAAGTTAATAGAATAAACTACTCTAACAAATCTTTCATTTTGTTTGAGAGATAGTACAGTAGATAAGATCACAATTATTAACTAAAAAACTTCAGGTCAGATACATACAACCCATAGGCCTTGATCTCCAGCAGAAAGTTTACCATTTGAAGTGTCATTAATAATAACAGACAGCAAAGGCTGAGCATTGTTTAAATCTCCACAATCAAGAATTTCTATGAATAAAATTAGCAGTGTTATACAATTTTAATGGATACATAGAATTCAAAATGTGATTTATAATTTTTGCCACGACTTAAAACTATGAGATTTATAACTTAAAATGCATAAAATTTTCAATATAAATCAAGCTTTTAGCTTTGAAAGAAGTCCCTACCATTTGCTGAGTACAAGTTTTAAAGAACAGTATTAGATCAGTAAAGAACAGTATAGATCCAGCTTCAGATTGTAACAAAGGTATAAAATAACATTCCTCTATAATAAAATTGTTGTATTTAATTTAACTTTTACAACTTATGCATAATTTTAAAATTTAATTACTTTAAAGAGTTTAATGTAATAAAATAATAATACATACTAGCATTAGTAACATTCATAATGTCTTTGACTAAACTAGTTGCCATTGGTATTGGTTTCGGCAACTTCAATACAAAATTTGCTGGAAGTGCTGTGCTGTTTAAATTACTCAATGCTGCAAACTGCGGTTGACTGAAATATAAAATTAGGGATTGAATATGCAAAGCTTACATTCATGCAACATTTACAAGTGAAGGATACTAAGCTGAACTAATTTTTAAAAAACAATAGGGCAAAATATTCTAGAATAATATGGCAGGAAATCCAATCCTTTAAAATGAAAACACAGAAACTTACCTTCGTCCATCTGTAGTTCTAGAAACAGTAATTAATGAAGTTGTCTGTAGCTTATGATCACTTGAACTTTCTATACATACGGTAACAGACTGTCCTAAGTTTTTCTCTATCACAGCTAAAAGAATTAATTGAAAATTTCAGAGATAGAAATATTTTTTAGCTTAAATATAGACCAGCCAATATTAAAATTTCATAAAGTATCATATAGAGCCTTATTATTTATGGCAAACTAGTTTTACACATACTTTCAGCTGTCAATGGTATAGAAGTTTTAGTTTCAGCATCCAAAAGATCATACGGGGAAATGAAGTAAGTCAACTTTAAAGAATAACCTAGAATATAAATAAATTTTAGACAAAGCCAAATAAATAAAACCAGACTGCATAAAATGTTTTTTTTTTAAAGATTTAATATCATATAACTGCGATATATACTAACCACCACGCCTTTTTTGAAGAATTCCCACTGGTGAGTTGTGAACTAAATTTCTAGGTTCTGCCATTGAGCTAAAAATAAAATAATATGTTTAAGCATGTTTAATATAGTTTTTTTTAAATAATAGATACTTAGAACCAGAGTAAACAAGTTTTTGCAGAAGTTTAAAAACATGTTAGCAACAAGAAAATAATTATCCAAATTTAATTTTTGACACATAATTGTGTGCTCTATTCTTTTACCTTTCTTAAATACAGTATAGTTCGGCTTATCCCATTTAATGTGGACAAAGCCTAATTCGAATAACCAAAAACTTGGTTAAAGCAAAAATCTTAAATATCAATCATACCTATAGGTTTAAATTTCAACATAAGCAAAAGTTATAAGATTCTCCAAATACGATTCATGTCATTACAATAGTCCTTTTACATTAAATTTTTTTTTATTTGTGTGTTGTTTTATGTTACTTAGGTGCTTTTAGTAGCAATATTTGATCTTTAAATAATACAGGATTCTAGAAAAATTTGGCCAAGTTAATGCGGAATCTAGATTAATTCGGAAATTCAGAAGATAGGGGGGCTCAGATAATTGGAGTTTTACTGTAAATAATCACAGAATATTATAAAGCATTAAGGATGGTTGCAAAATATCTCTTTTCTTTTCTCTGCCATCCCCTTTGTTTTGTCCATATGAATATTAAATATTAGTGTGTCTTATCTTCAATACTAGCACTTCTCAGCTACAAATCATCATGACTCTGAATCCTAATATTCTTGTCCATGAAAGTGATAATGGTAGAGTAAAAAAAAGTTATGAGGGCAGTCCTCCATTTTTAAATTTAAAACCAGGAAAAATAATTTTATGAATACAGTACAGACAGTATTCAGGGTGTTTCAAAAGTTATGTTTCTCAGTGCTTTCCCAAGTGAAAACCTAAATGTTGCAATTTTTTCCCGGTTTGACCCTTTTTTCCCGGTAGATTTACTTTTGTGCCGCTGAATTTGACAGTCACTCAACGGTCGACGTGTTAACACTTAAGTACACTTTTTTAAAATACTAAAATGTTTACATAATATAGCATGCCTCACCTTTTAAGCTGAGCTAACATTCCAAGATCTGTTTCCAAAGCTTGAAGTGCCAAGAATGCTTGAGATTTTTGCACTCTATAAAATAGAAAAGATACATTTAGAGAGAAAATTCAAAAGGAAATAAAACAAACAGTAATAAAGCTATTGTACATTTTATTTTACATAGGAGGCATTTATAACTTACTTTTCTGCATTAGACAGCTGATAAATAGATGCCAAGCCTTCCACATGCTTTGTAAACTCCGAAAAGTTTCCAGCTCTATAAAACAAATAATGTCAAGTCAGAATACACAAGGCTAAAAAATCAAAGTAAAATAAATCATGCATTTTTTTTTACCTTTCAAGGTACTTACAAGTTATCTGCATGCCAAGCAATTAATCGCTAAAGATTCTACTGTGTTTTATTATGTTCTTGTAAAACCCTTTACTAAATGTCAATTTAGTCCAATCAAATAGTAATTATTTGGGAAAGTTTTGGGGAAAAAAATATTTTTTGCTATCTGTATGTTAATAGTAATAGTAAAAAAGGTCAACGTAAATTTATATGCACATAGTTATCTGTATGTTTTTTGGGGTGCTGAATCCGAATCTGAGGTTTGCGAACAAAATTTTGTGACGGAACATTGAGAAAATTTGAAAAATGGCAAAATTTTGCCCCTTTCTTTTGTTTTCTGCCTGTAGAACATAACCTTTGCACTTCTGAGCAAAATAGTCAATACAAAAAATGAAGATCACAAAACAAGCTACAAAAAAGTCAATAACAAATTTTCTCTCTATATTTTCTATAGTAATAATTTTGAAACAATTTTTTCTTTATATTGATATGATTTTATGACATGAGGTTGAAATGCAGGTTAAGAATTGTGATTTTTAGTAAAAAAAATAAGTTTTTAACATCAAATCCATCTTAGATCTATAAAAGTTATATTCACACATAAAAATTACTTACTTTAGGAGTTTAACAAGCTCTGGGCAAGTCTAAAAATTAAAAATAAAAAGCATTAGCTCAAATGTATTAATTTATAAAAATTAAACACATAAATTTGATTAAGATAAGATTAAATTACTTACAACAAATAGAAAATATCATAATGCAAGTAAGGAATATAAGGATACTTATGATATCAAAATTTAATGCTTAAAGAGAAAAGGTTTACCATCGTAACAGTTGGATCAGCTTGATGATTTATTTTTACATCTTTTACAGCACCTGTAGGCTCCAGTATGATTTCAACAAAAAACATATCATTGTAGATAAACAACTCTGGAGTTGGATATCTATTAGAAAAGCGAACTCTGAAAGAAAAAGTGTATGCACAAGATAAATGAGGGTAGGAAGAATTTGATTGTCCAAAATGTTTATTTAGATATCTGTGTTTAATTTAACTTAAGCAGCATTGAAAGGTTCCATGAAAAATACCCCAAACAAACTCGACTGGAAAATAAAATCAACTGGAAGTGTTCAGTGTGACTCGAAGCTCCATAAAACAGTTTTCTAGTGGTTTTAAGTCCAGTTGCAAAGATGTTACAAACATAAAGCATGTCTGCTTTTTTTTAGAAAATGTTATGTTTGGTTTGTTTGGGGCAACACAACAAAAAAAAAATGTAAAGTACTGAAATTGAACATTTCTTTCCACTAACAGCCGTATCGACCATCTCGAGTAAGATCGAAGCTAACTCGAGAGTATGATAGCTCGAGAGTAAAGAAGACTCGCATAAAAAATGCCGAGCTTATCGACCAACATCGGTATAGCTTACTCGAGAGTAAGAAGGGCGGGACTTGGTAAGAACACTTCTGATTGGACAGCGGAGACACACGGCAGTTTACGCGATCGAACCTCGGCTTCCCACGTTCTCTATAGCATAATTTCAATCTTATTTTAAAAATACTTACCGTAATTCAAAAATTCTGAAACACCTCTCCAAAATTAAGAAATTTTTGGAGTAATTTAAATGGATTATTGAAATTAAAAGAAAAGTTTTTAAAACTGGGGAAATCAGTGCTTCCTAAATTAAGTTATAATAGAATACCAAAAGTAATATTTGCGGGGCGCCATCTATGAATATGAACACTAGGGTGTTTCAAAAAATTTTTTTTTTGAATTTCCCGGATGCCCCCCCCTCAAGTTGTTACAAATACTAAAACATTATTACCTGCAAATTTTCAGGTCTCTAGGACGATTTTTGACCCCTGCGCCCTTCAAAAGTAGGTTTCCCATGTTAAAGTATAGGGAAAATATTGAAAATATCGTCATTTTTGGTTCTTTTCAATTTTACGAGCCTGAACGCGGTCAATATCGAATTAAAACCTATACATCATCTTTGGGACATCATTGCCTCAAGATCCTATCGGAAAAATATTCCATGACACCTACTGGGGGATAGTTACACGGGGGTGAAAAGCGAGCATTCACCGAAAAACGAGGATGCTTGCGGGCGCTAGCGGCGGGAGCTAACTAACAAGGTTGTTAAAGTTACTTTTAAAAAGTATTTGAGTACAAATACAAGTATTTCAGAAAAAGTAACTAAATATTAAATACAAATACCCCAAAAAAGTAACTAAATAGAGTACAAATAGAGTATATGAAAAGTATTTAAGACGACCTTCAGTTACTTTACCAGTAAAATTTTAATTTATAAAATTTAAATTAATAAAATTAATTTTTAAAATTTAAATTAATAAAATTAATTTTTAAAATTTAAATTAATAAAATTAATTTTTAAAATTTAAATTAATAAAATTAATTTTTAAGATTTAAATTAAAAAATTATTTAATTATTAAAATTTATTTTTAAATCAATTTCTAATTTTAATAAGAAAATAAAATTTGAATTAAAATTTATTTAAAATTATGATCCCTCGCCCCATGGGGGGCACCATTAGTTTAAAAGAGCTGAAAAGCCTCTCCCCAGAAGCACAAAAGTATTACATAAAATCAAATATGTAATTACAATCAAACAATAATTAAGGTTTTTGAGCTTTCAAAGTTAGCATACCCGCTTTGGGGTACTCTCCCCTATGGATTTAAATTCCTAAAGACACGACCAACAATCCCAAAAATGAATAAATAAATAATATAGTATTTTTTCAGGTCATTAGTATATTTAGTCATAGAATAATCTTCCCGGGAAATCCCCGGAATTTCAGTCATTCCCGGGAATGGATTAATTTTTGAAACTATGTACTTCATAGAAATTATATTTAAACTTCAAAATAAAAGTCCAGGAGTTTAAATATATAAATTACAACACAATTTATTTACTACTATAAAAATGAATATTTAAGTTTTAACTGGTTTTTTTTATTATTATGGAAGGATTTTATTTTAATTACCAAAATACAATCGATATGAAAAAAGTTAAAGGATGGTAATATTTTTTCGGGGGGGGCTTAGTTTTTCTTCATAAATACAGTTTTGGAGGTTCCTTAAAACTGTTTGCTTTCATGAAATTAAACTTATGGAATGAAAAAATAAAATACCCTTAGATTTGTATATAGGGGTGTGGGTGTGTAATTCGGAATTTTTTTTTATTTAGTTAATTTTTTTTAATCAGAGTATCTTGTTAAAAAACTCTATACAAAAGGTTATACGAAAATTCCGGTTAGTAAAAACAAAATTATTACATGGGTAAAGCTATATAATTTTTTTTTGATTCTTCACTGGAATTAACCGAACGGTTTTTATTTAACATTGACCGGAATTTTCGCACTTATGAAACGTCCACTAAAAAAAGTTCAAAAATGGAACATATTCTATTAGAACAATTACAAATGAATTTATAAAAGTAAGGGGAGAAAGAAAGTTGTAAACTTTCAAAATAATATTTTCATAGAATCTTGTAAGCATACTACATTTACATTAGTTTGAGAGTAGGACGTTTTATAAAAGGCCTTTTGAGCAAAAACTGGAGAATTTTCAAGTCCCATGTCATATACAAATATCAAAAAATAAAAATAAATTGTAATTATCTAGATAAAAATAT
The DNA here is from genome assembly GCA_963680715.1 of Tetragnatha montana. NCBI lineage: Eukaryota > Metazoa > Arthropoda > Arachnida > Araneae > Tetragnathidae > Tetragnatha > Tetragnatha montana. Next base: position 20,208,401 of record OY796675.1, read on the forward strand.
AAAGAAAACATAAATCCTTAATCCCTTCACTCTACTTTAAAAAAAAAATATAAACACAACCTAGCTCTTTTTGGGACATTATACTTCTAAGCAGTTGATCTTCTTAAATAAATATACTTCTTCTATCCAGGAGGCAGGAAACTTGCAGCTTTTCGAGAGCACAAACAAAAAGGGACTGAAGGAGGCTCTGGTAAGATTTGATTGCCTTTGCCCTTGGAAGGTGGGGTGGGAAAACAAGAAACTACGAACAATTAGTGGCCATAAAAGTATAAAACGGTGCCATATCGGCTATTCCATCTCCTGCACTGCAATTCGACCTGCAAGGCGGCCGGCCACCCAGAGAACACACAAGCGCCCGCTCCTCGTCAAACACAGGGGGGCTATAAATTGTCGGGGGAGGATTGTCAGCGCTGTCGCCCGGGTGTCCGGTCGGGCAGTCGGCCACTGCCGAGAACGCTTTTTCCCCTCAGGCTATGCGGAAGCAGGAAGAAGTGTTTTGTTCCCCTCTCCAATGTTGGATTCCGTTTTTTAAATTCTGGGTTTAGAAAGTAACTAAAGTACAGCATAGGTATTTAAGTAACAAAGAGTTAGTTACTTTAAAATTTTTGTAGTTAAATACCAGTTCGATACTGAAAAAGTAACTAATGTAACTAAATACTTTTAAAGTATTTAAAAAGTATTTCCGTTACTAAGTATTTAAATACTTAACAACCTTGCTAACTAATGGGTTTTTACTAATAGAAACAGAATAGAACGAGGTACCTTAGGAAAAATGTTCAATAAACACTTAAATAGGCTTTTATCCAGGTCCCTCCGCAAACGCCGGCGAGCATAACCAGCACCCGCGGCAAGCATCCTCTGTTTCGGTGAAAGCTCGCTTTTCACCCCCGTGTAACTACCCCCCAGTAGGTGCCATGGAATGTTTTTCAGATAGGATCTTGAGGCAATGATGTCCCAAAGAGGATGTATAGGTTTTAATTCGATATTGACTGCGTTCAGGCTCGTAAAATTGAAAAGAACCAAAAATGACGATATTTTCAATATTTTCCCTATACTTTAACATGGGAAACCTACTTTTGAAGGGCGCGGGGGTCAAAAATCGTCCTAGAGACCTGAAAATTTGCAGGTAATTATGTTTTAGTATTTGTAACAACTTGAGGGGGGGGCATCTGGGAAATTCGAAAAAAAAAAATTTACCATAGACTTTCGAAACACCCTAATGAACACGAACTCAAAACGTAAATCAGTATTACTTTGAACGTTTCTTTACTAGTTAATTGTCTTTATTTTTAAAACTAAATCAAATGCACATGATTACAAATGAAATGAATCACCTAAATATAGCTTAAAAGGTTTGTATTTTCACACATTTAACCTTAATTATCTCTACTAACCCTACTAACATATTGCCGGCGGCCATTTTGCTTACTTAAACCAGGTTTTACTCGGCAAAGTTGAGGGGTCACACAACGTAGGTTTTACCTTGGTTTTACTCGGGAGTTAGACTGGTCGATAACGTTAACGCTAGGATGCGAGGTTTTACTCATACTTTCGGTTTAACTTGCAATGGTCAATACGGCTGTAAGCATTATAGTTAACATAATCCCTTTAGTCAATAAAAACTCATTTGGATGATTTTTTGTGGTTTTTACAATTCTCATGCTTCAGGAGATGCTGATTCCATTTAGTAATTTTACAGGGGCATGCAACATATGTAGTTAGTGTCTCAGCTTTCATAGTCTTTCTTTACGACAACAATAAAATTTAGATGCAGTCATATTTTATTCAAAATGCAGGTGCCTCTATTCAAGGTTCTATATTTTCCCATAGTTATACTGCTCAGACTTTTTTCACATTTTTGTGAAATTGGTTTTTAAATATTTTAGTATTTTGAAGGTTATCTTTTGCATTTTGTGAAAAAAGCCACCATAACAGAATCCCTGATGAATACTCTTTAGATAAGTTTATCACAGAACATTACAGCTAATGTCTCTCCTTTACTATAATAAAAAAAATTAATTTTCTTTCTTGAACTATATTAACACTGCTTTTTTTAAGAAATACAAGATTTAAGAAATTAATTCAGACTTTACTAAGCACATTAGTAATGTGCTTCCTTGAAAAATAGTGAAACATGTTTCCAATCACTCCTTAGGCGTCAGCCACACCAAAAAGCAGAAGCGAGAGCAATAAATAAAGCGTTATCTTGACAGACGGACTCGAGGTTCCCCTTGCAGCCTTCGCAATACAAGATAACGTTAATTGACCTCCTGGACAGTCGAGTAAACAAGACACTCTCAACTCCCTCTCTTCTATTAGGAAGGCTGAATGGGGAACCTGAGTCCACCTGTCAAGATAACGATCTTAATGTGACAGCGCGCACGACGAGTTCGGTGTGGCTGACGCCTTAAAGATATACATAAAAGCAGTTTTTACTTCATTAAACAAACAAGTTATAAATTAAGTTCTTAACACTTAAGCTTTGCATTCATTAGAGAATAAATATTTGAAGATAACATATCAAGGAAAAACTCTTTGTTTATTTGTGCCAAAATATGTAACTCCCAACAGAATTATGAACTTTTAGACAAAATACTTGCCAAAACAAAAGATGACATAGAAAAACTTACCCCTGAACTTGCCGACTTATGCTCTCTAATCTTTCCACCATAGATTGTAATGATGTAACTGAAACAAAATATTATGAATTATGTAAGTAAAATACTTTCAGCCTACCTAACCTACCACACAAAACACATTTTAAATGCAATTAATCTACCTTTTATTGATTTTTGCAAACTATCCAGAACTTTCTGAAGGTGCGTTCGATCTCCACTGCTCACAAGATGTCTTTTTTCCTGTAAGAACATTAGAACAGTTCAGTAGTTAGTTACAACAAACTATTCTCAACAAGTTCGGCACCAGAGTTTGGTCAATTCAGAGCAGATTATAATGTATTTACAATACAATTAGTTACAGTGGCAACTCCACTGGACAAGACCAATGTTGTTGACCCCATCATGAATTAGGCTATGCACCTACTCTTATATAAATATTTACTAACTATTCTTAATTACTTAGTGTTACATTCCCGTAACACAGCAAAAGTATAAACTTGAATCTGTGGATAATTTGAAGGTTTTCCCCTTTGTTGAACCTCTTATAATCAAAACTGAAATATAGAGGAAAATTTTAAGTTCAACTTCTTGAATTTAAAGAAGTTTTACTTCTACTATTAAAGAGTTATTGTTATCATAAAAAAATTTCTTAAAACACAAATGGGACCTCACAACTTTTCATAGGGGAGAACTCAAATGGACTGATGGGGATTTTCAAAAAATTTAATGGGTTTTTCCTAAAAGTGGGGTTTTTTTTTCAAATTAAGTGGGGTTTTTTAAAGTTCGGTAGATAGTTAAAAAATAAGCTGATTTTATAAGTCAAGTGAGTTTTTTCTTATGTAACTAATTTTTCAAAGTTCTATAGGTTGTTTAAAAATTTGGTGGTTTTTTAAAGTTCTATGGGGATAGTTTTATCAGTTAAGAAGTTTCTTTTAAATTTATAACTGGGGTTTTTCAAAGCACCATAGGACAATGGGCAATTCTAATTTCTAATATTTTTTAAAACAGAAAAAAAAAGTATTTCTCTACTATATAACAAATTGATCTAAATAAATTCAAGCAATTGGCTACTGGTGGTGCCAATTGTACCATAAATCACTCTCAAATGAACAGATTCAGTTTGGCTACTTCCAACTTGAACTCTTATAACTCCCAAAATAAAATTAGTTGAGACCTGAAATTTACGACCAAGTATAATAGTTTTGTTTCAGAATCCATCATCAAAATTATTTTAGTAAATTTCAAAACCAGCTTTTTAACTAAAACCAATGAAGTCTGCATGTATCAAGTCATTGAGTTCAAACCCCAGCAAGGGACAATAATTTCAATCAATCAAATATTTGTTTTTTTTTTTATTATTTTAATTAATAACATTTTAATACTTCCTACGTGTTGAAAAATCCAATATATATGACACAATTAAGAAGTGCTATTCCTATAAAACAAAACCTATATTACATTTGAACTAAATGGGAAACTAAAAAACTGCTACACACACACACAACTCCCCTCAAAACAGTCCCTTAAACTGAAAACTGGTCTAAAAAAATTAATTTTTGTGTTCAAACTATATCTAAAAATGATCATGATAAAATGCAGTAATAAATAACCTTCTCAAATTGAGCAATTTCTATTTCGAATAATCAGGAGACATTCCAGACTTTTTGTGAAGGGTCCGGTTTTTGAAAACATTATGAAAATCTACTTATAATTTTGTGAATTTTAAGTTAGTGTAAATTAGTTTTTTCAGCCAGGAGCCTGTTTTTGTGAAAATAGGGTCCAATATTTGAAGTATTACGAAAAAAGGGTTTGTTTAAATAATTCAAATGTTTTAAGTAGCCCCATCTGTTATGCACGCTCTAATGAGCTTTTAATCCAAATCCTCCTAGTTTTGAATAAAATATGATGTCAAATACTGTTTATGCACACTTTTTTAAAGTTAACTTTGATATTAAATATATAATATACTAGCTGATATGCCCGGCCTTGCACGGGTGGAGTGTATCAATTTATTAAAATTTTCTCAAGTTACATGCCTAATTTTCTGTAACCATAATTACCAATCATCCTGGTAGTTTTTCATATCCCGGTGTTCCCAGTATTTTTTCATATCCCGGTGCCTTTTTCATCTTGGTGTCCCCGGTGCCTTTTCATCTCTGTGTTCCCGGTGCATTTTCATCACCGTGCTCCCTGTGCCTTTTCCCTCCCGGTTCCAACTGTGTAAATCTAACCTAACCATCCAGTTCCGGTGTTGAACATTTAATTACGACAGTTACCCAATTATCCATTCTAAGTGAAAAAAATCAATTAAAATTATTACAGACTTTTGAAATCCCAAAATTTGTAAATACCCCCGGTTTAAATTGAAAAAAAAAATCCCGTTAAACTACACCAAAGAAACAAATTATAAGGTTAAATAACAAATTGATCTAGTGTTTCTATCATCAACTTTCTAAAAAAACTGCATGATGTAATCTTTACTTTAACCAGTCTAATTCTTAAAACTTTCTATTTCAACTTAAAGTTTCATGGAAAATGAAGTTTTTAATAAGAAAATACTGTTATAAAGTTTTTTATAAGGGCCGTTTTTAATTTTTTAAATTATTAATAACCTTTTTAAAACATTTAAAACAATTTTAGCCAAGTTTTATCTTTAAATACTTTGTTTTATGTTTAAAATTGTTTTTGTTGTATTATTTGCAACAATGCGAGTTAAACAGATCTTCTTTAGTGGAGAAGTAAGGCGATTTTTACAAAAAGGCCTAAAAGGGGGTGAAGGGGTGGTTTTAGAAATTTGGAAATGATGTCATTGTCTTTCCCCCGTCCCCATACGTATGTGTACCTAGTTTGGTTCGATTCGGACGGGTAGTTTTGGAGAAATTGAGCCAAATCTGTTCCGGACAAACCCAGGAACCCAGGGACACCTTCATTATATATAGAGAGATAAGCATCACAACTTTTTAAAAATTTGTGCATATATTCCTTTATTGAATAACAAAAATAAATAAAAATTAAAGAATTAGGTACCCATTGGTGGTGGCCAAAAGAAAAATCAAAATAAGTAGGGCAAGATAAAAGTCATTGGAAAAATAAATTCTCATAGTTTTTGCAAAACCATCCAAAAATACTTTTTTGATATTCTCTTAAATTAAATTAACTTACTGTAATGGCAACTCTCATTGATTTTGACATATCTAGCCATGATCTGTATTGACCAGTTTTAACTCGTAATTTTTCCATTAAGTTTTCTGATGAGCTTTCTTTAGGAGTCTCAGTACATGGAGTTTCTGAAATAGAGAAAACATCTGCATAAAAGCATTTGAAATATTTCAAGAAAGGTAATGAAATAGAACAGGTAATTTATGGCTATGAGATTTGAAAAATAATTTTAGACAGAGACAGGGCTTAAATTCTAACCAAAGAAGTACCGGAGCGCTACTATTTCAGCATTACAAATATTTACTGATTAATGAATAAATATCAGTAAATATTTACTGAAAACCAAGAAGTACCGGAGCTCCGCTCCGGTGCAATTTAAGCCCTGGACAGAGAAAACATTCTTATAAAATCTTGGAAGTTGACTATAATAGTTAATGCTAGAGAAGGTTCTATTCCCCTATATGCCCCACTTTAAATTGCCAAGCTGTCACAAGCACCAAACAGAAATATTGCCAATTTTTATATAGTAGTTAATCAGTATCACATACAGGGGCCTGTCTAGTTTTTTTAAAGGTACCTATTTTGTGAAAATTTAGTGCTAATTTGTGAATTTTTTTCTGTTAATTTGTGAAAATTTAAGTGCAAAATCAACATAAAAACATGCACCTACTACATAATTTTTAAGCATTAAAAACAAAAGAAAATTTAGTCTAGAATGACTAATAATTTAACTATTAAGAGTTAACTATTATCTTACTAAAAGAACTTTCCTTTAAAAATGCATTTTGTGAAGGTACCTTTTTCTAAAACGGAATTTGAGAAAGTAATGTTGAACTTGTTAAGGGTACCAAAACACGGTAGTAAAATTGACCTGGTCAGACCACTGTCATAGTACATGGGTGCCCCTCTTCAAAAATTGCAGAAAAACTTATAAAATATCATATGAACAATTAAATAGATCCTTAAACTTTAAGTTAAAGCTGTATCTGAGTAAAACAGGCTTATTTGTGGGCAAAATGTGCGATGTAAATACTGAAATGTAGTACAAATCGCTGCCAATCGTTCAGCTGATTTTGCGTTTCAGAATAACCTGGGACGGAATTCTGTTCACAGAACTTTTAGAAAGACGAAATTCCATCACCAGGACAGAAGAGTGGCACACAATGCACAAAGGTATATTTTAATAAAATTGCAAATTTTTCTGTTATTTGGCCATATTTAATGGGACATATAATAATAAAATTGTACCGTACAACGTACCATAAAGGCAAAAATATTAACATCATCAAGCAACTGGAACACTATAAGTTAACACAAGAAGTAAATTATTACCCATTGGGATTTAAACTAAGCAAAAGGAGTGAAGTTAACTTCTCTCACTTCTGTCTTTCATGGTTCTTAGTTTACTGCCTTGCTTTACTTTTTAAACTTGTCAAATATTATGCAATTACTGATTTTAGTTGACTTCACTTAATGTGATCATGGTTAATGTTATCAAATTAAATTATCAAAATTGACAGGTTCGGATCACTCTTGTTTTTACTTTAATGCAAAATTTATTGTTTCATTTGATTTGATCAACACATTGTTTTATGTTATCAAAATTTGCCCATAGCTATCCCCAATAAAACCCATCCTTTTTAGAGTTTCAAATGTCAATTTTCACACGCAATTGTCTGACTGCTTGTCTTCTTCTGATAATCATCTAACTGCACTTATTCAAAAATAAGAAATCTGATTCTCAGAATAGAAAAAGAATGGTGAAGAAGGAGACATTGATGTTGTGATTCGTCAAGGGATATCACCAGGTGCAGGGCTTTGCAGATATGTCTGCCAGGGGTGCAGAATATGGGCCCATTTACCCCCTTTAACTATTTTAAAGGAAAATTTGATCTCGGGATGTATATTTCTACTAATTGAACATCTTATAGTATGATTTTCATTGATATAAAATAATTCTACAAGATGTTATATTGAGTGAACAGTTTTGTCCCTAATTTTTGCACAGCAATGTATGGTAAATGTTAATAATACTACTTTAATTAGGACTGCATACAGGATTTTTAGGCAAACACTAGATGCACTGTTATTGAATTGCTCATAATTATTAATTGGATATATAAGCTTGGCCCTAAGCAGGAAAACCATAATTAAAATAAATAAATTGGAATATCTACCGACTAAACAACTATTAAGACTATGTAAAAATCGCAGGTTTTATAATATCAACTGGGTCATTCCACAGTATTTGTGCGTTACGTACGGGACAATTCACAGCAAAATTTTAAGACATTTGCAGTGTTTTCAATATCAAAACATAAATGAGGAAGTTTGCAATTATTTTTTATTTAATATATACCACTTCAGCTTAATTTCTGCAAAATTTCTTTTTGTTTGGGACAATAGTTTTTTTTCTAAAAATCAATTAATTTGCGTTACGTACGGGACATCACAAAAACCTTTTTTAAAAGTACCTTCAGCAATTCCTATTTTGCTCTGAAGTTATTATATATTTTCACAATTTTTTTTTTTGAGTTGAAGCAGAAATATACATTTTATTAATTACCTTTTAAATCATATTTTTAAATTGTGTCATTAATTGATGAGGGCTAATTATCTCCGTTACGTACGGGACAAGGCTGTTTGTTACGTACGGGACATGTGAATTGAAGTAACAGTAACCAGGAATTGTGAACTTAAATGTAATACAAATGTTTATTTTATGAATTTAATAGCTATATTAACATTCAAACTTATTTTTAATTACAGAAATTATAACAATTAATGATTTTTTTAAGTATTTTAATTGGTATTATGTTAATTAAGATTTTCCTTATGTAGCTCCATTTAAAAAATAGTATAAACATTCAAAAATGAAATGCATGTTTTATTCAAGTCCCAAGAACATAAATTATATCTTCTCTTTCATCTAATTGGTAAAAAAAAAATTCCCGGCTTTTATCCCATTAAGGACGGTTGGTAAGAAAAGCTGCCACGGGACATTTCATTTTTAACTGACCCTAATAGAGGCATTAAAAGTTTAAATGAATGATAACTGTTTCTAAAGAATGTATTTGTTCAGATAAAAATAGAAATTTATACATTCCATGGTGCTTTAGTGGTGGAATCGCTGTTCAAATTAGAACGTTTTACCACGTTTTGGAGATTGCAGGTAGATCATTTAGAAATTAGAAAACGCTAAAATAATCCTTTCTATAGTTTTTGTTATTTTTTTTTATTGTGGCATTATTAATTATTATTACAAGATTCCTTTCTAAATATTGTTACCAATTATTGTTAAAATGATAGTAGTATTTAAATTGTCAATAATAAGGCTTTTTATCTACTGGCAGCTTTTCCTGCCAACCGTGAAATATCTAGTTTTTAACGAGGAGATGGGTAATCTTCAAAATTTTCTGTGGGGAATATATCTGGATATGGGGATGATGATATATAGTAATTCTGATGACTTAGATACATAATTAATAGCAAGGAACAATAAGAGAAATTAGCTTCTTTTCAGTTAATGAAATAAGCTTCTGAGGTCAAAAAATCTACCCAAAGGTATCCAAAAAAGTGAAAGTTGAGATCAGATACGACTCCTGAGGCTAAAAAAATATAAACATGGTTTTAAAATAAAATTTTTTCCAAGTTTTAATTGAAACTTCTGCAATTTTGTCCCGTACGTAACAGATTTGTCCCGTACGTAACACTTTTTATTTATCATGCCCAGCATCTAAATTAAAAGATAAAATATGTTAATTGAATTATTTAAGAAGCTAGTAACCCAGTTGAAGAGAAAACAAAAAATTGTTCAGTTGTCATCAGTTTTACTGGTTAAAAAATTAAAAATAAACTTAAAATTGTTACGTACGGGACAAGATGAAATTAATGATTGAAAATTTTTAATTAAATATTTTTAAAACTTGTTTCTTAATATTTCATTTAATGCAACTATCAAAAAGATTTAATAAAACATATAAATTTTGAAACAAAATAAAATATTTTTTCATTTAAAAATTAAAATGTAATGTCCCGTACGTAACGCATTTTTTCCACTTTGTTTTAAACAAAATGCTTTATTTTTTGTTAGGTTAAAAATGGAGATATTCTGTTGATAAACTTAAATAGAAGATATTTCAAGCTTTAATTTGATGTATAACACTTAATTGATTTCTTAAATTTTTTTTCCAAGCTTGTGAATCCAAATACTGTGGAATGACCCCACTTGTCTTACTTTAATTGATGTAGTATAATTGTTTCTTATAGGTTATATACGTAGTAATTGTTTTGAGAAAAATTTTTACAACTATTGTAGATTTTTTTTAAAAATTAACAGTAGGTAGGTACCAATGATAGGGGTCAGCAAAATTCTCAACTCAAAAAAGGGGGTCACACAGGGTGGCCACCAACTGAGCTTAGTAATTTTCCCTGATGATTCCAGGTTTTAACTAAATTTTCCCTGATTGTACACTATTAAATGCTACTCTTTATCACAGAACAAAGAAATACAAAAAAAAATACTTTTATACAAATTACAATTTTGTTAAAATAGTTTAAGAATTCAATTTTAAATATTAGTAAATGTATGATTAACTTTGAAACCCAGATAGTCCCCTTAAAATATAGTTCTAATCTTATAGTAAAATAAATGTAAAATAAAAATTTAAATTTTAAAATAGTTTTAGATTTAACTGCAAATAATGCGAATTATACACTAACAAACTGAATTTGTCTACAAATACTATGAAAATAAAATAATGATAGTCCTGTCCTTAAAATTCAGAGATTCGTTTTTGGAAAGATGAGACGATTTTTCACAAGGCTTGTCGCTCGTATCGCGATGCGGAAACTTTACCTCCAAAATGTGAGCACTCCTTTTTCTGCCGCGCTATCGGCAAACCTTTGCTTTTGAAAACGAAAGTTAATCTGATCAGAATTCAGATTTATTTATTCATCGCCCTTTAGAAATTAAAAAAAAAAAATATGTGGGATTTAATCAACGGATTGGTAAAAAAAATATTCAAAATTTCCCCGATTTTCCTCAAAATTCCCTGACTTTTCCAGAAGTTTCAATTTCCCTGATAATTCCATATTGGTGGCCACCCTGTCACAGTGTCTAAAAGGGTGAAAACTCATGGTTTAAGTAATTATTTTAGTTGGCTTCAAAATAAATTTCCATGATGCTTAATACTTAAATGTCAGATTAAAAACCTTCTAAATTCGTCCATCCAAACAGGTTGTAAAGAAATGGAATTGGATACATCTTTACCACATTAAGTTAATAGGTATATTTTTTTATTTTACTAATTGTTAAGATTGTAGATGTCATTAACAATCACATTTTTTGTTTTATCAGACAAAAATATTTCAGGCATGAAAATACGATTTAGAAACAAAAAGCAACACTAAATCAAAAAGTTAGTTGTAGAATATAACAATTATTTTCGTGGTATGAAGAAAGCAAAAATTTACTTACTGCAATCTAGGGACTGAAATGCTCAAAAGTAATTTGTAAGAAGCATCTCATCATAATTTCAGAAGCTTTAAAAATTTCGAGATCTTGATAAGTAGTTAGTTCATTACACATAAACATTTAGAAATCACCGGCAAATTCATAGCATTTTAAACATTTATTTTCAATAATTGTTTTAAATTAATATTAAAACTACTTTTCAAAATTTTATTTGCTTAGAAAAAATCAATAAATAATAATTATTAAAGGAAAGACTGTGTATTCGTACGTTTTGGGTAAATATATTAGGTATACATTGGATTCATAACATAAACAAATATTTAACATTACACTTACCAACCCCAGTGACTACAGGATCTGGACTCACTGTCTCCGATGCTGCCATGGTGACCGATAAAATATTTACACACAAATATTAAGAAAATATGGGCAACTATGAATCCCACGGTGCATTAAAACTCTTCATCATGCAATATGAAGTCTGTTTTAACTTAAAAATATACATGAAACAAAGGCTACGCTAACAGAGTATCAAGCCAACCATATTTAAACAGAAATAGAGCAATTTTTGAGAAACTGTGTTTTTGATGCCATTTTGACAGTGATAAACTCTGAACAATAATACATAGATTCATGCACAGACGGCACAGACATAGCGCTGCATGCCAAGGCTGCATGCTATCCCTGCTATCCGCCATCTAATTAAAATGAGCGGAGGCTTCAGAAGAAATAATGGAAATAAAAATATAAATTCTGTTTGAGAGGATCCAGGAGCTTCTCTTATTGCTCTTCCTGCATCATATAAGAGCGAAATAGAAAGTACTTTTAGAATTAAAACGATAAAGTACTTTTAGAATTGGAGCGATAAAAAAGTACTTTTAGAATTAGAGCAATAAAAAAGTACTTTTAGAGCGTAAATGATAATTTTAAAAAGGAACTTGATTGTTACATGTGTTGATTTCTCACCAGATATACATAGAAGCCGATCAAATATTACGTAAGAATGTTTTTGGTCCTTTTTGACTTTGACCCCCTTCCCCAGTGTTAGCGAAGCAAACCGCACCCCCCTCATAATTACGTAAGACAACTGCCCAACCCCTTTTGTTCTTTTTTTGAAAAAAATTTTCAGCAGTGCCTAAAAAATGTAAAATTTATTTTGGGTTAATTGAAATTTGAAATTATTTATGCAAGGGAAATGTCAGGTAAAGTCATGTAAAGTGGATAATAGTCAAATTTTCTCTTCAAAATAGGTTAAAATTAAAAAGCTCAAAAATTCCCCAAATTTGGTTGTATTTAAATAGAGCATTCGCACATGACGTCACTTGGAGGACAAAATCAACGTTGCTAAGGCTGTTGTTAGGCAGAGTCATGTGATTGAAAATGCTCTATAGAGTGTATTTCGTAAGCAACTTTTTAGATTATAAAACAGTCTCGATTTTTATTTTTATTGTTAGCTCCTCGTCATTTTAAAATCAAAATGTCTTAAATGTTTTATTTTACTTGTCCATTTTCTAAATTTAAGAAAACAACAAATGTTTAAAATCCAAAGTTTATTGAAGACAAATTGCATTGAAAAGTACTGATTCTTTGATACGTGGATTTTCAATTACAGCCATCATTTAAATGCTTTTCCAAAGGCAATTTTTTCGGGATACAATGGCCCACGATGATTGCCTACTGTGAAATCGAGAGGTTTAACCCAGAGAGAGAAGTTTTGCCATTCATTTACATCCAAGGGGAAATACCTCTGATAAATCTGAAAAAGAAACAAAAAAGAAATGTCAAATGTGATTGAATTCGTCTAAGGCACAGCATACAGCCCGCATGTGGCCCGCCGACTCGGAAAGCGGCCCGGAAAGTTTTGAGTGATTTTAAATTTTAGAAAATTTAATTTAAAATATCAAATTTTTTAAGGTTTTACTAAAGAATTCGTTAAGGTGAAATGTTATACTGTTAATTTACTTATTAAAAATAGAAGAGACACCATCTTATTAGAAACCAACAATTTAAAAAAAAAAAAAATTTCTTTAAAAGTTTAATGTAAACACTTGAAGTAATATGGTTTGAACACTTATATACGCCATCCATTTTTATACTAACATTCCCAGTTATTTTTTAATTTATCTAAATATCATTAACAAGCAAAAGAAAATTTGAACTAATTTCTTCCTCTTTTTTGGCCTGTGACAAGTTAAGACTGTAAATTTTGGCCCGCGATGAAGTTAAAGTTGAGCAGGCGCTTGATCTAAGGTAGGTAACAGACTGTCAACAAATTAATTCGAGGATTAAAATGGCCTTTCGATAAACAGAATGCAAAAACCTTATAACTTCTCTCCAATACCAATGGTTCTTAACTTTTTCAGGTCCTTGCTAGTTTAAATTTATAAGGATTTTATTGGAAGAAAAGAGAAAAATAAAAGTTTAGAGGAAATTCAACCAATTCCGAAAGTCATGCTATTATGTCCCTTCCCAGTTCTAACTAACTACACGAATAATTAATTACACGATGATTGTATTTCGTTTTTATGCTTTTTAACTTACCTCCATGAAATTATCTCCATCTTTATGAGTTGGGAATCCTTGTTTCAGTATAGGTCTCAAATAATGTTCTCCTAATGTTACTCCAACGTCCTTCAGTAATTTTCGATACTCGTTTCTAGCTTCTTCAGCCTTTGGTACAGAAAAATATTTTCTTAATATAGGGTCACTTGGGGTAAGTGGGTCCCTGGGGTAAGTGGGTCACCCCCCTCAAACTAAACTATGTAAAGGACATTTCACACTTATTCACATTGATCATGTTACATTTTGTCACACTGATGGGTTTTGCATATATTAGAGTTTTGTATCATTTCTTTTTAAGATTATAGAACAATTGTAAAAAAATTTCCATAATTTTTTTTTTGGAGAGTTCAAGATGCATTTTTCCAAGAAGTGTTTCTAGGAAAGTTTTCACTATATTTTAATGTGTTTTCAACTGTTGTACCAGGTTTGACTTAAAATACATACTGCAATTTGAATTTTCACAAAATCTCTTATTTAAAAAATTTTAAGAGGGGGGTCCCACTTACCCCGTAATTTAAGCAAAGTAGGGGTAAGTGGGTCCCCTCATTATGGGGTAAGTGGGACACCCTAGACTCACCATTTTAATGTTTATTGAAACATTTATAAGTAATTTATTGAAATTTTATATTAATTTTGCGTTTTAATATAAGCTGTGGTAAGTAAAGAAAACTATTAAGTAGGTTTTTTTTTTATTTACGTTGCCGAGAAATTAATTAAAACACACAGTGGGGTGGGGGAATAGTTTCGAGGGTTTCTTTATAAGTCTCCCGAACCATTCGAACCTGAAGAAAACATTCTGTAATTGTAGTGTTCCAAAAAGGGGTCCCACTTACCCCAACTAACCCTATTAATTTAAATGTGAGTAGATATCTCGTACATGGATTAAGTTACAATAAAATATTTTGTACTTAAAACTTCTATACTTTATCAAGTAAGACCCACTTACTCCCTCTTAAGTTTTGCTTGCTTTCAATCAAAATAAAAAGGGGGTGACCCACTTACCCCTTCCTATGGGGTAAGTGGGACCCCCGTCTCATTTTTTACAAAAAGACCAGTTAAGAAAAATGTAGAACATTATTTTAGAACCTAATTATAAATTTTTGTTTATTAATAGTGTCTTAAATAGAATATGTCATCAAGTTCAAATTGAACCTCTTCAAAAAAATTTTATGAACCTTCAAAAATGTACTGTTCCAAAAAGGGGTCCCACTTACCCCAAGTGACCCTATAGAAAAATCAGTTTTGTTCAAAAATAATTAGTACTTGTAGGATATAATATACTGAATAGAGGTTTTTAAGTATCTAAGCACAAAAATATTAATTCATTAGTTATTATAATTTCATAATCACTTTCTACACCTACAAATTAAAATGCAAAATTTCTTCCTTTTATTTCGGTCTTTCTTATTTCAAAAAACATTAGTAGAAATTACATATAGTATATACCTATAATTTAAACTTAAAAAAAAAATTTCAAAATTGGAAAATCAGAAAAAAAGTTTATTTAAGTTGTTCAGAGAATGTTCTATCATGTTTCATCATAAGCACTTTGCAAAGAACAGCTAAACAGTTTTTACGATAAATCCTCAAATTTTTATGAGAAGAGTATTTAAAATAAATTTTCCCTATCCACTAGATCCCATGTCAATACGCATAAGTTTCAAAGTATACAGATACACACTTTTTGTTTGGTATTTTTAGGTATGAAATCTACGTTAAAAGTTAGTGGGACATCCAAAAACATGACTTTTTGCACCTTTAAATCGATATTTCACATTATAAAAGCTTTTTTCTTAATAGACTTAATGGAATGTTAAAATGAGCACTAATACTCTAAAATAAGCTTTAAAAATAGTAATATTTAAATAAAATAAGGGTAAGGAAACTCCGTTCGATAGTTGTTGAGGGTGGGTTTTTTTTTTGCGTTTTGTGGAGAATGGCCCATAACACCTCCCAAAATTTCATTAATAATAAAATCATGCCTCAAAATTTCTTAAGTTTTTGCTTTATATTTTGTTCAAGACTTTATTTTTCACTATAGGTTAGTTAACTAAAAAAATACATACGTTTAAAATTTACAAAAAAAAAAAATGTTGAGATACTGTAATTTTTGTAGGAAAGAGAAATATTTGCCTATTGTTTTCCTATTTCTAGAAAATTCGAGTCAGTCTCAAATTCAAATGATGATTTAACGTTAAGTCTAATACATTTGTACAAATAAAATAAACTTTGAAGTCTGAAAATGAAATATGATTCTGATTGAATCATAAAAACAAAATATGATAATAGTATTACTGTAATTATGATATGGTATCCTAATTTGCTAATTAAAGTATCAAAGGGTTGAATTTAAGGTTGGAAAGTTTTTGAGTTTCAAAACTAACCTTTCTCGTTAAATAGCCCTTCATCTGAACTGTGAACCCTTTCTCCCTGACTTTCTCGATAATTTTATGCGGGAAACGCATCTCAGGCAATGGAATGTTCCCGTAGATCATCGAACTAAGGATTCTTTCTCTTTCTGATGTCTGGTTATCGCCTAGTTCTCTAGTCTTGATTTGAACAGTCGGTCCACGTTTCATTTTTTCAACTGTATCTGAAATTCCACCAAAGAATTATTATTATCATCTACCAACTGACAAGATCAACAGGAACTATTCACAAAGTTCAGAAATAGCAACAACGTTTAGAACACACAGATGGAATTGAAAGTCCCAGACAATATATCGGGAACGCAATAGATCCCTGGATTCCTTTTTTGTATTGATGCTAAGATATAGTAAAAACTTGTCTATAATCTCAGGACTGTAAAGTTTTTAGATCACTAACCAATCTAAAACAAAAAAGCCAGAGAAAGGAGCGAATATCCAAATAAACGCCTCTGAATGCAAAACGCTAAGTCAAGGGGATCCAGAAATCTTTGAAACAGTATTGTCTGGTGTACTTTAATTTTTAATGGTGAAATTTAAAACATATCACTCATATATATTTCTGTTCATTTTCACACAAAGAGCTTTTTATGCTTTTAAAAAAATATAGATTTCCAAAGACATACAAACTAGATTCATAACTCATATACCAAAGGGGAAAAAAAGTTTTATACCTTACAATTCCGTCCGTACGTTATGAGGGTTAAATTAATCTGGTTCATATCTTTCAATTGTAAACGTTAAGCCAGAAGCAAGCAAAGCAATTAGTTGCAAACCATGGGTTGGTTTAAAGGGGTTCATGTAAGAGCAAAAACCTTACAATAACTTGTTGAGGTTATCCCATATTTTTAATGGTTAAAATATGTTTTCAATGCAATCAAGGACAGCATTCCCATTCCCCCCAGAGTCTTCCCCTTAAATCCGTCCACGACCATTACTGAACCTTTTAAGAGGGTATATAGGTTTCACACTTACGAGATTTGGAACCGTATTTTGCTTTCCAATCTCTATAAATTTGCCCCTTTCTGAAGCTGGGAACAAAAGGAACGGGCAAAGTGTAAGGAGAAGAAGTAATACGGGATAAAGGTCTCAGATTCTTTGCAGCCTTCTTCTGTTTTATTTCCATTTCCTCTTCAGAAATCCCTGTGGACAATACTTATTTAATTTATGTTTTTTACAATATCAAAAATTATGAACAAAATCAGTTTAATGTGTATCAAGTAACTTAATCGTATACACTTTGTGATATTCCACTTTCACAGCATCAGGAAATTCGTACTTAGAAACTATCTTTCTTTAGCACGATTTATACTTATTGTATTACATAACTGTTTTTCTTATGACCATCAACGTGCCAAGACAAAGAATTTTAAACTTTCATGCATTATTCCTTGACATAATTTAAACAACACTAACAATTACCAAAAAGCATAAAATATATATTTTTTAGCATTTTGTATTTAAAATTATGTGTGTAATCGCACATGAAAACACTTGAAGATAAAAATAGATACCCTAAGGGCTCTTTTATAGTCAAGCTGAAAAATCTGTCAGCTTGAAACTCGATCCAAAACAGGTGTCCGGCACGCGACCCCTCGCAGCCTTCGCAATGCAAAGAGAGGGGGTCGAGAGGTCGAGAGCGTCTTGTTTACGCGACGTTCTCAACCCCCTCTCTTGTATTGCGAAGGCTGGAAGGGGAAAGTGTGTCGGGGTCCAGTGATTGATAGTTTTTAAGTTTCAGCTCAGATTCAGCTTGACTATAAAAGAGCCCTAAATGGCAATAATCAGGTCAATGATAGTTTAGATGAAAAGTTATAAATTCTCCTCAAGCCAGTGATCCATTAGAGACACGGTATATCCTTTTCGAAAATAATTATTGCGTTAAAGGCAATTTACTACAAATTTATTTATTATTTAGTAGGCTTTTAAAGTGAGAAATCATGGAATTCAGATAAAAAATAAAACTGGATTTACCATCAAGTCTGGCCGATTCCATGTGATAGTGTAGTACTGTGCCTTTTCTTCGAGTGTTAGCATAGTAATACCTTTCGATGTCAAATCGAGTAGTAATAAGCACGAAGTAGGATATGGCTGACAATATCAAACACTGCCGAGGTGTCACTGTAGGCGAGGATAACCTTTCAAGGCTTTCTTCGCTGTTCTCTAGAAGAAAAAAAGGTATCCATGTATCGATTGGAATTCATCAATTAGCCCCATTAGGAGGTTTGTCTACTGTAGTGGTTCTTAGACTTTTTGAAAAAATAATCACCAATATATTTTTGTAGAATACCTTGGTTATGATCTCTTTAATTGAGTTTCCCTTTTTATGAAATGCTAGTATTTTTTTTTAATTTTGAACTGTAATCAGCTAAAAACCAGTTAAGAATTTATTTGTCTAACCAAGTCAGTCATGCCTTATTATTTAAGGTGTACTTCTTTCTTAGTGGTTACATTTTCGAGTGATAAATTTATCACCTTTACATTTGACTTTAACTCTCGTTTTCCAGTGGTTAAGAATATCTCTTAAATTTTAACTCCCTTTTTATTTCCAAGGAAAGCAATTATAAACAAGCCTAAATATCATTACAAGAAGATCCAATGGTTGAAAGCAATATAAGAATAATAACAACATTTAAATTCACTACAATTATTTAAGCTTTAAGGATCATTTCACGGTAATTGTAGAGTCCGTAACATTTCATTTTGTCTTTTAAAGTTGCATTTATTTATAGTTTTTCTGTGTTAATCTGATGTTTACAGGCTATGTTGGTAGGAGAACAGAAAATTTTGAAAAATTTGAAATTTATACAACTTTAAAAGACAAAATAAAATGTTACAGACTCTACAATAACCGTGAAATGCCCCTTAAGCATCACACAGCTTATAAAATGCTAGATTTGGTCCTACAATCATAATTTTAGAATCAAAATTATTTTAAGAATCCATCGAATTTCAACTACCCCTAATTGTTAAGAAATATTTCACTATATACCCATACCCATATACCCGACGATTCTTATATTATAAATGCGTTAGTATTTATGTTACGGGCAAAGTGATTAATCGGGCATTATTAATAATGGAGGCGGGCAAATTGATAAATTTCATTGATAAATTCCATTGAATTCATCACATTGCCCGGGCATTATTAATAATGCCCGATTTATCACATTGCCCGTAACATATATATGTATTGTATAATCTCCATTCAAAGAAGACAGGCTTACTTCAACATAAATGATTTCAGGTCACAAGGCGCCTTACCCGAATCTTCTGTTTCTTCGCTGTAAGCCAGGAGGAACAAGAATTTCCCTAAATCGAGCTCCTCGTAGGGACTCTTCTCCATGCTGTCGAGAATCCCCATTACTTCGCCCCTCGTTATGGTGGGATCGAAGTCTTGCAGAGCCTCCAAGAAGCGGTCGAAATGGAAATAGCCAGCCCTCCCAACCGTAACGTAGTTTATTATATCCCTGAAGAGGTAAAGCTGCGAAGAAACATAAGAATAACTACAAGAATACAGTAAATAAGCGGCAATTGAACTGGGCGCCTAAACGGCATTACAGACAATTTTCTTCTAGACTTTCCTCACTCTTATTTTCTTCCCCTTTTATTCTGTTCTCTCACTCACTCTCATAATTTTTAACTTCTCCTCTTTCTTATAATATATCTTTTATCTTTATTTAGTTTAAGTATAAAATATTTTTAATTTCATTCTTTTCACCTCACTCATTTTATCTCTTTTATACACAATTCTCTCTATCACTTTTTATTTATCATTCTTCACTCACCGAGTACTTTTGCATTCTCTATCTTCTCTCAATCTATTTTTACCTACTGTAATTACGTCACACATTTAGGGGGGGAGTGAGAAAGAGAAGGGGTCTTGTATGCGTGTGAGGGGCAGTTTATAATTAATTTGTAACCTCACACCTTCAAAACGGTTCTTTCAGTTCTAAAGGGGCCCACAGACGAGCAACTTGGTCGTCAACCGGGTTGTCAATTTGCGAAGTTTGCAACCAAGTTGGCCGTCTGTGGGGAAGTTGATGATTGAATTTCAGGTTGATGATCTGATCGTCAACTTGATGGGCGGAGCTTAATCGGAACATGTTATTAGGAAAATAAAAGAAACTAAGCATTAAAAATTAAAAAAAATATAATTCTAGCACGAGAGAATAATTAAATAAAATATAATTTTGCATTTAAAGTACCAAAATAAATTAATTTGTTACAATCTGATTAATTTTTTCTTCATTGTTTACATTCTGGTTGACGACCAGGTTGGCCGTCTGTGGAAAAATCATCAACCCGGTTGACAACCAGGTTGATGACCAAGTTGCTCGTCTGTGGGCCCCTTAAGAGGCATTATTTATTCCCCTCTTTCTTGATTTAACAGTAATATGGCACTATTTAATTTCCAAGAATTGAAAACAGTGAAACAAAATTTCGATTCTCCAATTTAATTAATTTTTAAAGTTTCAAAACAGTGACATCACAAAGATGTGAGGAGGTCATACAGAAATGTGCCAACGCATGACATAGGGGAGGAAGGTTGTAAAATCTTTTAAAATTGTGTGTATTTTGTGAATGGTCCTTAACTAAATCACTTTAGTAACAAAGGGTAATAAAGGAGACGTGAAATAATTACCTGAGAGGATGCCAGGGCCTGATACCACGGGGGTTTTGTGGGTCCGTATGCCCTTTCAGCAATGTGTCGACAATAAGGACTTGAAAGAATTGGATGCCGAGGCTCTAAAAAATACACGATGCATAAGAATCACAGTAAAAATTTTAAAGTAAATCAATATTATTTAAAAAGCCAATCCTGTATTCAGACAGAAAAAGAGTCCTTAGAGTAATCTAAATTAAGAATTTTCACACAGATCTTTACAAGAAATTACCCATTTTCTTTCATTAGTTAGTTTTAGACCACATATGAACTAAATATTTTTGTTTTTAAAATTTTTACAAAGATAATAGAATAGAATTTAATCTCCAAAAATAATTAAGAAATGTAAATGCGAATTACCTAGATATGCAGGTGTGGCAAAAATGTGTTTTAAATTCTGTTCATCTTCGGAAGGGGTCATGGAGCTCTAAGAGAAAAATAATAATAATAATAATTTTTATTTATTTCAATTTGGACGGTACATACTAATATGTAAAAATTTGAAAAGAAGAAAACATGGGAGTCATCTGGGGGTTAAAACCCATTTAGATGACCAAAAAAGTTTTTTTCTGATATTGACGATAAAATTGTACAAAGGGATAAAGAAACAGACACATTACAAAGACAAATTACTTCTTTTTAATATTCCAATTTAAGTCCACGTTTTATTTTAATAAAATATTCTTAAAATTTTTTTCTAAAAATTAGTAAAACTCTAATATTAATAGATAATTATCTTAATATATTCGAGTAATTTAATAGTAGAATTATAATAAATAATTATCTTAATGTATTCGAGAAATATAAATAGTACAATCGATCAAGTTTTATGCAACTATGAAATAAAAAACTCAGTGTAGTATTTTCGGTTAATATCATTTTAGTACCAATGAAATAACCCAGAGTTTAGATCTCTAAACCACTGAATATATTTTTCTTATTTGTCAACTTTAGACCAGATTACCAAAGATTTATCAGTGTGTTACATCTTAAAAGAACGCTCTCATAATATTTCTTAGTGTCAAGAAAGACTTGAATGAAATTTTATATGGCATGTTAAAAATAAATCATACATACATAGGAAAAACAATAGGATATTTTTAGTATAATTTTCAACATTTTTTATTAAATATACTTATTATAGAGAATAAATTCTATATAGAGAATAGGGACTCTAACGGAATTGTACCTTTAATTTATAATCTTTTTTCTCTATAATAAGTACATTTAATAAAAAATGTTGAAAATTATACTAAAAATATCCTGTTGTTTTTCCTATGTATGTATGATTTATTTTGGTACAATTCCGTTAGAGTTCTCGCTAAATATCGCCAATATCCAAATCGCTAAATATATCTAAATATCAACAAATTTTTCAGACTTTTATTAATAAACTGAATAGGTAGTAATTGATCTAATTAAACATTTGAATTCAGGAGTTTGAAATTACTTTTGAATATTTCTACTTTTTGTTGTCTAAAAGAACCGGGTGATATTTAGCGGGGACTCTAACGGAATTGAACCAAAAAAAAATCCTCTGCCAATTTAATATAAGAGGATTCACTTAATGATTATAAAGAGAATAGTCAAAGAGTTGATTAACAATAAAAGAGCTACAATACAAACCCTTGTGTCATAACTTTGGTCTTCTTCGGTCACAGATTCGGACATTTCGGACTGCCTTGAGCCAAATTCTCCTCTCTCCACCCTCTTCTCTTGAGCCTCTTCTCCAGCCTCTTCTTGAGCCTCTTCTCCACTTGTATCAGACATCTTGAAATATTTTATGAAATCATGAACACGATATTATTGTGTATTTCAAGAATAAACACCGCATAAGTGTACTAAAACTTATGTTTCTTTGAACTATAAACTTAAAATATTTTTAGGCAAAAACGAATTTAACTTTTATCCTGTGTAACAAAATTATCTCTTTTAAAAGTAAAAGTAAGTTTTACTGTTTGAAAGATACGTAGTCTTTAAATTAAAAAGTTTTGCTTGGGTTACTCGGATTTTTAGACAATTTCTTGAGAAAAAAAATTATTTTTTTGTTAGTTAAGCTTGATGTAAAAAATTTGATGTATCGCATTAGATTTATTATTTAAAATTATATAACATTTACTTTTTACATTACTTGCACATTCCATATATTCTTTTAAATAAATGAAATAAATAATACCTCTTAATAAGAGTAACTTGACACTCCACAGATTAATCCAGGTTTTTGCAGATAATTTAAAATGGGTTTCCAAACTTCTTTTGATCTGAATAAAATTAAAATGTGATGCTTAAAATGTGATTTTTTAAATATTTTAAAGCTCTTCGTCTAAGGCCAAATAACCACTTTTGGATATCTACTCTTAGGTATCGAATTACTATCCTAACAGTTAAGGAATACGTTAAGTATCAAATACACCCATCTACTATCTCTACTTTAGTATCAGTATTAAGCATTTAAACTAATTAATTTCCAGTGGATGGGCGTACAGTTACTAAATATTCAAGTATAATCTATAAACATCAGAAGTACTAGATTTTAAACATAGAAACATATCAATTTTAAATTTTAATTTTAAAATGCGGCAATTATATCATTTTTCACCAGGGTTTCTTAAATGTCTGTTTTGTGTTGGTTTTGTACAGCTAAAACTTTCAAGTGAAAGGCAAGAAATCTTTTTAAAAATATTTATGTTTAATTTTAACCAAACTAAAACTTTTAAATGATATTTCTAAACATATACCACCTCAATTTGAGGTTAAAAATGTGCTAACAACTAAACGTAATAAATTATTTCGGTGTTTAGCTTAATATTATAAAATATCATTTTATGTATAATTTAAAACCCCGTTGTGTAAGGTACCCGATTGCTAAAATTTATCAAATATTTAATAGTTATTATAAAGAAATTTTAATCCATCAAAAACTCACCTTGTTTCTATGAAAAAAAATTTGGGAAATATGGTATTTCCTTGTTAATTGTAATGTTGCATAATGCTATGTTGAGAAATTTGATTTTTACTAGATAAGGGCCTCTCTATCTATATCTTATCATATCATTAAACAGGTCTGATAAAGACCTAGTAAAACTATGAAAAAAAAAATAATTAAACTTTGATGCTTAATAATTCCAAAATTATTTCGATTTTTTCAAAGAATAAAACGCCAATCTTTTTTTTAAGAGCATAAGTGGTTAAAAAATCATATTCATAGCGCGGTTAGTTTTTCTTTTAGATCGAAAAAACCGTAAAAGTCAAAATTTTCGAAAATTTAAAAATTAATTACTTTTAAACAATTTCGAAAAAAGGGGCGTGTTCATCTTCATATATCTGTTCAGTTTTGGAGTATGAGGCTGCAAAAAATCATAGTTCTGCTGCTA
Organism: Tetragnatha montana; assembly: GCA_963680715.1. Taxonomy (NCBI): domain Eukaryota; kingdom Metazoa; phylum Arthropoda; class Arachnida; order Araneae; family Tetragnathidae; genus Tetragnatha; species Tetragnatha montana. Next base: position 20,232,682 of record OY796675.1, read on the forward strand.
ATAGTTTTCGCTGAACTGGATTACGCGGCAAAAAAACAAAAACTTCAATTTTGTTTTTAAAAATACCCCAGAACTAGTAATCACATCAATTAGCTTTTGGTTCTAGAATATTCTCCAAACGTTTCTCGACAAACATTTCAAATTTCAAAAGTTTGTATCAAGTAGTTTTTGCGAACAACAGTTTTTTATTACAGTGCAGACAAAAACATTTTTATTACCACGTTTTTATTAGGTCGCTTTGATGTCTGTCTATCTGTCTGTCTGTCTGTTCGGGTGGAATTTAGAAATCGATTTTTAACTAACTTCCCGAAGAGGTAGAGACTTGAAATTTTGAACACAGTTCAGATCTGGATGACAATGCAATATTATCTCGTTGTTTCGGTTACCTTTGCTTCCCCTGAACCCCCAGGGGGGCTTTCGGGTGGAATTTAGAAATCGATTTTGAATTAACTTCCCGATGAGGTGGAGACTTGAAATTTTGAACACAGTTCATATCTGGATGACAATGCGATATTATCTCTTTGTTTTGGTTACCTTTGCTTCCCCTGAACCCCCAGGGGGGCTTATTTAGAAATCGATTTTCCCGATGAGGTAGAGACTTGAAATTTGGAACACAGTTCATATCTGGATGACAATGCGATATTATGCCGTTGTTTCGGTTAAATTTGCTTCCCCTGAACCCCCAGGGGGGCTTATTTAGAAATCGATTTTCCCGATGAGGTAGAGACTTGAAATTTGGAACACAGTTCATATCTGGATGACAATGCGATATTATGCCGTTGTTTCGGTTAAATTTGTTTCCCCTGAACCCCCAGGGGGGCTTATTTAGAAATCGATTTTCCCGATGAGTAGAAACTTAAAATTTTGAACACAGTTCGGATCTGGATGGCATTGCGATATTATCTCGTTGTTTCGGTTAAATTTGCTTCCCCTGAACCCCCAGGGGGGGCTGATTTAGAAATCGATTTTGAACTAACTTCCCGATGAGGTGGAGACTTGAAATTTTGAACACAGAACTAAAAAGCAGAAAATAATTTATTAAATAAAAAAAACTTTTTAAAAACCACGTTTTTAAAATGCACTAAAAAGTATAAAATAAGTTGCTTCTAACTCCTTGTAAAACGAAAAACGTGGGGCTCATGGAATAATATTTACAGCTAGTACTCTATTGGCCACTCTATTTACTAATATATCCACAATAAATAAAAAAATAAGAAACATAAAGAGTATACGGAGAGAAGCTGTTAAATTAAATATCTAATGCATGAGCCCCAGTTTTTCGTTTTACAAGGAGTTAGAAGCAACTTATTTTTTATACTTTTTAGTGCATTTTAAAAACGTGGTTTTTAAAAAGTTTTTTTTATTTAATATTTTTAATCTGCCTTCATATTCATACGATAGACATCATAAAAGACTTCCATTATGAGTATATTGGATACTTATTGATTTGTTACCAGAGTGTAAATTCAATATTCTATTCTCAAAATACAGAAAGGTATGTTGAATAGAATAATTATGTGCCCTCAGATGAAAATTCTTCAATAACAATAACGATATTGCAATTGAAACATTTGGGGAGAACGTTTTTAAATTGTAAAGCTTAACGTAGAAAATAGTCGATACATTGAAGATTTATCTTTTTATTTATTTGAAAATGTTACCAATCTAATTGATATTTGAATTAATTATAGCGAAAAAACCTATACCAAATAAAAAATGTATCGTACATTTTTTTTTCTTCAAAGAAAAAATGGATATAAATTTTTGAAAATATCATGTCGCTGTAGAGTTATTATCGGTTGTGATTTTTGTTAGTAACGCCGTGGTGGATTGCTCTTAAATATTTCTCTATGAAAAACTTAAAAAGACGTTTGTGGCGAAATTCCCAACTGAACACTATTTTAAAACTGAATGGCCAGAAAGTATCACAATTGGGGCAGTTCCTCATAAAGTATTATTCATATTATGAAGTATATTAGAGTTACATATTTTTGGAATATATCTGATATTTTTATGGGTACATGGATCAAAACTTCTCGAGATTAAATTAAACATCTCGTACATGGCAATCGTATTTCTATCTCTCGGTCTTTGGCACTCAATATTTTTTCAAAGGAGATAGTTGGATCTTTCACTAGTTTTATTTCCCCAGATTTTAATCTTTTTCTAATCCCTATAAGAATAAACGATCAGGGAATAAAACACATTATACACAGTACTTAAGATTTTTTAACACTGTAAAACCTTGCATATAATGACAGTGTCTTTAACTTTAAAAATGTCCATGTAAAACATTTTTATGCATTAAAATATTTCCGTTATGACACTACTTTTCTAGACATGATTCACTACACAACAATTTTCCGTTTGGAATAAATGGTGAATTTAGAGAGCAATTCTAACTTTTATGTACTAAATATTTTTCATTAATATTTAGCTTTAGGATATCCCCCGCTCCCTTTAATGCATTTAAGTCCTTCAGAATAAAAAAAAATCACCTAATACATCACACAGTGTTTTAAAAGAAGAAAAATTGTCAAATCAACATAAATTTTCTTCGTGTATTTTCTTACTACTATTTTCTAAAATCATATGTTTGGCCTTACAAGAAATATTTACAAAAGGTAAAAAAAAAATTCATAAAAAAAGTAACTTTAAAAGATGTTACTCAAACCCTTACAGTTTCTATATATCATTTGCTAAAAAAAAAGTTACTTCTCTCAATTCAGTAAAGAATTTTATAAACTTCTTTTCTGACCCGTAACTTAAAACCACCCGATCGATTTCGCAAGTTGTGTTGTGTGTGTTTGTCTTTCAGGTGAATGATGAACCCTCCTCCTATAGGGTGTGTACCCTGGGTTAAATCCACCTCACAAAAAGTATTTGTCTTCCAGACAATTCTATCCCGAGGCGCAAGAACTAGAAATTCGTCTCTAGAGCAGCTTGTTCTCAGTGGGCCCGTTTACATAGGCCAAAAATGCCGGTTTTCTCCCTCCGAAAAACCGGCAATCCCTACGACGGGGAAAAAAGGAGGAAGAAATGGAGGATTTTAGAAATCCACCTCGATTGGGGGATAGAATGCGGGATTTTCAATAACCCGGCATTCCCATGATACATTGCGCTTCTAGAAATCCGCCATCTTTGTTGATTTCGCTTACTTGGTGAGAAATTTTATTACTTTACGCATTAAATATTGTGAAATTAACTATAAGAAGCTACAAATCCAGTTTTTATCGACTATAGGATTTTCCGCCACAATAATAAAGTAAGTTTTTCCGTGTCATTTTTAATTTTGAATCGGAGACTTTTATGATTGTTTACCGAACGAACATAAACACTATTAATTCTAATTTTCCTTATTTTATATAAAATTTATGTGTGCATATTTAAGTTTTCTTAGTAAATTGGAAGGATATTGTTTCCACTGTAATAAATCTTTTGAAAATATGATTCTAAACAGTGTATTACTTGTATCTTAATCTCAACCATGTTGGAGAAAGATGTTTTTACTTAAACAAAACTATAAATCCAATGCTAGGTTTTTGGTGTTTTTTAGTTTTGCAAAATCTAAAGCACACTCATTAGTAAACTTTATATAGGTAATAAATGCTTGAAGTGGATCTTTCATGTGCCATGATTAATACAAAATTGAGCTTCACCCAGCTCTATAATAGCTTGGTAATGGTTATCATAATTTATAGTACACAGTTGCACTTTATATAATGCCATCTTAACCTCATAACAGGGAATAAAGGACTCGTTAAAATTTACCATATCATTTTAAAACTAATGTAATGTAGTTCATTGATAACAACTAAAGTTATCTCATCCATGTAACTTTATCTGACCTCTCTCTTGATGAACAACATAACTATAACATGGTTTGCCCTCTCACTTCAGTATTTTTGATTGTCGACAATTTTCATTTTTCTTAAAGTTATCAAGTGTACAAATGTGACATGCAGATAAAATCATACTTCAGTGTCAGGAAATTTGGGTTCAAATCCATCAAATGTCTCGTTCGATCTAAACCTTTATGTTTTTTTATATGGTGTTAATATTACCAGAAAAAAAAGAAGTTTTTAATAAGACAGAAAGAAGAAGAATAAAGATAAGAAAGTTTTTTCAAAACAGTTTTTGTTAGCAAATGGGTCGACAGCTTAGTACACAATTAGTACCCAAATTGTTGTTGAAAACTAAACAAATTATACCTGGTTTAGAAGGGTAATAGTCCTGATATGTTTTACTACTCATAGTAAAATTTCTGTTTGAATATAAGGTCTTTTAAAAAATTTTGTAAAAACTATCTTGTTAATTTTTGTGAATTATGTTTGATTTCAGAAGGTTTCACATCAAACTGAGTGAGGTTTGTATTTGTATGTTTGTTTGGAACATCAATTACAAACTTTTCTCGGTTACCCGATTCATCAGAAGAGTGTCCTACTGAAAGATTTTTTGGATATTTCAAATATTTGGCTTTCTAAACAGCTTGGTGATATTAAGCAGGACGAATGCCGGAATATTGAACCAAAATTTTGCTATAATTTGTTCGAGTTGAATCTAAAAGTTTTTGTTTTTGATCTGGTGTTAGGATAAAACTATTGCCAAAAAAATGAAAATCAGTGTATTGTTGAATTTTTTTCAAAAACGTTTCAATGTTGGGGAATTGGTTACACCTTCATACACAAGTAATGCCCAAATTGTTATGTACTTGTATTTTAACTTTATTTTGTATTGTGAGAACTTTTAGAAGAAAGTGTGATATGACATGTTCAAAACTGAAAAATTAAAGTTACTTATCCATTAGCTGGGGCGCAAGCAAAAAATCACCAAATATTGTAGAATGAATTAAGGAATTCTCTGTTCCAACAGTCACCTCCTGCACAAGAACTTATGCCTCCGGCGCATTTGTTTTGTTTTCCGTTGACTGTTTTGTCATTTGCTTCACTTGGCGAGCGTTTGGTTCACAATTGGCGACATTTGTGCCCAGCTAACGGATTAAGTTCTAAAATACTTCTAGTGGTAAAAGTCCTGATATTTTTTAAGTCTTTAGTTATTTTTTTTATTAATTATGTGTTGATTTCAGGAGAAGGAAACTGGATAACTGGATTGAATTTACTAACTTTAAAAAAGTTGTTGGTCGACAACTTAAACAAACTGGGTGAGGTTTGTTTTTGAATGTTTATTTGAAACATCAATTACAAATTTTTCCCGGTTAACAGTTACATCATGGGAAAAAATTACCAACCTATATCTTTACCCCTTATTATTTGTAATCTTCATTCACCTTTTATTTGTTCATTACATTATTATTTTTTTTAAAGATATTCATTTGTAATAAAATTTAGAACTGTATTGTGATTTCTTTGGTAATTCAATTTGTTACAGTACTTACTTTCAATGTACAAAATATATGATTAATATGACTATCATCGTTATGCCAAAAAACCTATATTTCTAGAAAAATCTCTGTTTTTCTTGGACATTAAGAATTAGTCTAATGTTAATTTCTATTCTTATGTTGAATAGTTCTTTAAAACCTTTTGGTAAGACAAAAAAAAAACTTTTAAAATCAAAAATTAATTTTTCTATATAGGTATCACTACTTGGCAGGTGACGATTCTGTTGTTTATAAAGAATTGGCACATGACCTTCCAAAAGTGTAATGCACTCAAAGTTATGGTGTGTTAACAAAGTCCACTCCTTACTCAAACTTGAATTTCCCCGTTCCCAACCACCATACCTAGCAAAGAATTTAGAGAACTGACTATAAAATGCCTTCTTATATTGGGCTGTCACTATATAACCATAAGTCATAATTTTCTGTTTTTGGAGGATTTCCTTGATGTGTTACGTGCTTGATGTGAACGAAAACCTTTTATAAAATTTTTCACCCATCCAAAGTTGTAGTCATCAATTCAAATAAAACAATACAGTTTATCAAATAAAATTATCTCTTTAAATTCCTTTTTCCCATCCTTGAATTATTTCAAATATATAGAAATTGAAATACACAAATGCCAAATTGCATTGTTTGAAAAGAACAGAACAGGTATGTACAAAGAGTAAAAATTTTTTCAGTAATTATTACCCACTTTAATGTATGTAATCAGATTTAAAATATTATGGCAACTTATTACATGCTGTGATTTTACGTATCATGTAAATATTACAACAAAGAAGAGTAATATTCATTAACATTTCTGATATGTAGTACTATTTACTGTAAGATTTATTTTCTTGTTTCTGTTCACATAACAAAAAAGGGAATACGGGTTAGGCGAGTTGTAACTTGATGCATAAATTTTTTTGTCTTCAGGTTTTTACTGTGCACCAATTCTTTTTGAACCCATGTGATCTACCACCAAATATACTAAACACAATTTTGAATTCTCTAAAATCTGAATTTGAAATTTATAAGGAGACACAGTTGATTTATTTTATTGAAACTAGTTGGATAATTCTTTCTTTCTAGTTAGATTTCATTCTTGCTGACAAAGGGGATCAAAGTATCCTCGAAACATTGTACAATTTTTAATATTTTACGTGTAAAATAAAACCGTTGCTTTTTAAATCTTCTTCGGTTAGATAATTATCCCATCATAATCTTTAAAATAGATTTAAATTGTCTTTTTTTAAAATAAATTCATTATCAAGGTTTGTAAATGCTAAAACATAATCAAAATCAAGATTTTTAAATGGTGTAACAAGAATTTCTTTTTTTTTTAATCTATAAAATCAGTCAGTTCTACACATTATTACAAACCAAAATTTTACAAATTACACTTTAACACTAATGACTTCCTCTGAGGAAAGAGATGCAAGAGATTTTAAAAACTATTGAAATAAAATCCATCTTATGTGTTCTGTTTATATGCAGGTTCCTAACTATCCATGGAATCTTGGAAAGTATTGCTTGTTAGAGCAATCGAAATATTTGCTCTAGTTATCAGTGTAAAGCTTTTTATTAATTTAACATTAATTATTTTGTTGGTTATAAAAGTAATTTCTACCCTCTAAAATGTATTGATCTAATTCAACATGTTACGAACTTAAATTTCGAGAATTGTGAAGAAAACCCGAATTAAAACAATCGGGATACTTTATTAATCATCAATTCAAGTTTTGGTTTAAAAAACCAGCATATCTTTTTATCTTTCATATTTTTCAAAATATAAATAAACAAAACTCTAGGCATGATGGGATTGATTTTACGTAACAACTTCGACTAGTCACGTGATCAGTGACGTCAAATCCCTGGATTTCAAGAGTGGCTATGTAAACGGGTTTTTAAGCAATTTTCGGATTCCCCTCCAAATCCCAAAATCCTGCATTTTACCCGGCATTTTCGGTGGCCTATGTAAACGGGGCCAGTGCATCGATCCCTGATTGGAAGAGCTCATGCTTACCGCATACCAATTAGAAAGATAGTTGTTTTTTTTTTTTGCTATGGACTCGCAGGGATATCAAGAGAGGAGTTGCTCTCTTTGATGAATGGTGGCTGTTGAGCTTGAAAACAGCGCTTCTTTAGTTTTTATTGTCTTTAGAAAAGACACGTGCTGTGGGATTTGAGAAGGCAATTACTTTTTTAAAGGCGGGATCCTAATAGGGCATTTAGATGAGAAGATGTCATAGTTGTCATTATAGACTCTTCTTATACAGTGATTAGGGATTGAATTAGCGAATACGCATATTAATTTGGGTGTTAATAATTTGAGTTGAGTTGTTTTAGAACCACTAGAAAAAGTTCATTAGAAGTTTAATAAGTAATTTTTAATGCAATGGAACTCGTGTTAAGCATAAAGTTGATGATGAAGAAAAATGATTGCGCATAAAAAAAGTATTTTCAATTATTTATAAAGATTTGATAGGCCTTGATAATTACATAGAGGATAAATTATACAGATTAATAAATTGTGTTGAAACATTCTTTTAAAAAATAATACAGTAGTCATAGAATATTTTTTGAATTATAATTTTCGATCCTCATCTAAATGTATAACAATATTTTTCCATTTATTCTATCAATAATTTTATTTCTAGCGGTGATGATTGTTACAAACTCTATATTTTAAACTCTGCATATTCAATGCCTCTTTGTGGGAAATAAGAAATTTAGTTTTAAATAATTAAACTTATGAGGGACAAAGAATTTAATTTTTTAAAACTACGAAAACACACTTTAGGTTATAAAAAAATTTTAAACCACTCTCACTTTTTCCCTTTTTCTTAAACATTTAATAAAATATAATGAGTTAGAAACAAAATCGATCAAATACGGCTAATTGTAATCATTGCGGGGAAAACAACTGATGCAGGGGTCACAATATTTATTTCTCACAAATTCTTATCAGATTCTTTACTACAGGTTGAATTTCTAAAATAATGATACAAATGTAAACAATCTCTTATAACAACAAAAATTCAAAACATGACCTTCAGTACCTTACGTTGAATGACTCTTTGTTCATTCTTCCCACCAGAAGTAATAAAAGTCATTCAGCTCTAGGCTTGTTTTCTAACTTCAATCCATGTTTCAGGCTACTTTGCATAAAAAACTATCTACAACACTTTTATTGACGCGAGAAGCGTCGTACACTCGTTTCAGTTTACAACTTTACATATTGCCTTAAAAACACACCACCTAGAGACATGGCATCCATCTATCTGTATGTCCCGAGGCCATCATTCCAATGATTATGCGACACTCTGCAACCAAATTTATGCTAAAAAAATCCAAATGAAATAAATGAAGTCCGAAGTTTACATAGACATTCGCTATCTGCAGCTGAACCTTGTAACACGCCCTGTCCATTCCAAGTAGCTGAGGCTTCTGAAAAAATGAAGCTTGGAGCAAGACATAAAATACCTGAAGCAGCACGGGTCGTGCATAATTCATGGGCTTTCGTATCGCAAATCACTCTCTCCAGCATCAGCTAATAAACGACTGCAGATATTGTAAACGACTGCAGAAAATGTAATGTCCCGTACGTAACGCATTTTTTCCACTTTGTTTTAAACAAAATGCTTTATTTTTTGTTAGGTTAAAAATGGAGATATTCTGTTGATAAACTTAAATAGAAGATATTTCAAGCTTTAATTTGATGTATAACACTTAATTGATTTCTTAAATTTTTTTTCCAAGCTTGTGAATCCAAATACTGTGGAATGACCCCACTTGTCTTACTTTAATTGATGTAGTATAATTGTTTCTTATAGGTTATATACGTAGTAATTGTTTTGAGAAAAATTTTTACAACTATTGTAGATTTTTTTTAAAAATTAACAGTAGGTAGGTACCAATGATAGGGGTCAGCAAAATTCTCAACTCAAAAAAGGGGGTCACACAGGGTGGCCACCAACTGAGCTTAGTAATTTTCCCTGATGATTCCAGGTTTTAACTAAATTTTCCCTGATTGTACACTATTAAATGCTACTCTTTATCACAGAACAAAGAAATACAAAAAAAAATACTTTTATACAAATTACAATTTTGTTAAAATAGTTTAAGAATTCAATTTTAAATATTAGTAAATGTATGATTAACTTTGAAACCCAGATAGTCCCCTTAAAATATAGTTCTAATCTTATAGTAAAATAAATGTAAAATAAAAATTTAAATTTTAAAATAGTTTTAGATTTAACTGCAAATAATGCGAATTATACACTAACAAACTGAATTTGTCTACAAATACTATGAAAATAAAATAATGATAGTCCTGTCCTTAAAATTCAGAGATTCGTTTTTGGAAAGATGAGACGATTTTTCACAAGGCTTGTCGCTCGTATCGCGATGCGGAAACTTTACCTCCAAAATGTGAGCACTCCTTTTTCTGCCGCGCTATCGGCAAACCTTTGCTTTTGAAAACGAAAGTTAATCTGATCAGAATTCAGATTTATTTATTCATCGCCCTTTAGAAATTAAAAAAAAAAAATATGTGGGATTTAATCAACGGATTGGTAAAAAAAATATTCAAAATTTCCCCGATTTTCCTCAAAATTCCCTGACTTTTCCAGAAGTTTCAATTTCCCTGATAATTCCATATTGGTGGCCACCCTGTCACAGTGTCTAAAAGGGTGAAAACTCATGGTTTAAGTAATTATTTTAGTTGGCTTCAAAATAAATTTCCATGATGCTTAATACTTAAATGTCAGATTAAAAACCTTCTAAATTCGTCCATCCAAACAGGTTGTAAAGAAATGGAATTGGATACATCTTTACCACATTAAGTTAATAGGTATATTTTTTTATTTTACTAATTGTTAAGATTGTAGATGTCATTAACAATCACATTTTTTGTTTTATCAGACAAAAATATTTCAGGCATGAAAATACGATTTAGAAACAAAAAGCAACACTAAATCAAAAAGTTAGTTGTAGAATATAACAATTATTTTCGTGGTATGAAGAAAGCAAAAATTTACTTACTGCAATCTAGGGACTGAAATGCTCAAAAGTAATTTGTAAGAAGCATCTCATCATAATTTCAGAAGCTTTAAAAATTTCGAGATCTTGATAAGTAGTTAGTTCATTACACATAAACATTTAGAAATCACCGGCAAATTCATAGCATTTTAAACATTTATTTTCAATAATTGTTTTAAATTAATATTAAAACTACTTTTCAAAATTTTATTTGCTTAGAAAAAATCAATAAATAATAATTATTAAAGGAAAGACTGTGTATTCGTACGTTTTGGGTAAATATATTAGGTATACATTGGATTCATAACATAAACAAATATTTAACATTACACTTACCAACCCCAGTGACTACAGGATCTGGACTCACTGTCTCCGATGCTGCCATGGTGACCGATAAAATATTTACACACAAATATTAAGAAAATATGGGCAACTATGAATCCCACGGTGCATTAAAACTCTTCATCATGCAATATGAAGTCTGTTTTAACTTAAAAATATACATGAAACAAAGGCTACGCTAACAGAGTATCAAGCCAACCATATTTAAACAGAAATAGAGCAATTTTTGAGAAACTGTGTTTTTGATGCCATTTTGACAGTGATAAACTCTGAACAATAATACATAGATTCATGCACAGACGGCACAGACATAGCGCTGCATGCCAAGGCTGCATGCTATCCCTGCTATCCGCCATCTAATTAAAATGAGCGGAGGCTTCAGAAGAAATAATGGAAATAAAAATATAAATTCTGTTTGAGAGGATCCAGGAGCTTCTCTTATTGCTCTTCCTGCATCATATAAGAGCGAAATAGAAAGTACTTTTAGAATTAAAACGATAAAGTACTTTTAGAATTGGAGCGATAAAAAAGTACTTTTAGAATTAGAGCAATAAAAAAGTACTTTTAGAGCGTAAATGATAATTTTAAAAAGGAACTTGATTGTTACATGTGTTGATTTCTCACCAGATATACATAGAAGCCGATCAAATATTACGTAAGAATGTTTTTGGTCCTTTTTGACTTTGACCCCCTTCCCCAGTGTTAGCGAAGCAAACCGCACCCCCCTCATAATTACGTAAGACAACTGCCCAACCCCTTTTGTTCTTTTTTTGAAAAAAATTTTCAGCAGTGCCTAAAAAATGTAAAATTTATTTTGGGTTAATTGAAATTTGAAATTATTTATGCAAGGGAAATGTCAGGTAAAGTCATGTAAAGTGGATAATAGTCAAATTTTCTCTTCAAAATAGGTTAAAATTAAAAAGCTCAAAAATTCCCCAAATTTGGTTGTATTTAAATAGAGCATTCGCACATGACGTCACTTGGAGGACAAAATCAACGTTGCTAAGGCTGTTGTTAGGCAGAGTCATGTGATTGAAAATGCTCTATAGAGTGTATTTCGTAAGCAACTTTTTAGATTATAAAACAGTCTCGATTTTTATTTTTATTGTTAGCTCCTCGTCATTTTAAAATCAAAATGTCTTAAATGTTTTATTTTACTTGTCCATTTTCTAAATTTAAGAAAACAACAAATGTTTAAAATCCAAAGTTTATTGAAGACAAATTGCATTGAAAAGTACTGATTCTTTGATACGTGGATTTTCAATTACAGCCATCATTTAAATGCTTTTCCAAAGGCAATTTTTTCGGGATACAATGGCCCACGATGATTGCCTACTGTGAAATCGAGAGGTTTAACCCAGAGAGAGAAGTTTTGCCATTCATTTACATCCAAGGGGAAATACCTCTGATAAATCTGAAAAAGAAACAAAAAAGAAATGTCAAATGTGATTGAATTCGTCTAAGGCACAGCATACAGCCCGCATGTGGCCCGCCGACTCGGAAAGCGGCCCGGAAAGTTTTGAGTGATTTTAAATTTTAGAAAATTTAATTTAAAATATCAAATTTTTTAAGGTTTTACTAAAGAATTCGTTAAGGTGAAATGTTATACTGTTAATTTACTTATTAAAAATAGAAGAGACACCATCTTATTAGAAACCAACAATTTAAAAAAAAAAAAAATTTCTTTAAAAGTTTAATGTAAACACTTGAAGTAATATGGTTTGAACACTTATATACGCCATCCATTTTTATACTAACATTCCCAGTTATTTTTTAATTTATCTAAATATCATTAACAAGCAAAAGAAAATTTGAACTAATTTCTTCCTCTTTTTTGGCCTGTGACAAGTTAAGACTGTAAATTTTGGCCCGCGATGAAGTTAAAGTTGAGCAGGCGCTTGATCTAAGGTAGGTAACAGACTGTCAACAAATTAATTCGAGGATTAAAATGGCCTTTCGATAAACAGAATGCAAAAACCTTATAACTTCTCTCCAATACCAATGGTTCTTAACTTTTTCAGGTCCTTGCTAGTTTAAATTTATAAGGATTTTATTGGAAGAAAAGAGAAAAATAAAAGTTTAGAGGAAATTCAACCAATTCCGAAAGTCATGCTATTATGTCCCTTCCCAGTTCTAACTAACTACACGAATAATTAATTACACGATGATTGTATTTCGTTTTTATGCTTTTTAACTTACCTCCATGAAATTATCTCCATCTTTATGAGTTGGGAATCCTTGTTTCAGTATAGGTCTCAAATAATGTTCTCCTAATGTTACTCCAACGTCCTTCAGTAATTTTCGATACTCGTTTCTAGCTTCTTCAGCCTTTGGTACAGAAAAATATTTTCTTAATATAGGGTCACTTGGGGTAAGTGGGTCCCTGGGGTAAGTGGGTCACCCCCCTCAAACTAAACTATGTAAAGGACATTTCACACTTATTCACATTGATCATGTTACATTTTGTCACACTGATGGGTTTTGCATATATTAGAGTTTTGTATCATTTCTTTTTAAGATTATAGAACAATTGTAAAAAAATTTCCATAATTTTTTTTTTGGAGAGTTCAAGATGCATTTTTCCAAGAAGTGTTTCTAGGAAAGTTTTCACTATATTTTAATGTGTTTTCAACTGTTGTACCAGGTTTGACTTAAAATACATACTGCAATTTGAATTTTCACAAAATCTCTTATTTAAAAAATTTTAAGAGGGGGGTCCCACTTACCCCGTAATTTAAGCAAAGTAGGGGTAAGTGGGTCCCCTCATTATGGGGTAAGTGGGACACCCTAGACTCACCATTTTAATGTTTATTGAAACATTTATAAGTAATTTATTGAAATTTTATATTAATTTTGCGTTTTAATATAAGCTGTGGTAAGTAAAGAAAACTATTAAGTAGGTTTTTTTTTTATTTACGTTGCCGAGAAATTAATTAAAACACACAGTGGGGTGGGGGAATAGTTTCGAGGGTTTCTTTATAAGTCTCCCGAACCATTCGAACCTGAAGAAAACATTCTGTAATTGTAGTGTTCCAAAAAGGGGTCCCACTTACCCCAACTAACCCTATTAATTTAAATGTGAGTAGATATCTCGTACATGGATTAAGTTACAATAAAATATTTTGTACTTAAAACTTCTATACTTTATCAAGTAAGACCCACTTACTCCCTCTTAAGTTTTGCTTGCTTTCAATCAAAATAAAAAGGGGGTGACCCACTTACCCCTTCCTATGGGGTAAGTGGGACCCCCGTCTCATTTTTTACAAAAAGACCAGTTAAGAAAAATGTAGAACATTATTTTAGAACCTAATTATAAATTTTTGTTTATTAATAGTGTCTTAAATAGAATATGTCATCAAGTTCAAATTGAACCTCTTCAAAAAAATTTTATGAACCTTCAAAAATGTACTGTTCCAAAAAGGGGTCCCACTTACCCCAAGTGACCCTATAGAAAAATCAGTTTTGTTCAAAAATAATTAGTACTTGTAGGATATAATATACTGAATAGAGGTTTTTAAGTATCTAAGCACAAAAATATTAATTCATTAGTTATTATAATTTCATAATCACTTTCTACACCTACAAATTAAAATGCAAAATTTCTTCCTTTTATTTCGGTCTTTCTTATTTCAAAAAACATTAGTAGAAATTACATATAGTATATACCTATAATTTAAACTTAAAAAAAAAATTTCAAAATTGGAAAATCAGAAAAAAAGTTTATTTAAGTTGTTCAGAGAATGTTCTATCATGTTTCATCATAAGCACTTTGCAAAGAACAGCTAAACAGTTTTTACGATAAATCCTCAAATTTTTATGAGAAGAGTATTTAAAATAAATTTTCCCTATCCACTAGATCCCATGTCAATACGCATAAGTTTCAAAGTATACAGATACACACTTTTTGTTTGGTATTTTTAGGTATGAAATCTACGTTAAAAGTTAGTGGGACATCCAAAAACATGACTTTTTGCACCTTTAAATCGATATTTCACATTATAAAAGCTTTTTTCTTAATAGACTTAATGGAATGTTAAAATGAGCACTAATACTCTAAAATAAGCTTTAAAAATAGTAATATTTAAATAAAATAAGGGTAAGGAAACTCCGTTCGATAGTTGTTGAGGGTGGGTTTTTTTTTTGCGTTTTGTGGAGAATGGCCCATAACACCTCCCAAAATTTCATTAATAATAAAATCATGCCTCAAAATTTCTTAAGTTTTTGCTTTATATTTTGTTCAAGACTTTATTTTTCACTATAGGTTAGTTAACTAAAAAAATACGTACGTTTAAAATTTACAAAAAAAAAAAATGTTGAGATACTGTAATTTTTGTAGGAAAGAGAAATATTTGCCTATTGTTTTCCTATTTCTAGAAAATTCGAGTCAGTCTCAAATTCAAATGATGATTTAACGTTAAGTCTAATACATTTGTACAAATAAAATAAACTTTGAAGTCTGAAAATGAAATATGATTCTGATTGAATCATAAAAACAAAATATGATAATAGTATTACTGTAATTATGATATGGTATCCTAATTTGCTAATTAAAGTATCAAAGGGTTGAATTTAAGGTTGGAAAGTTTTTGAGTTTCAAAACTAACCTTTCTCGTTAAATAGCCCTTCATCTGAACTGTGAACCCTTTCTCCCTGACTTTCTCGATAATTTTATGCGGGAAACGCATCTCAGGCAATGGAATGTTCCCGTAGATCATCGAACTAAGGATTCTTTCTCTTTCTGATGTCTGGTTATCGCCTAGTTCTCTAGTCTTGATTTGAACAGTCGGTCCACGTTTCATTTTTTCAACTGTATCTGAAATTCCACCAAAGAATTATTATTATCATCTACCAACTGACAAGATCAACAGGAACTATTCACAAAGTTCAGAAATAGCAACAACGTTTAGAACACACAGATGGAATTGAAAGTCCCAGACAATATATCGGGAACGCAATAGATCCCTGGATTCCTTTTTTGTATTGATGCTAAGATATAGTAAAAACTTGTCTATAATCTCAGGACTGTAAAGTTTTTAGATCACTAACCAATCTAAAACAAAAAAGCCAGAGAAAGGAGCGAATATCCAAATAAACGCCTCTGAATGCAAAACGCTAAGTCAAGGGGATCCAGAAATCTTTGAAACAGTATTGTCTGGTGTACTTTAATTTTTAATGGTGAAATTTAAAACATATCACTCATATATATTTCTGTTCATTTTCACACAAAGAGCTTTTTATGCTTTTAAAAAAATATAGATTTCCAAAGACATACAAACTAGATTCATAACTCATATACCAAAGGGGAAAAAAAGTTTTATACCTTACAATTCCGTCCGTACGTTATGAGGGTTAAATTAATCTGGTTCATATCTTTCAATTGTAAACGTTAAGCCAGAAGCAAGCAAAGCAATTAGTTGCAAACCATGGGTTGGTTTAAAGGGGTTCATGTAAGAGCAAAAACCTTACAATAACTTGTTGAGGTTATCCCATATTTTTAATGGTTAAAATATGTTTTCAATGCAATCAAGGACAGCATTCCCATTCCCCCCAGAGTCTTCCCCTTAAATCCGTCCACGACCATTACTGAACCTTTTAAGAGGGTATATAGGTTTCACACTTACGAGATTTGGAACCGTATTTTGCTTTCCAATCTCTATAAATTTGCCCCTTTCTGAAGCTGGGAACAAAAGGAACGGGCAAAGTGTAAGGAGAAGAAGTAATACGGGATAAAGGTCTCAGATTCTTTGCAGCCTTCTTCTGTTTTATTTCCATTTCCTCTTCAGAAATCCCTGTGGACAATACTTATTTAATTTATGTTTTTTACAATATCAAAAATTATGAACAAAATCAGTTTAATGTGTATCAAGTAACTTAATCGTATACACTTTGTGATATTCCACTTTCACAGCATCAGGAAATTCGTACTTAGAAACTATCTTTCTTTAGCACGATTTATACTTATTGTATTACATAACTGTTTTTCTTATGACCATCAACGTGCCAAGACAAAGAATTTTAAACTTTCATGCATTATTCCTTGACATAATTTAAACAACACTAACAATTACCAAAAAGCATAAAATATATATTTTTTAGCATTTTGTATTTAAAATTATGTGTGTAATCGCACATGAAAACACTTGAAGATAAAAATAGATACCCTAAGGGCTCTTTTATAGTCAAGCTGAAAAATCTGTCAGCTTGAAACTCGATCCAAAACAGGTGTCCGGCACGCGACCCCTCGCAGCCTTCGCAATGCAAAGAGAGGGGGTCGAGAGGTCGAGAGCGTCTTGTTTACGCGACGTTCTCAACCCCCTCTCTTGTATTGCGAAGGCTGGAAGGGGAAAGTGTGTCGGGGTCCAGTGATTGATAGTTTTTAAGTTTCAGCTCAGATTCAGCTTGACTATAAAAGAGCCCTAAATGGCAATAATCAGGTCAATGATAGTTTAGATGAAAAGTTATAAATTCTCCTCAAGCCAGTGATCCATTAGAGACACGGTATATCCTTTTCGAAAATAATTATTGCGTTAAAGGCAATTTACTACAAATTTATTTATTATTTAGTAGGCTTTTAAAGTGAGAAATCATGGAATTCAGATAAAAAATAAAACTGGATTTACCATCAAGTCTGGCCGATTCCATGTGATAGTGTAGTACTGTGCCTTTTCTTCGAGTGTTAGCATAGTAATACCTTTCGATGTCAAATCGAGTAGTAATAAGCACGAAGTAGGATATGGCTGACAATATCAAACACTGCCGAGGTGTCACTGTAGGCGAGGATAACCTTTCAAGGCTTTCTTCGCTGTTCTCTAGAAGAAAAAAAGGTATCCATGTATCGATTGGAATTCATCAATTAGCCCCATTAGGAGGTTTGTCTACTGTAGTGGTTCTTAGACTTTTTGAAAAAATAATCACCAATATATTTTTGTAGAATACCTTGGTTATGATCTCTTTAATTGAGTTTCCCTTTTTATGAAATGCTAGTATTTTTTTTTAATTTTGAACTGTAATCAGCTAAAAACCAGTTAAGAATTTATTTGTCTAACCAAGTCAGTCATGCCTTATTATTTAAGGTGTACTTCTTTCTTAGTGGTTACATTTTCGAGTGATAAATTTATCACCTTTACATTTGACTTTAACTCTCGTTTTCCAGTGGTTAAGAATATCTCTTAAATTTTAACTCCCTTTTTATTTCCAAGGAAAGCAATTATAAACAAGCCTAAATATCATTACAAGAAGATCCAATGGTTGAAAGCAATATAAGAATAATAACAACATTTAAATTCACTACAATTATTTAAGCTTTAAGGATCATTTCACGGTAATTGTAGAGTCCGTAACATTTCATTTTGTCTTTTAAAGTTGCATTTATTTATAGTTTTTCTGTGTTAATCTGATGTTTACAGGCTATGTTGGTAGGAGAACAGAAAATTTTGAAAAATTTGAAATTTATACAACTTTAAAAGACAAAATAAAATGTTACAGACTCTACAATAACCGTGAAATGCCCCTTAAGCATCACACAGCTTATAAAATGCTAGATTTGGTCCTACAATCATAATTTTAGAATCAAAATTATTTTAAGAATCCATCGAATTTCAACTACCCCTAATTGTTAAGAAATATTTCACTATATACCCATACCCATATACCCGACGATTCTTATATTATAAATGCGTTAGTATTTATGTTACGGGCAAAGTGATTAATCGGGCATTATTAATAATGGAGGCGGGCAAATTGATAAATTTCATTGATAAATTCCATTGAATTCATCACATTGCCCGGGCATTATTAATAATGCCCGATTTATCACATTGCCCGTAACATATATATGTATTGTATAATCTCCATTCAAAGAAGACAGGCTTACTTCAACATAAATGATTTCAGGTCACAAGGCGCCTTACCCGAATCTTCTGTTTCTTCGCTGTAAGCCAGGAGGAACAAGAATTTCCCTAAATCGAGCTCCTCGTAGGGACTCTTCTCCATGCTGTCGAGAATCCCCATTACTTCGCCCCTCGTTATGGTGGGATCGAAGTCTTGCAGAGCCTCCAAGAAGCGGTCGAAATGGAAATAGCCAGCCCTCCCAACCGTAACGTAGTTTATTATATCCCTGAAGAGGTAAAGCTGCGAAGAAACATAAGAATAACTACAAGAATACAGTAAATAAGCGGCAATTGAACTGGGCGCCTAAACGGCATTACAGACAATTTTCTTCTAGACTTTCCTCACTCTTATTTTCTTCCCCTTTTATTCTGTTCTCTCACTCACTCTCATAATTTTTAACTTCTCCTCTTTCTTATAATATATCTTTTATCTTTATTTAGTTTAAGTATAAAATATTTTTAATTTCATTCTTTTCACCTCACTCATTTTATCTCTTTTATACACAATTCTCTCTATCACTTTTTATTTATCATTCTTCACTCACCGAGTACTTTTGCATTCTCTATCTTCTCTCAATCTATTTTTACCTACTGTAATTACGTCACACATTTAGGGGGGGAGTGAGAAAGAGAAGGGGTCTTGTATGCGTGTGAGGGGCAGTTTATAATTAATTTGTAACCTCACACCTTCAAAACGGTTCTTTCAGTTCTAAAGGGGCCCACAGACGAGCAACTTGGTCGTCAACCGGGTTGTCAATTTGCGAAGTTTGCAACCAAGTTGGCCGTCTGTGGGGAAGTTGATGATTGAATTTCAGGTTGATGATCTGATCGTCAACTTGATGGGCGGAGCTTAATCGGAACATGTTATTAGGAAAATAAAAGAAACTAAGCATTAAAAATTAAAAAAAATATAATTCTAGCACGAGAGAATAATTAAATAAAATATAATTTTGCATTTAAAGTACCAAAATAAATTAATTTGTTACAATCTGATTAATTTTTTCTTCATTGTTTACATTCTGGTTGACGACCAGGTTGGCCGTCTGTGGAAAAATCATCAACCCGGTTGACAACCAGGTTGATGACCAAGTTGCTCGTCTGTGGGCCCCTTAAGAGGCATTATTTATTCCCCTCTTTCTTGATTTAACAGTAATATGGCACTATTTAATTTCCAAGAATTGAAAACAGTGAAACAAAATTTCGATTCTCCAATTTAATTAATTTTTAAAGTTTCAAAACAGTGACATCACAAAGATGTGAGGAGGTCATACAGAAATGTGCCAACGCATGACATAGGGGAGGAAGGTTGTAAAATCTTTTAAAATTGTGTGTATTTTGTGAATGGTCCTTAACTAAATCACTTTAGTAACAAAGGGTAATAAAGGAGACGTGAAATAATTACCTGAGAGGATGCCAGGGCCTGATACCACGGGGGTTTTGTGGGTCCGTATGCCCTTTCAGCAATGTGTCGACAATAAGGACTTGAAAGAATTGGATGCCGAGGCTCTAAAAAATACACGATGCATAAGAATCACAGTAAAAATTTTAAAGTAAATCAATATTATTTAAAAAGCCAATCCTGTATTCAGACAGAAAAAGAGTCCTTAGAGTAATCTAAATTAAGAATTTTCACACAGATCTTTACAAGAAATTACCCATTTTCTTTCATTAGTTAGTTTTAGACCACATATGAACTAAATATTTTTGTTTTTAAAATTTTTACAAAGATAATAGAATAGAATTTAATCTCCAAAAATAATTAAGAAATGTAAATGCGAATTACCTAGATATGCAGGTGTGGCAAAAATGTGTTTTAAATTCTGTTCATCTTCGGAAGGGGTCATGGAGCTCTAAGAGAAAAATAATAATAATAATAATTTTTATTTATTTCAATTTGGACGGTACATACTAATATGTAAAAATTTGAAAAGAAGAAAACATGGGAGTCATCTGGGGGTTAAAACCCATTTAGATGACCAAAAAAGTTTTTTTCTGATATTGACGATAAAATTGTACAAAGGGATAAAGAAACAGACACATTACAAAGACAAATTACTTCTTTTTAATATTCCAATTTAAGTCCACGTTTTATTTTAATAAAATATTCTTAAAATTTTTTTCTAAAAATTAGTAAAACTCTAATATTAATAGATAATTATCTTAATATATTCGAGTAATTTAATAGTAGAATTATAATAAATAATTATCTTAATGTATTCGAGAAATATAAATAGTACAATCGATCAAGTTTTATGCAACTATGAAATAAAAAACTCAGTGTAGTATTTTCGGTTAATATCATTTTAGTACCAATGAAATAACCCAGAGTTTAGATCTCTAAACCACTGAATATATTTTTCTTATTTGTCAACTTTAGACCAGATTACCAAAGATTTATCAGTGTGTTACATCTTAAAAGAACGCTCTCATAATATTTCTTAGTGTCAAGAAAGACTTGAATGAAATTTTATATGGCATGTTAAAAATAAATCATACATACATAGGAAAAACAATAGGATATTTTTAGTATAATTTTCAACATTTTTTATTAAATATACTTATTATAGAGAATAAATTCTATATAGAGAATAGGGACTCTAACGGAATTGTACCTTTAATTTATAATCTTTTTTCTCTATAATAAGTACATTTAATAAAAAATGTTGAAAATTATACTAAAAATATCCTGTTGTTTTTCCTATGTATGTATGATTTATTTTGGTACAATTCCGTTAGAGTTCTCGCTAAATATCGCCAATATCCAAATCGCTAAATATATCTAAATATCAACAAATTTTTCAGACTTTTATTAATAAACTGAATAGGTAGTAATTGATCTAATTAAACATTTGAATTCAGGAGTTTGAAATTACTTTTGAATATTTCTACTTTTTGTTGTCTAAAAGAACCGGGTGATATTTAGCGGGGACTCTAACGGAATTGAACCAAAAAAAAATCCTCTGCCAATTTAATATAAGAGGATTCACTTAATGATTATAAAGAGAATAGTCAAAGAGTTGATTAACAATAAAAGAGCTACAATACAAACCCTTGTGTCATAACTTTGGTCTTCTTCGGTCACAGATTCGGACATTTCGGACTGCCTTGAGCCAAATTCTCCTCTCTCCACCCTCTTCTCTTGAGCCTCTTCTCCAGCCTCTTCTTGAGCCTCTTCTCCACTTGTATCAGACATCTTGAAATATTTTATGAAATCATGAACACGATATTATTGTGTATTTCAAGAATAAACACCGCATAAGTGTACTAAAACTTATGTTTCTTTGAACTATAAACTTAAAATATTTTTAGGCAAAAACGAATTTAACTTTTATCCTGTGTAACAAAATTATCTCTTTTAAAAGTAAAAGTAAGTTTTACTGTTTGAAAGATACGTAGTCTTTAAATTAAAAAGTTTTGCTTGGGTTACTCGGATTTTTAGACAATTTCTTGAGAAAAAAAATTATTTTTTTGTTAGTTAAGCTTGATGTAAAAAATTTGATGTATCGCATTAGATTTATTATTTAAAATTATATAACATTTACTTTTTACATTACTTGCACATTCCATATATTCTTTTAAATAAATGAAATAAATAATACCTCTTAATAAGAGTAACTTGACACTCCACAGATTAATCCAGGTTTTTGCAGATAATTTAAAATGGGTTTCCAAACTTCTTTTGATCTGAATAAAATTAAAATGTGATGCTTAAAATGTGATTTTTTAAATATTTTAAAGCTCTTCGTCTAAGGCCAAATAACCACTTTTGGATATCTACTCTTAGGTATCGAATTACTATCCTAACAGTTAAGGAATACGTTAAGTATCAAATACACCCATCTACTATCTCTACTTTAGTATCAGTATTAAGCATTTAAACTAATTAATTTCCAGTGGATGGGCGTACAGTTACTAAATATTCAAGTATAATCTATAAACATCAGAAGTACTAGATTTTAAACATAGAAACATATCAATTTTAAATTTTAATTTTAAAATGCGGCAATTATATCATTTTTCACCAGGGTTTCTTAAATGTCTGTTTTGTGTTGGTTTTGTACAGCTAAAACTTTCAAGTGAAAGGCAAGAAATCTTTTTAAAAATATTTATGTTTAATTTTAACCAAACTAAAACTTTTAAATGATATTTCTAAACATATACCACCTCAATTTGAGGTTAAAAATGTGCTAACAACTAAACGTAATAAATTATTTCGGTGTTTAGCTTAATATTATAAAATATCATTTTATGTATAATTTAAAACCCCGTTGTGTAAGGTACCCGATTGCTAAAATTTATCAAATATTTAATAGTTATTATAAAGAAATTTTAATCCATCAAAAACTCACCTTGTTTCTATGAAAAAAAATTTGGGAAATATGGTATTTCCTTGTTAATTGTAATGTTGCATAATGCTATGTTGAGAAATTTGATTTTTACTAGATAAGGGCCTCTCTATCTATATCTTATCATATCATTAAACAGGTCTGATAAAGACCTAGTAAAACTATGAAAAAAAAAATAATTAAACTTTGATGCTTAATAATTCCAAAATTATTTCGATTTTTTCAAAGAATAAAACGCCAATCTTTTTTTTAAGAGCATAAGTGGTTAAAAAATCATATTCATAGCGCGGTTAGTTTTTCTTTTAGATCGAAAAAACCGTAAAAGTCAAAATTTTCGAAAATTTAAAAATTAATTACTTTTAAACAATTTCGAAAAAAGGGGCGTGTTCATCTTCATATATCTGTTCAGTTTTGGAGTATGAGGCTGCAAAAAATCATAGTTCTGCTGCTAATAGTTTTCGCTGAACTGGATTACGCGGCAAAAAAACAAAAACTTCAATTTTGTTTTTAAAAATACCCCAGAACTAGTAATCACATCAATTAGCTTTTGGTTCTAGAATATTCTCCAAACGTTTCTCGACAAACATTTCAAATTTCAAAAGTTTGTATCAAGTAGTTTTTGCGAACAACAGTTTTTTATTACAGTGCAGACAAAAACATTTTTATTACCACGTTTTTATTAGGTCGCTTTGATGTCTGTCTGTCTGTCTGTCTATCTGTCTGTCTGTCTGTTCGGGTGGAATTTAGAAATCGATTTTTAACTAACTTCCCGAAGAGGTAGAGACTTGAAATTTTGAACACAGTTCAGATCTGGATGACAATGCAATATTATCTCGTTGTTTCGGTTACCTTTGCTTCCCCTGAACCCCCAGGGGGGCTTTCGGGTGGAATTTAGAAATCGATTTTGAATTAACTTCCCGATGAGGTGGAGACTTGAAATTTTGAACACAGTTCATATCTGGATGACAATGCGATATTATCTCTTTGTTTTGGTTACCTTTGCTTCCCCTGAACCCCCAGGGGGGCTTATTTAGAAATCGATTTTCCCGATGAGGTAGAGACTTGAAATTTGGAACACAGTTCATATCTGGATGACAATGCGATATTATGCCGTTGTTTCGGTTAAATTTGCTTCCCCTGAACCCCCAGGGGGGCTTATTTAGAAATCGATTTTCCCGATGAGGTAGAGACTTGAAATTTGGAACACAGTTCATATCTGGATGACAATGCGATATTATGCCGTTGTTTCGGTTAAATTTGTTTCCCCTGAACCCCCAGGGGGGCTTATTTAGAAATCGATTTTCCCGATGAGTAGAAACTTAAAATTTTGAACACAGTTCGGATCTGGATGGCATTGCGATATTATCTCGTTGTTTCGGTTAAATTTGCTTCCCCTGAACCCCCAGGGGGGGCTGATTTAGAAATCGATTTTGAACTAACTTCCCGATGAGGTGGAGACTTGAAATTTTGAACACAGAACTAAAAAGCAGAAAATAATTTATTAAATAAAAAAAACTTTTTAAAAACCACGTTTTTAAAATGCACTAAAAAGTATAAAATAAGTTGCTTCTAACTCCTTGTAAAACGAAAAACGTGGGGCTCATGGAATAATATTTACAGCTAGTACTCTATTGGCCACTCTATTTACTAATATATCCACAATAAATAAAAAAATAAGAAACATAAAGAGTATACGGAGAGAAGCTGTTAAATTAAATATCTAATGCATGAGCCCCAGTTTTTCGTTTTACAAGGAGTTAGAAGCAACTTATTTTTTATACTTTTTAGTGCATTTTAAAAACGTGGTTTTTAAAAAGTTTTTTTTATTTAATATTTTTAATCTGCCTTCATATTCATACGATAGACATCATAAAAGACTTCCATTATGAGTATATTGGATACTTATTGATTTGTTACCAGAGTGTAAATTCAATATTCTATTCTCAAAATACAGAAAGGTATGTTGAATAGAATAATTATGTGCCCTCAGATGAAAATTCTTCAATAACAATAACGATATTGCAATTGAAACATTTGGGGAGAACGTTTTTAAATTGTAAAGCTTAACGTAGAAAATAGTCGATACATTGAAGATTTATCTTTTTATTTATTTGAAAATGTTACCAATCTAATTGATATTTGAATTAATTATAGCGAAAAAACCTATACCAAATAAAAAATGTATCGTACATTTTTTTTTCTTCAAAGAAAAAATGGATATAAATTTTTGAAAATATCATGTCGCTGTAGAGTTATTATCGGTTGTGATTTTTGTTAGTAACGCCGTGGTGGATTGCTCTTAAATATTTCTCTATGAAAAACTTAAAAAGACGTTTGTGGCGAAATTCCCAACTGAACACTATTTTAAAACTGAATGGCCAGAAAGTATCACAATTGGGGCAGTTCCTCATAAAGTATTATTCATATTATGAAGTATATTAGAGTTACATATTTTTGGAATATATCTGATATTTTTATGGGTACATGGATCAAAACTTCTCGAGATTAAATTAAACATCTCGTACATGGCAATCGTATTTCTATCTCTCGGTCTTTGGCACTCAATATTTTTTCAAAGGAGATAGTTGGATCTTTCACTAGTTTTATTTCCCCAGATTTTAATCTTTTTCTAATCCCTATAAGAATAAACGATCAGGGAATAAAACACATTATACACAGTACTTAAGATTTTTTAACACTGTAAAACCTTGCATATAATGACAGTGTCTTTAACTTTAAAAATGTCCATGTAAAACATTTTTATGCATTAAAATATTTCCGTTATGACACTACTTTTCTAGACATGATTCACTACACAACAATTTTCCGTTTGGAATAAATGGTGAATTTAGAGAGCAATTCTAACTTTTATGTACTAAATATTTTTCATTAATATTTAGCTTTAGGATATCCCCCGCTCCCTTTAATGCATTTAAGTCCTTCAGAATAAAAAAAAATCACCTAATACATCACACAGTGTTTTAAAAGAAGAAAAATTGTCAAATCAACATAAATTTTCTTCGTGTATTTTCTTACTACTATTTTCTAAAATCATATGTTTGGCCTTACAAGAAATATTTACAAAAGGTAAAAAAAAAATTCATAAAAAAAGTAACTTTAAAAGATGTTACTCAAACCCTTACAGTTTCTATATATCATTTGCTAAAAAAAAAGTTACTTCTCTCAATTCAGTAAAGAATTTTATAAACTTCTTTTCTGACCCGTAACTTAAAACCACCCGATCGATTTCGCAAGTTGTGTTGTGTGTGTTTGTCTTTCAGGTGAATGATGAACCCTCCTCCTATAGGGTGTGTACCCTGGGTTAAATCCACCTCACAAAAAGTATTTGTCTTCCAGACAATTCTATCCCGAGGCGCAAGAACTAGAAATTCGTCTCTAGAGCAGCTTGTTCTCAGTGCATCGATCCCTGATTGGAAGAGCTCATGCTTACCGCATACCAATTAGAAAGATAGTTGTTTTTTTTTTTTGCTATGGACTCGCAGGGATATCAAGAGAGGAGTTGCTCTCTTTGATGAATGGTGGCTGTTGAGCTTGAAAACAGCGCTTCTTTAGTTTTTATTGTCTTTAGAAAAGACACGTGCTGTGGGATTTGAGAAGGCAATTACTTTTTTAAAGGCGGGATCCTAATAGGGCATTTAGATGAGAAGATGTCATAGTTGTCATTATAGACTCTTCTTATACAGTGATTAGGGATTGAATTAGCGAATACGCATATTAATTTGGGTGTTAATAATTTGAGTTGAGTTGTTTTAGAACCACTAGAAAAAGTTCATTAGAAGTTTAATAAGTAATTTTTAATGCAATGGAACTCGTGTTAAGCATAAAGTTGATGATGAAGAAAAATGATTGCGCATAAAAAAAGTATTTTCAATTATTTATAAAGATTTGATAGGCCTTGATAATTACATAGAGGATAAATTATACAGATTAATAAATTGTGTTGAAACATTCTTTTAAAAAATAATACAGTAGTCATAGAATATTTTTTGAATTATAATTTTCGATCCTCATCTAAATGTATAACAATATTTTTCCATTTATTCTATCAATAATTTTATTTCTAGCGGTGATGATTGTTACAAACTCTATATTTTAAACTCTGCATATTCAATGCCTCTTTGTGGGAAATAAGAAATTTAGTTTTAAATAATTAAACTTATGAGGGACAAAGAATTTAATTTTTTAAAACTACGAAAACACACTTTAGGTTATAAAAAAATTTTAAACCACTCTCACTTTTTCCCTTTTTCTTAAACATTTAATAAAATATAATGAGTTAGAAACAAAATCGATCAAATACGGCTAATTGTAATCATTGCGGGGAAAACAACTGATGCAGGGGTCACAATATTTATTTCTCACAAATTCTTATCAGATTCTTTACTACAGGTTGAATTTCTAAAATAATGATACAAATGTAAACAATCTCTTATAACAACAAAAATTCAAAACATGACCTTCAGTACCTTACGTTGAATGACTCTTTGTTCATTCTTCCCACCAGAAGTAATAAAAGTCATTCAGCTCTAGGCTTGTTTTCTAACTTCAATCCATGTTTCAGGCTACTTTGCATAAAAAACTATCTACAACACTTTTATTGACGCGAGAAGCGTCGTACACTCGTTTCAGTTTACAACTTTACATATTGCCTTAAAAACACACCACCTAGAGACATGGCATCCATCTATCTGTATGTCCCGAGGCCATCATTCCAATGATTATGCGACACTCTGCAACCAAATTTATGCTAAAAAAATCCAAATGAAATAAATGAAGTCCGAAGTTTACATAGACATTCGCTATCTGCAGCTGAACCTTGTAACACGCCCTGTCCATTCCAAGTAGCTGAGGCTTCTGAAAAAATGAAGCTTGGAGCAAGACATAAAATACCTGAAGCAGCACGGGTCGTGCATAATTCATGGGCTTTCGTATCGCAAATCACTCTCTCCAGCATCAGCTAATAAACGACTGCAGATAAGAATGATGGGAAAGAAAATGGCAGTAACCTCCTTGAAACCTGAGGAGCACAACAGATTGATCCAGTGAACTTCAGGGAACGAGTATTTCAAGCATGAAGTCCCTGACCTTTGAATTGTGGTCGTGACGAATAAAAACACTTTCGCTTATTATGTAAAAATTGAGTAAGTTTTGAAGCTTTTTCGGAAGAATGTTTGTAAACATTAGAGAGAACACCTTGCAATACAAATTTTCACCAATGCTGGTCTGCTCAAAATTTCTTGGTAGAAAAGAAGTCTTTATCAGATTAGGGTGTTTAAAATAGTAGTATAATTATTTTATAGTTATACTACTTCTATTTTACGCAACACATTTTCCCAGGATTGGGAACGTTTTCTTTTTATAGAGTTCAATTGCAAGAAGGGAAAACATTACTTAACGGCTTCTCAGTAATAAAATGATAAATAAACAATGCTCTTCTACATAAAATATTCAATTAAGTCAGACGACATTTCATATTTAAGGGATTTGCATCTTAAAAATTTGTACAAAATACTTAAAATTTGATATAAAATCACAAGAATAATTTAAAAACCAATATAAAATTTGAAAAGTCATTGTATCATTAGAATCCATTGGTTAAAATTTAAACTATAGTATCCAAAAATCTAAAATTTGAAATTAACGCCCTTATTAAAAACAAAATTTATTTCATATTATATTTAATAACTAAACGTAATTCTCTATGTAACATTCAAAATATAGTGAAACTTGGATAATTCAAAGGTGAAGGGACCACAACAGAAAATATGAGAATCGTCTAAAACTTCTAACGAAAGAAGTAAAGTTAATTTAAAAGAAAATTCATGAAACCAAGAAATATCTTAAGAATTATCCACGACTTTTAATTAGAGACAGTTGAGTTATTCCAAGTGGCACTCTTACTCCTTCCTTAAAAAGTATTTATTCTGCTTTAAAAATCTGGTTTGGTAATTTTTATCATCAATAGTTACTCTCAAAATAATTTAAAATCTCCTGCCAAATTTTTAAAACAATTTTTTTTTAAATGTTCGAAGAATCTCCAGCCATTTTCGTGGGCAGACAAAAAAGTAGTATTTGTGGGGGCATCCGCTTTTTCAAAGTCGGTTAATTATCTGTGATGCAATTAGTGGATCGCGAGAGGCGTGTCCGCCATCGCTTGATTGTTTGAT
Organism: Tetragnatha montana; assembly: GCA_963680715.1. Lineage (NCBI taxonomy): Eukaryota > Metazoa > Arthropoda > Arachnida > Araneae > Tetragnathidae > Tetragnatha > Tetragnatha montana. Next base: position 20,261,873 of record OY796675.1, read on the forward strand.
GAGCTTTTTCGGTACATGCAGACTTCCTGGAGCGCACTGCCTCCGTTATCAGACAAATTAAACTGAGTGAAAACATTTTCCTTTGTGCAAGTGAAAGTGTACCCTTTAACAAAATGATTATGTTCTTTCCTGCGGTGATGTATAAAGGGCCCTATGTACTGATATAAATAACATTTATCAGTTATTTTTTAGGAAACGATCTTGATTTTGAACTATTAGTAATTGAGAAATAGGCATTTCTTTAATAGTATTAGTTTTATAATTTAATTCACAAATGTTTTTTATATAAAAAGCATTTGAGAGGAACCTTAGTATCTCTGCCTTCCCACTTGCGTGATATATATTATTTAAGTTTACTACATTTAAACTTTTTTATTTAATTTATTTTCATTCAAAATTTAAGTTAAATTTATAAATTAAAACTTGCATTTTATAATAATTATAATTTTTTAAACACAAATTTAACGAATTTTGATTACAAAATTAATAAAATAGCATTTTAAACAGTTAACCACAAAATCGACAAATTTCATTATATAACTCAAACTGTACATAGAGGGTGTTTAAGAACAATTGTTCAAAAATTAAATCGTCAGTTTGAAAAGGGTCATCTAGACCAAACAAGGCAAATAGAGCATAAACAGGGAAAGAATAACTGCTCCTTTAGGGGGGAGGTATATGGTCCTTACAAGTAAACGCTAGACGAACTATATTTCTCACATTAGATGAAAGTTTTTTTTTAACCTTATCAGTTCTAAAAGAAAATATATCTTGTATTTTATCTATTAAATCATAGCGAAATAATGTATAATATAATTTTTAGTTTATATCCAGCGAATGATCTTCATCAGCTTTAATTGTGATTTAATGACTCAGTTTATTTATTTTATTTTTTTACTTTTCAAATTTTGGCTGTAAATTAAGGAAAATAAAAAAATATGTATTTTTTTTTTTTAAATATTTAATCAATTTATAAAAGAATTCACAGACATGGTACAAAATTTATGACTCAGTTTCAATTTATTTCTTTTTTGCTTTAGTCCTTTTATTTTATTTTTGATATTTGTATATTTTTTATTTTATATCTATAGTAGATGATTGACCCCATTGACATTGCGTTAGTTAAACTAAATATTTAGTTATGATAATGAGTCATCAATATTGATGACTCATTATCATTCAACTTTATAATTTACTTCTTTTAGGCTTTCTATTTTCCTACCTATGCATTAAACTAAGCAAAATGTAATTTATATTTTAACCTAAAGGTATTTCCCAAATTTTTTGAATAAACTTGCATTTTTAAGTTAGAGTTCCGTATTTAATAGGGAAAGCTAAACTTACGTAAGTTTAGCTTTCCCTATTAAATACGGAACTGCTGTACAGTAATAATTTGGTGATTATAGAATAGAAAAATCTGTATTATTTACACAGGTTTTTTCTATGTTCTCGAAACTTGGTTATTTCCTTTTTATTTCAATAGAAATGATTTATGGAAATGCAATCCAAGTCAGAATTAAATACTTCTCTAGATTTCAAATTTAAAACATCAAATTCAAACTTATTTTCCATGATAATTAACAAAAGCAACGTTAACTATCTTGTAATTTCTAATTCACGAAGATGCGTAATTTTTGGATCTCATTGCTACAAACCAACACTCGTTTTACTAATGTTGTACAACATTATGTTGTACCTTTTAATTAACTATGCTGCATTAGAAATGATTATGTTACATAAGTTTATTATTCGGAAAAATTTCAACACTGGTATGTCGTTGTGATTAAAAGATACCAAATAGTTAAAAAGAAACTGTTTTTTTTAATTAAAAATAGAAATTTTAAAACTTTGTTTTTGAATTTAATTTAATTTTAAAATAACAAGAACACTCGTAAATTATATTTATATTACCAAGATGATAAATAAATTATTTAAGGCTAATGTAAGAGGTAATATAAATTAAAATTGGACGCCAAAATGAAACGTGAGAAAAATTCCTCTGGTTTCATCTGTAATCCAAATCCACTGCCAAAGAGATACCAAAACTGTAAAACGTGCCCGCAGGAATCAGATAAAAGACACTCGTCTTTCTCTTAGAAATACGATCAGGTGTGTAGGAATTCCACTTCTGCGCTTATAACCAGAGTTTCGAGAGGCCCCTTTGAGAGAAGTTACGGGACAACCATTAACTATAACTCATCTTTAGCAGATTGAACTCTCAGAATATACGACTGGGCCTTAGGCTGAGATAAACTTCGTTCAGAGCCTATAATCAAGGTATCATAATTACGATAGTTCATATCAAACTAACATCCCTTAATGTCTGACAACCATCGTATCAAAAATACTTCAAGAAGAAGATTGAAGATTGTCATTTGTCAAAAAAAAAAAAAAAAGATGTTGGTATTCAAGATGACAGAGAATCCTTTGTGACTTTTCAATGAAAAAATCTTATTCCCGCCATCTTTACCTGCGTGAAAAAAATCTTAACAATTTCCATAAGAAATTGGGATATTTTTTATTAAAATCCATTGTTTACTTCGTCCGATTTTGTTTTTACGTGACCCATCAATCTTGTAAGTGATGAGACATAAAATTCGGTATTCTCTATATATTTCTAGACAACATTCAAATGTTTTCCATATTGCGGCAGAGTTGTATTATTCTAAAACTGTGAAGCCTAAGGTGTTGGAGTTGTTTTAGTTTCAAAATCTGATAAAGGTAAGATATTTTAGCAACTAGTTCGTTGTTATTAGTAAAGATATGTTCTTTTCAACTTTATCACAGAAGTAATTAAGAGTCTCAGTAGACTATTTTAAATTATTTAGGTTTAATATTTATTTCTTAGCAAAGAATCACAGATACAATTTCAGACTTTTTTTATTTAAGTCTTTGATTGCATTCCGATACTTCATTCCGATAATCAAAATAAGGATAATGAAACTGGAACATAAATAAAAAAAAAAACTAAACACAAAATTTATTAAAGTTAAAAATGAAGAGAAGGTTAATCAAATTAATGAATTATTACACCTTCTAAAATATCAAACACGCCGGAGAGTAAAATGTACACTTTTTTCTAATTTTGAAAAAGTTAACCATTTTAATGGCATTGTGGGACTCGAACTTTTAACTCTATTTTTTGTACTTTAACTTTTTACCCTTATCTGATTTTATCATATGCCAAACTATTGTAATCCTAATCGTAACCGAAATCGAAATAGCAATTGTATAAATAGCCAGCTACAATGTTGTATACAACCACGACCTTTTTCTACCAAAATGTTTTTAACTAACCACTTGTTAAGTTTTAAATAAAATTGTTTTTGTTCCTGTTTTACGAGCACGTATTTATATGTTTCCCCGAACAACTTCACCTGCGCCATAGTGGTGACCGTGTGAATTTTAGAATGCTGATTTTAAAATCTTTGGAGTTTCATCATCGCCATTGAGATGCTGACGTCCTGGAGCATTTTCATATTGGGTGAGTTTTAGTCGTGTCTCTGTTTCCATCAGGTTCGCGGTCGGGTTTCTGAGTGTTGGCCATTTTAGTGATCTCATTTACGGTGTATTGCGTTGTGTACCGATTAGTATCAACAAGATGGTTAAAGAGGACCCCAAGGTAACTGAATCCAAACTGCCTAATGCAGACCCTGAATTATCCCCAGTTTCAGTAAAGGCACCACCCTTTTGGGACCATGATCCTGAGACGTGGTTCTTTCAGTTAGAGAGCCAGTTTCATGTCTCTCGTATTTCAGTCGATTTGACCAAATACAGCTATGTGGTTGCCGCCTTGGATTCTAAAATCCTGGCGTCTGTGAGAGACATTCTGCGAAACCCACCCGAGTCTGATATGTACTTGACCCTGAAGTCTCGCCTAATAGAGGTTCATTCCCAATCTGAATCTGAAAAATTGAAGCTTTTGATGCAAGATCTTGACCTTGGCGATAAGAAGCCCTCCCAATTGCTCAGGGAAATGAAGAATTTGGCTAATAACAAATTTGATGACGATGTTTTGGGCACATTGTGGCGACAACGCCTCCCCTTAAACATCCAGCAGATCCTTTCAGTAGCTCCTGGTGATTTGAATTCCTTGGCTAAAATTGCCGACAAGGTGTTTGAGGTATCTGCCCCATCAGGAAATGTTGCTTCTTATTCAGAGGTACATGCCCCATCGGGAAATATAGCTTCTGGTTCAGCGGTACCCGAAATACAGGCTTTACGAGCTGAAATTTCAGCCTTAAAAGATCAGGTTGGAAGACTCATTAGGCAACGTAGTCCTAAAAGGCAACCTAACCGATCTCGTAGGCGATCTCAGTCCCGAGATCATCAAGATGGAGACCTTTGTTGGTACCACTCTAAGTATGCTGACAAAGCTCATAAATGTAAAGCTCCCTGTAATTTTCGGGAAAACGAGTAGGCTCCACTGCCGTCGCGGCAGCAGATGGTAGCCCTCCAAACCGCCGCTTGTTCATCTGGGATAGAGTCAACAGATTGAAATTCCTTGTTGACAGTGGCGCAGAAGTCAGTTGTTTAGGGAAGTCTCACTCCATTACTAAAAACTGTAGAGGTCTAACCTTATACGCAGCAAATGGTTCGCCCATTAGAACCTTTGGTACTAAAGCCATTTCATTAGACCTTGGCTTGCGACGCCATTTTGAGTGGACTTTTATAGTCGCTGATGTGTCCCACCCAATCCTAGGTGCGGACTTCTTGGAGAAGTATGGGTTGTTGGTGGACATTAAAAACCGCCGTTTAGTGGATAGTTTAACCTCACTATCTAAGAAAGGTACAGTTAATTCTGGCCCTTCTTTGGGTCTTACCCTCATAGGTAACGATTGCCCTTTCCAAAAGATATTACACAAGTTCCCTCTGCTTTTACAGCCCTTGTCTAACACCAATGCTAAATTGCATACAGTCACTCACTGTATTGAGACTCGTGGCCCACCTGTTTTTTCTAGAGTTAGGCGGCTATCGCCAGAAAAACTAGATTTTTTAAAGAAAGAGTTTGAAAGTCTTCTGAAACAGGGAATAATCAGACCTTCTAAAAGCTCTTGGGCAAGCCCGATTCATATGGTCAAGAAATCAAACAATGAATGGAGGATCTGTGGAGATTTTAGGCGACTCAATGCCGTTACTGTTCCCGACAGATACCCTCTGCCTCATATCCATGATTTCGCTTTAGGCTTGGCAGGTAAATCTATCTTTTCCAAAGTAGATCTGGTTAAAGCCTTTCATCAAATCCCCATTGAATCACGGGATATTCCCAAGACAGCAGTAATTACCCCAATAGGTCTCTTTGAATACTGTCAGATGACTTTTGGCTTATGCAACGCAGCTCAGAGCTTCCAAAGGTTCATTGATCAAGTGCTCAGAGGCATTGATTGCGTCTTTGCTTACATTGACGATCTTCTTATTGCCTCGAACGACGAAGCTACCCATAAAGAAGATCTTGCCAGAGTTTTCAGTCGGTTGCAGGAATATGGTATTGTAATAAATCTAAACAAATGCGTATTTGGGCAGAAAGAGCTCGATTTCTTAGGTTTTAGAGTTTCTGAAAATGGAATTTCTCCTTTGCCAGATAAAATCAAAGCTCTAACCGAATTTCCTTTGCCTAATACTGTTTCAGATTTACGACGATTCCTGGCCATGACGAACTTCTATCACAAGTTTCTGAAGAACGCCTCTGGTATGCAGTCTTCTCTACATGCTCTGACTGCTGGTAAGAAGAAGAAAAATGACAAGACTCTCATTGAATGGACTGAAGAAACGCGGAAAGCTTTCTCTGACTGCAAGGAGATGTTGGCAAATGCCACTTTGCTAGCTTTTCCAGTTCCTAATGCAGAGCTTTTTCTTTTTACAGATGCGTCTGATATTGCTCTAGGAGCGGTATTGCAGCAGAAAGTCAATGAACGAGTTGAGCCACTTGGTTTTTTCTCACGTAAGTTAAACAAGGCCGAAAGCAATTATAGTGTCTACGACAGGGAATTGTTAGCGATATACGCTGCTGTTAAGCACTTTAGATATCTTTTGGAGGGTAGAGGTTTTTCCATCTTTACGGACCACCGTCCGCTAATTTATGCGTTTAGGCAAAAGCCTGATAAATGCTCTCCACGCCAGACAAGACATCTGGAATTTATAGGTCAATTTTCGACTGATTTAAGGTACGTTGCTGGTGATGCGAATAGTGTTGCAGATGCACTATCAAGGATTTCTGAGATTTCGTTGCCCTCTAGTATAGATTACGATGAGATGGCCTCCGCTCAGGAATCCGACCAGGAAATGCGTTCCTTGGTGGATTCGGACACGTGTCTGAAACTTATCCCCACTAAATTCATGTCATCCAAACCTTTGTTTTGTGACATTTCTACGGGTACAGCTAGACCATATGTTCCTCAATCTTTTAGAAAAATAGTTTTTAACATTTTGCACAGTCTTTCTCATCCAGCTTATAGGCCCTGTTTGAAGCTGATCAGGGAGCGGTTTGTCTGGAATGCGATGGATAAGGATATCAAGACTTGGTGCAGAGCCTGCATTTCCTGTCAGCGATCGAAGGTGAAGCGTCACACTAAAGCTCCCTTGTCGACGTTTGACTTACCATCTGCTAGGTTCTCCCATGTTCACCTTGACATCGTTGGACCCCTGCCTTCATCTAGGGACTTCCGGTACCTGTTAACATGCATAGACCGGTACACCCGATGGCCTGAAGCCTTTCCTATATGTGACCAGACGGCAGAAACTACAGCTCAAGCATTTTACGAGGGTTGGATAGCTCGCTACGGAGTGCCTGAGGTAGTAACAACCGACCGAGGGTCTAACTTCGAGAGTTCTCTTTTCAATAACTTTGCTAAATTTTTAGGATCTCATCGCACGAGAACTACTGCCTACCACCCTATTGCCAATGGTGCTGTCGAGCGTTTTCACCGTCAGCTCAAAGCAGCCATCATGAGTCACAGTACCGAGAGATGGATGGAGGTCCTCCCGACTGTTCTTCTTGGCATCAGGTGTGCGCTGAAAGAAGATATAGGAGCCTCACCAGCAGAGTTAGTTTACGGGTCTACCCTGCGCCTACCCGGGGAGATCCTGCGAAACTCCAGCTCTGATCCTGTTCCGGCTTCCGACTTCGTTGCGCGCCTGAGGCTCAACATGCGGAATCTCCGGCCTACCCCCGCTTCTCATCATACTTCCAGGGACATCTACATCAGTAAAGACCTGCTTTCATCAACTCACGTGTTTATGAGGAACGATGCTTATAGAAAACCCCTGACCCCACCCTACTCCGGACCCTTCAAGGTGCTGAGACGAACAGACAAGTTCTTCGAGGTGGAGATAAACTACCAACCCAAGACTGTGTCCATTGATCGTCTACAACCCGCCTACCTATTGTCACCGGACATCGATCCAGGAGTTCAACCCCACACCGTTTCAACAACTCGCTCAGGACGCCGTGTCCACTGGAAAACGTAGTGCTTCATCGTCCAAAGGACTGGGGAGGGAGTCATGTGGGACTCGAACTTTTAACTCTATTTTTTGTACTTTAACTTTTTACCCTTATCTGATTTTATCATATGCCAAACTATTGTAATCCTAATCGTAACCGAAATCGAAATAGCAATTGTATAAATAGCCAGCTACAATGTTGTATACAACCACGACCTTTTTCTACCAAAATGTTTTTAACTAACCACTTGTTAAGTTTTAAATAAAATTGTTTTTGTTCCTGTTTTACGAGCACGTATTTATATGTTTCCCCGAACAACTTCACCTGCGCCATAGCATAAACTTCGTAGTCCACTGAAAATAGCGGAAGAAAAGGCCGAATCTCGGACAAATTGCAATAAAAAGTTTCTAAACGGTTTTCACTTAGGAAATACTAAAAATCGGAACATGGCAAATTTAATTTTTTATTTTTTTTAAAAAATAACCGAACTTTTTTTTCAATAACTAGGGGGCCTGCCCCCTGCTCGCTATCGCTCACCAACCCCCGGAACTGCTTCGCAGTTCTTTTAAGATCGCTTCGCGATCTCAGCGACTTGTAGAATTTACCAACTCAATTACAATTAGAATTGTAGAATTACAATTGTAGAATTGTAGAATTAGTAGAATTACAATGAAAACCCTTATCCAATATAAAATATTTTATTTCTCTTATCACTAATTTATTAGAAATATTTTCCCAACCTGTTCAACAAATATTGAAAAATATTAATTTTTCCAGAATACATAAACTATCCTCCCTTAAACATTTAATAACCACACGAACTTAAAAACGCATTCAATCTAATTAACTCTTAAAACAATGACTAATCTAACAATGAGCTAATAATAATCAGAAAAACACGCAACTTCCAAACAAAAATATCCACCCTTCATCCGAATTATATTTATTTCTCTAGTACTTCAAAAGCAAAAAATAGTTGAAAACATAATTATCAAGGAAGTCTACTAACAATCACTAACAAACTAAGAGAAAAAAACGTGCACCCACAAAACTTTTAAATATCCGTGCTCGCGACAATCTAGTGAACCGTCAAAAATAAACTTAAAAAATCTCCACTAAACATTAAACGTGTCTGATAAAGACCTAGTAAAACTATGAAAAAAATGAAACTTTGATGCTTAATAATTCCAAAACTAATTCGAATTTTTCAAAGAATTAAACGCTAATCTTTTTCTAAAAAATAAGAGCATAAGTGGTTTAAAAATCATACTCCTATTGTGATTAGTTTTTCTTTTAGATTGAAAAAACCGAAAACGTAACAAAAATTTCGAAACTTTAAAAATTAATTACTCCAAACCTAATTCGAAATTCGAAAAAAGGGCGACGTAGTGCACATCTTCAGATATCAGAGTATGAGGTTGCAAAAAATCAAAGCTCTGCTGCTAATAGTTTTCGCTGAACGCGATTACGCGGCGAAAAAACAAAAACTTCAACTTTGACCTTAAAAATACCCCAGAACTAATAATCACATCAATTAGCTTTTTATTCGAAATTGTTCTCCAAACATTCCTCTACAAACTTTTCAAATTTCATAAATTTCTGTCAAGTAGTTTTTGTGTTGTGAGAGGTCAAAGAGTTCAAAAATAAAAATTTCTGAAACAGCGGCGGCGGCGGCAGCGGCGGCGGCGACAGCGGCGGCGGCGACAGCGGTGACCGTTACTTTTTTTTAATATAGAGAGAAAACAAAATGATGATACACATACTTGTTTATAGGGTTTTTTTTAGAGCTGAAACTCATATCAAGGCTGCATTTAGTTTAGAAATAAATTTAAAATTTCAATTTTTAAAATTAATCTGAATAATTATAGTCTTCGACTATATTCATCCTGTGGACAAAAGTGCCATTAATAAAATACCTTTTCAAAAGCCTCAAAATTTTAAGACACTAATGTGAAGAAAAAAAAATTGCATTTATCGTTGTAATGTGTAAATGTAAATTTTCTGGAAATGTTGTTTTGCCACAATAATATACTCATAGCAGAGAAGCAAATATACAGTTAACATTTCTGTAAAGGCTGCTTTCATTACACAAGATTACAGCTGAGAAGCTGAAAATGTCGCAGCGTTTAGATAAATATTTTAAGTAAAAAATCAATGAACTGAACATTATCTTTGGTATTTTAAGTAGTACAAATGTTACAAATGTTACAATGTTACAATGTACTTTACAAATGTTACTTTATCTTCTTGCAATGGGATTTTAAAATTTAAAAAATAAATTATACCTTGATACTTGTATAAAATCAAATCAATCAAAACTGATCTACAAAATTAATTACATGTTTATACAAATAAAAAGAAATTGAATGAAGTTCTTTTTCCATTTCTAAAATTTCTCAAAATTTGATTAAAACTGCTACAGTGTGCTATTTCGTTTCACAGACTACCAACAAAATTTAAAGTATAGGTATATGTACCACGCAGATATATTTTAAAGCGACTTTTTAAAAATGTCATAGCTTTAAATTATCTTTTTATCTGGACCAGGTAGCAATGCTACTGGAATAATACACATTTAATCTGCAAAAAAAATTTATAAACTTAAACTCACTTTACTCAGGAGCCAGCAAAAGATGATGCAATTTCGAATTGTAACCACATTCGAGGACATAAGATGTAACGAAGGTAGGTCAGTCTAAAACTTCTACTTAAAATTAAAGTAACTCTTCAGAACATAAAATCGACGGAAATGCTAAAATAAGTAATTCACAACACTCTAAAGCAGTGTTTCCCAACCTTTTTCGGTCCATGCCCCACCAAAGCCTTTCTAAATTTTCCATGCCCCCCATGTCCTTTACTTTTTCGAAAATCCTTCTTGAAAAGTAAATAAAATTTGGTGGTCCATGCCCCGCCTGGGGGCAATTTGGTTGAAAAATTTCAAATTGCCCCCCTAGAAATTCATATTGCCCCCCGGTGGGGCGTGCGCCCCACGTTGGGAAAGACTGCTCTAAAGAATACCAATAAAAATTAATTAAAATTTTCAGATATATTAGTTGGAATTTTCTATAAATGAACGATAATTAAATTTGGATTTAATGGAGAGTGGGTAGGGCTTTTTTTGATGAGGGGCCCAACTTGGAACAATCAGTCAAATGCTAGATATAAATCCGGTCCTGCTCGAGACCTATACTAAACCACTCAATCAACGCTAATTTCGGTGTGGGCAAGATTTTTTAAACCCCAAAATCCGCTTTCTGACAACCCAATGCGCCTAATAAAGGGCCCTCCTCATCAGCGATTCAGTTCGATCACTCGAGTAACCCTAGACAGCCCCTGCCCAAAAGCGATCCCCGATGGATCACAATCATAAGACAAAAACCGAACAAATTCCTGCGGAGGTGAGCAACCTCCTCCCTTGACCTTCAGAGAGGTGCGACAGAGGGTTCATCAGCTCCGACGACAAAAATATGAAATTTTTATGTGGAAGAAGAGATGCAACACACGTTCTCGGGTTCAAGGTCTTGCCCAAGAAAGTGGTCGGAGGGGGGATGGATGCTGATGCCGGAGGAACATAAAGAGAAGTGGGATCGCTCTCGGAGGAACAGCTGGAGGTCTGCTCTCGGTGAGGTAAGTCGGTCGGTGTCAAGGTTCTGTTGTTTTGCAAGCCTGTTGCCCTCTGTGGGGAAAGTAACGTTGTTGAGGGAGAAAGGGATACTTGATAAGATTTTTTTTCCCATATAGTTGATTGAGGAAGCGGTTTTGATGGGAGGTTTACGAGCTTTCGTGCTGTATATTTAAGGAAGCAGAAAAAAATGGTTTAGTAGTTTGCTTTTCAAAGAGTTGGAAGTAACGTGAAAAGAACTGTCCATTTTTGACTCAATGTCACAACTTGCCAGTAATGTTTAATACAGTCTTATTTCGTTATCAACATTTTTTCTTCCAGCTAATTGTAGAAGATTCGAAATTATGTAATAATTTTTATAAACAATTTAGTTTAAAACTAGTGAGTGAATTTGTTCCATTTCCAAAGTATTAACTGCATGCCCACTTAAAATATAAAGAGACATCTAGATTCAAGATACTACTTAAAATTTTATTTTAAGTAATAATATTTTTGTTTTCCATTTGCAGAAAATTCAGAACAACAAAGAGAAGAAATTTGAAAATTGCAACTAAAATGTGGCTGAGCTTACTTTTCAGCTGTGTATGCATTACAACGGTGTACAGTGCCGAACCAAGATTTAGCCGGCCTAACAGTAAGTTAATAGCTAATATTATTCTTTATTCCTCCTTGATGTCTTTCAAATCCTTTCAACTTCACACTGACTTTTTAAAAAGAACATTGTCAATATCAAATGTATATCCTCTTAAGAGAGTCTTGCCGTCATCAACAAAATATATTATTTAAGATACCATGTTTTATGAATTGTTGCCAAGATTCTTTCAAAAATTTATTAAAAATGTCAACAGGTCTAGGGTTCTATAACACCCCCGTTCACAACGACCGAGGCAAAGTCGTCTGTTACTACAGCGCCTGGGCATACACCCGGCCCGAGCCATGGGACTATGACATCGAAGATATTCCAGGGGATCTCTGCACGGACATCATCTATTCTTTCGTTGGTCTCAACAATCAGACCTGGGAGCTCTTCGCCATTGATCCCGAGTACGATTTAGAAAAGGGTGAGTTAACGTTTACTACAACTACTACGACGTACTAAAACTAGTACTTACGTACTACTACTTCAACTAAAACTAGAAACCATAGTACAGTCTGCATTCCTTAACAATAATTTACGTCGAATATTCATCAGCTTTATTGCATAAATTTAACTAGAGCTGCAACCATAATTTATTTATATCTAAGATTTTATGGGAATAATATAATAAATTTTACGTATAAATGTATCTCTCATTAAAATGTAAATGCAATTTTTATAAAATATAGTACACAAATTTTTCATGAATAATATAGAAATTATTAATCAACCAAAACATAAATTATTTGCACCAAAATCCGCGGACTAAAATCAATAGCGCATTCAGAATAGATTGAGGAATAAAACTAATGGAAATTTCAATTTATGATAATTTTAACTTCTAGTAACATAGATACATTGCTTACAATATTCTTCATTTCTGTTTCTTTACGTTATATTACGTTACTCATACGGCCAAAGAAGTCTCAATAAGTTTAAAAAAACAAAGTCAACGAACGCCCTCTAAGGTTCACCGCAAATAAAAAAAAAGAATGGAAAACATGAAGGAGTCACAAATGGCATCAGTCTTGTTAAGGAACTGCTGAAAGTTGGCATTTCCTATATCCACCCAGGATGTTACCCACCGAGCTACCGCATTCCTGTTCGATGTTTCACACAATGATATATGTGTTTTTAGAGCTTACTCACACGGCATCCCTAATAAAGGATTGGATGCGTAAAAAAATTCAAACACTCCGCCAAGTTAAAGGTTCCATCAATATAAGCACTCGCTATAGAAAAGTGATGCAGTACATCGACCACTGACTATATTTTACCTGATGTAACCGCAATTTAACAAAACACCATAACTTTTTTTTTAGATAATTTTAAACACTTATTCTCCGTTGTTCTATAGGCGGCTACAAGAAGTTCACGGCCCTCCGTGGCAAGCACCCTCACCTGAAACTGCTCCTGGCGGTGGGAGGATGGGCCGAAGGGGGTCGAAAATACTCGGACATGGTCGGAGAAAAGTCCAGACGGGACACCTTCGTCAAGAGTGCGGTCAAGTGGGTCACCGACTTCGGCTTCGACGGATTCGACCTCGACTGGGAGTACCCGGGAGCCTCGGACAGGGGTGGCAAGTACTCGGATAAGGACAACTTCCTCAAGCTCGTCGAGGTAAACATCGTTAATGTTAATGGATTTTAACTTATAAGTAACGTATCTTTTAAAATAGAAAGGCCTGCTATAGTGATAAATTGTTTCAAAATAATTATCTCTTTCAGGAACTTAAAGTGGCGTTTGAACCCCACAAGTTACTTTTAACTTGCGCAGTGCCTGTAGCGAAATTCAGACTCCAAGAAGGGTATGAAGTTCCAAGACTGGCTGAGTACGTATAAACTTCAATTTATTACAACTTGGTTACATTAAAAGGAAGAATACAAACTTCTTACGAGTTTCGCCCCCAGGAAGTAGATGTACAAACAATAAAAATAGAAATGTCTTTTGAAGTAAAATTTAATCACAATAAAAAAAATCAATTAAATAATTCAAAAAAAAATACTGACGATCCAAACTAAAAAAAAATCCCAATGTGTATTAAAATTCTAATTTCATACAGTCAACTTAAACCTTAATGAAGAACATTTTTTCTAGGCTGTTCGATTGGATAAATGTAATGACTTACGATCTTAGAGGCAACTGGGCTGGATTTGCCGACGTTCACAGTCCTCTCTACAAGAGACCTTTTGACCAGTGGGCTTACGAGAAACTGAATGTGGTAAGAAATGTTCAAACATTTATCACGCCCATTAACCAATGAGATCAAAGATCTGGTTACATTTAACATTACCAAATTCATGAAAAAAAAAGCTTTACGGGAAAAATTGAGGCTTTCCTAATACGTAAAATCATTGTACCTTTCTTCAGCACGACGGTCTCCAGTTGTGGGTCAGCATGGGAGCTCCGAAACACAAGCTGGTGGTCGGCGTGCCTTTCTACGGCAGGACCTACACGCTCGGCAGCAAAGACAACACCGAGCTGCGGGCAGGAGTCAAGAAATGGGTCGGAGGCGGAAATCCAGGACCTTACACCAACGCCAGCGGCTTCCTCGCTTACTACGAAGTAAGTAGAGTTAAAAGCCTCCTCGCCCAGAGAAAACTGTGTTGGGCGAGATTAATGCACCTAATAAATAGCAACAACTAATTATGCCACTAACTAACATAATGAGAAACTTCTCTTTTTTAGATTTGCCCACATGTGAACAGTGGAGCATGGACCAAGAAATACGATGACATTGGAAAGTGTCCATACGCTTATTACGATGACCAATGGATTGGATATGAAGACGAGGACAGCATTGGTATCAAGGTAATTAATTTCAATTGATTGAAACTGGCAAAATAGCCATCTTTAAAAAGCGACCTTTAGGTCCTCCTGTTTTGGGCTATCATCATATTGATATTCACACACTACTTTATCCAACCAGATCATTCTTTAGAGCACATTTATTTGTATCTTCCCTCTCACCTAGCTAAGTAGTTTCTCCCATAAACTCTTCAGAAATGTTGACTGGCTGATTTTTTACTGAGTACTAGAGCAAAGCTTAGAACAGTTATTTAAAAGCTTAAAAAGTTGGCTATATTTTAAAGTAAAAGATATAGGTGCACAGAAATGTACCTTAATAAACTTATATTTTTTTACTTTTCATAGATGGACTATATTCGTGAACAAGGGTACGGCGGGGCCATGATTTGGGCAATCGACATGGACGACTTCAATGGAGTCTGTGGCAGGAAGAATGCTCTTTTGGAAGTCATGAACGAGAAGCTCAGAGGATACGTACCCCCGAAACCTGATTACAGTCAGACCACCGAAGGATCCACTCTCTCCACTAGCAAATGGTGGCCACCCAGGTTAGTAATTTTCAATCATCGACTTAAAGCCGACATGTATAAATTGACGAGTCTTTCTTAAGGCGTCATCAGTGATCTTGCTGACCGCATATTGATTAGTTTAGAAGTAGACTAAATTGGTCCAAGTCCAAGATGTGGAAATTGGGGGGGGGGGGGGAAGGAAATGTGTACTTCTATCTGAGTAAGAGGAGAACGGGCCAAGTATATTTCTTAACACTTGTTGCATTTTTCAGCTGAAAGATAATTTCAAAATTTGCCTTTTGCAATCTCGATTGCAATGGAATTTAAGCAATGGAATTTAATTGGAATGGAATTTAATTGATTGATAATTAAAATTTAATTTAATGGAATTTAATTGGAATGGAATTTAAGTGAGTGCCTCTCGGTAAAATGGTTCCTATTAATTAGTACTATAATTACATGTATTATTGTTGGAGTTTTAAAGCTTTGTGACTGTGAAAACATTAGCGACGTTACTAATGGTATTTTAACTTATTACCCTCCTTTTATCTGTGCAGTTAGGTACGCACTACTCTAACAGTATAAAAATTGATGTCAAAATTTCGGGGGGGGGGAGTTAGGGGTTCAACCCCCCCCCCCCCGAAATTTTGACATCAATTTTTATACTGCTATTTTTCTTGAAAATTATGTCTCACAAGGAGCGATATCCTCTTCGGGTATAACCCAAAGGGTCTCAAAATGAGTCAAAACCCTACTTTTAAGGGTGAAATTTCCAAAATTTTTCTGGGGGGAGGACCCCCAAACGGTTTTTCCTTCAAACTTGTGTGATTTACAAGGAGTGGTCCTCTTTAATATAACCTAAAGTGTCTCAAAATGAGTTAAAATGCCACTTTTAGGGGCAAAATTCAAAAAAATTTCTGGAGTAGGAAAGAAACCTAGAAACCCCCTTAACATTTCGCCATTTATTACAATATACCTTCTTTTTACCTTGAAAATTCGTCCACTTACAATGAGTGGTGCTCTATGGGTGTAATCTAAAGGGTCTCAGAAATGAGCTAAAACCCCCTTTTGAGGGGCAAATTTCCAAAAATTTTCTGGTGGAGGACCCCCAGACACCCCTTTTACTTTGAATTCATATTGTTTATACAATTTTGAAATTTAGTGCATCAAAATTTCAATCCAGTGTTGTCATCTAAAACTTAACATATAAAAGTACCCGTAAGGAGGTACCTCAGAAAATATTTGAGTCAAAACCTCCCCCGAAACAAAAGTCTGGTTACGGCCCTGAAACCATCCATAAACTCCATCAACCGAATTCTTCCCATTCCAGGTCCACAGAAGTCAGCACCCAGCAGACCTGGTGGCCCCCAGCATCCACCCAGTCCACGCAGAGCTGGTGGTCCCCCAGCAGTTCCACGACCCCTCGACCCTCGGGAGGTAGCGCCAGCAGCCCAGCCAACAAGCCCGTCGTGTCCCCCTACGACCAGCCAGGCTCCCCCGACTGCAGCAAGGGGTCGACCCCAGACACCATCCCCCACGAAGATGCCGACAAGTACTACTGGTGTGTGGGCGGCAGGCCGGTACTGATGCAGTGCGAGTCCGGGTCCTTTTACGACAAGAACAAGGGCAAGTGCGCCTGGGGACATCTTTTCAACAGGGCTGAGTACCCCAGCTATGGAGGGTACCACTACCAGTTCCGAAACTACCTAGGGAAGTAAATGGAAGAGGGGATAGCAGTGGGTTGAAGCTGGGCATGGGTATGGAGTAGTACTTACCGCACTCCAGGCAGGGAATTGTGAGAATGAGCCTTGGGACACATAAGAAGGCCCATGGTTACGACCCCAAATAATATTAGCAACTCATATCATCGATAAACTTCAAATAAAGGTTTAGCAATGAAAAAGTTAGATAATAATAAGCAAACAAAAAATGGGAACAGAAGTGTATGAGATTTTTATGCAACTGCATCGGATAATAAAATACATTACCAAATTGATAGGTTTTTAGTGATCACGAGTCCTCATCTTGGTAACAATTTTGAATTTTTTGCTCATGTCCTGCAGATAATTCAAGATAAACATCTTCTAGAAAAGCAATCATGAACTTTCAATTAAAACCAAACAAGCTTCCCCAATTTAAATTAAAAAAAAAAAACTCAAAGCATATTATGTGATCATAACTTCCTTTAACAGTTTTACAGAATTTCCAGTAAAATTTACATAATCTTGATATATAAGTCAAAGCTCATATCTCTCATTCTCTGAAGAGTGTGATATGTATTGTAGATTTTGTTCTGCTTGCAAGAAGTGTATTATATATGTCCTTGTTAAGTTGTTATTTGTGCTACCCCCTTTGCTAAGATTTCCTAAATGCAAGAATGGTCCAAAGGCAGATCATATCACTACCATATTTTTACAAGTCAGTCAACCTAGAAATCTTCTCCCATGTATGGGTAGTGGGAGCAAGTAACAGCTCCTTAAATTCCTTAATACAAAGAAGACCAGTATGATCAACAGGCATTTGATATCACAATGTGGAGAGGACATTGCAACTTAGTTCTGCTTAATAATTCCAGTGCCAAACTACATTTTCATTCCACATGCATTTTAAGTTCATGTAATCATTTTTGCATTGTTTTTTTAAGTGGCTTTATAATAAGGCTGAAAGTGATCAATGTTTTTTTTTATTTGTTTTTGTTTAATAAAGAAGTTTGTTATAAACTCTTGTATTTTTTCCTGAACAAAATGTAGAACTATGCAAATTTCGCAAGAAAGAATTTGAAATTTAAAAGCATACTAAGTTCAACATCAATAAAATTGCTTTTTATGTTACTAAAATATTTTAGTATAATAAAGATGGACTCATTAATGTCAGGGGATAGTTTAACTCTTGGAGTAAACAACCCAATCTTAAAAAAAAAAGTAGCTTTAATTTGCATGATCTCATTTCAAACATAATCAAATAAACTATTAAAGAAAATCACTAAAATTGAAATAAATTATTTAAAAATTAAAATCACAGTAAAATGACTAGATAATCCTTTTTTCAAGCTCTCACAAACCAAAATGATTCATTAATAATGTTTTATGAACTAATTAAAAGTTAACAAAAGGTTATCTTTCTTATATTAAGAAATGAAGATTAAAAGCTTGTAAAAAAATTATATTTAAAACAAAATCAAAAATACCTTAAAATACATTAGTATTTTGTGTAATATATACCATTTATTAACAATCCAAAGGGCATAATACATTTTAATAATGTGGTAAACCAACTTTTTTTTCAAATATAGATTTAAAAGTTGTAAGTACAAGAGTAAGTAAAATATTTTTATTTCAAGCAATTATTTTGTATTTAAGTAATTAGCAATATCACAGCTTTGGAGCACCAATGCATAAAGAGCAGTTAGAAAATAATCTAAAAGTTTAGATACACTCTACTTTTAATTGACTTCAAACAAAAAAATTATTTTTCATACACTATTGTTAAGTTTAAAATAGCATGTATTAAATATAAAAAATGATAATACTTTGAGTAAGTAATTTACAGTAAACGTTCTGTGAGAAATCACCTCTAAATAACTATAATCTTTTAAAGACAAAGTTGCCCCCTATTCACCAGCAGAAAATGCCTCTTTTAAAGACCAGGTAAACCTCTCATAGCTACCAGTTTTCTTTTTTCAGAGAAAATCTTACCACTGTTTCATGACTGATAATAATGTTAAAATAATAATATTACATGACATTCATGATAATATGAGAGAAGATCCATTGAATGGATCTTCTCTACATAAAGAGCATGAAATAAACTAATGGGTTAGAATTGCAAATAAAGGTTTCAATAGCTGGAAAATCTTATTGATTTTTTTAATTATCATAAGTGTGTTTCTAAATGGAGATGGGAAAATGATAACTAAAGTTATTTTACCGATTCAGTTCGTAATCATTTGCTGTAAGCTTCACTTTTAACTAAGATAATCCAAATCAAGAAAACCCATAAATTTTAAAACCTAAAAAGGTTACAAAATCTTACCTTCATAGAATTAAAATATTTGTATCCTCATTTTTTATTGAATAATAAAATTGCTTTAGTACTTTTAATTTAATATTTTTTCAAAATGTTTCAACTAAGTTGCAAAGATATCTAACATGATACCACTCTTAATTTTACTTAGAACAGAAGGTGCTTGCTAGTGAGAAAGTTTACTGTAGTTAACAAATATAGAAGAATAGCTTCTGTTTAATATGATAGCATTTGAAAAGGCACATTTGAACAAATTTTCAGCTATGAAATATAAATGGATTTAATAAAAATAAATAAACATGGGAAAACAAAATAAAAAACACCAAAGTATTTGATTATGAAGGTTTAAAATAAAGCTTTGAAAAAGATGACTAGTTCTCAAAATGACGTAATTGAACATAAAATTTGATCTTTTACTTGGATTAAAACCAAAAAATATACATAAAATAAATAAAAGAACCAAGAAAACCATTAGTAAAGTAAAAATTAACAAAAAAAGTATTGAAAAAGTATTCACAGAGTTTAAGTAATAACTACTTTATGAAATACATGAGATATGTTTTAAACGCAACAAGGTAAGAAAAGATTTCTTTTACAGATTATTAGGCTCATTAGAGAATCTGTGATAAAAAATTAAGCCAATTAAAAGATCAAAAATGCAAATATTATTTAAAACAAAACTTTTATATTAGAGACGAGGGTTAAGAAACACTTAAGACAAAACTTAACTAAAAAATAAAAGTTGTAAAACCTATTTGTTTTGTACTTCAGACATTTAGGGAAAATAATATTTTAATTTTGTAGTTTGAATGCTAAAAACACCCAAATAATACCTTTCATTATTTTAGTCCAATTAATCAAAATACATTATACACCAAATATACAGCACAAAAACTATTAACGGTTGTTGTTAACACATTCCAACCATAACTTCTTTAAAATTGTTTTAGAAGCAGATAAAATTTGTAACTGTTTCAGTAATTGACTCACAATAAAAATTGTTTCAAGCCTTTTCATATTCATATACTACTTAGAAAATTTAAGAAAATCATGTTACTGGGTTTTAAACTTTGTAAAATACATATCACATTAACAATTTAAAATTGAAGTAACAGTCTAAAATAACCCTGAAAACTAATAAATAAAAAGGTAACTTACATATTTTCTTTCAAAACTTCAATTGATTCAACTAGTTTGTTAGTTTTTATACAAAGATCTAAATTATTTTGATTATCAACTAGAGAAAACCAGAATAAAATAAAATATTAACTACACAAAGATATAAACTATAGTTCTAATAGAACTTTTACATAAAGTATACTATTTTTCATATCACAGCACACTAAATTTATAGATATTCCTGTTGAAAATACATAAATATATTTTTCAAGTCTGAAAACATACATTTGATTCTTTGGTAAAATGCAAGGCTATAAATATTCAAGGCTTGATTAGTGTTGACACACAGACACATCTCTTAATATAGTTCTGCTTTTAAAATATGTGCCGGCTTTCATTTCTTAAACAGTCTCTAAGTTTATTCCAGCCAATTAAGTATTCCATTACTTCCTAGATGGTTACTTTTATTGAAATAAAATCATTTTGAAAACTCAATACAAAATTAAATTAGATGCACATTTTATATTTTATACAAAATAAAATAAAGGCTGAAAATATTAAATGCTATGCTATAAAAATATAACAAGCTTCTAATTGCCCACACAAACTACAAAAATCTAAACATTTAAGCTCTTTGTATTAAATTTTGTACGATTAAAAATATACATTTCCTAAACATAAAATTTTATAATTACCTACATAGATTTCTCAAAAGAATTATGCTGGTAGGATAGTCTTTTGCGTGCGTAAGTTCAGTAATCTTCAGCAAGTATTGCTGAATCTTCACTGTCATGTTTCCGTTTCGGAAGAGCCCTGTTTGGAACCAGTTCAGATATGGGCTTCACAAGGGTGATTATGACATCATCATCTCTTCTTTGGTATAACATTTCCCCTTCAAACTGCACTAAACCCTGCTTACGGGCTCTCAAAAGTAACCCAACCACTTTATTGGATATTGTTGTGTAGATCTGAAAAAAAAAATGTCAGGTTAATCCGTAGTAAACAAGGGGCTAAAGAATACTGAGCATTTATACTAGTGAAGTGGTAAATTCATGTTAAACTAGAACTTAGAACTATCTAATTTTTGTAAACTCACTCTGTGATAGTTACTAGCTAAGTACGATGGAGGCACTTGCTGTAACAAAGAGCTAACTCCAACAACTTCACATTGTAGTCAGCTCATTATTGCAGCAAGAGCCTAAATTGGAAAGGGTGTCTCCAGAATTTGCTTAAATTGTAAAAGGTGAACAAAATGAGGGCATTCATGTTAATTAACATGAATGCATGTTAATCATGTTAATTAAAATTCATGAATGTTAATTAAAATTCATGTTAATTAAAATTCATGTAAATTCATGTTAAACTAAAACTATCTCATTTTTGTAAACTCACTCTGTGATAGTTACTAGCTAATTACAATGGAGGCACTTGCTGTAACAAAGAGCTAACTCCAACAACTTCACATTGTAGTCAGTTCATTATTGCAGCAAGAGCCTAAATTGGAAAGGGTGTCTCCAGAATTTGCTTAAATTGTAAAAGGTGGACAAAATGAGGGCAATGCCTTGAGTAAAAGAACAACACATTTTTAGCGACATACGAGCAGACAACAATCTCATACCCTCTTTTTGCCCCACAATGTCTTTTAATTTTGTTCTAAATTCTAATTTATTAGGTCCATACATTTAATTTACTAAAGTATGTGGTTATGTTTAATTCCACATGTATGTATACATGAAACAAAACAATAGGGGAGACTGTTGTACCTATGGACAGTTGTACCTTCAGTTTTCAAATTTTAAAATTCGAAAATAAACTGAAAATTTTATTGGTGGTCAATATTGTATGTCAACAGATGCTATCTAGTTGCTAATGTGAAATCAGATCTTAGAATTAAAATTTTAAGTAAATATAATAAATTTTCTGTTTTCAGATGCTCAAAGTTACTTTTAGTGCATCACTACATTAATATTTTTCTTCCCTTTTAATGATGTTGTTGTTGTCGTGTATGACTTAGTGCATAAATTACAATTACAAACAGACAAAAAAAGAATACAGAATACAGATAAAGAAATACAAATATCAATAAAACACACGAGCTCACAATAAAACATCAGATTGCTCAATAAGCAAAAACACAATAAAACAAAAATAAATCACTATGAGACATTTAAAATAGTTCGCTATAAAACATAAAATAACTCAATGAAACCATATAAATACATACACTTAAACACATAAAAAAACACAATATTACACAAATAGTATATTACACAAATAGTATATTACACAAATTTACAAATAGTATGGACACAGAATGAATCACATTCAGGAAAGCCTTATTAAAAGGTAGAAGGAACTTAGATTGTACCAAAGGCGTGAATCACTGCCTTGTGCATATATTGCACTAGTCATAAGGGTTGGTTACCATTGCCTCGAAAGGTTGGACTTCTACCTGTTGGTCCACAGGAGGTATTTTATTTCCCTCCTACCACCCAAAGGTAAAACCGATGGAGGTATGCCCCAATCCGCCACCCAGGGGCGCCGCGCTCTCTAGGGGTTACAGGCTCCCCCGAGAGCCTTTTAATGAGGATATGATTAAATGGGATATATATGGTGAATCCCCCAAGATTTCGGCTACTTAATTTTGATATTGGAAGTCGCCAGATCTCAATCTTTTTATTTTTATAGAATTTTGAATTCAAAAATACCTTATATGTTGTACCTACGGACACCATAAGTGATTTTTGAACACGTTATTTATGTTTCTGTAGCTAACCGGCATTTTTAAATCGGGTTTTGTCCACGTGAATATATCTTAATGCATGGTAAATTACTTCTGAACTATGTGTTTATGAGTGATTATGTTCTAGTAAGAGTTTAGGATGAAAAATCCAAGATTTTGTGATCTAAATTACTTTTTAAAATTTTTTATTCTAATTTTCATTTTAAGTAAAATATACTATAAAATCTGTAGCACCATTATCACACTCCAGTGTGATTGATGACAACAAGCTTATTATATCTACTTAAAAAGATTAGCAAAAGTTGAATCTAATTTTTTTACAGTTTTATATGAGTTTTGTAGGATATTAATTTGGATTAGTGAAACGATCAGATCAATCAGCATGATCAATGAAACTATTAACCTGAAATTCCATGTGATTTATGTATTTTCAGTAGGAAATTAAGACATGTATCAATCAAGTTCCTTTAAATGATCACTTAAGGTCTAAAAGTACTTAACTTTAAACTTTAAAAAATTGATTTCCGATTTATTACATGTGATGCATTGTTCATTAAAGGGTAATACATCAATAAAAAATCTTCATTTTTAACTTTTTTCAACTAATACTAATTTTTAATGGGTGTCCACAGATACAACTGGGTCTGTCTATAGCAGTGGTTCCCAACTCAGAAAAGTCAGCGGACCGACCACTGGGCTTAAAATTGGAACCTTCGAGGACCACCCTCTTTTTAGCTTAAAATCCTTAACCCTCTCAAAATTGAAAGATGAAAGTTTATATTCCCTAACTAAGCGTGTAAATTTATGATGCTTTGAATTGCAATTATTTTAAGAAAATTTTAATTACATATTTAATTATGATACAGTATTTAAATCTACGGGACTTACAGATGATGTAAGGGAACTTACCCATACTACGTGACCTGTTTAGGGGGAGGGGGGTCTTCAAAATACCACGCTTGGTCACAGGAGGGAGGGGGGCTTAGGGTTTCGTCACGTAGTCAAAAAATAAAGAAAAAAATACTTGTTAAGTTACTGTTACAATAACTTTTACATCAGTTTTTTCTTCTTTATAATATATTTTCCACTTCTAAGCACACACTCTTGGCGTCACGAGGCAAGCGCTGTATTAATAAAGGCAAATATTAAGCCAAATTAACTTTTTTTTAACTTTCTGTTTGCTTAGAATGATTGAAAACCGTATTTATGAACTACTACGTGAAAACTAAAGGGGGAGGGGGGGGTCTTGGCATATACTACAGGTGGTCACCAAGGGGGGGCTGGGAGTCAAAAACAGTAAAAAATAGGTTACGTAGTATGGTTACGTTCCCTAACCGAGATCTTTTACAAAAATTCCTATGCAATTTAAATGTTTAAAATACACGAAAGAATTTTTAAATAATTTTGTGGTGACTCTTTGTCAGGAATCGAGCACAATTATCTTCTTTTGTGCCGTACGGGAGATATGGTTGTAGAACTATTATTTCTGAACTGCCAAGTGTGGCAATGATGTTATTCTAATTTTCCTGTGTATATATAGTGACTGATTTTAGACTTAAATAAATTGTTTCTTTGTTCTTACCCTGACTATGTTATTTCTTATTTAACTTCACTCTGCTAGAGACTCTTATCCACAAAAAAGTCACTGATATAATTCCATCTTTTCTCGTTTAATTTGCTCAAATTTATATTTATTGGATTTTTTTGTGCTTCTCCGGGCCCCTTCACGGACCACTTCCAAGACTCTCACGGTTGGGAACCACTGGTCTATACTAGAGAGAACAAGTTGTTGTACCTATGGACACAAATTTTGTCAAGTTATTAAAATTGATTAAAAATCCAATTTTTAACATTTGAGCTAATAAAATATATTACCCTATTTACTAAGGTTGTGACTATAGGTTGGGCACTTTAAATGGTCGAAATGGGATTTTACCTGTCTTAAACTGAAAATTTTGTCCGAAGGTACAACAGTCTCCCCTACGGACTATCTCAAATTAGAAAATACAAATATCGTTGAAACAGTTGAATGATAGTCATGCCTAAAAATCTGTTGTTATCTCACCTGAAACAACTCCCCAAATGTTATAGAAACTGTACCATCCTCATCGGGAACACCATAAGTGTGGATCATTTCACAGAGAAAAATCACTTCATTTGATATATGGGCCCCAGCAGCCATTCCTCTTTTTTCCGTTTTGGATCCTTCAGCTGGTTTACCGTAACGTGGATCACTCTTGTCCCATTTTGGAGCAGCAAAGCCAGCCACCGCTCCAGAGTGAGAGAAAGGATTCTGCTTTTGTTTAGTAGAATGCTCATCGGCCTTCTTCTGGAAAGCAGCTACTCGAGTAGACAAGGAATCATTTCCATATATTTTAATTGGAGCTTTTTCCAAATTTGTCATGGCTAAAATATTAAAATTAGGATTTAATTACCTTAGCACACAATAAAATATTTATAATTGTATGTTATTATTTAATAAGCTTTTGAGCAAATTTAATGAACACAGAGATCTAGAGGGAGCAGGGAGCAATCGCTCCCCAAACAAATGTTAGATAATAATAAAGATGGTCATGAAAGAGAGTTAAACACTACTTTAAGGGGTCGAGTTTAAAAAAAAATTACTGGGTGAGAACAACACCCCCCTCTATGCTTTGAATATGGTATCTTGAGTAAACAAAAAAAAACAAATACACAACTAAACTAAGTAAATCACAAAATTGCACCATTATATAAGTACACAAAGATTCAAATCTACATATAAGTAACTAATGAAAAGTTACTTTAAATTTATAATAATGCATGCAATTTTGAGTTATAACACAACAAAAAGCCTGGATAATGGGCAGAATCACCCCTTTCAAGTCTTGTCTCAGGATTTGCCACTGACCAGGGCCGTATCCAAGGGGGGGGGTTAGGGGTTCACCCCCCCCCCTGAAATTTTGACATCAATTTTTATACTGCTATTTTTCTTGAAAATTATGTCTCACAAGCAGGGTTGCCAGTTTGGCTTTTTTAAGGCCAAATTCGAGAAATTTGGCTTTTTTCAAACTCGTTTGGCTTCGAAATTTTCGTTTGGCTTTTTGGCTTTTTTCTGGCTTTTTTTTGTTAAATCCTGAAAATTTGACTTTTTTTAGCAGTTTTCCCCATTTTGCCACAATTTTTCTGTAGTTCATAGGCATTAGTAGTTCAAAATAACGTTTTTATTAATTTTCTGAGACAAACGTTTTGTTACTTTGGTTCCTAATTCGCATTGTGAGGGCTTCAAGTGAATTTCAGATTCAGAACAAGCATGAAAATTTTTAGCTATTTTTCGCTTCTGAAAAAGTTTGGCTTTTTTTTGGCCTTTTTTCGAACCCGATTTGGCTTTGAGTGGGCTCTCTCACCTGGCAACCCTGCTCACAAGGAGCCATCCTCTTCGGGTATAACCTAAAAGGTCTCAAAATGAGTCAAAACCATACTTTTAGGGGTAAAATTTCCAAGAAATTTCTGGGGGAGGACCCCCGAACCCCCTCGAAATTTTGGAATCTATTAAATACGGTTTTTCCCTCAAACCTGTGTGATTTACAAGGAGTGGTTCTCTTTGATGTAACCTAAAGTTTCTCAAAATGAGTTAAAATGCCACTTTAAGGGGCAAAATTCAAAAAATTTTCTGGAGTAGGAACCCAAAAACCCCCTCAACATTTTGCCATTTATTACAATATACCTTCTTTTTACCTTGAAAATTCGGCCGCTTACGATGAGTGGTGCTCTTTGGGTGTAATCTAAAGGGTCTCAAAATGAGCTAAAACACTCTTTTGAGGGGCAAATTTTCAAAATTGTTATGGGGGAGGAGCCCCAGACCCCCATTTTACTTGGTGATGGTGAATTCACTTTTTATGGCACATGGCCCTCTTTTATTTGGAATTCATATAGTTTACACAATTTTGAAATTTAGTGCATCAAAATTTCAATCCAGTGTTGTCATCTAAAACTTAACGTATAAAAGTACCTGTAAGGAGGTACCTCAGAAAATATTTGAGTCAACCCCCCCCCCCCCCGAAACAAAAGTCTGGTTACGGCCCTGCCACTGACTTCACTAGATTATTTTTTTAAATTTTAAATTAAAAACTTTTAATGAAATAGAATCTACCCAGAATAAAAGGCAACAGTTTTTTTATTGAATCTTTTAATAAAAACTAAAAAAATAAATTAATTAATTAATTAAATTAATAAAATTTGATGTATTAAAGCAGTGGCATATATATAGAAATTTCTTTCGGGAGGGGCCCAAAATTACACCCCAGCCCCTCGCACACATATTTAATAGGTCCAATGTAGCTTTTTAGGTGATAATTTAGGCCCTAAAAACTTAATATAGGAAAAGTTGTTAGTAATAAAAATGCAAGTACCAAAGGGGGGTCTGGGGGTCCTCCCCCAGAAAATTTTCGGAAGTTTGACTTTAAAAAAAACAGGTTTTTAACTAATTTTGGTACACTAAGTCCGAATTTTGGATGTACATTTTTATGAAAATAATGTTTTAAAAGTTATAAAAAATAGAGTTCATAGTACAAAAGGGGATCTGTGGGTCCTTCCCCAGAAAATTTTTGGAACTTTACCCATAAAAACAAGGTTTTAACTTGTTTTTGGTACACTTAGTCCGAATTTTGGATATATTTTTTGGCAGGATTAAGATTTTAATGAACTTAATAAAGTTGTTAAAAATAAACTTCCAAGTACAAAAGGGGGGTTTGGGGGTCCTCCGCCAGAAAATTTTTTTGAAATTTGACCCTAAAAAACAGGGTTTTAACTTGTTTTGGCACACCTAGTCCGAATTTCAGGGGGGGGGCCAGGGCCCCTTTGGCCCCCCTTATATACGCCACTGTATTAAAGAATAAGACAGCTATGGCTGGTAGGTTATTTTGGGTTTTATGGCATGGCACAAGGTCCCTATATGGACATAAGAGTAAGACACTGAAGCTAGTTTTAGAAGTTGGACTATAATTATTAAAATTTCTAATAAAAATGTATTAAAATCAAGGATTTAAAATTCAGTGATAAAAAGTTTCAAATTTTAACTACTCTAAAACTAATTTGAAATTTGACAAGTTGCAAAACTTTTTATTTAAGAGTACTTATGATAAATCACCCTTCTGTTGTTAATAAATTTTGCTGGGAGAAAACTAACAGCAGAAAAATATTTTAAATAACTCCTATAATATATTTAAATACTCCTATAATGAACATTAAATAACTCAAGAAGTAACTATCTCATCTATTAGCTTTTGGAATGACCCTTATATATTTTTCATCAGATGGTCAAAATTTCATAGTTTTCTGTTGAATAGTTTTTGCATAGTACGAAAGAGTGTCAAAATGTCCAAAAATAAAATTTTCAAAATCAGTGTCAGCGGCTGTCACTCTTTTACTGTTATTTTAATACATAGAGATTTAGAAAATTCCACAACCATTATTTAATTGCAGTAACAAATGCCAAAAAAGGCCTAACTTACTAACTAGGCTAACTTCAGAGAACAGAAACTGAAAGATGACCGATCCAATTCAGTCCGTTTTCAAAAGAACTCACTTAAAAATACGTCTTTCCAAAAATACAGAAGGTATGTTTTGAATCATATTACAAAAATAAGTTTGCGTGGGTGGATGAAAAATGGCCATCGTGTAATGAATGCTGTTTCCTAAATTAACAATATTTTTATTTCAGCAATTGTAATTATGAAAAGCAGGCTTCACGGAAATGTTTCAAAAGTACACCTAAAAAATTTACACTTAATATTAATGATTTAGATAACCAGAACCACATAAATTTACCTATAACTACTTATTTAGGTTCTATTTCCTATTTGTGTTCCTTAATTGATTCCTTGATTGATTTCTTGAAGGAACCAAAATTGAAATAGTTAAGTACAGATAGCTAGCAGAAGCAGAATAACTTACTACAGTTAAGTGGCTCTGCCAACGCAAATCTTTGCAGACTAGAGGGACTAGAGCCTCTATAGAGCATTTTCAATCAAATGACTCGGCCTAACAACGGCCTTAGCAACGTTATTTTTGCCCGCCAGTGACATCATTTGCAAATGCTCTATAGAGTATTTTCAATCACATGATCGGACCATAGATCGGACCTAACAACGGCCGTTGTTATTCGTCCAAGTGACGTCATGTGCGAATGCTTCTATTGGTAGCTTCTATTTCCCGTCCCCTAACAACAGCCCTAGCAACGTTGTTTATTCGTCCAAGTGACGTCATGTGCGAATGCACTATGATGGCATAGCACAGAGGCTCTAGTCTGCAAAGATTTGCGTTGGCAGAGCCACTTCATTCTATGCTAAAGTCTATTTGGACGGCAAAAACGGCAGTTGGCGCATGCGCCGTAGGTCTCACGGTAACGTTGCGGGGCAGTTTCCAGGTAAAATAGAGTAGAGTTCAACTGAGATGCCGTCATAAAACCCATACACACTTCCCCACTTCTCCCTCAGTGGCCCCCATACCTAAGGGCAAAGGGGGGCCATATGTATGAATTAAGGACGGGGCCCGGACAGGAAAAATATTTGCTAGTTGACGTTGCAAGGCGTGTTCAAGTCCATATGCCCCGGCTAGGCGGTAATGGTAAGAAGGTGCAGCAGTTAATTACAACCAGGGTTCGAGAGAGGAGGGCGGGGTGCTCAGTGGGTTTTTCGCGCGAAAAGCCCACTGAGCACCCCGAACCCCTCGAGAACCCCAGCAACGGAACTCTACCTCCCAACGTACAACCAGGGTTCGAGAGAGGAGGGCGGGGTGCTCAGTGGGTTTTTCGCGCGAAAAGCCCACTGAGCACCCCGAACCCCTCGAGAACCCCAGCAACGGAACTCTACCTCCCAACGTACAACCAGGGTTCGAGAGAGGAGGGCGGGGTGCTCAGTGGGTTTTTCGCGCGAAAAGCCCACTGAGCACCCCGAACCCCTCGAGAACCCCAGCAACGGAACTCTACCTCCCAACGTACAACCAGGGTTCGAGAGAGGAGGGCGGGGTGCTCAGTGGGTTTTTCGCGCGAAAAGCCCACTGAGCACCCCGAACCCCTCGAGAACCCCAGCAACGGAACTCTACCTCCCAACGTACAACCAGGGTTCGAGAGAGGAGGGCG
The DNA here is from genome assembly GCA_963680715.1 of Tetragnatha montana. Classification (NCBI taxonomy): domain Eukaryota; kingdom Metazoa; phylum Arthropoda; class Arachnida; order Araneae; family Tetragnathidae; genus Tetragnatha; species Tetragnatha montana. Next base: position 20,291,895 of record OY796675.1, read on the forward strand.
GGGTGCTCAGTGGGTTTTTCGCGCGAAAAGCCCACTGAGCACCCCGAACCCCTCGAGAACCCCAGCAACGGAACTCTACCTCCCAACGTACAACCAGGGTTCGAGAGAGGAGGGCGGGGTGCTCAGTGGGTTTTTCGCGCGAAAAGCCCACTGAGCACCCCGAACCCCTCGAGAACCCCAGCAACGGAACTCTACCTCCCAACGTACAACCAGGGTTCGAGAGAGGAGGGCGGGGTGCTCAGTGGGTTTTTCGCGCGAAAAGCCCACTGAGCACCCCGAACCCCTCGAGAACCCCAGCAACGGAACTCTACCTCCCAACGTACAACCAGGGTTCGAGAGAGGAGGGCGGGGTGCTCAGTGGGTTTTTCGCGCGAAAAGCCCACTGAGCACCCCGAACCCCTCGAGAACCCCAGCAACGGAACTCTACCTCCCAACGTACAACCAGGGTTCGAGAGAGGAGGGCGGGGTGCTCAGTGGGTTTTTCGCGCGAAAAGCCCACTGAGCACCCCGAACCCCTCGAGAACCCCAGCAACGGAACTCTACCTCCCAACGTACAACCAGGGTTCGAGAGAGGAGGGCGGGGTGCTCAGTGGGTTTTTCGCGCGAAAAGCCCACTGAGCACCCCGAACCCCTCGAGAACCCCAGCAACGGAACTCTACCTCCCAACGTACAACCAGGGTTCGAGAGAGGAGGGCGGGGTGCTCAGTGGGTTTTTCGCGCGAAAAGCCCACTGAGCACCCCGAACCCCTCGAGAACCCCAGCAACGGAACTCTACCTCCCAACGTACAACCAGGGTTCGAGAGAGGAGGGCGGGGTGCTCAGTGGGTTTTTCGCGCGAAAAGCCCACTGAGCACCCCGAACCCCTCGAGAACCCCAGCAACGGAACTCTACCTCCCAACGTACAACCAGGGTTCGAGAGAGGAGGGCGGGGTGCTCAGTGGGTTTTTCGCGCGAAAAGCCCACTGAGCACCCCGAACCCCTCGAGAACCCCAGCAACGGAACTCTACCTCCCAACGTACAACCAGGGTTCGAGAGAGGAGGGCGGGGTGCTCAGTGGGTTTTTCGCGCGAAAAGCCCACTGAGCACCCCGAACCCCTCGAGAACCCCAGCAACGGAACTCTACCTCCCAACGTACAACCAGGGTTCGAGAGAGGAGGGCGGGGTGCTCAGTGGGTTTTTCGCGCGAAAAGCCCACTGAGCACCCCGAACCCCTCGAGAACCCCAGCAACGGAACTCTACCTCCCAACGTACAACCAGGGTTCGAGAGAGGAGGGCGGGGTGCTCAGTGGGTTTTTCGCGCGAAAAGCCCACTGAGCACCCCGAACCCCTCGAGAACCCCAGCAACGGAACTCTACCTCCCAACGTACAACCAGGGTTCGAGAGAGGAGGGCGGGGTGCTCAGTGGGTTTTTCGCGCGAAAAGCCCACTGAGCACCCCGAACCCCTCGAGAACCCCAGCAACGGAACTCTACCTCCCAACGTACAACCAGGGTTCGAGAGAGGAGGGCGGGGTGCTCAGTGGGTTTTTCGCGCGAAAAGCCCACTGAGCACCCCGAACCCCTCGAGAACCCCAGCAACGGAACTCTACCTCCCAACGTACAACCAGGGTTCGAGAGAGGAGGGCGGGGTGCTCAGTGGGTTTTTCGCGCGAAAAGCCCACTGAGCACCCCGAACCCCTCGAGAACCCCAGCAACGGAACTCTACCTCCCAACGTACAACCAGGGTTCGAGAGAGGAGGGCGGGGTGCTCAGTGGGTTTTTCGCGCGAAAAGCCCACTGAGCACCCCGAACCCCTCGAGAACCCCAGCAACGGAACTCTACCTCCCAACGTACAACCAGGGTTCGAGAGAGGAGGGCGGGGTGCTCAGTGGGTTTTTCGCGCGAAAAGCCCACTGAGCACCCCGAACCCCTCGAGAACCCCAGCAACGGAACTCTACCTCCCAACGTACAACCAGGGTTCGAGAGAGGAGGGCGGGGTGCTCAGTGGGTTTTTCGCGCGAAAAGCCCACTGAGCACCCCGAACCCCTCGAGAACCCCAGCAACGGAACTCTACCTCCCAACGTACAACCATTTGTGGAAGTCAGAAGTCAGAAGTCAGAAGTCAGAAGTCAGAAGTCAGAAGTCAGAAGTCAGAAGTCAGAAGTCAGAAGTCAGAAGTCAGAAGTCAGAAGTCAGAAGTCAGAAGTCAGAAGTCAGAAGTCAGAAGTCAGAAGTCAGAAGTCAGAAGTCAGAAGTCAGAAGTCAGAAGTCAGAAGTCAGAAGTCAGAAGTCAGAAGTCAGAAGTCAGAAGTCAGAAGTCAGAAGTCAGAAGTCAGAAGTCAGAAGTCAGAAGTCAGAAGTCAGAAGTCAGAAGTCAGAAGTCAGAAGTCAGAAGTCAGAAGTCAGAAGTCAGAAGTCAGAAGTCAGAAGTCAGAAGTCAGAAGTCAGAAGTCAGAAGTCAGAAGTCAGAAGTCAGAAGTCAGAAGTCAGAAGTCAGAAGTCAGAAGTCAGAAGTCAGAAGTCAGAAGTCAGAAGTCAGAAGTCAGAAGTCAGAAGTCAGAAGTCAGAAGTCAGAAGTCAGAAGTCAGAAGTCAGAAGTCAGAAGTCAGAAGTCAGAAGTCAGAAGTCAGAAGTCAGAAGTCAGAAGTCAGAAGTCAGAAGTCAGAAGTCAGAAGTCAGAAGTCAGAAGTCAGAAGTCAGAAGTCAGAAGTCAGAAGTCAGAAGTCAGAAGTCAGAAGTCAGAAGTCAGAAGTCAGAAGTCAGAAGTCAGAAGTCAGAAGTCAGAAGTCAGAAGTCAGAAGTCAGAAGTCAGAAGTCAGAAGTCAGAAGTCAGAAGTCAGAAGTCAGAAGTCAGAAGTCAGAAGTCAGAAGTCAGAAGTCAGAAGTCAGAAGTCAGAAGTCAGAAGTCAGAAGTCAGAAGTCAGAAGTCAGAAGTCAGAAGTCAGAAGTCAGAAGTCAGAAGTCAGAAGTCAGAAGTCAGAAGTCAGAAGTCAGAAGTCAGAAGTCAGAAGTCAGAAGTCAGAAGTCAGAAGTCAGAAGTCAGAAGTCAGAAGTCAGAAGTCAGAAGTCAGAAGTCAGAAGTCAGAAGTCAGAAGTCAGAAGTCAGAAGTCAGAAGTCAGAAGTCAGAAGTCAGAAGTCAGAAGTCAGAAGTCAGAAGTCAGAAGTCAGAAGTCAGAAGTCAGAAGTCAGAAGTCAGAAGTCAGAAGTCAGAAGTCAGAAGTCAGAAGTCAGAAGTCAGAAGTCAGAAGTCAGAAGTCAGAAGTCAGAAGTCAGAAGTCAGAAGTCAGAAGTCAGAAGTCAGAAGTCAGAAGTCAGAAGTCAGAAGTCAGAAGTCAGAAGTCAGAAGTCAGAAGTCAGAAGTCAGAAGTCAGAAGTCAGAAGTCAGAAGTCAGAAGTCAGAAGTCAGAAGTCAGAAGTCAGAAGTCAGAAGTCAGAAGTCAGAAGTCAGAAGTCAGAAGTCAGAAGTCAGAAGTCAGAAGTCAGAAGTCAGAAGTCAGAAGTCAGAAGTCAGAAGTCAGAAGTCAGAAGTCAGAAGTCAGAAGTCAGAAGTCAGAAGTCAGAAGTCAGAAGTCAGAAGTCAGAAGTCAGAAGTCAGAAGTCAGAAGTCAGAAGTCAGAAGTCAGAAGTCAGAAGTCAGAAGTCAGAAGTCAGAAGTCAGAAGTCAGAAGTCAGAAGTCAGAAGTCAGAAGTCAGAAGTCAGAAGTCAGAAGTCAGAAGTCAGAAGTCAGAAGTCAGAAGTCAGAAGTCAGAAGTCAGAAGTCAGAAGTCAGAAGTCAGAAGTCAGAAGTCAGAAGTCAGAAGTCAGAAGTAATAATAACAATAAACACAATAAAAAAATAAAGAGAACCCATGGAAATTTTGTAACACTGGTTTCAGGAGTGGGGTTCCTCTAATGAGAACAAGTAATCTGATTAAACAGAAGCAGAAATGGAAGAAGCATTTTCAGACTTCCATTTATGCTTCTGTTTTAATCAGATTTACTTGATCTCATTAGAGTAACACCACTCCTGACACCACTGTTACAAAATTTCCATGGGTTCTCTTTTTACTTTTTTATTGTGTTTATTTCTTTAATTATTTTTTGACTTCTGACCCCCGACATCTGAACTTCCGACTTCTGACCCCTCGACTTCTGAACCTCCGAAACCTGAACTTCCGACTTCTGAACCTCCGAAACCTGAACTTCCGACTTCTGAACCTCCGAAACCTGAACTTCCGACTTCTGAACCTCCGAAACCTGAACTTCCGACTTCTGAACCTCCGAAACCTGAACTTCCGACTTCTGAACCTCCGAAACCTGAACTTCCGACTTCTGAACCTCCGAAACCTGAACTTCCGACTTCTGAACCTCCGAAACCTGAACTTCCGACTTCTGAACCTCCGAAACCTGAACTTCCGACTTCTGAACCTCCGAAACCTGAACTTCCGACTTCTGAACCTCCGAAACCTGAACTTCCGACTTCTGAACCTCCGAAACCTGAACTTCCGACTTCTGAACCTCCGAAACCTGAACTTCCGACTTCTGAACCTCCGAAACCTGAACTTCCGACTTCTGAACCTCCGAAACCTGAACTTCCGACTTCTGAACCTCCGAAACCTGAACTTCCGACTTCTGAACCTCCGAAACCTGAACTTCCGACTTCTGAACCTCCGAAACCTGAACTTCCGACTTCTGAACCTCCGAAACCTGAACTTCCGACTTCTGAACCTCCGAAACCTGAACTTCCGACTTCTGAACTTCCGAAACCTGAACTTCCGACTTCTGAACTTCCGACTTCTGAACTTCCGAAACCTGAACTTCCGACTTCTGAACTTCCGACTTCTGAACTTCCGACTTCTGAACTTCCGACTTCTGAACTTCCGACTTCTGAACTTCCGACTTCTGAACTTCCGACTTCTGAACTTCCGACTTCTGAACTTCCGACTTCTGAACTTCCGACTTCTGAACTTCCGACTTCTGAACTTCCGACTTCTGAACTTCCGACTTCTGAACTTCCGACTTCTGAACTTCCGACTTCTGAACTTCCGACTTCTGAACTTCCGACTTCTGAACTTCCGACTTCTGAACTTCCGACTTCTGAACTTCCGACTTCTGAACTTCCGACTTCTGAACTTCCGACTTCTGAACTTCCGACTTCTGAACTTCCGACTTCTGAACTTCCGACTTCTGAACTTCCGACTTCTGAACTTCCGACTTCTGAACTTCCGACTTCTGAACTTCCGACTTCTGAACTTCCGACTTCTGAACTTCCGACTTCTGAACTTCCGACTTCTGAACTTCCGACTTCTGAACTTCCGACTTCTGAACTTCCGACTTCTGAACTTCCGACTTCTGAACTTCCGACTTCTGAACTTCCGACTTCTGAACTTCCGACTTCTGAACTTCCGACTTCTGAACTTCCGACTTCTGAACTTCCGACTTCTGAACTTCCGACTTCTGAACTTCCGACTTCTGAACTTCCGACTTCTGAACTTCCGACTTCTGAACTTCCGACTTCTGAACTTCCGACTTCTGAACTTCCGACTTCTGAACTTTCGACTTCTGAACTTCCGACTTCTGAACTTCCGACTTCTGAACTTCCGACTTCTGAACTTCCGACTTCTGAACTTTCGACTTCTGAACTTCCGACTTCTGAACTTTCGACTTCTGAACTTCCGACTTCTGAACTTCCGACTTCTGAACTTCCGACTTCTGAACTTCCGACTTCTGAACTTCCGACTTCTGAACTTCCGACTTCTGAACTTCCGACTTCTGAACTTCCGACTTCTCAACCTCCGACTTCTGAACCCCCGAAACCTGACCCTCCGACTTCTGACCCCTCGACTTCTGAACCTCCGAAACCTGAACCTTCGACTTCCGAACCTTCGACTTCTGACCCCCGACTTCTGAACCTCCGACTTCTGCCCCCCGACATCTGAACCTCCGACTTCTTTGAACCGCAACCTCCGGTATTCACACTCTCTACCACTTTCTTCCCACTCTTAACCTCCGACATTCCGACTTACAACTTCCGGTATTCCGACTCACAACCTCCGGCTTCGCACTCTCAACCTCCGTCTTCCCATTCACAACCTCCGGCGTCTGATCATACAACTTACACCTTGATCACTGACGCACACTCCCATTAAACTCAACGAGGAAGGGTACAGGGCCTGATTTACCATTAGGCCCGGGCCTAGGGGCCCCACAATTTGGGGGCCCCCTAATTTTAAAAAGTTAACAAAAATTATAGTAGAAATAACTTTTATACTTCCTAGAATGCTTTTTCTTTACTTTTTTTTAAATCGAAAATAAAAATTCAAACCTTTTAGAATTGTATGCCAAAATAGAAGAAATGAATTGCCAAAAATATGAAGGGTTTGATAAAAATGTCAAGATGAAACTAAATTCAATAAATACTAAATTACTAAAATTATAGTTTCTAAAAATTGTACTTGCCTTTGTCAAAGCAAGGTTAAGTTCTTTGAGTGCCTGTAGTTCTTTCATTCTTTCAGGGATAAACCTAAGTAGCTCTGGGAAGTTCTTTTCGTGTTTAACCGCTATCTCTTGATGGAGAGTAACATTGGTCTGGGAAAAAAAGTTATTTTTATATATAAATTTTTTGTTAATCTGAATATTTTTGTACAACAACCGTACTTAATAGAAGTCAAAACAGCAAGTATTTTAAGTTTACCCTATGTTTGTCCACAGCAGTCATGCTTGTTTAGTCGTTTATGCCAATTTAAGGGTTTAAGAAAATGCTAAAATTCCATCTTTAAAATTCTCTAATTCAAATCAGTCTCTGATCTGAAACTTGACATGCCAGTTTGTTCTGCGACTATTTGTAAAAAAATAGTGCCTAGTTTATAAAGATTCCTTCCTAGAAAAACTTTGCTTGAAACTCAACATATTTAGAAAGTATATCTAAATTTGAACTAAAATTTCCCCCATGATTTGTTTAGGGAAATATTTTTGCATCGGTCTTTTAGACCGTTTTATTCTGAAAATTTTTGTTTCAAGCACCATTTGATTTAGGGATTTTAGAGAGGAGATATTCGCATTTTTGTAAACCCTAAATGAGCGAAAACTAAGAAACAAATTTGGTTGCTGAGGACAAACAAATATGTTTAATTAAAAGTAATGGCCGTTTGAACCCATTGGGTTTAGGTTAATTACAAAAACTTCAGATTTTTTTTAATATGGTGAAGCAAAGCAATCAACCTGAACATTTGGAATGGGTTGACCCAAATGTGTTTGGCAGCTTCTTAACTGCGATATAAAAATATTTATCATTTCTTTGATAATGGAACTGTTTGGGGAGGGTGCTCCACATGCTATTAAAACAATGCTACCTATACTTAATTCAAAATCAGGGATTTGGAAGCCTTAAAAATTACTAACGTGCCATTTGAATTCCATAATACTCACCCCTTTTGGCACATGGTATCCGCTTAGAACTAGATCCAACTCTTCCTGTTCCGATAGCGGCAGGATTTATCCTAGATAAAAGAGCAAATTAATGAAGTAAAAATTTAAAACTGACAAATTAAAGTATAAAATAATTCTCCGACTCTTCGTAAAAACTAAAAAAAAATGGGCTCATGGAATAGATAAGCGATTGTCAGTATTTCCATATCCAAGGACCATCGGATGTCTCATCAAATCAATGGCGGCATCTAGAAGACTTACCAAATCAATGGTGAACCACATATGTACTAAATTGAAATTTGTTTAGGCTTAGTAGATAGCCACTACTTATTAAATAAGGCAATTAAAGTGGTAAATCTATTAACTTAGCTTCTTGTAAGGGGCAGAATTTTCAAGGGAGAAACATTGTATAACAGACATCAAAGGTCAGGAGGGGGTTTGGGGGTTCGACCCCAGAAAGTTTTGAAATTTGACCCTCAAAAGTAGTGAAACTACTCTAACTCTTAGTAGGTAAAACTCTTTTTGGGACTTTTTGATTTAAATCCGCTGCTCCTTGTGGAAGTTACAAAATTTTCAAGGGACTTGCAGCAATTTTTCACTTAAGAGTGGAAACCTTGGGGGGGGGCAATTGCCCCTAAATGACGTCCATGTGGGGGGACCACCTGACTGCCCTGTTGGTTCTTGGAACTCGATTAATCACAACTTTTTTCACATTAAGTTGGCTTGTTTCATTTAATATCAGATATTAAATTTTGAAAAGTCGTCAGTTAAAAAATATTCAGGGTTCCGCGATCATTGGCAACAAATTGGGGGGTTCTACGACCAAAATAGTTTGGGAACCACTGCTGTAGAGAATCCCAGGGAGAGGTCCAGTGTTAGAATTTTTAACAACGTGATAATAGCACTTTAGGTTGTTATTCCTGCAACTTACGGAATGTATTCCTCCTTGAAAGAAATCCGCTGCCATGGTGGGGAGTATCATGCGATCGCTCAATCCGTCTTTCAATTTTTTATAAATTAGACTCTGCGAAGGTCTGATGGGATTGGATTCGTCTTCTTGGATGACCAAGTCCTCGTCCCTCTTCGTTTCGTCGAACGGATCGATGTTCTTTATACTAGCTAGTTCCAGTTGCCCTTTGATATTGCTCATATGCTTAAGAACAAAGCTGTGAAAGAAATTATTCAGGGGAATTAATTCAGGGTAAAATTTGACATAAAATTTGTCACTGCACCCGTTTTTCTTGGTTCTCAATATCTTTATCTAAATCTATCCACACAATTTTCAAATTTGATACACACGCGCACCCTAGTTAAACCATCAAAAATAAAATAAATATGTCATTAAAAATTGTCAACCTAGTAACAAGGCAGAAAACTTGTAGGGGAAAATTTCAGTTTATAGTGTAGTTGTCTCTTTATTCTAAAAAATAAGTTTTGGGTCGACGGTTTCAAGAGGGGAACTAATTATTGATCCGTGTGTAACACATTTTTGGATGGAAGGCATTTTAAAGAAAAATTAACTTATACTTACATTCTAGAGTGTAGTAATAAAGTGCCGGTAACAAATCGATCTCTCTGTTGTGGTCAAGATTGGATTCAATGTATTCGATCAAATCATCCCCGATCTTTTCAAAACCTTTGGTGTGGATGTCAAATGATCTAGAAAACTGCCCGAAGAGTGATCGGTAATCATTCCATTCATGTCCATTGCTGAAAATAAATTCAAACTTGTACAAACGAAAATCTTTTCGTAGCTAGTACGAAAATTTTTTTGCAGCAGATTCAAGGTATACTGTTTGGTTCTAATTTGGTGGTTAGTTCATAGATTACAGAGCAAATCAAAAGCTTATCACAAATTTTTGAATCGCGTTCAATATTAATTTTATTTTAGTATGCTAGTATATTTATACAGGATGTCTTTTCCTAGTGAATCTGACTCACCGTATTCAGATCTCACTCCGAAGGAGGCGGTGATCTCAGAGAGTCAGCTCATTGGTTAGTTGTGTTTTTGACGAAACCGTACGTAGCGACCAATAAAACCCGTCGATAAAAGTGGAAATAACAGGTTTGAAACGGATAGCGTCACTTTAAGACACACTGCTGTCAAAAATGTAAACAAAATAGGAGAAGCGTGATTATTCCACGTGCAGCAATTTATTTTGATATACAGAGACAGGGTGATTCAGATAAGTGTTTCATAACTTCTAGGGGAGGTAGGGTTACATCAAGACGAACAAGAATCTGTATAGGTTAGGGGGTTGCAGGTGGGGTCTAAGGGGTGAAAATTAGCAAAAACACCTCGCATATCTGGGCAGAAAGAGATACAATTGTTCGATTCCGGCATTTTTTACGTTCAACCAATTCAAATTTTTCATGTAAAAACGAGATGCAAGTGTTTATTCTAGGGCCATATTCAGATCTTCGTAACCGCCGTGAATCTGACTCACCGTATTCAGATCTCACTCCGAAGGAGGCGGTGATCTCAGAGAGTCAGCTCATTGGTTAGTTGTGTTTTTGACGAAACCGTACGTAGCGACCAATAAAACCCGTCGATAAAAGTGGAAATAACAGAAATAACAGGTTTGAAACGGATAGCGTCACTTTAAGACACACTGATGCTGCCAAAAATGTAAACAAAATAGGAGAAGCGTGATTATTCCACGTGCAGCAATTTATTTTGATATACAGGGACAGGGTGATTCAGATAAGTGTTTCATAACTTCTAGAGGAGGTAGGGTTACATAAAGACGAACAAGAATCGGTATAGGTTAGGGGATCGCAGGTGGGGTCTAAGGGGTGAAAATTAGCAAAAACACCTCGCATATCTGGGCAGAAAGAGATACAATTGTTCGATTCCGGCATTTTTTACATTCAACCAATTCAAATTTTTCATGTAAAAACGAGATGCAAGTGCCAGGGAAAAGGCCGGAATTGAACCGACGGCTGATACAGTGCGCGGACAGACTGCTAGCGTGGTTAGCGGTTAGCAGCGTGTAAACCGACCAGGCCGCTCAGCCGTCAGCCCCCTTGTCTCGAAGGTTCCAGCCAATGAGAGAAGAGAAAATCTTGCCGTTTTCGAATTCGGCGGAGGCAGGCCCAGTGAATCAGTCGGCTCTGTTTTTCAGCGTTCCAGACAAATTGAGTCGGGGAAAAGTCAATCTGAATACCATTTCGGCGGATTCGCCCGGCGTTTTCACCGTTGGCGAACATCTGAATATGGGCCCTAATCACGTTGGTTAAGTTGCAAGAAAGACAGACACAACAGAAATTTTCTGACACAGAGAAGGAAAGTAGTACACCCAGGGCAAAGGCCGGAATCGAACCGACGGCTGATTCAGTGCGCGGACAGACTGCTAGCGTGGTTAGCGGTTAGCAGCGTGTAAACCGACCAGGCCGCTCAGCCCCCTTGTCTCGAAGGTTCCAGCCAATGAGAGAAGAGAAAAATCTTGCCGTTTTCGAATTCGGCGGAGGCAGGCCCAGTGAATCAGTCGGCTCTGTTTTTCAGCGTTCCAGACAAATTGAGTCGGGGAAAAGTCAATCTGAATACCATTTCGGCGTTTTTACCGTTGGCGAACATCTGAATATGGGCCATACTCTGTATGGTGAGGTGAGCCGGGTAAAAAATTTCGAGATAAAGAGTTTTCTGCATAACAAGGCAGGCCTCAAAATGGTTAGGGTCATAAAAAGATATTGTATTAGTAAAAAGTCTAAATTTTATTTTTACAAAACATTTTTTTTTATTTTTAAAACAAAAAAAAATATTTCCATTGAAATAAAATTATTTTAAATATTACATTTTCAAAACTTGAAGTTTCAATTAAAATTTAACTTGCGCATTTATAATTTCCTTAAAAAGTTCAGCACACTTTAGGAGTTCGATAACTTTTTCAGAAATGTTTCGAAATCAGTTTTTCGATACAAAAATGGCAAAGTCATCAACCTCTATACTTCTCTTCATTTTCGGACTATCAGTTAAATCTAAAACAATCTGTTAGTTACTGAGAAACTACCTAGTGAAAACCCATTGGCCGATTAGGGAAAACATCACTGCCTATAGGACAGGGTGTCCGGCTAATTTTTGATAGCATTCCTTAGTTTTGTGTGTCTTTCAACTTTTTAAAAGTCACAAGTCCATATTGCATTCTTTCCAACAGAATCACAACCTGCCCAAATAATGGTGATGGGGGAAAATTCATATTCAGATCCGAAAAATTTTCGTTTAAACAAGGGTTTTAGGGAAACGTTTTTGACATCAGTATGGAAATTAACATTACTGGAATACATAATGTCTAGGGGGCAATATTTTTTTCGAGAAATGGAGGCTTTCGGTTCTCGATACGAGAGTTCATATATCGAAAGTATAGAGTCTAGTTAAAATGAGTATAATGGGGTAAAAGGGTATAGGGATTTTAACAGTTTATATTGATAAAATTTAATGTTTTTTGGAAGGCTGATTTTTTATTGAGACTCTAGTAAAATCAGCATGCCAAAAATCCGGGAAATTCATTTCAGTGTCATATGTGGCATGTCAATTGTAGACCTAATGTGAACACTATCACAATAGCGTGTCGGGAAGGTATTACATTGTCTAGCTAGAACATACCTTAAAATAAAACCTTCAAGTTTTATTTTTAAATCTTCTAGTTGTTTAAAAGCTTTGTTGTAAAAAGTATGAAATTTAAACAGTTTCGATATACGAGTATTTAAACGGTTTTGGTGAATCACAGTACCTATATGGCAAAGTTACCTTATGGGCAAAGTGATTAATCTGGCATTATTAATAATGCCCGAAGTGGAAGCGGGCAAAGTGATAAATTTCATTCATAAATTCCACTGAATTTATCACATTGCCCGTAACATATACACACTTAGTTTCGCCAGCCAAAACTAAATAGGTACAGTAGAGCCCCGATTATCCGCGGAATTGGGTGGCAAGGGTACCGCGGATAGCGAAAATCGCGGATAACACGAAAATAGGCTAAAAATGAGGTGAAATCACGAAAAAAATATTTAAGCATAAAAACTATGCTTTACTGCACAAAAAACATGATATGTAAAACTTTTAAAATATGTACAGTAGGGCGGAGCGAAAAAACGATATTTTTGATTTTGATTAGAGCCTAGTGCGGAAAAGTTGTGTACTGGTGAGTTAGTCACGTGTGCAAAATTTCGGGGAAAACAAAAAAATGTCTTCCGTCTTTAAAATGGCCTTGAAATTTCAAAAAAGTGCTGATTTTTTTACAAAACAACTAAAAAATCCAAAAGGAAACCCTCATATTTTGTTCATAATTTTTTTATGGAGAACTAATATAGTTATAGATATAATGTTCCAAGTTTCATTCTTCTATCCCCCCTCCTTTGGTAGTAATAATTTTTAATGTTTAAAGAACTTCTGTAAAGTTGTTTTTCCTGCATTTTTAAAAAGATAATTACTCTAGAACTATACAACTTAAAAACCTGAAATTAGTCACATTTTATTCGTAATTTTATGCTCTTTCATTTGGTGTGCATCATAACCTTAATCATTTCCATAATAATTTCCCAAAACTTTGCACACATGAAAAAGAAATTTTTTTTCCGTCTTTAAATTACTCTTAAAGTTTTGCAGCTTTTTAGCGTATCGTTGATATTGTTGATTTGTGCCTTTTTTTACGCAACTCTTAGCTTTTTTTCTAGAAAAAAACCCTCAGAAATCACCACGGGGAGGGTGGGTGCATCGCAAGTTCCACCCGTGCCCACCCATCCATATGGACCCAACAATTGAAGATTTTATTTTGACGGGAGGAAGGACCAAACTTTAATTCAAGTGAGCATAGAAGGAAATATTTATCAGAAAACAGTCTTGGAAGAACATATTACTATGATTAAAGAACCAGGAAGTAAGTACCTTGGACACATAACACCACCCTCGTCATCAGCTTTGAGCATATCTCATATGATATTGCAATTCATGGAGAATGAGAATATTGACATTCATCAACTAGAAGCAATAGGGTGCGATGGAACATTTGTTAATACTGGATATAAAACTGGCGTAATTCGTTGTCTTGAAGAAGCCTTTGGTAAACCTTTACACTGGTTTATCTGCAAGTTACATGCTAATAAACTGCCACTCCGTCATTTAGTGCAGCATTTGGACGGTGCTACGAGTGGCCCAAAAGCATTTTCTGGCCCAATCGGTAAATCATTGACAAATTGCAAAAATCGCCCAGTTATGAGTTTCGAAGTTATTTCCTGTGAATTTCCCAAAATCGAATAATCTCAGCACAGACCAGCGGTATCTTTGGGACATTTGTCAAGCTGTAAGAAATGGAAGCTGCTCATCCAGTTTATCGCTTAAAAACCCAGGAAAAATGTCCCATGCACGTTGGTTAACAACTGCAAATCGAATATTACGTTTGTATATTAGCTCTTTAGATCCTTCAAACAAACTTCGAACTCTTGCAGAATTTATTATGAAGGTATACGCACCTATGTGGTTTATTATAAAATCGAATCCACACTGCACGAATGGTTCACAAAATTTGTGGAAAACTATAAATGTGTCACGCTACCTCAAGAATGAGTTAAAGAATGTAATTGATCCAATTATCCAGATAAACGGGTATTTTGGCCATCCAGAAGCTATAGTACTCCTGTCTATAATCACTGACGAAAAGCAACACATTCGAGAAATAGGACTCCGGAGAATTTTAAAGGCAAGAAAAGAATAAAAAAGGAAGAGATTCGACAGTACATAATTCCGAAGTTGAATTTTGAGGCAGCTACATATGTAGACCAAATTAATTGGGAGAATTTTACAGAACCCACAATAACTGCTTCTTTATCTGACGCAAATTGAAATAATTTGATTGTTAGTGGGGAGTCTATTTTGCAACATCTGGGTATCTTGAAATATCCTTCTCATACTCAGAGTGTAGAAAGTTTCATCAAAATCGTAACAGAGATTTCTGGAGCTGTGTGTGGGGAAAGTAACCGTGATGGTATGATAGTATGATTAGAACCCACACGCAGTCCAGAAAAAGATGCTCACCTTTGGAAACCAAAGGTGAGTACCGTACCCGATAAAAACAAAGGAGTAAATGTCCATTTGGTTGGGTGGATGGGTGGAAACGAGTGGAACTCGCGATGCAGCCACACTCCCCGTGGTGAGTTCTGAGGGTTTTTTGTAGAAAAAAAGCTAAGAGCTGCGTAAAAAAAGGCACAAATCAACAATATCAACGATACGCTAAAAAGCTGCGAAACTTTAAGAGTGATTTAAAGACGGGAAAAAAATTTCTTTTTCATGTGTGCAAAGTTTTGGGAAATTATTATGGAAAGGATTAAGGTTATGGTGCACACCAAATGAAAGAGCATAAAATTACGAATAAAATGTGACTAATTTCAGGTTTTTAAGTTGTATAGTTCTAGAGTAATAAGCTTTTTAAAAATGCAGGAAAAACAACTTTACAGAAGTTCTTTAAACATTAAAAATTATTACTACCAAAGGAGGGGGGATAGAAGAATGAAACTTGGAACATTATATCTATAACTATATTAGTTCTTCATAAAAAATTATGAACAAAATATGAGGGTTTCATTTTGGATTTTTTAGTTGTTTTGTAAAAAAATCAGCACTTTTTTGAAATTTCAAGGCCATTTTAAAGACGGAAGACATTTTTTGTTTTCCCCGAAATTTTGCACACGTGACTAACTCACTAGTACACAACTTTTCCGCACTAGGCTCTAATCAAAATCAAAAATATCGTTTTTTCGCTCCGCCCTAATGTACAGTGCAGCAGAAACCTTTGCTCTACATTTAAATCACTAAAAATACAACTAAATCTACATCGAAATCACTAAAAATACATCGAAATCACTAATTTTCTTTTTGTGGCACTCGCGGATAATCCGCACCGCGGATAATCGGGGCTCTACTGTACTTTAATGTTTTATTTTTTTATGCATTTGATTAAAAACAATGATTTAACTTTTTTTGTGACTACTTAAGGATTATACGGGCGCAAATCTTCCCAATTGGACTTCATGTTTATACGTGTCATTTGCAAAAATTTCCAATTAAAAATACAAGACCACTGCTAATTAAAACATTTTAATTGTTATTGATTTTTACTGATTTATAAGATCCCTTGGCACTTGCTCCCGGATAATCTTTAAGTACCAATTTGTTACTGAATGGTTAAGAATCATCCACCACGTTAAGCGCGCAGGGAATACTACTAAGGTAGCGCAAGTAGTTTATTACTATATTTTGTCTGTGAGTAGAAGATTTAGTGGATCAGCTTAAACTTACCTGGGTGCAACACCTATATGGCCGTATAAGTCTTTGTTTGCTTCTCTATGTTTCTTTATGGCATGATGACTCAACGGAGTAGGAAAGTCGGTTTGCTCGTTTCGATAAACTTCTCTCAAGTCCTTGGGGTTGAAGACATGGACCAATTTTTTCCCTAAGAACAAATTCTCCTTCACCAGAGGACCGTAACTTTTAAAAAATCCTGAATAAGTTTCATACGGTCGATCCAATCTGTAATTACCTAAAAAATATAAATCTTTTAAATATATATATGTTATGGGCAAAGTGATTAATCTGGCATTATTAATAATGCCCGAAGTGGAGGCGGACAAAGTGATAAATTTCATTCATAAATTCCACTGAATTTATCACATTGCCCGTAACATATACAATACACAATTAACTTACAGTTTATTTTAAGTAGGTGAAGGAAGATTCAGTGGGTTTCCGGATTGTTAGGGATAGTGGCTCATTTTTATAAAATTCCTAGTTTAAATACTTTTATGAGCAAGTAAATTAATTTTTAGGAGATTCATTAAGTTGGTACCTCTTATGGTGTTATTTTTATTTTCTATAATTGGAAACACTGGAAACTTTTCATTTTTGACAAAAAACACGGTACTCCCGAAATGGTTGACATTAGTTAAAAATTGCTGCAATAGAAAGATTACTCAAAATGTTTCTAAATAAAAATTTTTACCATTTTTTTTTGTTTTAACTAATAAATTGAAAGTAATAAATCACTTCTTGTTACTCTCGCTAATATTTTTTGGTAATTTTAATATTTTCTGTCAGAAAATACATAAAATTGTATCTTTAGAATATGGTAAGAATATAGAGATATTACTAAGGAAATTTAAATCTACACACACTAATGCTTCACTCCAACTCCTCCCAGAGAGACAAAAACTACTATAAAAGTGTTTCAAATTCTTGTTTAGCGAATAAGAGTTAAATTTGATCAAAACGAATCCCAGAATACAGAAATTGTAGGTAAATGTGACTGGGAAAAGTCACTACTCGTAACAAGCGTAAGAGGTATCGGCCTCAAAAAACATAAATGAGTATTTTCTAACAGATTACAATGAAAGAAAAAAAAATCAAAAAGAGTCTGTACGCGACAAGCCAAAAGGATCCTAATTACTCGTTTACCCAACGAAAAACCATTCATTACAGTGCTATGAACATATGGTCCAAAAGCCAAACCACCAATCATAATTGTAAACCAATCATAACATTTTCAGACAGTAGTTCTAATTTAGACTCTTCGTGGAGCTGGATTAATAACAGAGGTTTGATTGCCGATCAATCCACCAGGTTATCAGTGAATACGGCCGTTAAAAGCTCACACAAAGTTTCACTTTCACTTTTAATTTTCACATCACGAGTGATCCTCACCGAGGAATCGAATTGGCACAGGTATCCTCGGATTAAAATTTGAAACAATTCACACTTTTCATTTTGGAAGATTCCTTCAAAATGAAGATCGATTTAGATGGAGATTTTAACGGCAAGGATCACTCAGAATGAACATTAAAAGTGAAAGTTTAAATTAGCCTTTAAACTCACGGAATATCTTCAGAGAAATAAATTTTGAATTTGGCTCTTTTAGGTGACCCGACTCCCACTGATGCAAAGTTGGAAAGTTTCTGCATCCCCCTTCTTTCCTTAATTTCAAGCACGAAAGTTAATCCAGCGTGTATTGATTGCATCAGCGTGTATTGTTCTTAACTTAGAATTCTGTTTGTTTATGGTATGGTCTAAAACTTTTATACATTTTGAAATAATAAGGGAAAGGGTTCATATTATATTCAGGAGTGTTCACTTAGAAACAGTCGTATAAGTCTTAGTACCAGTTTAACAAGTTTCTGGTCATAGACTAATAAACCTTTCTGAAGATTAATTTCTCGAATTCAAGATTTACTTTTTAAATATTAAGGTCTCAAAATTCTGTGTTTACGACTGCTACAATACTGCATTTTAAACAAGAAATACAACGATATTGATCATACCCATAGAGCGTACTGCTATAAAATTTCACTTAGTAAACAAACAATAACTGAATATTGCCAGAATGGTACAAATACGGTACCTTTGGAAATAGATAAGTCCAACTTCAAAGTCTGACAATTTCAGTAAGAGTCCGTCTTTGCGATTCTCTATGGATGTCTGTTGGCAAACCAGTTGACCCTTGTCTTTCATGTTTAACACCCACAGATTATTTTATGAAGGTCAGTTGCACAGAGTACTAGAACAGAGAGTCCACGGCCATAGGCCATAATGGAAATCGAAAATTATGACATCTTGTTACAGGTTGGGAGAATTGTGGCGCTGGGATCGCTCTAAACTCACTAGCGTCTGGATCCAGTCTGAATCGTTCGCCGGCTGCCTATGGGAGATCGAAAACACCTTTTTGCGCATGCGCTGGGTTCTAATTTGGCGAGAGATTTAAGCGGCCGGCATACGTTCCAGAATCTAGTGTGGCGCCCTCACATCAGTAAAGCTTTTGAAAATAGCCTCGTGGACCCTCTGTTAGGATATTTCTCTGTGGTCAGTTGATTCGTTTCATCATACCATAATCATCATTACGATACATCAATTTATTTACATGGGTTTATGGCGCAAGGTCCAATCTCAGACAAAAGCGCCAGGATATTGTGGAAAAGTTCAAGCAGGCATGGAAGCAATTGTCAGGTGTACTCGAGACCAATTTTAAAAACCCATTAAAACAAGAGTTCATATTACAGGGTAGAGTCAAATGAATAGACAGGGTTAAACAGACTTAAAATTTATTGCTCTTTTTTAGGCATGGTTATTTTTCTTGAGGATTCATTTTACCAAACCCACCCCTAGATCAGTATTAATATAATCAGACAAGTAGACATTAAAAAGATACATCAATAAGATGGATTTAGTTGGATCATACTAGTTTATCAAAACTAAAGCTTAGCTACTAAGTAAAGCCGATCAGCATTAATGAATCAGTAATAAGGATACCTAGTTAAGTCTACAATTATTTCATCATGGATGATAAGTATGATCGATTTATAAACGAAATATTTCAGCATGATAGCTTCGTATAAATAAAACTCATTAATTGATCAGCTCTAGGCTAATAATTTTTTTAGTGGTGCAGGTAGATTGGAAAATTTCCGATTGCGATTTCTAATGGTGATTATGCAGTACTTTTAGTTTGGTCAAAATATAAAATTACATTGATTTTAAAGGCATTTTAGGGGGTAATCCTCCTCTTCCCGTGTTCTTTAACCACAAAGAACTCGTATTAAAACGGGTGAACTCTGAAGTTGGGCCTGTCTTTCTTAAAAAGGTTAGAAGGTTAAAATATTTTTTACCTAGAACATACTGCAAAAGATCTCCAAGGATTGGTAGCGAGGGAGGTCTTGGGATTACAGAGAATGGCTTCACTCCTGGATCGGTAGGTAAAACTGATCTTTTATCTTTTCTAACCTTTGCATCTGCAGCAAAAGGTTGGATATTCGTATGTCGTTGACAGCTACAGAAGTTATCTGGAATTTAGGAATCGTGTATTAGAAATATTCAAATAATTTGCTATCAAGAGTTATAGATTGTTTTGATAATCTAGATACATTCTAAATCTGGCCAATGATGGTTGCTTCCTCAAAACGTCGAATAATAAGAATAAATGCTAGAAAACGTTTACTTCGGCCGTATAAACTCGGACTTCAAAATTGTCGATTGTTTAATTTTGTACCCGTGTCATTTTTAAAGGGTTTTAATGTAATCTTCAAGTTTTTTCCCCCAAAAATGCATAAATTTAACAAATATTAGTTCTGAGCCAAAACTATGCGAAATTAACTGGATGAATTTAAAAAATGGATGGAACAAATTTTACCAGTGATTATTCACATCAGGATAACTTACTAAAAATTAGATTGATTAATTTCAACAAAACTTGAAACTTCAATTAAATTAAGTTTTGAGCAGTTACATGTTTAAAAAAAATATTTTAGTTTAAGTTGTTAAATTACTTCCATTTTGGGGAACTAACAGTTGAACAATACTACCTGAAGGAGACGAGGTCGCGAGATCACCAAAGCAGACATTCCGATTAAAGATTCTTGAAGAGGAACGACCGATCATCATCATCATCATCATCATCATATATGAGGAGTGCACAGCGCCGGAACGACCGATCATCATCATCGATTTTTGTGGTACACAGCGCCGAAGGCGCTTTTACCACGCTGGAGTTGCAAACACCGGAACGACCGATTGCTTGTTCTGTCTTATATACCCTGTAGTAGATATTAAACGCATCTGTTGCCATCATGAATACGCCACTTGGAATCGCATGCACAGAGTACTAGAACAGAGAGTCCACGGCCATAGGCCACAATGGAAATCGAAAATCATGACATCTTGTTACAGGTTGGGAGAATTGTGGCGCTGGGATCGCACTAAACTCACTAGCGTCTGGATCCAGTCTGAATCGTTCGCCGGCTGCCTATGGGAGATCGAAAACACCTTTTTGCGCATGCGCTGAGTTCTAATTTGGCGAGAGATTTAAGCGGCCGGCATACGTTCCAGAATCTAGTGTGGCGCCCTCACATCAGTAACGCATTTGAAAATAGCCTCGTGGACCCTCTGTTAGGATATTTCTCTGTGATCGCATGCAAATGCACTTCTAACACGACATGGATTTTTAGAGGCTGAATCATCCTGGGGGAAATTGATGCTTAACCCTGTTAGATCGGACATGAAAACCGCAAAAGTGTTCGATTCCGGTATTTTAACTTAATTAAACCCAATCAAATAATTGAAAAACTTCAGTCTTGAAGAAGCTCTTCAAAGACTCCGCCGGGGTCATCGGTTCGAGTAGGTACCTGGGAATTTTATTCCCGCTGACTCAAGATAGGATTTTAATATGAACTAATAAATCTCAAGTTACTTAAAACTATTTTTTTAATCCCACTATAATCGAGCCGTCGATCTCGTCGAACATTTATGTATAAAAATAAAAATATTCATTTACAATCGTGGGCAAAAGCCTTTTCATAATTGGATTGTATAGAAATACATAACATAAATTTTGAATTCCCTCTTGACTTGGCTCCATATTCCCTCGATAGCATATTGGTGTGAGCTCCAGTGGTTAGATCGACGAAATGCTGAGCATGATTTATAGCTCAAATTATTGGGGGTGCTGCTCCGGTGCTGATTCACCAAGTTGACACCATATTTTAGTTAAAACAATAAAATTCCAAATAAAACTACATTCACAAGATCGAAGATCAAAATCACACTTCTTTTACTTACTCTATTTTCTATATTTTGAAGTTAAAATTCACAACAGATACGCTAAAAATACAGAACACACCTTTATCTTAATAAAACTTTAAGATTAAAATCTTACACGTTATACCATCCATATACGATGAGTTACTCTCTTGCACGCTACTAGAATGACTGAAAAATTACATTATCCAAAATCAAATTTGAAGTAAAAAAAGAATAACATAAAAAAGGTAGGAAAAAATAAGATACATTCTGATATGTCAAATAAGCTGAATAGAATTAATAATTACTGTTTAAAAAAGAAGTTAGAAATAAAAATGAAATCTGTGTTTATAAGAGATTTTTTTTTATCAATGAGCTGGTACTGAAATTATGATCCTTGACCATCGCTGTAGTCCCCTTACTGTCACAAAACTCAATTCTTGGCGATGCAATTTCATACTTCATTTTTTCTATAACGTCGAAAAAATCAAATAGAAGGGATGGGAACAATATAAAATTTAGATTTTACACTTAATTTACATTCCAAAACATGTCACTTACCTATATAACTCATAAATTACATTATTTTATACAGTACCTCCAAGCACGCTGAGAAATTTCGAATCCAATTTGTTATGTATAAAAAGAGATAAAAACCCTTATTACAAAAAAAGTAAACACAAATCTTTATTGAATAGCCGAAACCGCTGAAGAGAATTGTTTCTTACTCTTGGAAAGAAAAAAAAAGAATCTATAAATAAAAAATGCAAACAGTTTTAAGTTTAAAAAAGCTAAAAGCCAATGTGATTTATTATTAGTAGAAATCGGTTATTTTTTTTCTTACATCCGTTTTCACTACGCTCGCAAAGAAGAAACTATTATTATTTTGCTCGGCGCCAGGGTCAGGGCTGTTGACACAACAGCCCCTCTCCCTCTCGTCTTAATAGATTCGCGTGCTAAATTCTTTATATTTTGATTCGATATGATAGAGCAAAGTTTTGATACCTCATTCGGTATATTTCCGGGTGCTGATCAACCCGGAAAGAAATTGTTGGCTAGACGGTGGAGTGTTTTGACTGCTTACAGCATTATGACTAATAACAGAGAATTATAAATTAAAAAAGGATAATAAGGAAGAAAAGAGGGAAAAAATAAAGTATTTTAAAGCTAATAAAAATTGAAATTTTGGTTGGGGGTGCTGCAGCTCCGCAGCCCCTATGGACGAGCCACCACTGGTTAGGTGCATAGCTGCAAACTGTTCCGTTTTAGCCGGAAGATTTCCGTTTTTCCAGAGAATCTTCCGTCATCCGTTTTTCAATCAATTTCTTCCGTTTTTTGCTCAGTTAAAAGATTTTTTTCTCATTAGTTATTAATCTGACTTGATTAAAGCTTAAAAGCAGTTGTTCTGCTATTGGAAATAATGAATAGCTAGATCTCTTAGTAAAAAAATATTAATTGCATGAGAAAGCGGTTACCCAATGCAGAATGTTTATTGACAGATTTCATAATTGATCATTATTTGCCTCTCTGCTGTGCTGATTATTCAAAAAATGTTTCCAGATTCCAAAATTGCCAAGAGTTAGGGATGTGTAAGGACTAAAAAAATAGATATTTTGTTAAAAATTATGTTATTCTTAGATTTTTTTTATACTGAAAGATGTCCATTTATGCTACCTATTGACAAACTGACTTATTGTTTTATAATTTTGGGTGGGAACTTCTGGAAAAAGAGGTTTTTTAAAAATATTTTTAATTGAAATAGTGTCGGTGTTTGTATGGTACCAAATTTGAAAGAGATATACGAGAAAGTAATTTCATGTAACTTTTTATTTTTCTTTATTTTCTTTTAAATTATTAATTAAAGCTCGGTGATTGAAGTTCAAACATACGAAAGTTTTCACCCGGTGGCATAAAATAAAAGAATTTGTTGAATTTAACTCGATGAGATTCGACAAATACCTTTAGTTATTTACCTAAGTCATAAAAATGAAAATTTCTCATTTTCGTGTCATTTTCATTTGAAATTTTCACGTCTATTTATACATTTTTTCCTTGAAAATCCTTCCACTTTCAAAGGGAGATCCTATTTGGATGTAGCCCACAAAGTTAGATAAAACACTACTTTTGGGGGCTAATTTAAAAAAAAAAATATTTACGAGAAGAAGCAACCCAACCTCGCTGCAATTTTTTTAAACCTATTTTTATACTAATTTTCCTTGAAAATCCTGTGGCTTACAAAGAAGCGGTTCTGTTCGGGCCAAAAAGTCTCAAAATGAGCTAAAACACTACTTTGAGAGGAACTACAACCCTAACATGAAACGTGGCTACGCTCATGTGTAGGTAAGAAACTAATCAAGCTCTCTATGTCTACCAATGAAGTACACTCCCATACATCAGAAACTTCTCATGGTTTATTCGAGGAATTCAAAGTTGCGACTTTTACCTCCCTTTAGGAACTGGCACTAGTTGGAATAACGTGTTATCTATAATTGTATGGTGTGATGGACTTGGAGCCAGAAAATTTCAAAACCCAATATTTTTTATATTTTCAAAACAGAACTACATAACAATACAAATTACCCAATGAATTATTAAGCATTGTCTTTAAAAAATAATAATATTACCTGGTACTGTAACATCAACATTGTTTTATTAATTTCATTTTGCAATAGACGCCTTATAGTAGTAACATAAATTTTACTGAACTATGTACAAAAAATTTGATTAACAGCACATTAAATATTCATGACTAGAATCGTTATGGACAAACTCAATAGAGCGGTCATAATATTTGTAGTAAAACTGTCAGAGGCACCGTTGCAAGCATCTCCTTCACAAGTGCAGACAGTGATTCTTCCTTCGTTCCCTGTTCTATGATAGCAAGGGTTGTTGGGATCATGAGGGTATGTTGCGCACTGCCGGATCATGTTCATGTCTTTAGACTCTGAAATAACATTATCTTTAAGTGTAGTGAATAAATATATTTTTCTACGTCAAATGTCACAACCTTTAAAATTAATGGACACTAATGCCATAAAAATAATATAAGTATAGAAGAAGAATATTTGAAGAAATTGTCTCCATTAAAATATCCCACTTCAGTAGTACCTGGATGAAAAGATTATTTTTCCATCTCATTTGACCCGTCTTTTTACTCATTAATTTTTTTTCAATTCCAATAACATAACATTCAAAAATTCATTTAAACATTTTTTAAATAAAATTGAATATTCTATTGAACTGTTATATTTGTAGAGAAAATCTATAACTTTAAGTAAACAAATATCAGTTTCAACAACTCTATTTTTTTGTACTATCCTCTGTTTTAGTATAAAAACTGTGGGGGTAATTGGTAAAATTTTTTTATCTCACACATCTCTTGGTTCTCTGTCTATATCACCTGTCACGTTAGAATACGAATACTTGCACTCAAAAATAAATTCAAGTTGGTTTCTTTATTACAACTTGATCGAAATATTCCAAATATAAAAGTTGAATAAATGATGTTTTGCTTACGATGTTCTTTCTCGTAGTCTATCCATCCCAAGATAGAACGGCATGATTGGTCCCAAGGGGCTGTACAATTTATAAGATATTTCTGGCTTCCAGGTGAAATTTCCATACAATCCTCTTGGCCTTCGGTCTTAGTACTACACACATAGCACATCAAAGAGCTTACTGAAAATAAAATAATTTCACTTCATTTTGAATGTTCTGAATAAAATAATGTTGTAGAAAAAGTATCGTTTGAGTGTAGTGGAACCAAATGAATATTTTTAAGTTCAATTAGAGACTTGGGGATAAAATATGATAGCTAGTATAATTGTAGAGTTTTAGGGATAAAACTATGCATGTTTTTATGGAGTAGGGGAGAGTGGAACACCTCCTCAGGCGTAAATTTGTAGTTATGAATTCGTGACGTGCTTATAGGTTCTAATAAATGACACTAAAATCTACTCTTGTGTTTTGGAATCTTTGGTGCGTCTAGATAATTATTATAGGCACTTTGGAACACTCATCCTAAGATGCCTCACACTTCTCATGAGTAAGAAAATAGTTTTTATTGAAAAAATAAATAATTTTAGAACTTAGATTATTATAATTTAGAAATTGGCGCAAAAAAAGCTTTTTATTGATTAATGTTTCTTTTTGTATTTTTCAAAATAACATATGCTAATTTTATAATTATTGAAAGAGTCCCAAAAAACGGGTCACTATGAAACCCTTTGGAAATTTTGTATGGTTTAAAATTCAATATCTTTTGGGGCATAGATAAGGTGAAGTGTTCTTCAATTAGGAATATAGTTTTTACGCAAGTTTTATAAAGTAAGTTTAGTGAGCTGAGTTTTGTGAGGATTGCGAAGCGATCCGAAAGGTCCTGCATAAGCAGTTAACGGGGATTGGAGAGCGATTGCGAGAAGGGGGCGGTAGTTCCCTACTTTAAAAAAAGAAAAATTACCACATTAAAGGTTATTTATTTATTTTTCCTAAGTTGATTAAAAATACTAGGTATATCTTTTCTCTTACACATTTTATTCCAAAACATAACTTAATAAGCAGTTTCAATATTGCATCCTACATCATCCCAAAGCATCATAGCAAAGTACACATTTAGAAGATAGAATTGTTTCGACATCAAAATTCAAATTTGACAACCTTGAATATTATCCTTGAGGCATGTGTGAGAATGTTTAAGTAACTATACCAATGCAAATATTTAAAAAGAAAGAGCAAACATTTTATAAGGTTCATTAGTTGACAGACACATTTCAATGTCATACTTTTTGTTATAAAACATTAATTTAAAATAGAGATGAAATTTTCCTTTCAAACATTTGCAGAAAATGAACGCTTTCTCGACAACATTATGTGAAAAGAATACACTATATTCATCCACATTGTAGTCTAGTTTCTTTTCAAATTAGGTAATTAGGTATAACGTAAAAAACAGTTTTGTGCAGAGATGCGTAAATACTACAGTGCGAATTTAAATCTGTTTCAAAATAAACTACTCATCCATAAATAAAAGAAATTTCATTAATTACGCGTTTTGTATTTAGATTCTCTATAATTCAAATTTAAAATATTACTTTCAATTTTATGTTTTACATTTATAAATGGATATCCATATCCCTTCCATCTATAAAAGAAAAGGAAGAGAATCTCCCGAAGGAATACTCCCCATCTATTGCTATTCTAATCTAAAGGGAACGGATACATAGAAGCTCCAGAGGAAGAGCTTCTTCTCATCTAATAAGAGAAGATGCAGGCGGAAAAAAGAAATTCCTGAATGAATTGAAGCATTTAAAATAAAAGAAATAAGATAAACGCTCAAATTTTTTCAATCTTTTTCCAAATTTTATAGACAAATTGCCATGATATCCAACATCAGAACTACAATTTAGTCTATAGACATGTATCACATGCCTATATTTAAAAAAAAGTTTAAAATTTAAATTGTCAAACATATTTTTTTTGAAGAATTCGCTTTTAGATGATTTATTATAGAATATTATTGAAATATTAAACGTTTCAACTTGATTGAAAGGTTTAAAACTGGATTTATGAAGTTTCTTTTATTGAATTAATTAACTGATGATTTAACCATCAATTGTGTTTTTTCTGCTATGTTACTACAATACCCCTTGAAAAATGACCTTGATGAAATGAATGAAAAAATAAATTTTCCAATTTTGTCCGATTTATTTTATGATGGAGGTCATTTCCAAGTAAAAAGCATTGAAAACCTTCTACTGCAATATTTTCAGGTTTGACCTTTTTTCAGTAGATTTACTGGGCTAAATTGATTGATGTAAAAAAATGGTTAAATAGTACTGCTTTTTTCATTTCGTCATGTGAAAAAGTTTCTAAAGCGCTGTATCACAATATCTGAAAGAAATCCTGCTTTACTTTTCATGCCTTGATTTGAAAAGATGGCATTCGGAACATGATGGATAGTAGGATTTCCTCTATCACATCACAACATGTTCCCAATTCTATTGATTTTTATGACAAGCTTGTCAAAAGACTGCCTTGACTTTTGTGTTTTTGAATGAGGTAGGTACTGTCAATCAATTCCTAGCGCCATATTAATAAGTATATTTTTCTAGGATACCAATTTTCAATTAAACTTGAAACTTTCACTAAGGTTATAGATAGAACATTTAATTCTCGAAATTAGAAAAGATATTCTTGGAATACAAATTATTATGCTCTCAAATTAGATAGATAGTGAAAAGTATTTCATTTAAACACATTTGAATTTTCTAAACAGCTGTGTATTAAAACATCTTATGTTAGTAAAACCAGAAATATTTTACGAAAATTATTAAAATCTTACTCTAAAATTAGTTGTTGTTAAATACAGTATTAATTTTTTTATCCGACAGAAAAACATTGTAAACAAGGGCGCTCATAGCTTAATATTTTAAAACAAATTTTATATTTCTTAAAACAGATTCTATCTTTTCAAAAAAGATTCCATACAAAGTTCTATAATTCCTTAAAAGACCTTAATCAAACGTTTTGAGGTTGTAATTAGTCACGAATGAAATTTCAACAAAATAGACAACTACTTACGATGCCTTTATAGAAAAATAAAATCATAGGACTTTTTCATTCCAATATATTCCTTGTGAATATTTTTAATAAAACATTTTCACAAATAAATTTAAAATGCAAAAAATACTAAAATATTTTATTGTAAAAAAGACAAAAATTAAATTAAAAAAATTAAAAGTTCAAAGCTTAAAAACCTATTGTACCTAAATTAAAATGGTGGAATTCATTTTCTAAAATGACAGTTATAAATTGCAATATCTATACTACTATATGTATAATTTAGTGTATAAAACTACTGATGAAAGAATACAATTAATAATCTAAAGAGTGAAAAACCCAAAAATACAATAATATTTTCATGAGTTAAAATTCTATAAATAAATTAAAGTTCAAGTACTAAAATAATTTGTAAATAAACTAAAAAGATATCAATTTTAAACTAACTTTTCTCTCAGTAATTCAAACTTCTTAATGATAAGTAAACATCTTACAGAAATTAGCTGCATTACATTATTTAAATTAATATTTCAGTACCATTATATCAAATGAAATTAAACAACGTACCTCCATTTATGTAGAATGAAATTAAAAATACAGCACTGGAGAAATGCACTAATGAGTACTCCATAGCTCAAAGATGAAATACTGAATGACATAAGGAGTATCTCTCTCTCTCTCTCTCTCTCGTTTCTCCCAACTATCTTTTCCTCTCTCATCGAAGGAAGTGTCATTATTTACCTGTTCAAGGCCCTTGCTCCTTATTGCTAACAAAACGCAAGAATATGTGCAAGCCCAAAAAGATGGCAAAGATTTATATGCAATGGAACCCATTGGATACCAAATTGAAAGCAGATAAACTGATTGAAAGATTAGGGAATGGATTATAATGACAATAATACAAACGCAAAAACAATGTAACAACATTATGACCACTTCTATGAAATCTCTTTTGTCTATATAGTTTCTTTGATAAAAATGATATCCAAGTCAATTTTGTTTGTAGAGGACCCATTAGAAATAAGTAATAAAATCTAATAGATTTTTAAAATTATTGCAGTAGTATTTGTCTGTTACTTCAAAGAAGGAGGAAGAAAAACTTATCTTTAAAACAACAATTTTTTAAATCATTCTTTTGGACAGTTTTTTTTAAAATTAACATTACACTAAGCTACCTATGTCAAACATGGTTATATAAAATTAATTTTGACGAGTTCAATGCAGAATCTATAACATTTTCGTTTTTGATGCCTTCCTTAAAGCTATTAAAATGCGTATACTTTTTGCATTTTAATCAAATTGACGCTGTTTTTCCCTCAGTAAATTTCAGACATTCCATTTTAATGTGTTCCAGACATTTTATGACAAATTTATAGCTTATCCCGTCACAGAGAAAATGGCGAAATATTTTTATGATAATATTCAGGGTGGTCAGAAATAAAATCTAATTGATCATTTTCCTTTTAAAAATGAATGACAAATGAGCAAACATTTATAGGTTTTGTGGTATAGAATAGTTTTTAAGCGATAAAATTTTGCTCTTAAAAATTTATGGTTATAAAACAACTTTCCTCCAGCAGTTTTAGTGGAACACCCAAATCCAAAATGCGTAGTTGTATTGTCTAATGATAGGGTGAACCGCCCAGTGAATGAACACTTAGCATTTGGGTTTGCGATTTTCCCACTTCAAAAAATTTTTTCAGGGCTTTTTCTCGGTCAATTCTTAAAAATAAGGTATGTTTCCACACTGGCGTTTTCTTGGCTATATGATCGAAGTATTTCCAGATCTCAGAAATCAATAGTTTTGAAGGAATCCTGCTTTGAGTGAAAAAGTGCGATAGACCCAGTGAATGAACAAAGTTTGCCCTAAGTATGAACAGTGTCTTCCAGTAAATGAACACTGAAAAATACCATGATTTTTTTTCAACTGATCAGCCTGCGTTACATAAAATAGAAAATTGTTTACTAAGAACTCTAAAATTTCTTCAATACACACACACATACACGCACACACACAAAAACGGTACTTAGGATTAGGTGGGTGCAAATTTTGCCAGACATCGATTGCGACGTTATACTAATTGCATATATAATCTTAACATAATTAATAATCAATACCTACTAGCACGTACGTAGCTATAGCTTTTACAATAGGGGTTCAAGAAACTTCTTTCAGGGGTCGCAGTGGACAATGAAAGTGTAGCTAAAACAAGGTTTTCCAACTGGCGGGCCACATGCGGCCCGTGAAGCTCCCTGAAACCCCCTAAAAAGTAGCTATAAGACTTTTTAGCATACTAAAATTTAAACATTTTTGGAGGAGGACCCCCGAACCCTTTTTACCCACTTTTTCATTAAGGAGTAACTTTGGTTGGTCGTTTTCTATGGAGAAAAATTTAAAGTTTGAGGTTTCGAAAGGGAGGTTGTATACCTTGAAATTCCCTCTGAGCGTAGCAAGGGGTTATAAAAGCATAGATTAACCTTTATCACGAAGAGGGACTGGGGGGGGGGCAAAACCTATAAGACCTCAGGACCAAGGGAGCCGTTACTAGACTGTTTCGAAGGGATTCTGGAACCCAAAATGTTTCTAATAGTTTTCCCTTTCCGAGTAAAATGTAGGGCAAATGTGAATTTTTGTGAACTTAATCACAAATTTTTGTGGTTAATACATGCCCTTAAGCAAAAAAGGGGGGTCTGGGGGTCCTCTCCCAGAAAATTTTGTGAAATTTGATCCAAAAAGTTGTATTTTCACTCATTTTTTGGATATTTGGGACAGGAACCTTTCTGTTTGTCTGACATAAGGTTTAGGCTAAGGGGGGTTCTGGACCCCCTAACCCCCCCATGCCTGTCGTTTGGGACCATGGGTTCCTATGCAATTCTGAACCCTTATGATGTACCCTACCTCCCCTAGAAGTTTCCCCATTCATAATGAAACACCCTGTATAAACCTAGCTTTTAAATCAAAAACTTATTCTATGGAAAGACAATACTGATCTTTATTATAACCTAGTCCTAGTTTAAGCCGTAAAAAAGCGTATAGGTCTTTTGGTTCACGAGGTAAGCAGTTTCCCAGAGTATGAAAGGTTGTTCATTTACTGGTAAATCTTAGTTTAATTACTCTTTCCAGTATGTGAACACTTGCACTTTCTAATCAACATACCCCGTTCATTTACTGGAAGGACACAATTTTGATCATCGCGCATTTTTACGTAGTTTAGCTTACATAATTATGAATCACATAAAACTATAATCATGAGGTTTTACGAAATATGCATTTTTCCCAGTGAATGAACAGGTGTTCATTTACTGGGAAAAATGCATATTTCGTAAAACCTCATGATTTGCACTTCCAGTAAGTGAACACCCCCTTATCTATCGCAATTTCAAAAGTACAGCTTTCTGAATTATGCCATATCAAAGATTGAGTCTTTAACAGTTGATAAAAAACAACTAAGATCATAATAAGCGCAATTATAAGTTAGAAAAATATGAATGAATCAAGTCGAATCTTAACTTACCGGAGACTTTTTCATGGGCCTGAAGCTCGAGTATCAGTAAAAAAATTTACACAGACTGAAATCGGAATATACGGTTAAATCAACGATTGCCTGGCCTCTAGGAGGTCTCATTGCAACTACTGAATTTTAGTAATAGTCTTTACAGAGTTCAAATAGCTTAATAATTGAGATTATACGACCATGTGTTCATTCACTGGGCAACCCACCCTATAATATTCTAAAAGCAAAAGAATTGATATTTTTATTAAATTGTTAACAGAGTCTAACAAGCCACAATGAATAACAACATTTGTTTTGTGTTTCATATTTATTTCAACTTCAACGGAACCAACCAACAGAAACCTTCTTAATTTATTAAAGTTACGCATCCAAATCTGTTAGGTAGAATCACGGAGATTATCCAAAGAAGCACAAACGTTCAAGATTCGTCCAATTTTTGTCATGTTTGGCCAAATTTTGCTTATTTCTAGTTAAGTTACGTAAAATTGACATATTTCCATATTTGGATGAATTGAGCTTAGGGTAACCTTAGCTGTGAGTTGAATTAAAATTTATTATTTCTTATCCTCTTCTATACGCCTCCTCTGACCAGAAGCCTTAAAAAATTTTGGAGAGCTTCAAATATAAAAATTAACACAAATTAAATGTTTTTGAAGCTACTGTTTGGTTCTGAATGTTGGAACCTCCGTAAAGCTGAAATAGAAAAATTAGAAGCATTCCATAACAAATGCAAATGCTTATGAATTATTTTTAAAATGTTCTGGCTTAAGTACCTACCCTTATTTTTAGAAAAATTTTTATTTATGCAATTAAACAGAATGTAAATAGCTGTTTTAATTCAAAATGATATTTAAAAGCATATTTGCAAAAATTGGGTCGATTAGATTAACTATAACTTTTAAAATTAAAAAAAAATAACTCGATTTTTAAAAATTCTTATAAAGATGACAATTTTAATTTTTTAAGAATTTAAACAATTGCTTTCTTTGTTTGACTTCAACAATGGTTTTATAACAGAGGATTGAAAAAAGCTTAAAAATTCTTAATCTGTACACTTTGACATTTTTTTAAAATAACTATCATAAAAGGACACAAAATTCAAGCTAACTTTTATGATACATACATATTTATAAGTATATACAAAAAAAAACAATACTCTATCATGAGCAGTAAAATAGCCTTAGGGATTAGAAACTAGGAATTATCGCCAAAATAAAGTCTTAGTTTAATAAACGCATTGTAAGTTTTGAGACACACAACAAAATTTGAGCCTGACATGGCTCAGAAAACTTAAGATATCTTCAAAACTAAACGGATTTCAGGTCTAAAATTTGGACCATATCTTCCTAACAGTATCAGGGATAGGAAAATATGCAAAAATATTTTTTTTTGTTGAGATTTTGGTAGTTTTTAGGGTACTGTGTAGCCTTAAAACATATCAAATAAGGATCTCAAAATCCATCCTTTATATCCTACGTTTAAAACGGGATTGCCCTCTGCTATAGTCTGTGTAAATAAAATCGGCGGTTTCACGTCATGCTTTACCATGGCAACGCAGAAGAAATACATGGAGAAAAAACTCAAGGTCAACCGCCGATTCTATTTACACAGACTATAATATCGCACTCACTTGGGCAACCGACGGCAAACTTAAAAGAGGAAGGCCAAGGGCCAGGGCTTACCATTTACCATAAGTAAGCAAGCAAACCACCTCTGACAGAAGTCAGATGAGTTCCATGAGGTTTATATAAATTCATTATGTACTACTTAACCATTTCTAAATGCAAATAATGAATTTAAAAATGCAAAATCTTACATACAAGGAGGAACTTGAAAATAAAACGGTTTGGTTCCCTAACCACAAGTAACGTGGTTAGGTAAAAGTTGACGTGAGAGTTTAATTGACTCCCCCCTCCCCCTGGTGAGATTTTCCTGGACCCCCCTCCCCCCTTTTTGACCTCACGTAATTTATGGTTGTCCCTAGACTATTAACTACAACTTCTACTACTCTATTTTTGTTTACATGTTAAGGTTTGTTTGTGTATGAGACATGGTATGAGAGTATGAGAAACCCAACTTAAACAGCAAGTGTCTCCAAACAGTTCTATAAACAGTATGAGAACATAGAGTGAGAAAGGTTTTCGCGCTCGGCCTTGCATCGGGTGTATTTTCTATCTCTATGCGCTTATAGTAAAAGTTCTGATTGTGTCTGTCTTTCTTGACGAAGGTTTATAAGTGGATCCTTAAGATCAAGCACACAAGCCGGAGAATATGGGACCAAATCCAATCCAATCCGTGACGCACCACTGTAGTCACTTGCTAGCTGGTGTAATGTGATTTCTTTTTGATAATATTATTTATGATAATATTATTTTGATAATATTAGTTATTCAACTATGTAGGCAACATTGTTATGTTAGACTACTTGACATAATAGTTTTAAATGTAAAATCCAGTATTTTAAAAAAAATCTGAATTAAACAGCCATGCTTACCTAAAACTATTTATATTCCTATTTTACATATTTTGGTCAAATAATAGCTCAGTGATGATGATGACACTTAAGCATATAAAAAATATCAACATAAGTATGCTTTATTTAATAAAAGTATACATTTTTATTATTAACAAAAATAAAAACACTAATTTTTGTATTTTTTTATTTTACAAATATGTAACTTCAATATGAAGAAACAAAACAATGTTCCAATGAATGTATATTAAAAACTCTTGAGGAAATATCGGTGGTAAAAAAATACTGCTATTGCATTTGATTTTACTTTGGCACTTTAAAGAGCAGGCTTCAATGCAAATGATGAATTTAAGAATTTCTACTTACAACTAATGTACATGCAAAAAAATGAATTGAGATTAAAAATGCAAGTTTTAATTGAAACAGCTCTCAATTAAAAGTAAAATAAAATTATCCAAAAATACTTATAAAAACATTACAATCAAACACTTTACACTATAATATTATCTACTTCATTTTGAATGTGCTCAGAAGGACTTTTAACATCTTTTACAAAAAGTTATCGAAGCATACTATTTTAAGTACTCCATTTTAATAAAGAAAATGTACCTAAATATAACTTTGTACTAAATAAAAACATATCACAGCATTCTATTCCTAGAATTTAAAACTCTTAAACTATTTCATTTCTAATGTATGAAGTTTAAAAAAAAAGTCCAATGTGGAATGTGTGCAATGATTTATAAGATGTAAGGGATGGAATTGTGCTGGAATCTTATAAAACATTCTAAGATGATATGGATGTAATGAAACTGATTTAAAGCTGTACAGGTATGAACAAATCAAAATTTACACTATACAAATGGTAAATTACTAATATTTTACAAATAACTTATTGCACAACCAGTAATAAAATAACTCTTGAGCAATTCAATTCATTTTACAAAAGATATTTAACAAATTCAGAGAAATAAAATCACTTAAACTACTCAAATTTGAGGAACCATTGCACTCACAAGTTTCATTTTTGTTGAAACCTAGACATGTAGAATGCACAATCAGGGCAGTACAGGTTAGGGGACTCTATTGTCTTTTTGTGGCACAAATTACAGGGTGACTGGGGAGATTTAATAAAGTCCATCACCTTGCTATCATTGTTGGACTGAGAAGTGTCAGATACAGAACCTTCTTTCATAATCTTTGAATTTGGGGTACATTCAGCATTTGTTTGAGAAGGTGGATCTTGGACATTTGGTTTCTGCATAAAATGCTGCTTGTACACTCGTTCAAGCAGAGGATTCGGTATAAAGTCATTGTCTTCATCTCCTGCACAAGCAACAAGGACCACTTTATCTGAAAATGTCACACACTTTTTGGGCCCCTTCCTCTTCTTTGCTTGCTCTAAGATTGCTTCAAAGTTAATACCACTACTGCAATACAGTTTAGACAAGCCCCGATCGTGCCGCAAGAATTCTAGTCTCTGTAAGGCAGTTTCGTAGTCTGGGGGCTTGTCAGGACGCCTTTGGTCATGCATGCCACAGCTGTCTCTCGTGTGGTAGCTGACCGAATCTTCATGTCCATCCACATTTGAACTAGAGTTCCTAAATGATGAGCGATTCGTTCCTATTCGCAAAACATTTGTTAACTGAGCATCAGTGAGATGAGGGTTGTAAAGACTACCAGCTGCAGCTTGTGTAGTGTAAGGCATCTTTGATGAGAAAGTTCTGTCCTTACTATCACCTATGGCACTTTTAATAGGATAGTCAGCTGGTTTTGTAGCTGTGTCCTGAGGTGTTGAGCTAATGTTCATTGATGGAGGATATCTATGAAGCTTAGGTTCACTGTTGTCCTGTTTATAACTAGATTCAGTTGGTTTGTAGAATTCTTGAAGGTTTTGGGGAGAGACAACTGTAAGACTTCTCCCTTTTTCATCAGTAGAAGGTTCAATGGTGACAGAAGGGGGGAATGAGATTGTTTCAAATTTTGATGTCAAATCCCTGACAGATTTTTGGTTTTCTAAATCTGACATGGAGCTTCCTTTGTAGGTGATGTATGAAAGTTTTGGCAAGTTTTGAGTAGAGTGATGATTACTATCAACCTGTGTGAATAAAAAAAATAGATTTTAATTTCTGTCATCATAAAGTATTAGTTTCTATTATTATTGTTATGAATATAAGATTCAATGATAAATCATATGGTAAAATACTCACACTCAAAATGTGCTGATTAGGATTTGCAGTATCTCTAACACTATCTTTCTTTACAAGTCCAGCTGAAATGCAGAAAAGGTATTAATTGAAAGATTGAATAAATAATTATTATTGAATTCAAATATAAAAATTCCCATGCTTTTACCCATTGAATAAAGAAACTACCTAATCTATAAACTATTTTAATGAGTATGAATTTTTAGCAAGAGTAGTCAAGTATAAAAACAAAATTAATTGAATGTTATTCCAGTGTAACAAAATTAAAGGCCCAAGAGCTTACTTTAAAATTTATATAAATAACAATGCAAGAAAAAACATACAATATTTGGAACACCTGGTAATATGGAAAAGTATAAATGGTTTTTCACACAATGGACATATTCTTAAGTTTGATTAGAGGTAGGTATAGTGTGTACTTTACTCTGATCATAAAAAGTAATTACCTGGAGTTCCATCAGCTGCTGAAGTACATTCAGATATCCATCGTTTTCTTTCCTCCTCTTGCTTTCGTCTCCTATTCATTTCTTCCTGCTTCAACTGCAGTTCTTTCAACCACACAGCACTCCCTGTTGCAAAGTCAGGTAGAGGAGGTTGTGCGCTAAGCTTCCGCTGAGACTTTGAGTCTCTGGAGAGTAGAGGATGATGAGGAACTTTTTGAGCAATCATATTCTCTTGTTGGATTCGCATCGACGTTTGATAGTTAATTTGGCTGTTGACGTTGTCTGAATTTGCTATCTGAATACTTTTCTTAGGAGGTGAGTTCATAAGATTTGAGTGAGTAATAGGAGGAGGTGGTTTATAAGGCGGGGGAGTGTGGGCTCTGATTATATTTTTCTTGTGGGACTTTTCTACTTTTGTGTTTGTTGGTTGTTCAGTTGAAATGTTATCTGGAGGACTACCTGCTGGAGTAGTACTATTTACTTGCTTTTTCTTACAGGAGGTTGGAATCTGTGTGAAGAAACAGTCGTCATAAGATCGAGTGGTCTCATTGCCCGAATCTTGTCCTTCGCGAAGATCAGGTAAACTCCTGTTCTTCCTCCTCATGAAACCTCCCATGAGTTTTCTTCTGATCCTGTGTTGCTTCTTATTTGGGTGTTCAGAGAACGTCTGATTACCAGAGTTGAGGTCTGGCAGCTCACTTTTGGTGTTGGAGGTTGGTCCAGAGTAGGTTCGGTATAAGGCCGTTTTCTTGGTTTGTTCCCACTCATTAGAATAGTCACTGAGCTCTGAATCTTTGTTTTGAGTTCTGTGCATGGTTTGTGATTTCTTTTTGCCTTTGGGAGATTTTCCTGGTTTTTCATCTCTATCACTCAAACTGGAGTTACCATCAAATTTCTTTGTTGGGCTTGATCTTACTTCCTCACTTGATTTGTGTTTCTCCTCAGAGCTTTCGTCTCCAGTCAGGGATTCCACAAAAGATGATAATGCTCCTTTCTTTTTCAGGCTTCTTTTAGGAAGAGTGGCATAAATTTCAATGTTTTTATCATTCTTTGGAGATTCTTCATTATTTTTCAGGCTCTTTTTGCTGGGTTTTACATTGTCATCAGACTTATTTTCTGGTTCTTCTTTGGGAAATCCCATTATACTGTCAGCAGCAGTTCTGTTTCCTGATGGAGAATCTTTTCGACTAGCTTCAGCCAAACTTTCTTTTTGCATTCTACGAAGAACAGCCTCAGCTTCCTTTAACTTCTTATGCAAGTTGGAAGATCTAATCAAACACATGCTGTGCTTCATCTTGGCCATAGCTAAGGCTTGACTGTTGGTATAAGGCACATCCATAGCAGCTCTGGCTTTAGCTAAACAGAAATATTGAAAAATGAATTAAAATTTAGCTTAGTAAGTTCAATCAACACTAAAATTTATCTCTTATGTTACAACAAACATTGCATCAGTGTATACATACCTGCAGCTGTATCACTAAGTAAAGCAGCCATAGAAATATCTCCAACATTTTCTCGCTCAACCGATTTGGCAACAAAAATATCTGCTTCAGCACAAAGTTTATCACATTCATCTTTAAAACCTAAAATAACAAAATAGAAGATATGTTATTTTTATTCTAAATTATTATTATACCTCAAAAGATTTGACACTAGTATTTAGCAATTAAGAACAGTGAAATAAATTAGCAAAAACAGCAATTAAATTCTCACCAAATGGGAATTGTTCATTGTTTTTCAGTTCCTTCAAGCAGTACTGTAATTGTGATATGTCATAAGGTACAAAAGCTGTTTGGACATTTTCTGGTATCTGGCCTAATCTGGAATCTAGTTTTCCTGGAGAATTATTTATGGCAGAGGGATAGCTGTCGGAACTAGACAAGGAAAATGAATCATAGCCCGCATCAGTTAGAGAAGGGGTGTCTCCTGGTCTTCCTAAGTTTCTTGCATTGGGATACCTGGGAATGGAACTATAAAATTAAACATGATGAAATAAAGAAAAAGCATCCAACTAAAAACAGATTGGTTCTTTATCAAAAAGACTTTTTCTTCACAAAAACTAATTCCTTTCTATAAAATTTGAGAGCTTTTCTTTTCCTTTTTATTTAAAAAAAAACCTTAATGATTTTATTGGTTAAATTAGAAGTTGCATTCATATTGTAAAGCAAACACCATGGGAAAAAAAGTTATGCTAAGAATACATATTAGAATACATATTCTATTTAAATGTTAAGTACAAAAAAAATAATTAATTTAAACTTTTTATTCAGATAACAACTGTGAAAGTAACAATTTAAACAAAAGAAATTTTAAATAAAAATTTTATTTACCTTTTATTCCCCAACACACAGTAGTATGGATTATCCAAAGATGTGGTGCTAGATGAACTCGCACTGTTCCTGTCACCGCTCCAGTTCCCTGAGTCTCTTCTTCTAGC
The DNA here is from genome assembly GCA_963680715.1 of Tetragnatha montana. Lineage (NCBI taxonomy): Eukaryota > Metazoa > Arthropoda > Arachnida > Araneae > Tetragnathidae > Tetragnatha > Tetragnatha montana. Next base: position 20,330,466 of record OY796675.1, read on the forward strand.
AACATTAGCTGCATCTAGGACATCAAACTTCAAATGTGAAGCTTGTCCTTTGGCAAACACATTATCTAACGATTCCAAACTACTGCTGCTATTGCGTTGGCCAACAAAGGGGTTGTCATTTTTGTTATTCATGGACCTTTGCCTCTGTAGCTTCTGCAACTGAAGAACATTCTCTACTGCTTGTCTGCTGATGTAAGTGCTGTCTTTGGAACTTGGATCAGAACTGGGTGGAGGTTGGAAATTTATTCCACTTTCTAACAGTGATTTAGCAGTGTCCTCACTTGGTTGATTAGTTGTGCCATTATCAATTGTGCCACTTTTTGACTGCCGAAGAGCATGATAGAAAGACAAATGAGGAACAGAAAGTCTGGCTGCCAATCTGTTCTTTAATGAAGTACTGCAGTCCAAAGTTGCGGAATTTAAATTACCGTGGTCCAAGTCTGAGTTCTTGGGAAAGCAAGAGTATTTTAAGTACCCCTCTGTGTGAGAAAGGGGCATGGTTGCATTGTCTTTAGAATTGGTGTTGTGCAGAGGATTTGTTTCTTGTTTCTTTCCATTCTGCTCTTTCATGTTTTCATCCCACCAGGTAAGTTCTCCACTAGGGGTAACAGCCCTTCTAGGCTGGAGGTTTGCACTCATGTCAGTGGTCATTTCAGGATTGGGAGTGAGGGCTCTCCTTTGATTGTTTTGATGAAACATTCTTGCGTGTTTTTCGTGGGATAAACTTCCAGGGCAAACATCTTTTCCTAAAAAAATTATTTTCATTAATGGATGTTATTTTTACTAAAAAATGAAGATTAAGATTTTATTCAATCATAATTAATATTTTTCTCAAATACAACAAGGAATTTTTCTCCAACATCAATTACAATTTTTATACATAAGAAATTGACAAGCAGAGTTTTTATATTACCCATTTACAACATTCTCTACCGAAAAAAACTTTTTTTTAAAGTACACATCATAAAATCTTTAAAAACACAAGATAAAAAGTTAAAGATAGTAAAATGCATAGTTAATAAGATTATTATTAATTCTTAAAACTATAACACACAAAACTAAAGAAAATAATCACCTCATAAAATAAAACTAATTTTTTAATGTTATTAAAGAAGGGAAAAGAAAAGTTAAAAAACCTCTAAAAATCATTATACAAAATATATTAAAATACTTAGGTTCAAAATCATGAAGGGAAGAGAATGTAAAAATCATTTCTTAACTTTAAAAAATGTGAGAAAACTAAACCATTAAATTTTATTACCATTTAAGTTTTTCTTATGCCCAGGTACAACAGAAACAATCCTTGGAGCAGTTGATGTATTAACAGGAGTACCATGAGGGTTGGCATACAAAAGAAGCAAGGGTTGAAAATGACCTTTGCAGCACTTTTCAACAACTTGTTCCCATTTAGGACCAATCTAAAAGAAAACTCAATTATATTTTTGAAAAGAATTCTACATTAAATATTTTAAGTTATAAGTGATATTGTAAATAACTAAGCTAAAGCCCTAAAAATATTATTTCTGTAAAAGTAGCAAGGTTAACAATTTTATGCAAGAAAATGGTTAAATCATGCTTAAAAACTCCCAGAATAACAATATCTGTGAAGTGAAATGAAGTTACCTCTCTGACTGCAGCATCATCAAAATATATCCACACTCTTAGCTTTGTGTGGAAGAAAAAGGTTGAGTAATGTTTCCCATAGTAAGTTACAATTCCTACAAGTTGATGAGTAGCTGTAGATGCCCACCTGCTATCTACAACTGAATGAAAAACCTGAAAAAATAATAACAAGGTTAGATTGTTTGAAAACAACATCCAGTTTTTTTTTTTAATTATTTGTAATTTTTTTTTGTATTGCATTATTAACTAGCAACTCCAATTTATCCTTTTGAAATTAAAACATTCAAAATTTCATTTCTTTTAATTTAAAAATATTAAAATTGTACATTATTTTATATATTAAGTATTAAAATATAAATATTTTATTGCATAATTAACTAACAACTCCAATTAATCCTTTTGAAATTTAAACATTTAAAATTTCATTTTTTAAATTTAAAAATATTAACATTGTATATTATTTTATATATTAAGTATTAAAGTATAAATATTTTATTGCATAATTAACTAACAACTCCAACTAATCCTTTTGAAATTAAAGCTTTTAAAATTTCATTTTTTAAATTTAAAAATATTTTTTAAGAAGTATCAAGTATTAAAATGCAGAGAAATAGGTATGTTACACAATGATGCATGTTGTTTATAATGACAAACAAAAAGAGATAAAAGTTTTCTTACATCTTGTAATTTTAAAGACATTCCAATGGTTTTGAAAACATCCATTATGTGCTCAATAGTTGGACGCTCTGAATCCCAGACTAAGCCAACACTCACTATAAAAAAAGGTAATGGTAGTTATATGAATAAATGTTATACAAAATAAGCATACTCATGTACCACATAAAATCAATTTATGTGTTCTTTTAACAATATTAATGGGGAAAATAGTTACCTATTTCTGGTCGGTTCATTAAAGTTTTTCTTATTTGAATAACTGCCCCACATGAACTCTACAATAAAATCAAAATACTTAATCAGATGAAAAATATGTTAAGAACGAATTAAATTAATTATATAAGTCAGTAAACGAATTGAATAACTTACAGGACAATCTCTTAAGTCACCAAGACCACCAGCTTTTTTCAAAAGCTCACTAAAGCTAGGCATTGGTTCATTCTTTTCCTTCATCAGCTTTGCTTGTGAGCTACAAGAAAAAGTCATTGTATTTGAAAATTAAAATTATTCAAAAGAGAAAAATTAAAATCAAAATACTAAGTTTAATCCAGAAATGAAATTAAATGGGAGAGATATAAGAGATTAATTACCAAAGTGCTGAAGATGGAACATAATGAACCATTTGTGTGAAAGGCAGGGGCTCAGATGTGGCTCCACAAGCATGACACACAGTCTGAAAAAAAGTTTATTTAGCTTGGGTCACATTTTTATTCTTATACTTTTTTAAGTTGACTGTTCATGCATTTTAAGTGTATAAATCTCATTTATGTTCTTATCATAAAATAATTTGTGTTATTCTTACTTGTTCAACCAATGTCATGGCAAATTTCTGATGAGGAATGCAGTGTACAGCACTGCACATGTCTTCTGACTCATTATTGGCAATATGGAAATGTATTCTCATAAGAATGTTTTCCTGAAAGAAAATCCAATGGCACATTCATTACATGGACGAAAAGAACGTGGAACAGCTATAGCAAATACTGCATGTAAAGATGTTTTTGTTAATTGAGTTAATTTGTAACTTACAAAGCACTCAGCTGCATCATCCATAAACCCCAACTGAAACCTCCTTTGATCACAGAACGTTTCTGCAAGTGCCCGCCGCAGAGCATCTGGAGGAAGGGCCGATTCTTGACTATATTGAAACTGTGCGAACAATTCCTAAAAAAGAGAGAAAAAGAAAACTTTCAGTACTCTTATACTCTAAAATTCAGAGTTCTTTTTTTTGCACTTTCTCACCATAAGAAAGGCCTGATTTCAAATGAAATATCCAGTTATATTTAAGATAGATTCCAATTGAAATCTTTCTTAAATTTGTTAGACTGAGTTCACAAGTTTAAAAAAGATGTAAAGTACCTTAAGGGCGCAAAATATGCATGAATCTTCCATACAAGCATGGCCTCCAAGCTCTCTGAAACTTCTGCGAAAAATATCCAGGTGCCACAGAACCTGCAATATAAAGAGAAAAAAATTAAATAAAAAGTTTCTCCATTCATGACATCTCTTTTCATACATGAAATAATAATTAAATAATCAATACGAAATAAAATATGAATTGATATTATCAATAATTCTGACTTTAAAAATTCAATAATCTTTTAAAAAATTACAAGATATTGTCAATCGCTAATTTTGATTAATTGACTCTCCACCTTGCGAGGTATGATGCAATAATCGGCAGCGAAGCATACGGGACTCTCCATTTTCCTCACTTCTTCGGCGTAACTTATGACGTCAATCGAAATCCAATGAGGGCACCTCGACATGCTTCATTCGAGGATAAGCAGGCGACACACACAGGATTAAAAAAAACGAACAAATTTCACCACTTCAGTTCACAGAGAAACAGATCCTCCAACTTGAGGAAGGCCAGACACGTACTACCACTCTTCAGCATCGAACAAAACCTACAGGGCCGAAGAAGACAACAAGACTCCAGAACAATCAAGACATCGCAGGCAAATTGGGTATCAATGGGTCCGGAGAAAAGCTACACAAAATGACATCTCGTTGGCGTGCGACTGGACACGAGACCAAAAGAGTCCATCATTTAGTGGGAGGGATAGCGATCTTGCCAGCTGATATTAATTCGGGTTTATCGTCTGATCAGGAGTCGGGCGTCCAGTCTTGGACACCGGATGTCGTCCTCGTCGGAGCGTGCCGAATTGAAGGTAGGGACGATGCCACTGTTTAAGAACATTTAGAACCTTAAGTTTTATCTCCAAAATGGCGTTATGCTTGGGTTAAGAAGGTCTTTAGACCCTTTCAGTGGAAACAATGGGCAGTGCGCCCGGGCACGCGCCCCATGAGTACGGGAGTATAATTTATTGGGGTTTCGAATCACGTCTTGAGAGTTTTGGTTTTGCCTCGTTTCGACAGAGGTGGGGAAATATAGAGTGATTAGGACTGATAATGGGGAGGTTAAGGGAATACAATAGCCCCATTAATGTCCCAAAATGACTTGATTGGGTAATGGAGGGAAAGTTTATGGTAGGGCAGAATAATACTGATTAATTTTCAATGTCGTTGGAAACTGATAAAATGTTTAACTTAAGACACATGTATGAAAGAAAGGGTAAATTGGCTAAATTATCTTAGTTTCTACCATGCAATGCATTATGAATAGTTACTACTTCGTCATAATCTCATTAGTTTGTTTTATCAAAGGATAAAACTCTTGTCTACAATAATAATTTCTTAAATAATTTTACAAAGTGGAGAAAAAGAATTTAATTTTTAGCATCAAAATAAATTTCTAGGCTAACAAGGAAAAACAATACTGATTTAAAATAAAAGTAGTATACATTACGAATATTAATAAGAAAACAAGCAAAGGGGGAAAATAGCTAAGTTATGTTCTTTTATGGGCTTGTCTATCACCATGATACACGCCAAAATTTGGCACTTATTTTTTTTTACAACTATTACTATCACATAAATTTATTTTGGAAAAAAACCATGTCAAACAATTTTGTAATAATATAGAAGAGCATTAGAGTAAATATTTAAATGTTCAATTAAATATTAAAACATGCATAAAACAACATGTAATATTTCCACATAAATTTACAGAAGGATGAAAAAATCATTAAGTAACGTTGCTCATTAAGTAACTCATAAACCAGTATACTACTCACAAACATTTTTAGCTGCAATAGATTTAACTCTCCCATCATCTTTCAAAACAATCTTGGAAAGAATAAAAATTGAAACTCGAAGAGTTAAACCTCAGAAATGAGCCGTTAGCAGTTAATTTTCGTTTAAACTCCACCACTCCAAGAAGACGAGAAAAAGGATGCATCCGTCACGAAAAGGAGATCCCCGAGCAACAACCAACCCCCACCGAGGTGCTCTCGAAGTTCATTTATTCAACAAGTCGGGATAAGCGTATCACTCAACGAGGATTTTTTTTCGTGAAAGGTTGGTTGATACAGTGAGGGGGACCCATCACTGATGCACAGCAGATGGCTCTTGTTTGGGGATGGGGCAGGTTGGAAATTGTAGGGGAGAGACTGAGGAGTTTTTTTGGCACCACCACCAACGGTCGGAGGAGGCTTGGAATTCCGGAGCACTCTCTCTCTCCCCTCAGCGGGGGGTCAGGGGTGCTGTGGTGAAGAATGCGTGGGGTGGCACCGTTTGTTGACACGCGAAGTGTGCATTTGGAAAGTTTGTATCCAGCCAGCATTTGGTATTGTAGAAAAGTCAAGCATTTGCCTCGTTTTCATTGTGCTAGTGTTCCTTTTTTGTGAACGAAACATTGTAGTAGACGATACGGACCAAGAAATGTTTTGGAATATGTTTCATGAAAATGAGATTGTGATAGATCTTATTGTTGCAAAAGTGAAGGTTATTTAAATCCTTTTATTATCTGCATTTAAAATTGGGTCAAAGCTACATGGGATTTAAATAGTTTATAGATAGAGAAAATATATTTTTATTCAGACATCTCCAGGTTTTAAACTTCTTAAAGCATGAATAATGGAATGAATAAACACTTTGATAGGTTCCGTACAGCATGAAAACTTAATTTGTTATTTTGGAAAACCAACTGATAATTTAATTTAAATGTCACTTAAAAAGTACCAGAGTAAAACCTTATTACATTTTATTGAGTTTTCAAAAAGACCAATATATTGGGTCGAATTAAATATTGTAGTCAGAGAAGAGTGACAACAAAACTTGATTAATTTGGTCGGTATAGTCTTTTTTAATCAACTCAACGTCTGGATCAAGAGATAGGAAATGAACTTGTGTTTTATTCTGATTAAACCTCAAAAATTGAAGAAGACTGCAACAAATCGATACTTTCAGAACAAAAAAAAAGCCGCCAGAAATCGACTTCCATGGAAACGTCCGACCGAGCGTTGCCAGTCCACACAAAACAAAAGAAATGCGAGAAAACCAAAAAAGAAAGTCCTGATGAGAAAGTCCGCACCGAAGACAGAGGGAGGGCCAACTAAAAGAGACGGACGACGGCAGAGAAAAAGGGATTGGTCTCACGCAATCAGCGAGTCGTAATGAGGGAGGGACAAAGAGCTCATGAATGGTGGCAATTAAAGGTACTGTCGCCTGGAGCGTTTTTCGGAGTAAAATCTCGTGAGATAAGAGAATGGAGTGAGGGCAGGGGAGTCAGTCGGTCGAGCGTGTCCATAGTAATGAACCCCGTTTCCGGTGGAGACTGGGAGGTTGACGAAGATCCTATGACTCAAGAGAAGGGGCTTTTTTAGGGGGAGTTTCGATTTCGGACAATGGGGGAGAATATTTTTGTTTTGGGGGGTAAGTAGGGGGCATGTATCGTGAAGTAGAATAAGGGGCCTAACCGCGATCTCATCGCCTATAGTTGCTATCGACAATAGGCGAGCTCGCCTAGCCGAGAACACGCTTTTCTCTAAGCGAGACCTTCCCAAAACGCGCTTTTGGCCCGACCGCGAACCGGTGGTAGAAAAGGATTTACTGATGCCTCTCGCTTTCGTCTCGAGAAGGGAACTGGCCAATCAAAAGAGAGCATCCTATTCGAAGGTAGTATTCATCCGCATGAGCTGCAATATCGTTCGCCATCTTGTATTAAGTTTCGAACCGTATTCGGATTTCTTTTACACTTTTGGTGGTCCGTTAAATAGTTCCAAAAAATATAAAACAGCTGTTAATTTCCAAAGCAAGTCCTCAGACATTAATCTAGTACGAAAGTAATTGACATTAGTGTTCGTTTATACAAATTTGTAGGATCAGTGTAGAATTACTTGTGACGTTTTTCCATAGATGGCTCCACTATCACGTTAATGAATAAATCAATTTATAAATGGAAGGGCTATACTTTTCAATTTGTTTTCGTTTCTTAATCGTGTTAAAGTTTCTGAATGCATCCCTTAAGTCCCAGCCATAATGAAAAATTGTCTTCGGATTTAGAAAATACAAACAAAACACTACACCGCATCACTACTCTTCCCAAAGTAAACCGTGCGCAGACATAGAGAAAGAGTTCTTAAATAAAATACTTTAAAAAGTACAATCGAAGATTTTTAAGCATAACCTCAAAGAATGATAAGGTTAAAAACTAAAAGAAACGTCATAATATAAGGAAATAATAGCAAAAAAACGATACATAGCGTATACGATAATTGCGAAAAGACCTTTACGAGCCCTCCGAAGCAGTCGCTTCGTAGGCGAGGGAAAATTTGCCGTAGGCGAGGTTTCGAATGCTTCGCGGTTCGACCATTTGCCGAACTATCGTAATGTGACGTCACGAGCTCGCCTAGACTGGTTCCATCTCGCCTATTGTCGATAGCAACTATAGGCGATGAGATCGCGGTTAGGCCCAAGATTTACTTCTCGTTCTGGTATTTATAAAAAGTTGGTGTGCTTTGAACCGAAAAGAAAATACTTTCATCTCTTCTCTCTGAACCTCAAGGATAGAAAGGAATTGCCCGAGAAGGAAAAGTTATCATCTTAGGAAATGTGGAGTAACTTTTTAAAGACCTCTAATTAAACACATAATTAAAAATTAAGGAATAAATATTCTTTAATTGGTTCACCAGGCCGAATTCAAGATATCTCTCAAATTGAATTTGTTACAAATTTATCAAACCCTGAAGCCTAAAAAAATTGGTTCACCCACTTGATCGATATTTTTTGTTGAAGGCATGATAGAAGAAAGTTTTTCCGATCCTTGTTTCTTTGGTCAGAAATCTACCTCCGGATGTTTGAAAAAAAGGTAGCGATTTTCCCACAGCTTTGCATCTATTACTAAACCTTTTCACTCCATAAAAAGTGTTATTCAAAGGTTACACAAGCAATTACAACCAACCAAGAACTACAGTACGAATCCAAGGACAACGGAAACTGCACATAAAAGCACTAAATACGACAAGGGTGGCTAGAAAAAAAGACCCTTGTCTGGAGTTTAACAAAACGATGGGATTCACCCTTTCTTAATGCTAACCGACCCCGTCCCTGTCTGACCTACTTCTTTTTTGGACACCCGCTCTGTCGAAATTCCGACACCCTTCTCTTGAATGGTCGGAAACGGTAAAAGACAATTGACAAGAGTGTAACCTTCAGCAGTGTAAACGGGTACAACACATAAGTGGTACACATTCTCCCCTGGCTCCAATATACGAGTTCCGGACTATTACTACAATGTATTTTCAAGGCTTACATTGGAAGATTACGTCCATATGAATTGGTTACGTATGCCACGAGCCAAAAGAAGATAGAAAATTTAGATAAAGTACATCTATAGAGCTGAAGTTTTTCTTTATAAGGAGCCAAGAATGTATGCCAAGCGAAGAGAAGAGTGTCTTGAGTAAAATACGTAGTATCTGTGAGTAAAGTTTTATAATTGCCCCATGCTATGGTTAAAAGTAAACATACGTGATGCACATGTTGAAGTTGAAACTAATTTTAACAGCTACATGAAAATTATAGAGGGATTGACTCTTAGAGTTAGGCTCTCAAAGGAGACAGAGGAATTACTTGATTTGAGAAAATATGATACATCAAAGAAGGCAAGGAAAAGTGAAAATGATCGGTATTATGGGTCGTAATCTTAAAAAGTTCTTCAAATTTGTTCTTTTTGTCATATATCTTCTGACCACAACATAACGATCCCATTTTAATTCCCCGCAAGGAGACCGAACCTTAATCCATACATTTTCTCGCAATTAAACTGGATTCTAAATATATCTCACTGATGCAACGACAAGACAGATGGTTACACTCGCGAACGAGCTATTGTTCGAAACCATTTAAGCAGCAGTAATAAGCACAACGAATCCCCAGCTACAAATTGAGCTGTATACCGAAATCAAACTCGAATCTTCGTGTATCAATGACACCAGAGGTAGCCAAGTGTCGCTGACCCTTCTTGATGAGGCTCCCGACGCTAAAATGACTTTGCCATTCTTCAATTACGAAGAACCGGTCGACGCCGGACAGAAAGAGTGACCGCGACACAACTTCCTAATGGTTTTTATGCATTAGTATTTTCAATCTGGTCCTCGGGCTATAATGGACATATTGAGCGGCGAAGTAATGTGTGCGAGATATTAGAGGACTGAAATAGTAGGTGAAAGATTTCGATTTGATTTCTTCTATGCTGGCTGTGTAATGAAAGAGAAGAGAAAATTGACCCATGGGAGCTTATGATGGTTATTGGCTCTAAAGGCACGGCAACTGAATTGATATCGAAGCTTACAGAAGAAAAATATACGAGCTCTACTCTGAAGAAAATGATTTTCTGATGTATTATCTCATTTGACAGAGGTAGCCATGGCGATGAGAAAAAAAGCCATATACCTCTCGAAATATCCCCTCACCGTCAGAAACCCAAGGCCAAGACCTATCTCATACACTCTCTCAACTAAAAAGGTTAATTTTTGTTAATAGTAATAAGTTTTACCAAAGAATTCGCCAATGTAAATTGAACTAGTATTTATTTTACTTACAAAAAATAAAGACGCAACTTTCAAAAGTTTAGAATAAAAAAACCTACCAAAAATCTAGAAATTTCATTAAAATTGCAATGTAAAACTGATTATACGAAATCCTTTTCCCCTATTAATTATTATTATATTTTTAATTTTCCTGAATGTTGCGAACAAGCAATAGAAAATTTAAATTGATCTTTTGGACCGCAAAAATCGGCTGATCTATAAATTTTTTGGCCTGGGCGCCCGGGACGAGTTGTTTTAGCAAATTTTGGCCCGCAAAGCAACTAAAGTTGTGCAGGCCTGGTATACACCAAAGATACAAAAGAGAGATGTAGAAAGGTAGAGTTTTCGCCTCGCCAGCCCCTACATTCATATAATGATCTAATCTTGATCAAATGTCTAGAAGGGGGAGTAAACGTAAAAGAATCAATGGCCAAGACGTAACTATTTCATTCACCTCATCGTATCGGTTGTAAAAGATGAGAAATGATTCAGCGAGTCTTACTCACTATATTCATAATGATGACTACATCAATGAATGGACTGGAAGAGTGAGTAAAAGTAAAAATGTGTGATGAGGTGAGGTGAGAAAGCAATTCGTGAAGATTATGAGTAAGAAGTCTGCGCAGTGATTCGAACGCACGCACCACCTTGAAATGTTCATCGCCCATGATTCGTTTCCGCGTTTCTGTCAAAAACATTGCACCTGTCCAAGGGTTAAGGAAGATCACGGAACAGTAGTTTTCGCGACGTAGTAATATCAAATGACGTCACGAGCCGTCTGCAGCAGTGGTGCGCAATGAAAATGGGGAGGAGCGAATTCGATATTTTATTTCCCTTTCTTTCTTAAATGAATATGGATTTTAAAGTTTTTTTTCGTGGGTCGTTCTTCAAACACCCTTCACAAAATGTCTACATTTGAGGCAATGCAAGTGACATTACAAGAGAATAAATTTGAATTCCTATTACGAGTATAAGAGATAATCAGCCATTTTAATGCCGATAAATCTCATAATGCTAATTTAAAACAAGAAATGCACCGTTATATCTAGTTGTAGATAACTAAAAAAATTTGGGAAAGAAAAATAATCTTTTAAATATATTTTTGGATCCTTGAGATGTTTTAATGAATAGAAGGAATTTTGAACTGTTCCTTTCATGATTTTACAAAAATATTCAAAATTACCGGTTCATAAAAATTTAAATTGCCGATAATGCATCAAACTTATTGAAATTACAAAAATAACATTCAGTACGTCTGGAACGAACATACTTGTGCGAGCATTTTCCTACATTATCAATTTCCAGATTGCGATGGACATCAAGAATAGTTTTTAACGAACAGAAAAAACTTGTGCTTCACCTCTTTTATTCCCTACAAAAACAGTTTCATTTCAGCCCAAGAAACTTTTTATTAGCTTCAATCGGTCGTAGTCCAGAACTATTGAAGTAGTACCATGTAGCACAAGAGATCAAGAAACGATAAAATAGTTGAGCACGAGATCGGTTCAGGGAAAGAACACCTAAGGTCAGGGCCATGAAAATGCCATAAAACTGGGCATCCATGTCATTACGAGGAATATTTTAACATTATAAGTATTTTCTCTTGCATCGGGATTGAAGCTGAAGGAAACCATCGCGAGAGAAGTTTTTGAAATGGATCCGCCTCTAAGCTGGTAATGCATGGCGTTATAAATCTATCATGGCGATGCTTCTCATTGTATGTGATGCCATTTCGACATCTATAAATCAGCCAATTTTGTACGATTGTCTTGATTGGTGGTGAGCAAAAGAAAGTGAGGTAATGCAAACCAGGCCAAGGATTTTTCTTTCTGAGGGGTGAATACTCTCTCTCAAGACGAGCTGAATTATATGAAGGGCGGTAAATTTGGGAGACGTGTGTGGCTGCTATTACAAGAAAAATCTGTTTTCTATAACATTTTGACTTTATATTTATTTATTGTTTGGGATTTAAAAATTAAAGATGTTGTGTAAGACGTATATTGGGAGGGGGAATATAAATAACTTAAATTAAAAATATTAACCTGTTAACGCATCAATATTTTAAATATACTATTGAGAATAATTGTAAAAATTTTATACAATTACTTCGTAATTTTATTAACAAAATTTTTTAACTTATGAAACTTACTTCTATTGGTTAATAAATAACCTTTACTATCATTATTTAAAAGTGTCAAAATTGAGATAATTTTTTAAAAAATAGCATGGGAGGTAATATTTTCAAAAATTATTTCAGGACTAAACAATGCGTTCTCATGATATGCTGTCTTTGCCTTTAGATTTTAAAAGCGAAGTCCAGTGTGGCTCGAAGAATTATATGGGAATAAATATTTCCCTTGGGCTAAAAACTTGAGAGACCCGGTTTTATAGACAGTTAAGACTGAGCATAGAAAATTTCCATTAAAACCATTGGTCTATTTTAGGCTTCATAACCAGTTTATATTTCACAAAAAAATGTAAAAACCAGAAAGAGTAACATTAAATCGTCTTTTAAGTATTCATAAATCATATGTTCCATAAATCTGAGTGTTCACTGCATACAAAATGCACGATTTCTATGCAATCCGCACGAATCTCTAGGTTTTCAATAAATTTCAAAAATAACCCTCAAAGAGAGAAAGCAGTGGTGTTATGGGTTCTTCTAGGAGCCGAAGAGTCCAAGCAGAGAAAGCTAAGGATCCATTTGAATAATTCATTTTGAGAAGACCTTCTACGTGACCTCACAAAAACCAACTACACCGAAAAGCAGCAATAGGAATAAAAGTAAAATCTGAAGAGTAAATATATTACTCCTTTCGGGCACACAGAAAATAAATGAAAAGCCGGTTCTTCTTTCTGGTAAAAAAAGTGGCTTTATAAACACCCTTAGAATTTTAAGAGAATGGAGAACCCTAGGGAAAAGAGTCAAAGACCTGAAAATTAAACTTGATTTTAGCTCGTCTGGCTGAAAAATATCACGATTTTGATTTTCCAAGAGAAAGACAAGTGGTGTCTAGGGTTAAAATAAGCTATGTCACTATTCAAAAATTGTTTAATAGACTGTTTACCAAACTTTTGAAGTCAGTGCTGGCTTTACCACAATTTCAAACTAAATAATTAAATCCCAGATAATTTAACTTAAAAGAATATTGAAACATTCTGTGATATTATGGTTTATTTTCTTCACCTTCAAATTTTACGCTAGGGTTACTTAGAATTTAACCGGTTAGTTTGATAAAATTAATTTTTAAAAATCTGTTTCATAAGTTATAAAAAATATTGAATCGTCCACAAATCAACATGATTCAAATACTATTGGTCATTCCCTTTTGAAGTGAATAAAAAGTGGTGAAGTTACCAAGAACTCAGGGAAAGGAAATATATTCCAACCACGCACAAAATTATTTCTGACCATCACAAAAGAATCGTAGGTTTAAGTAAATGTGATCTATGGAGTACAATGGTAGCTTCATCAATGAAATTAACTTGAAAAGCTGTTTAACCTTGAAAACATCTAAAAAAGACGAGCGGTTTTTAATAGAGGTCAGGGAGCGTCATGTTTGGGCGTAGTCACAGGAAGAACATGTAACAAGTGGCACATATGAAGGATAGCCACTATTAGGAAAAGGACTTACAAAATATTCAACGCAGTAAAACTCAAAATTCCTTGAATTTTAGAGCTAACTGGGAGAGAACTTTAGAGAAACTGGACTTTGGAATGGCATATTCTTTAGGTAATATAATGAGGATAGAGTGAATTAGAGGATGAAAATGAGAAAAGGTAAAAGAACTAGGAAGGAGAGAGAATAAAAGAGAGAGGAAGAGGAGGAGAGAGGAAAATGTAGTGGAGAGAAAATCCAAATGTTATTAGGATTGTGTCGTTCCCAATTTATTCCGCCCCAATAAAATCACATGTGAGTGGGTTATAAGTGAAGGTGTGGACAGTGGAGCAATTCATTTAATGTTATACCTTATTATTTATACAAGGGTGTCTCAAAAGGTCTTTGCCAAACGTAACATTCAGGTCCGTCGTGCCATAACAAACAAGATTCTCATAAGAACTCATATCCGCAAATGTAAACTGTGTCCGTTTGAGGACAATGTTCGTCGGCAAAAGGGCAACGTTTAACTTTTTATATTCTATGGGGGGGGGGACTTCAATATTATTGCATATTCAGAGAGAGCACCCCCAAAAAAGCCTGAACACCAAATTTCGTTAAATTCTACTGCTGATAGTTAGCAAAGAAAATCACTTTCTAATTTGACGGTTCGCAAAATATTGAATTGAAAGAGAAAAAATTTGCACTTGCGGACATGAGTTCCTATGAAAATCTTGTTTGTCATGACAGACACAGACTTGCATGTTAAGTTTAGCAAATACATTCTAACACCGAGTTACTTATATGTAATAGAAGGAAGGTGGACTCACCTGCACGGCACTGTTGAGGAAGCAGTTGTTCTGGCCGGGCATGTTGAGCAGGCCCTTGGTGTTGGTGATGGACATGCTGTTGCGGGGCTTGAGCAGATGGACATAGTGCAGGAAGCCCCCGTCGGCGCGCCCTCCCACCGTCGGACACTTGTTGGGAGGGGAGCGCACGGCCGGCGGACTCATCGCGGCGACACCTCCTCCTCAACACCGCATCCCCGCCTCCTCCGTTTCAGCTGAAAACAGAAAAAAGCAGAGATACAGTACAACTGCATGTATACTTATACAGAGAAGGATTGTAATGCCTTCTGAAAGGCTTAAAGAGAGGTTTCGGATATACCGCTCTTCAGAGAAAAGGGGTTTTAAGAGACCACGCCTATAAGATGAAACTTTCAATGCCGTAGATTTCTGGAAGTGTAAAGATTAGGCAGATACATTCTTAAAAGGCAGAAGATTAAAGTGAGTTTTCTGATATATCGCTCTCCAGTGAAAAGGAGACCAGACCACGCTTATAAGATGAAACTTTCAATGCCGTGGATTTCTGGAAGTGTTAAGATTAGGCAGATATTAGAATATAAGCTATGGGGACAATTGGATCAGAGGAGTTCGGGAGATTATATTATTGGATACAATGTCCAGTAAGGAATCTAGAGTTCTTTGCTGAACATTTGCCTTTTTGATACACAAACATACTTTGAAAGTTCTTACCTCGCTTTTTTAATCAAGACGTAATGCGAACACCCCCAAATACAAGACCATGGTCAACAAATTACACTTGATTCGTCTCATCCGCCTTCCACCCCATTGTCGTCACAATTGAAAGCATCACGAATGTAATTACTAATACATAGCAATTAGTTATCGGTCCAGTATCAATTTTGTATCAAAATCGTGCATTTTGAACAGTTCTAAAAATACCGCAGAACTCTAGAACTTCATAGTCACATGAGAATCACAAACAAGGTAACTTTTAATGCATTCAAATAAGATTCATTGAAATCTTTAACAAAAACAGCACACCGATACGAAAAGCGATAGAATACAACAAAGATATTATTTGATTAACTAAATGATCACTCTATACATCAATGATTAAGCATTTATGATCATCAATTCCCTGCAATCGCAACACTCCAGTAACTTCCTCCTTAAGAATATTCCTTCGCTGAAAAAAAGTTCCAATGCAAATCTTAAGTACCATTTCAAGGTGAAGACAGGTATCCAATCAAGATTGATGGATGGTTCGGCAGCTAAACAGAACAACTTATCCCAACATATTTACGCGCGAGGATTTTTCAGTCCAATTAGAATCAACATCATCCATCTCTGCCCGTTCGATGGATGGAAAAATGAACCCACGAAGTCACACATCACTGACACTATGGCCAGGGCCAGCTCGTGACGGCCCTGGTAGCTCAGGAGAGACTCGAGGCAGAACATTAGAATAAATTGGATTCGACTTCATCAATCCATTTCGCAATACGAACGGAAAAAGTTAAGCTCGCATCATGTATCATCTGAAGTAGGAGAAATTCGTGCGCATTTTTTTTTATCCCTGAGGACAGACAGAAAGGAGCAAAAAAAAAAAGGAAAGGCGTATTACAGGAACAAAAATGAATGATCCAGAGAAGTAAACCAGAATAAGGATCTACGAATAACTACTCAAAATAGGGATCAGTACAGAGGATTAAGGACGGTGGTTAATAATGGTCTAGGTCCCAAGATGACAAGACGAGGTTTAAAATGTTTCCAAACTTAAAAAAAAAGTTAATTTAAACCCGAGAGTAAAAAGCAATTCTACTTAGAAAGAGGATATTCTGCAAGAAGCGTAAAGCATACCAATGTGAGTATGAAAGAATTAAAATTTAATAAAAAATAATGCACGCAAAATGAAAAATTAAAGATTCCATTATTTTGAAGCAAGAAGAAGGTGTGTTTCCTTAAAGGATCTTTACACTTTAATAAGTCGTAATGATGAGAAATCTTATTTTAATTGAACCTTATGGTACTACCACGTCCTTATAATACTTGGACTGAAATCGATTAGGGAGAATTAAGATAGATATATAGGGATTTTATTCGGAGCGGTTATAATACCACATATTAAGTTCAAAAGTTTCTTCAAGGAATAGGCACTAGCTGAACCAAAACCATTGCTAGTCATCACTTTGTTGCCAACTGAATCATTGCGTCAATCAATCAAGGTGATGTTTCCAAAAAAAAAAGTTAATTACCACTGACCTAGGAAATAGCAGATGACCATTCTCAATAAAAATGAAGAATTCTAGTCCAAACAATAGTCAGAAGAGTATCTAATTCACAGAAAAGAGATGCTTCACCACGGAGAGAAGCCGCTTTTGGGGGATGGCCGATAAAGGTGTTGCTCTTTTGTGAAGGACTCGAGTAGTGGGTGATGGGGATGGTGGAAAGGGTGCACGTCAAAGACTCGAGTGGAGACTCTTGAGATGGAGCGATGGAGTGGCCTCCTGCGTCACGAGGCTGCAGAAACTATTATTAGGAGGGGAGTGAAAGGCCAGACGGAGTGGTGGCGTTGGATTTCAATCGACCGATAATCGACCTCCATTCAGTCTGATTTATAACCGGGATTTTTTTTTAGGAGGGGGTGTTAGGAGGAGTGAAACGGACCTCTGTAGCAGAATTCTTCATAAAGATTTTACTGCAAACTTATGTCAGTTGGTTAATAATGTACAAATTCCAAACGAAGTGCTTTATGAAAATTTCAGTATGCGTCGAACTAAACAGATTCAGAAACAGTGTGAAAATAAATAGCAATTTTGACATGACTAAAATTAGAGAATGCAAAGTTATTAACAAAATAATTGCTATATTACAAAAGAGGGATAATAGGTAATAAAGAGCAGTCAACTGTCGGTGCAGTTTAAAAAGAACAAAGAAACACAAGTAATGAAAATATCCACCCACCAAATGTTTAGACAGTCCATATGCGAGTTACAAGATGACACCAAAAGTTGAAACATGCAAAACAAAGCTCTTTCGACACGACTTTTTACAACTTCACAATTGAACCTCCTAATAGCCGGATACGAGCCCCACAAAGACCATAGTAATTGCGAGGTACCAAAGTGCGCTAATTTGTTGCGCTCACCTTCACGTTCCAATGTCACAACGTCGCGTTTTAAAAGCCGATTGCACCGACGTGAGACGAGAAGGCTGATGATGAATAACACAGGCAGGCTGACACTGCCTTTTTTGCGCAAGCTCTTCAAACAGAAATACATCATAATAAACTCCACTTTGTGACGCGAAGAGCAATCCTGATGGTAGAGGTTTCACTTCTCTCGTACGGTGGGTGAAACACAAGAATTCATTCGCTTATTAAGAAGTCCACTATGTATTCACAGTGCAAAATTACTTTCTCGGTCCTGACCAGTGGCGGATCCAGGGGGGTGGCACTCTGGAAAGTACCCCCCTTGGACCCAAAAAATCACTCGTAAATACGAAAAAAAAGTCCCAAAATGAGTTAAACCCCTACTTTTACGGGTCAAATTTCCAAATTTTTTTATTTAAGAGGACCCTCATACCCCCCAGCGGTACCAAAAGGGGATCTTGATTGATACATTTTAGAAAATTCCCAAAATTTTGAAATTTTTCTCAACAGATAAAGGTGATGATCTGAAAAAGTGCCGCCCCCCTTGGAGCCGTGCTGGATCCGTCCTGACAGTTTCGTAGTATACTAAGATAAGAGTTTTACTGTATTTTTAAACTAGAAATATTAACTTTCCTTTAAAATACAGATTTTGCGGGACTAATTGCGCGCAATTGCATTACAATAATAAAGTTTTTACTTTTATCGGACATTGTTTTTGTGTTAAAGCGTTTTTGTAATTACTGCCACCTTTGTCCACCTGATACAGACGAAATTTCTTCTTATTACCGCACATCATCGATACTGAGATTGGAAAAGCCACAAAGAAACTGAAATGAACAGAAAGTCTAAATGACCATGGATTTTCAATACGACCCCCGGTTTGTATCGGTCATCTCAGCCAAGCCCATCAGAACTGGGAACAATGCCAAACCACCCAGACAAGAGGCTTTTCAAGCACTACGGGAATGCAAATTCTGAAAAACCAAAACGGTTGACCAAGTGCTAAGGCGTATACAAAAGATTCCTTGTCCATTATAATGTGGCCTTGGTATCGGGAGACAGCATTGAATGTCAGGCCAATAAACGCCTCTGAGACGTTTCAATCGGAAGGAGCGGATGAGTGAAATGAAATACATTTGTAATAGAAAGATCATTTGATGTGAAAACTTAAGGCGGTTTTTACGGAACTCAGCACACTCTGCGTCAATCAATCATTAATTACTATATCGAATGGAGTTACGCCTCCCACGAGTTTAAACTTTCTCTCCGAGGTTGCTTCATACCTAAGCAAGTGGATACGGTCTCTGCTTTTCAATAGCCCTTTTAAACAATAAAACGCTATATTTAGATAAATATTGACAAGGCAATGAAAGAGAAGCCTTTGTGGATAGAGAGAGAGAAAAAGCAGCTACTACTGAGAATTCTATCAATGCTATCAACAACTCTGTGGTTTAAAAGAGAGGTGTATATAAAAAAATGACGATCCTTTATTGTTTGGGTCCTTTATTGTGAGCTCAAAAAGGGGGAGGGGGGTCCAGCAAAATTTCATCAGAGGGGAGGGGGAGTTAATTAAAATCTATCTCACTTAAACTTTTAGTTTAGAAAATATACGTTTTATCTCATACTTTTTTAGCGCAAGTTTAGGAAAAATGCGCCGATTAGTCAAAACAGCGAATCATTAGCCAGTTAGTCATGAAAATTACAAGTTGAGACCATGTTTTGGATTTCATCATGGATTCGTAACAAAGCATTTGCAAAGTGTATGTTAAGTGTGATGCTGGCAAGATGAAACAAATGTGGCTTTAGCATATAAAGGAAATATTTTAACTAAAAAGCTATAGAGAAAATCTCACGTGAGAATTTGAGGGGGGTCTAGCAAAATCTCACCAAGGGAGAGGGAGGGGTCCAAAATTGTGAAAAAACACCTCACGTAATTTATGCACGTCCCCTATTCTGAGTTCCGATTAAATTCCTTGGGATGCAAATAGTCTTAGAACATATTACTTTTAAGACAATACTGAAAAATAACATTTCCATATTGCTGCATCATTCGCAAAGGTATGTATGCACTATGCCTAGTATTACAACAACAAAAAAAGGTAAAAGGAAAATCTGGCACTGCAGTTGAACATAGAAATGAACTGTTGAGAACTTTCGAATTTAAGAGTGGTTTCCCATCGTGATGCCAATTACTGGGTAAAAAATTGAAGTGCACAAGTAGAGATCTTTCAATATTAAGTGGAAATCCCTCTTAGAAGAATATTTCGGATTCAATCAAGCGAAGCTACAATTTGTTGTAATGAATAAAAAGCACCCCAAACTCAAAACAAGAACATAAGGAGCCATTGGTAGAAAATCGAAATACTTGCACAAGATGAAAACGAGTAACTGTTCTAAAAAATACAGAGGAGAAAAAAAAAACGAAATCGTGGGATGTAATAGCCGAGAAATTTTAAAAGGTTTTCAGGCAAAAGGGAAAATTATTCCAAATGTTAAGTTCAAGGGGCAGGAGGATAAAAACTGAAAAGAAACGGGTTAACGAAAGAGAAAAACTTTGCAATGGTCGAATAAGTTAACGATGGCCGAAGTGTGCATTATGTTTCCTAAGCCACTTCCTGGTGGAACTCCTGCTGTTCAAGAATTCCAACATCCGTCCCATTTGAAAAGATGATCCGGAGCAGAAGAGTTCGATGAACAAATCTGCTTAAAAGGGAAACAAGGTTTTAGGGAGTTTCCATTTGAAACATTCCTTCGCGTTGTGATCCCAAATCGTTCCCTTACATCTTAAATCCGATTACATTTTTGAAGAATGTAACATCGTACGTTCTGTAGGTGAGAAATGGATTTACCTGATTCTTTCACCAACTTGAACCAATACATAAGCCAAGATTATATATACGATAAAGAACGAAAGTTTTTATGAAAGGTTTTTGTTTTGTACTAAATTATTTTATTTTTTAATAAGATTGAAATTGAAATAAATTTAGGACGATGCATAACATAGTTTTTCAATATTTTCAATATCAAGGTTGAGGGTTCAGAGGTAAATTACTAGGGATAAAGTATAAATGCGATGGGTATATAAATAATGCTAGACACAATTATAATCCATAATTTCGACATACCTAATGAAAAATATGAATGTAACATGAATTAGTTTATTACTTAAAATAGTGTATAAAAATATTTAAAAAAACGCATTAAAATTAAGTGTCCGGTAAACACGAAGAGGTGACAGAAAAATAGCAACTAATAATGATGTAACTTATAAAATTAATTTTTAAAAATGCACCTATATTTTACTATCCGACGTAATTTATTTTACTTTGCTCTTTATAACGGTTAACTAACTTTTAGGCAAAAGTTAAGCTTAAATTCCATACTATTACAAGCAAACAGATTTCAGCTAAAATATAACAGTTTCTCCTTTCTCAAATATTCTAAAACAAACTGATCTCTGATAAAATGATCGCGTATCTCTATAAATTTTAGGCTCCACCATCGGTCTTGCACAGGGGACAGGACACACATTGAAGCAGAGTGACTAATGTCGCTGTTCCAAGTATTTGTTGGGCTAGCACTAACTGTAAATACTCTTCAGTGTACTTTTCCAGGAAAAATCGTCTGCAAGACGTATACACACAGGTGGACAACAAAGATTAGATCTCCCCAGGTATCCACAGGCTCCACAGGTGAGGGATCGGCCCTACACGACCCCTTTGTGCCTTGTGTCCTCCCCACAATTCCCCCGTTCTTCTATTATGGGGCCTGAGAATATCCCCAAGAGTTCTCCGAATGGTTGCAATCTTTTTGTAAATCGTTTCTTAGAATGATGGATTCGTATCGTATCATGCTTATGAATGTAACCGGTACTACTAAAATACGATCTCATACCAACTCTGTGTACTTTCTAGGTTTTTCAAAACCATGTAACATTTTATACATATCAAATATCCATAATGATATTTGAAAAAGTATGGATTGCTTATGACTCTTATGAAAAATAGCAGATATTTTAAGATTTAATCAAATCAGAAGCTATCTTTAGAAAAATAAACAAAGTACTAACAATTCCGTATTTTTGTAATACTATTTTATTTAAATTTTTATCAAGCTGATTATTATTTTTCATTGCAATAAAAGAAAATTTTTGGCAGCCAGGTATTTTTAGTTTTAGGGAGTAAGTATACTATGAAGTTGTTGCACTTTCGTTGAATTTTTCATTGAATTCAGTCGGAATTATCGATCTTATAAGTTTAGGGTTGAAATACAATTAAACATTAAGGCATTTTATATAAAACTGTGAATAAACATTTAATACTATTTTTTTCTAGTTTTTTCAAGAGAGAGAGGAGAAATAGGGAAAAAGAGCGAGCAAAGGAGAGAAAACTTCATATCAAGACAGAGAACATTTCATTTCATAAGTTCATCAATTATGATTTGTCTGGTCATAGTCGTACTTATTATTCGGGGTACATTTTGGTAGAGTTAACCTTCTTCCGTCTTTAGGCAGGTGATAACCTCCTTATAAATGCATCGGCTACAATTAAAGCATCTGGACAACCAAAGCTTGGAACATGCTACATGTAGCGCGGAAACAGCTGCAGGATTTTGAACATGTGGTTTTATCAGTACGCGCACGTTCCCATTCATTTCACACAACATCGAAATTTTGCATGCACCCATATTGACACTTAAATTGAAGAAAGAGAACTATCAGATTTTTAAAAATTTGGTAGTAATAAAGCAGAAAAAATCTACTACCTAAAAGTAATAAGACTGAGTTTCACACAATATAAAAAAAAGTGTTTCTTAACAAAAGGTTACAAATCAGGCTTACTTTTATAATAAAAATGGTAAACTATATATTTCTTTTAATTTTTATTACAAATATATTTGCCATCATGTTTTTAAATTTAAAAATTAGAACAAGATAAGATGAAACACATGTTTTCCCTTTCTCTTCTCTTTACTCCTACTCCACAACGAGTAAAATAAAAAAATAAAAAAGAGATCAATTACTAATTTACAATTTCATTACTACTTGACTGTGAACACAATTTATAATAACAGTTCCATTTTAAAGTTATTTTAATTTACGAACATTTTTAAACCATATAATTTATAAAATTACACTTCAATAAATTATATGTCAGCGTTCCAAATCATTCGCAAAAACTGGTAATGTTTAAAAAAAAAAACTAATTTAGACGGTATAATAAAAGAACACGGTGAACTCACCTATGCCCGTGTGTTTCTCCGTCGTTGCTCTTGGCAACGGCATCACTATCGTAATCAAAATATCGCCAAGTTTCTAACACGATGGAAAATCGCGTGGGTAGAGACGTTAAGATCGATAAATCCAAAGAGCTTGTAAGATCCAAGATGCACAAACAGAAAAGGGTTGCGTAGTTTTGGCCCAGGAGCGCTCACAGATAGAAAAGTCAGGTTGTCAACAAATATTTTTGCTGGATCGGTCGTACAAAGTTTGGATTACTACGCGTCCAGGGTTGCCGTCCCTGAGCAATAGATTCCGACGCGCTCCGCTCCGAGGGAAAATTAATTTGGCGGCTTTCGGAGTTAGCCAAATGGATGAAGCGATGATGCGCTGCAGAAAAAGCACGGAATTTTTTTCAATTTTTAAAGAAATTATTTGAACAAAAGCATTTAATTTTTTTGAAAAAGTATTGGTCCTAAGAAAAAATTCCTCTTTCAAGATTTTTTCTCTCTTTCTCTCAAATTTGATCCCTTTTTATCGATTTTTAAAACCATAATATATTTTTATGAATCCTGCTTTTAAAAGTTTTTTTCTGCAAATGTGCTCTGATTTTAACAAGTTCAACGGAAAAATCTGAAAAAAAGAGTCATGCAACTCTGGATTGAAAGTTTTAACAAATAAAATCACAAGTGAAAAACTTTGTATGGAAAAAAATATTGACAACTTGGATAAAATATAGAAAACTATCAGAATTTTTTAAAAATTTGGCATGGGATAAAATAAGTATAAAACAACAAAATAATGCATAATAACAACAACACTGAGCTAAGTGTTTCACCGAAAAACAATTCAAATTAAGAAAAAAAACATAAAAAATATATTTTGAATTATATAAGAATATAAATATATTAAACATTAAACTGACACATATGCTCTTTATAAAAAGAATTAAACATTGTTACTGATATTAAAAAGCGTTCTTAATTAACGGAATCATTTGTCATACCATAACAAAACTGGGAAACTTAGAAACCAATATATAGTTGTATTCAATGACTATTATTATTATTTAAATGTGATATATTTGGCCTTTTTTTTTTTTTTTTTGAGCGCAAAAGAGTGATTTTGCTGAAATGTACTAATATTATTTAAATAAACTAATTTCTTTTAAAATAGCAATAAAAAACTTCAAAAATTATCCCTAATCAATGAAACATGTGCTTCTTAACTTAAGAAAATAATTTAATAACATTTAACTTCAAACTAGGATGAATAAATTCCGGAAACAGTTTCTATTGCCACATTTCTTTACGAAAAAAATTAACAGTTTAAAAATGCAATTTTATAAAATTTAGCAGCTTAGAGACTAAAGGGATGCAGCATATACAATGTCCTTTGGATTCTGAATTTGCTCCCAATTCAAACAGATAAGATTCCTTATAACATTTCACATAAAATCAAAGCTCTTGATTAGGATTCAAACATTGCATAAAATTAATAGAATTTATAAAATCAAAGCTTTTATTAAAATACGTTATTGCAGTTTTTAAAAAGCTTTGACTAGACTATGATTTTTTAACTTATGGCATTAAATGTGATAACTTTCATAAAATGTAAAATAAATAGTAAAATTTGTAAACTTTAGTAAAATAAAATGCTTTTATTTCAATTAACAAGTAGTACTAAAATTAGTTTTCATTTTACAGGGACCCACAAATCGTAATCCTCTACCTTTCATTGGGATTGGGGATATCTTTGAACCTTCTCTTTTCCATCGGAAAATTTCATCCTTTATCTCAAATCAAGCGAACCACCTAATCTGCCAAACTTGCGCTAAACCCACCAATCTGGGCCCGAAAACGGACCGCGTGCTTGGAGCGACTGCGCATGCGTACGCACGGCAGGGGCGTGACCTGCGGGAGTAAAATAACCAGTCTGCTGAGAGAGAACAGGTTTCTCTTTGGAGCCCGGACCCAATTCCCGCCAAAATTCTCCCGGGCCTCTCCTCCCTCTATTTCATGGGGGGCATGCACTGGCGGTCCTCTTGAGATGGAGTCTTGAGATCTCCTCTGGACGACCTTGAAAAGTGCAAGGAATCTAGAATCGATGCTAAGCGCTGGCACGGGTCAGAAGCGTGCTCCTATTTTCCCGCTCTTTTCTACAGGACAGCAAAAAAATTGCCCTTGCTTTCAATTCGGTAATTAAAGCAGATTAAGTGCGACAAAAATGTCTGGAGATACTCGATAAAAATTTAATTTGGGACACTTGTTTAAAAAGTACCTTATATAAAAAGTAAAATGAAACGCATTTTTCCACCTTTTTGCACACACAAATATTGTAATTATACTCAAGAATTTTAGAAACTCTTTGCAAAAATAATATAAGAATTTGTGAATTGAACTTGAAGGATTTCTCTGATTTCTACAAAAGATTTCACAGAAAAGAACTTAAAACAAAACACTACACCATTTTTTATGCAAAATAATAATTTGGAAAAGATTAAACGTGTGTTGTGTTGAGTAAAATATAATATATTCCCGTCAATGAGTGAGAGTGTTACTTTTTTATTAAACTAAACTTGAAATATAAAAAAATGAAATTGTTAAAGATGAATTTAGTATTTAAATTACAATTCAAAAGTACCAAACAAGGATGTAAATTTATTGAATAATAAATTAAGAGAAGTACCATTTTCATTATGAAATTCCATCGTTACATTATTATGGATATTATTAGTCCCAATAGGCTGCGATGGCAACGTATCAAAATTTTGGTCCCATTCTATCAACAAAAGAATCTTACTTAACAACCAATGTTATTAAAATTCTATGTTATTATTATTATATTCCAGGGGGAAAAAACGAAACTACAAAACAGCCAATTTTATCGTTATCTTTATGAAAATATAATCACTTTATAAGTAGTATTTATTTTACACGAAAATACAAGTACTTAGAGCCGAAATTTCATAGTGGTTAGAATTTTTTGAGTGGATCATACAGTCTTTTCCAATGCAAAACTGTAACTGCGTCAAATATATATTCCCAAACGTAAAAAAATGCTATAAATGACATAATAAAGAAAGCAGGTTAATAATTGAGTATAGAGTTAAATGAAAAATGATGTTCATGATGTTCAAAAATGAAAATTATTTCGTTAAAATACTTAAAATTTTACCTTTTATCTTAACTAATGTCTTTTTAAAGATAGTAGGAACGTATTACCTATATTTCTTCGTGTTGTTATTAAAAGTAAGAGTAACTATCTTTGTTTATAAATGGAGATAATATCCTCATGAAAGGGATCCTACTTTACACGAATAATATCGTGGATAGGAAAATCTGTATTTCATTCGCGTATTTTTATTGAGAATGGTTTTAAAACTGTTTGTATAAATTGCTTTAAACAACAAAATAGACGATTTTTAAATAAATTGGATTCCCGAAAAATCAAAATATTTCTGTCACACGAGGAATGCGCTATTTTCTATTTCATTCGCGCAATTTTTATCGAGAATGGTTTTAAATCTGTTTGAATAAATTGCTTTAAACAACGAAATATACGATTTTTAAATAAATGTCACACGAGGAATGTTCTATCTCTCTTTGAAATTTCACTAGTTGCACCACTATTTCTATCAACCAACCAATAAAATCCTCGATTTGATTTCCTCCACTTCATCAAAACAGAGATCCTCGAGTGTCTGTCACCAGTCCCAGACTTCCTGACCAGATTCAGTCATCGAAAGGATGATTCACTTGATCCACTCATCTCCAAGAAGAGTGCTCTCCATCCAATCCAAAGAAGGCCGTTGCTGCAGCCTCAATCAACCCACCTCCAGAGAGAGGCCCCCACCTATTTATTCCCTCACAGAGGCGAAAGCCGGGGACGTCAGTCGGAACAGGTGGGCAGAAGTAGCGAAGGTGTTCGCGTGGATGTTTATTATTAGTAGTACGGGGGATTATTTTGTGCTCTTTTTTTATACCTGTGCGTGCCGTTTTTGAGATTTCGGGGAAATGTAAGTGGGGTTCGGGGCCCGTTGGAAAGGGGGAACCCCCCCCCCCTTCGTTTTGTTCGGTTGGGTGCCCACGACGTTGTGATTGCACCTTGTTGTGAGTTGGTTGCTCTTTTGCATTCTGCGGCCTACCTGTTCGAAAGGATGATGAAGGTTGTTATGTTTTGGCTCCGAGTGGAAGATGGGTGCTCGTTATTGGTCTCGTTTTTTTTTGTGAAGGTTTTTTAAGTATGGTTCGGGTTTATCAAGGTTAAACTTTGGGTGAGTGGAAAGAAAAGCGGCTTCTTTTTTGTTAGTTGGTACGAACAATCATAAATCCTTTGAAAACAAGTTGTTTCCAATAAAATACAGTAGTTGTCTTTATTAAAATCATTTAAAATAATTGCTGATACAGAAAACCTGTAACTTTGAGAAAACTTTTAAAAATAAATTCATACATTCCATGCGTGCAAGGCCGAGCAAACCAGCTAGTTACATAATAAAAGTACTGATTTCAACTAAAAGAAAATTTTTTTGAAAACATACACATTAAAAATTCACCTTTATAAATCAAATATTTATACAATTATAGGGTTCAAGAAGAAAAAGAGCAATAATTAGGAAAATTCACTCTTGTCAATATTTGAGGCACTACTTACCAATTCATACAATACTTTTTTAAAAAATTTTAACCCAAAAATATTTTTTTTTTGGATCTTGATATTTCATTTATGACAAATTACAACACTGAACTGATGAATCATCCATACGAGAAGTCAGTTGAGAAAGTTATTCATGCATGAATTAAGCAGATGAAATGTTCACCTGTAACCTACTCACAACATGGCTAAGGAACTTTTGCGGTAACGGATTCTGCTCATCTGCTGTAACTTTGAAAATCGATTTAGTTTTTAGTTAACGTTCAGTTTTTCAACAAAAATTTATTTTAAAATTTTATCTAAGCGTGAGAGAAAATAAGTGAAAATTGAATAAAAAATACCTAATGCTGGCTTATCAAGCATTAACCCTATAAAGGTTAATTCACCCTGTTTCACTTTCACTGTTCCTCCTGAGTGATTCACTCCTGTGAATCGCTAATTTGCATAGAAAAGTGAAGAAGTAAAGAGTAAACCAAACGCCAAGCTACACTTTTCACTTTGGATGATTCTTCCAAAATGAATATTAAAAGTGATAAGTCTGAACGAGCCTTAAGCTTCAATTTCACTATTTGAAAGTAAGTTTTCCATTGTTCTCACTATGAAAAATCAAAGAACCATAAAAAGTCGATCAGTGAGTGGGTAGTTCTAGTTCACAACCTGAACTGAAAACAAGGTGATACAGAAAATTACTCAGCTCACAGGAATCATAAACTATCGATCACGAACCAGAAATCAACTGTAAAAATCGTGATACGCTTTTAATTACAGAAGCTGACGAAAAAAATGTTTATCACGAGTAAATATATTGTTTAGCACTGAATTGTATTGTGCATCCAATTATTTGAAATTACTTTGGGCTCACGAAGGGTGTCAAAGTAACAAAGCATTTACCGTTTCCCATGTAACGCAGAAGCTTAGTTTGGAGTGTGCTGGAAATAAGTGATAGAGTCGAACAAAATAAGGCTGTAATTGAAGAAACGACTGCGGCGAGAATTAATGATTTGATGAAATTTAATCACTGCACTGTAGGTGTAAGTTGGTCTTTTAGCTAACTCTATCACGTACGGCTTAAGCACGATAAAAGGAAAAAAATTATCAACCCAGAACTCAATAGTAACTCTTTTTCATTACCATAAAAAATGTAATAGAAAATATTGAACTTTATCAGTGTAAAAATGTAAGCGTCTTATCAAATTGAAAGCACTTCGCAATACACAATTAGGTACCAAAGAGAAAAGATATTATACCATCCTTTCCAGTTTGTTAAAGAATTATATTATTCATAAACTCAATGTAAGACTTCCAAAATAAAATACAATAATAAATAAACAGTTTCAAGCTGACCCGTAAGTTATTAGTTAAACTTTTCTAAATTTAGTTTGTCCCGGAAAATTATTGGGGCACGATCTCATGTTATCTCTGTTTTTCTCTATCCATATCTATTGTTTTAAAGCTTTAATTTTCCCACTATTCTCTCACTCATTCACTTTTTCCCCTTCTCAATTTTTCTCAACATCTCCTCCATCTCTTATTCTCTTTATAGGAGGTTATATTAGTAAATTAGATGACGGTAATTTATTGTTACTGAAAACACTAGTATAGTTATTAGTAACACAATTTCACAACAGGGGGAATCTTTGAAGAAACTCCATTAAATAAATGTGTTCCTGGAAATATCTTTTGAAAACTTGATCGCTTAATAAAAATTACAGAAAAGGCTATGGTTCAAGGTCCACCTCGGGTACATTAAAAAAAATATTTCTTCAACATCAAAGCCAGTTTCCTTGCTCTACAAAGAAAAAAAAACTGTAAAAGATATTCAAAAGCATCCTTTTTATTCAAACGCCATTAAAAATCTCCATCCGTCTCCCAACTTAAGATTTCCAATCACATCTTCAAGACGTCCATTTCATGAAAAGGCTCTTGCGTCCACCCAGCGCAAACATGTGACCCAAAACTGAATGGGATCAAAGTCTGTAAAGGGAAAACGCCAACCCTTTGTTTCTTGCTTAAGATGCTAAGAATACTGAATAAGAGAGGGCGTATGCAGAACTCTCCAGCGGAGCCCTATTTCGGGTGGACGCCCTTCGAAAAAACCGCACAAAGAAACCTTGAAGAGCCCGGGTGCATAAGGGAGGTTAAAGGGTTTGCTCAGAGTATTGTTTCTCGGCAATCGGAGACACCCACAATTAAAATATTTGGCAGTCCAGTTCATATAGATCTATCTGGATTATTGTCGAGACACACATTCAAAGCGTTGTCGGGCATTATAAGGGTGTATTTATGAGGAACATTTAAGTCTTGTTTCGGATATGTGTGGGCCGTGGCGACAAGACGTTGACGCTTAGCGGAAGATAGTCTTGAATTTATATAGATCCCATGTGATATTTTCTGTAAAGCGTAGGCGCTTTATTATTCCAGATATCCTATATATTTTAGTATTTTTTTCGTTTAGCTGATATAGTTCCTGTTATTTGTATTTTATTTGGCTGAGAAATATCTGATTTTTATTCTGTATGAGGTATAGAATATTATTACAGGGGAAAAACCTCTTGCTAAAGGCAAAGAAGGAGAGGTGAGCAAAGACAATTTTCTAGAAATTTGATTTACACCAACATAATTATATTTTTAGGGAATTTTTTTTTTGCTAAATAAGATAACATAAGACAGTATGAAGGTATTTAAAAAAAAAATCTGACTTATTGTTTTTGCTGGTTTTTAAATCCAATATTATTAGTTTAACGGGTTAAAGAACTACATTAACTTTTAGATGATCTTATAATACCTCAATTCATTTGATAATATTAAATTTTTATTCGGTAATGAAGAAAAAGTGAAAAGAAATCATTCAAATATATTTTAATTGAAAATAAATTTTGAAGGAAAATAATAGAAAATGTTGAGTGTCTTGGAGTATCTCTTCAGCAAGATGCCGAATGATTATGTACAAAACCTAGGTAGTTTCTCAAATTTTAAAGTAAAATTATAAACTAAGGTACATGATTCCAATTCAAGCTCAAATTCAAGCTCAAAAATGTCTGTTCAATAGATAAAATAGGCTTAATTTTCAAATAAGAAAACTAACACCCATAATCAACAAAAACTACTCATTTCTCAAGAATTGTGTCATTTCATAACGGACATGCCGAATAATAATGTTATTTCAAACATATAAAACTACGAGACATTGTGATTGTTTCAACAGAAGCCTGTAGCTGCAAGGCTTTTATCGTCTATTTTCTAGGCGTTCCTCTCCCTCTATATAAATTCAGCGCCACCACCCAGAAACAAACAATGGATTCTTGATAACAATTGATCAGACCTTCTAGGGCACACCAAAGAAAGCAGTAATCGTGATGGATTCGATCGATGTTTGCCATGGCCACGAGGCCCAGTGTTCAATTTTAAGTTTTTTTGTAGAGAGGATTTTTTTTCTTGGTATATAAAATTACTATTTGTTTCGCTTTGGACATGGGTGAGTAAAACAAGGCAAAGTTTAGGGGCAAACCGGGCCATTGTGTTAAGCTTTCACGAAGCCTCAATTCGCTACTTTTTTAGAGCAATGGAATACAGCAAAGTTATTTCTATCAATGAAGGATGTATGGATGTGTGTGTGTTACTATGTAACAGTATGGGATATGTTATTTTTATCTCACATTTTATTAATTAGATTAAAAATTGTGCTAACATTAAATCAATGAGGACATTTGGTCTAAAAGGTACTTTTAAATGGTTTTGAGAGGAAACATACGTGTTTTATTAATATAAAGTTTCTTTTAATATTCATCTATTCCAATCACTTGACCTTTAAAGATAACTTTAATTGTAATTATCTAACTTAAAAATTCTTTTAATATTAGTTTAAAGTTTCAATACATTTTATACGTTACAGAGAATTGCAGTTAAAATTGTATAATTACAAATAATTTTTTCGGAATGGTTCGATCAATACAACTCAGAAAACCTATTCAAGTTGTAGTAGATTCTTAATTAATTGAATTATCCTAGTACAAAGTTTCCACTTTAGTTAGAAAATCAACTAACTTCTGACATTAGAGATGAAAATGACATTGGTGAAATTTTGCTCAACAGCATGAATTAGCAAATGTCCACTGCAGGGCAGGAAGACAGTAAAAAGACAGTTGTACCCGACTTTTCCACCATTTAAAATCAAATTGCATCATAAAAATCCCCCTTTTTATTTAACACAAACCCTATGACTTATGGATGGAGAAACATATTCTCTACAATATATGCTAATTCAATTCCGAACAGGTCATTAATGCTTTGTGTAATCGTCGCTTTCTGGATTTTCAGATTGAATGATTATAGAGATCACGATAAAAAAAAAACAATACGAACATCGACACTTCATGGCATGGAACGCCTAGAAACAATGCTGGTCAACCGAGTTTTTCCACTCGATTAATTTCACTCGGTAAACAATAATAAATCGATCACACTTTCTTACGTATGACCCATCTCTTACGCACAATAAACACCTCCCTGAATCATTGTATGCAAACGATGAATCGGCACGTGAATTCTTCCGCTCTCTCCCCCCCTTCTATTTCACACCTCAAAGTTTTTTTTTTACAATGGGTGAGGAAGCGGAAGGTATGCACCCTGAACAAAGCAGTCAAGAGGCCAATGGGTCATCTCATCTCTTTTCTCCGGTAGAGGAGGGTGCATCTTTTTTGCTCCGTGTGTTCCCCGTAGCACCCAAACTGGACATAAAAATCGGGAGCAGTCTCGTCGTTCATTGTTACGCACCGAACAATCGCATAGGGAGGAATGACAATGCCCACAAAAGCCCTGCCAAAGCAGTTACATAACGTTTTTGAATGGATTTTTTTAGTTAGGGGCCGGGGGAGGTCCTGAGTACAGTTTTTTTTTTTTTTTTGGCCTATCCTTCACCCCTTTCATACCCATGTCCTCGGCTTCTCTTTTGAAAAGGAAAAGGGGAGATTATCAAGGCTGAGATGCTGGGACTTCAGTTGGCGTTTATCACTATCCCTTTTTTTATAGAGAAAAATCAAAATTCGCCAAGAATCATTACTTCGAACTCAGATGTATTTCAATTTTAAAATCAACTAGTTTCTTTGCTTCATCAAGCATCGAGGACGTTCTTTAAAATAATTGTCTATGGATCTTTGCTAAGACAAATAAAATACGTTAAAAAGGTCTCGAATTCATTTGCATAGCAGTTTAAATCCCTGTTTTTATTTAGTAACTAATTGTATTCAATTCACGAAAGAGACAGATATTGGATTGTATCAAACAATAAATTTCACATCCAGGTAAAGCTACATTGCAGGATTTGTATCTCAATAAAAAAAACTTATAAATGGGGAGGAATGTTATCAAAATCTGACAACTTTTTAAAATTAATATAAATTATGTTCAATTGGAAAAATAATTATAAAAATGTAAACAAATTATTACATAAATATATTTGTTGTGTTCAAATATTTTTTAATAAGACTCGGTAATATGAATTCATTGTAACAACTTTCATCAGTATATCCGTATGACCTTCTCAGAATGAAAGTGGTATAAGTCCACAAATACAAAATTTGAGGAAAGCATTAATTTTAATTTCTTTCACAAGATCCTTTACCTAAGTGTGGTAGTCACGTAAATCCAAAGCTCAATAAGTGGACCTAAAAATGTCTTTTCCATAGGAACAACACAGGCGCCGTTAGAGAAAATCTTAAATTATTCAAAACTGCGTTCGGTGGAATTATACCACTTTCATTCTAATCAGCTCATATATATCTTGCACTGCATCTGCAGACCACCTATCTGTGACATTAAATCCTAAAAATTGACCATCTGTTCACAAAATGTACTAAAAACCTTCATTTACTGACAAAAAATTTCAGTCATCTATAGGTGATAAATCGCCAAATAAAGATGCCCTTCCCAAAGGGGATATTTTTTATAAAATTTCATAAAAGGGGTTTCAGGGTTAGCAGGAATTCCTTCACATATAACCCATACCTGTGTTGAAGAATGAATAAATTTTTTTAGCATAAAACTTAAAAGGCAATTCATAGTTTTCATGGTTTTCTTGGTTCAACGTCCCCTCTCCGAATGTGAAAATGAGGTCGTCGTAGACCCTAATGTAAAGCTATTAACCCCTTTCAATGGCGGTGCTCCAGTCTAGAAGGTGCAGTTGGAAAGTGCTTCAGAAGTAGGTCTGTCCTTTCGGGAAGGACCATTCTTCTGGGTTTCGTGTTAATGCCTTTATAAGTCTTGGAGACTACTTCCCAACAATACACATAACTATTACAACATACCATTTCAAACGTTTTGACATGTTTGTGTTAATAAAGGATACAGGGTTATTTGGAGAAAAAACACTATCTTCACGATCTAATTTGCTCGTTGGTTTAATTTACGAGTAAATGAGATTTTCTCGGAAGAGGAAATTATTTACTTTTTAAAGAAATAACTAAAAAGGGCTTCGTTCCGAAAAGTTTTAGGACCCTCAAAATAAAATTTTAATACATTTTATAAACTTTCTGTTCAATGGATACTCCAGAAATGATTGAAGAAAGTAAAAAAAAAAATTGGAATTGGAAATTTCATGACCATCATAAAAATAATTTTTCCCTTATTTGGAATTAAATAATAAATATGAATTTAGATTATGGAAATTAAATACACTTATAGAGAACAAATACACAATTCCCTCTATAACTGCTCTGTTATTTTGAATCAAGAATTTTAAAAACTAAATAAGCCATTATACTAAAATAAATGAAATTATTAAATTGAGATAACTATAATAAATAGGTAGTTGAATATAGTTTTTGTTGAATTACTTTGGAGATTGAGATTACTGAGAAAATAATAGAGGAAAAAATGAAATAAAAGTGTTAAAAATTTAACTGTTTACACAATTTCAACGAGATAAACTATAGTAATATACTGCTTACTTAATTGCGTAGTATCAGAAATGGGAAAATACGAAAATACTTAGTTTCTCAGATAGAGCAGTTGTCACACTCTCATCAAATGTCAAACCAAAGTTATTAACTAAACGAGCGCATTCTTTCACAATCTCTATGAAAAGGTAGCATTCCAGGCGAGCTCAGAGGGATTTAAGGAACAGCTGACTAAGCAAACGAAATCATTCCATTCCTCAAGAATGATATCTTGGCATCCCGTAAAAAAAGCGAATATCACGTTTTACATTGCATGAAGACCTGGCAACGTTGTATTTTATTAAATCAGAAGAATTTACACTTAAATAATTCTCTAAAACAATTAATTTAAAATAGAAATACGCCATTGCTATCAATAAACTTTAAAAATGTTTTTATTGGTTCTGCATAAATTTTAAGCACATAAAAGAGGGGTAGTTTTTTAAAATGCTATAAGATGAAAGAAAAATAAAAAAGAACTTGACTTATTCTAAAATTATTTCATTTGATAGAATTTTAAGATTTGATATTTCCCCTGTAATATTTAAAGGTAAGCTTTGAATTAAAGAACTTTTAAAATACAGGGTGTCTATAAAAGAACTCAGGGGTTTTAAAAATTCATATTTCACCAACTATAAAAGATAGCAAAATTAAGTATTAGAAAAGAAATCCAAATTATTAATTTATATAAATATGAGAGTATAAAACTATTACTTCTTCAATCTCTTTAAATTATTTATTTCGAGAGTAAATAGAGAAATAATTATATAAGCTCAGCATGGAAGAGGCAGAGGACTGATAAATGCAAACAATTGTTTACCATGCTTGAAGTTTCTTTTCGAAAAGAATAAATTCCAAGGAAAATAATGTTCCCACTTCGGAGTTTTGGTACATACTAAACATAGCCTACCTTCAGCTAGACATGATTTAGATTTCAGTGTCAGACAGAAGAGCAATTCCGAGTTCTAAATAGGAGGAAGGAACGTCCGAAAAAAGGATGACGGAAGCTACATAAAAGATCCCGCCCATAATACATAATGCATGTCAATGCCGAAAATGTCAACAAACAAAGCAAATGTCCGCCGTTTCCTATGTTTGAAATATGCACTTAAATGTTATGTCATTCAGTAAAGGTCACTACTGGGGATTAACCGTAATTTATGTCGCCTCCCAGGGTTCGCAGGAAATCGTATAAATTAAGTATTTGAGGGGAATATAATGTGCAGATAGAGATTTATTATTGGTAGCTGAACCATAAAAATTGAGTAGAATTTGATTTAGAAAACTAAAGGATCAATATGATAGAAACAGTTTAGTATGATAACCAGTTTTTAAGTTAATAAGACCTTGAAAATAACCAAACGGGTGAATATTTGATAAACAGAGAAATTTATTAAACCTACAAAAGGATATATTTTAAGTCTCCAAAGTTTAAGTGGGAGTAGACCATATACAATAATAGACACTTTATCTTTTGCAACAGAGTGGTGATGTTAAAAAAAAGTGACCATTTGCCCCATATTCTTACTCTTTTACTTGCATTTCAAATAACATGCAGTTTTAGAACCTGAATTACTTGTCATGATCTTTTACACGACATCGCATAAACTTTGGTTAGCTGCTGAATTTACAAAGCTACATTCACATGTACGAATTTACGATGATGAAATTATATAAAAAGAGACTGCAATGAGAAAAACGTAAGGGGAATCGGAAAAACTTTACAGATTCAAACAATAATAAAAAGACAGTAAGGGGGACATAACTGCGATGTTGGTGAATTGCTTGTTCTTGAACGAGGTCAGAAAGGATTAAAGAATGCCGACCGTGAGAATATCCGAAAGAAAAATGATTAGGCCGGTGTGAACAAGCTTTCGAATAAACCCATGCCTCCAGAAACAACACAGGTCAGGGGTGAGGGATCATAGAGGAGAAGGAACACAGTGTTGGTGAATGCGAGAGGAGTTCTTTAAGTAATCAGTTTTCTATGCGAAGGAACATTTTCCCGGTGATTAGGTGTTGGTAACGAGAGAGGTTCCATGTTGAACATTGCAGAGGTGTGTAGAAAGGGGTTGCATTTCGGGGACAGAATTGCTCTGAGACTTATTAAGGTTTGGGAACGCTTCTCCTTGTATGAGAGGACACGAAGAAGGTTACGAGCATTGTATAAAACAAGGTTTTAAAATGTATGAGGTGTAAGAGGAAAATTTGTTGACTCTATATAACTCTATATATTGCTTTATGAAGTCATTGCAGAAATTTACCTTTGATAGGAATACCAAAAGGAAAAATACAAAAATTTTATATAAATTTTAAAGATGCCGTATTTTTAGTTTATATAATTAATTTCAAGATAAACAATTAAATAAAATTAATTTACATTTTAGAATAAGAAACAATTCAAGGTATCCTTTTCAATGTCATTAAATTACTTTTAAGTTTAGGTGTAGACACACCAAAATATTTTCTCGACCCCTTCCCCTGTCTTTAATTCATCCTATGTCTTATCTGGGAGGAATTACACAGAAATCTTCTGTACTGCACAGGCAATAATTAAAAGAAAATCTACGTTTTGACATTGATCTTTTTTACAAGAAATAGTTTGAGTCAAGTTTCTATCTGTATAGAGCCGTTTTTGAGCTAATATTCTGACAGACATTTAATGGTAAATTTCTAAGCTATCGTACAGTTTTTACTAATTGTAAAATTACACACCTGTTCACACGTAATCGTTTGGTCAGTAGAAGTCTACCTGTTTTTATAGATTATTTTCTAAATCCATTCCTTTTATTTCTATAGGAATGTTCGTAATGTTTGTAGATAGTAGAAGAATAGATACTTAGCAATTTAAAAATTATATTTGTCATGTCTGGAAAGGTCTTTTGATATATTTTTAGAGATTTTTCCTGGTAAGTTATTACTATATTAGCTACTTGCGATGTTTTAATTGCATTACAAATTAAAATAAATAAAGATAAGCAACAAGAAGGATCAGATTTATGAGCATTTTGCAAAGAAAAGTGTTCTAATTCCGACACATTGATTTTTACTTTTCCCAAAACAAAAAAAATTGCTTACTCTTGTTGGTATTATTGATGTAAGCTAAAATTTAGCTATAAGTTAGTGAACTTGAAAATTTGTTTTATATAAAGCAGTTCATCACCCTAGGTAAAATCTATATAATTATATATTTTCACCACATTTTTATGCTGCTTTTAAGAAATATTAGAAACGATGAAAGGAGAAGGTCTCGTAAGTCCCTTTTCGGTCTAATAATTTTTTAGCCGAGTGCGCAGTCATGATTCTTTCTCTAATCTCCACTTTTTCAGTGAAAGCGAGCTTTAAGTGAACCCAAGCGTATGATGAGCAATTAGATGCAACAAGAAAAGTTTTTAAAGAAGCAAATTAGGACTCTCAACACAAATGTCATCTGGGTTCAAGTCTTCCAGATTCGAAACACGAGAAGTCTTTCTATCTAAATGACTCAGAGTCCAAACAGACCGACGACGGATGTGGAAGGATTCTGTTCGAAGTTTTTTTTGTCAACCGAGGAGGAGTGATGCGGGGCTTCGACCTCAAGTCGAAGATCGAAATCGTTTTTCCGGTTGATACAGATGACAGTCCTCCGGGTGGATGTTTACACATTGCGTTTGGAAAGAGCATGAAAAGGTGTGGGATATACGGTGTTTACTCCAACAGGTTGTTTAAACTCTAGTTTTGAATAGACTAAAAAAAAGGAAATGCAGACATTCAGAAATAACATGTCTTTCGAGAAAAGTTTCCGGATACATTTCTATTTTGCAGTAACCCATTAGGTATGTGATGTACGAATGCAAACAAACGTGGACGTGAATTTCGAAAAAATTAAACAGTCTTGTATATTTTCTATGAAAAGGAAAAAATAAAGATTACATTAATCAAAACATGCAATGCCTAAAGCTGATTTCTTAGTTGAAAAGATAATATTGATGGAGCTAATATTTTTTAATGTTGAGGGCAACCATGGGTGGAGATGAGAAACAAGGTACTGTTTTAACTGAAGCATATCCTTGTGTATTTTAAAATGTTTTTTCCTAAGAAGCCCTTTAATGAGGTAGTTTTAAAGACTAAAAAAAAAGAGCTGAAATCCAATTTAAACTAATTCTGGTCTATTTCTCAACATTATTTGCTTCCTCAATTGTTAAATTTCGTCTAAACAATCTTCATACGAGTATATTGAGTCAAAAAATTTGTTTACGAAGCTTGTAAATAGTAAATAATATTAAATTTACTAAAATTAGACATTACAGTTTGAACTTTTAATATTTATTCAAAATGAAATCGTGTTCAAGAAAAATATGATTTGACCTAAACTAGGTACCCTTGTCTGAGAAGGAAAAATTATTAATTACTACATACAACTTTTAAACTTATTCATAAAATATAAACTTTTTGAAAACTTCTGAATTGATAATATTGATGGTTTTATCGGTATTCCTTTTCTAATAAGACATTAGTACACTTAAAAACTTTACTGGGTTAATAATAAGGTGAACTAATTTTTCTACTCTAGAACTTTCCAAGACAAGGAAGGAAAATGCAGCCCCTAAAGTCCCCCAATCTTGAAGAACCTAAACCAGAAATAAATCTAGAACTCTAATAGATGTTCCAAAGGCCCTTTCCATGTACTGATACCCATATCAAGCTGCAGCCTTATTGAGGGTGAGCCTCAGGTACGATTCTACACATCAATTACTCCAAATCAGCCAACTTTCCTGCAGAAGCATTGCATGCAACCAACTCCCCAGAAGAAGCAATGGGGTCGACATCCAAAGAGATTAGGACCGGCAGAAATTAATGGCTCCAGATAAGCAAGGACTGGACGAGCCTCAGGGGCCCTGATAGTAAAAAAAAAGATGCACAGGAGACCGCTTCAGATTTTCAATGAAGGAGCCTCGTCGCCTCGAGACTTGGATCTCACGCGATCTTAGAGTCCTCTCTGACTGAGCAGGGTCACGAAAACTTCGCATAGGTAGTTGTAATGTGGAGAGAAAAAAACGGGGAGGGATGGTATGTTAATGCGAGGGACGACTCGATAGGGCTGTGTTTAATTTCTTTCCCTCCCCCTTCCTTGAGAATGGTAATTGCTGATAAATTTGTAGTGGGTTTGATTTGATGGGCTAAGTGGACGAATCCAATCCTGGATGGGTTGAGCATTGAGTGCTCACTAGGTTGATTTATTCAAATTTCGGGATGTGGACTTAAGCTGCTGGGTGTTTCTGAATGTATTGAGAATGAGATTTTAGTAATTTGCTTTTTGAAGGAGGAGAATAAAACTATCCGTGAAATCCCAATCAAAGAAGAATGCATTTTGTCTGTGTAAAAAATATATTCCATAGTATGTATTATCATTCCTAATGTTAGTCTACTATTTACTAGTTTTGATTGAATGTGTACTTATATAATTAAATTCTCGATCAACAAATAAATAACTTCATTTTAGGTCTTAATAAAAATTCCTAATTTCAGTTTTATTTTATAGTCTTAGGGGCCATTCATTAATTACGTCAGGGTCCCGAGGGGGAGGGGGGGTTGGAAAAATCTCTACATACCCTTACTTAGGGGATGGGGGGGTCAAATCCATTCTTACGTAAGATTTTCCAAGTTGATGTAAACAAATTCCAATTATTTTAATCAAATTATAATATGTAGTTAACAGCAAGAATATTACATATCTGTTGAAAATTACGTCAATCTGAGTGTTTTAGTGTAACCGATCCTTTTCTAACATTTTATTATTTTGAAAAACGAAATGGAATCTTACGTAAGAAAAGGGGGGAGGGGTTTGAAAAATCTTACGTACCCTTTCATGGGGGTAGGGGGGGGGGTTAAAAATTGCCAAAATCATCCTTACGTTATTAATGAATGGCCCCTTATTTTTCATTGATAAATATATCATACATTCTCTTTTCTTGAGAGCAATGCGCAGTTACCAAATATATGTCATTGATATAATTGTCTCTGGATAACCTAATAAATAAAATTTTTGTCTGGAATTGACCCTGCTCATCGTTTGACAAGCATTTAGAGAGGACCCTATTTTTATATTCCCTTCTAAACTAGAGACGATTATTAAAGTAAACAAATATGAAGCGGAAAAAGGAAAAAAATAATTTCAAAATTAATAATCTATACCTAAACTTTTTTTTTTATTTTGTGATCGATCTATCACTTATTAGCCAAACCACATCAGTTTTCTTTGATACATATTTGGAATACATAAAAATATTATGCAAAACCAAATCGTAAAATTTAAGAATTAAAGTAAAAAGATGAATTTAGTAAAATATGAGTAAAAAAGATGATCAAGTTATGAAAAAGAAATGCAAATTATGGGATCCTTTTTTACGATCACATTTCACTTGTAAAATAATGTTACGCCTCGTTTAGGAATAAAGGTAAACCACTGCTAAAGAAATGAAAGCGTCAAAATAGAACAAAAAGTTCTATAAAGAAAGGCTTAGGTGATGTTGCCGTACTGAACTGTCGATCTCAATTTGCCAACAGAGGCGTAAACTGGTTCTAAAACAGGTCTTTAATAAAACTATGGAAGATTTGGAAGCAACGTGTTTAGAAGTGGAAATACACTATTGAATTAATTGTCTGCAAAAATGTAGACAAAGATAAGTAGTCAAAACATTTTTTCAAATAATTTTTTTTCATACTTCAATGCAAAATATTGAAAAAATTTAAAGTGAATGGTTACTATTACAGGATAGATGGAATCTCCTAGCTTTCAATTTTTTTTTAGTAAAAATTAATGCGCATATTTCTTTTTTAATACAATGATAATGCATGATTTTGTAGTGAAAGTCAGTTCAATAAGATTAGATTATTTTTAAGATTAGAATATTTATAGGTACATGAAATTTGCTTACATTTAAATATAATTTTATGTTTTTTTAAGAGATAACTTTATAAATTTTAAATTTAAATTGATTTATAATTTTCTTTGATTTTGAAAAAGAAATTATCACGAGAAAAGATGTAAAAAACGTTAATTTATAGGTTAATACTTATTGGAATTTTTGTTTTAACATAACATAAGGAAATAATAATCATATAAAATTTTTCATGCATGAATTTTCAAAAACTAATATCCCTTTTACAAGTAACTTTTATTAAATCATAACTTTTTTACGATTGTTAATATTAAACATTTTTTAAAGGTCATTGAGAAAAATGACTTTTAATACATTTAAATTTCTCAATTAAGTATCTAACAGAACTATAACGTACTTTATGTTTTCAAAATTTTATTACAGTGGTAATTTTATGCTTTCGTGTATTCATTAATGGGTTTTTAGGAATCACAATAAGAATAAAATCACTAAATAAACCTCATAATGAAGAAAACCCCCACCAAAAAGATCACCATAATGAAAAATTAACAAATTTGATTCTCTCGCATAAAAATAAATCGTTTTAAATATTTTCAAAATAATTTCAAACTAATAGAAAATAATTTCAAACTAATGGAAAATAACTGTCCAACTGATTCATACAAATTCACAGTGATATGAATCTGAAATTAGGATGTTATTCAATTCAAGAAGAATTCAAACTTATGGCGGACTCGGGACAGGACTAATCCAAAGATTCGAGTCCCCAACCAAGACAACGACAAAAACATGTCTCGTCCCCAAAGGGGACATGTATTAGATCCCAGCAGCTGGACAGCTCGTCTTTTCCGCTCCACGAGCCAATTTGAATACGTCCTCAGATGACTTCATTCAGGTGTTTACCCGCTAGAAGGGTTGGAGAGCGAGGCCTTAATTACAGAGTGCAGGGAATTCGCGGCATCCCGATCATCTCTCTCTCTCTCTCTCTCGAACATAGTATCGATGCCGCTTCAGCATCCGATGAAGAAGTAAGTAAAAAGAGAAAGACTGGATTTTTCGCCCGAAGATGAGCAACCCTGAAGAATGCGATAACCTCGACTCTCCTCTCTGATGGTGAAGTTTTCTTATACTATAGAATGCTATACGCTTTGGTGGTAATTATTATGAAGAGAGAGAGAGAGAGAAAAAAGGTGTCGAGCGGGTTGTTGTGAAACCACCTTGTTTCGGAAGTGTTGTGGAACCGAAGTTTCGAAACGGAAAGATAGACGTTTCGAAGAGATTTTGCGAAACTTCGGAGAGTTGTAGTGCGTCTGAAGCGAGGTCAGGATTAAAGAGTGATGGAGAAACGTCAATAAAGGGAAAATTTAATTATCTTTGCAGTGAGGAATAGCGACATGAAATTCCCAGTGTAGTGTTTCAATTACATTAACTTATTAGGTATGAACCTTGATATAAAATTGATTTGAAAAGCATTCAATGATAATTAAGAATAAACTGCACATAAAAACTAAAGCTTAGTTGCAATACTGTGAAATTCTACCCAATTTTTCCGTATGCGTTTCATATTTTTTATATTAAGGAGTTGTTTTATAAAATACTTGTGCAACATTTGGGGTATTTTATACCATTTAAATTAATTAAATCTTCCCCTTAGAAACAAAATATAGGGAAGATAAAATAATGATACAAAATGAATGATAAATAACCTAAATATTTTTGCTCTTTTTGACTTAGTAATATTAATTTACAAAAGAGAAGAAAGTTACTTCACAGTTGTAACATTTGGTTTTACTTTCAGATTTTTTTATTTCAGTTTTTCCATTTGTTATTTGCAAAAGGTCTAACTAACAATTAAACGTAGTCACAGTGATTTTTTTATAATCAGGGAAAAATTTAATTTGTTATTAGATTTTATAAGTAGAATACATTAACCAAGTATAATCACAAGTTTAAAGGTGTTCATTTCGCAGTTATACAACAAAAGTAACAGAATTACTAAAATTATACAACTCATATTCAGTCGAAAAGTCCTTTTTTGAAAATTAACATTAATAAAGAAGGTGCAAAGTGTAATATGGCAAAACATGCTGTTTTCTCATTAAGGTGTATTAAGCATAAAATTTTCGAGAGCTATGATTGCTTTTTATTTTTGAAGTGAGTGTATAAAAGTGGGTGAATTTAGAAGTGAGTGCATAAAATTCTCCAACAGCAACACTCTTAAGAAAAAAAAATGCTCCCAAAACCTGAAAACTTCCGCAATTTACGTCACAACACCAAGATTTTTTTTCTCCAACTGCAGTTCCCATCGTGAGGTTTTGTCCCGTTTCCGAATTACACGCTCAGTAAACTAACGGTAGCACAGGCCAGCATTTATACCAAAAAGATCGTTAGAATTCCTATACACGTCCGATGTCCGCCAAACCGTGAAATGAGAAGACAAATCGTGAAAAACAAAGCGCCGCTCACATTATGGTGGAAAGTAACAAAAAATGCCTTTTTAAATAAAAAACGCCCGAGGGGTTTCCCAGGAAACAATACGCCTCACTCAGTTCCACCAAAGAGAAGGTGGAGAAAAAGGGTGGCGGCCGGTATATATTGTTGTCTCTCCCTGGCAATAAAAAGGTTTTGAGTCCAGGTACACACTTATCCAACCCCTTTTGAAGAAAAAAATGCATCTAGGGTGGTTGATCTCGGTATGTAATGAGCAACCTCTCCTGCAGATCATTACACGGTTGATGATGGTCGAGATTTCCGGTATGTCTCACACAGCAAGGAGAAGCTGTGTTTACGATCTCCCTTTTCATTTCAAAAGCCACTTGTTGATGCGATAAAACCTCGAATTAGACGAGCAGTAACTACTAGTAGGTTTCTTGAATGAGAAGATGTTTTCTTGTTAAAAATCCATGAGGTCAATCGGAATTAATATATTTCGTGGCAAAAATAATAAAGTTGCCTATCTTCAAAATTTTACATACATTAATTTATCACCCATTTTTAAGTATGGCGTTACACAATAAATTACTCTTTTGCACAATTTAAATTGAATC
This sequence comes from Tetragnatha montana, assembly GCA_963680715.1. NCBI lineage: Eukaryota > Metazoa > Arthropoda > Arachnida > Araneae > Tetragnathidae > Tetragnatha > Tetragnatha montana. Next base: position 20,374,985 of record OY796675.1, read on the forward strand.
GTCAGTTTTAAAAAGGGAATAAGTCCAAAAAAATGGCAAATTGACTTTTTGTGCGAAAAAATATCTCCAGGCTTCGCTCTACACATGAGTGCAAAGAGGGGAAAAATAACTACCCCCTATCGGCAGATATAGCCCCTTAAATTTAGAAATCGATGTCCATTCATTGTATTTTTTAATTTAATTTGAAATTAAAGTTAATTTTTTTTTTGTGATGTAAACTAAACCAAAATAAAATTTTCTTTTAATTTAAAAGTTTTTTTAACTTTTTTTTGTACAGGGAATGTTTGACTCCATTCATATTCACTTACTCCATTGATACTGCCTTAATGACTCAGTTTCATAATAATTTTGAATTTCATTTGTTTTAGTCTTTCTATTTCTCACTTTTATACTGTGAACTAAGCAGAAATACAATTTAAATATCAATTTAAGTGGTTTTTAAGATTTTTCTTCAGTTGAAATTTCATAAGGTTGAAGAAGGAATAAGTCCATCATCTTTTTTTTTAACTGTAAAACATTTTCAAATAAACTTATAACTCTTTCGATGATTGATCTGTATTTTTAACTGTGCCATGAATTTTTTGTAAAAATTTGGTGGCTATTGTATAAAAATTCCATTACTTATACAGTTTTTTTCGATTTTCTCAAAACTTCGTTTTTGGACTTATTCCCTTCTTCTAACTGACGATTCAATTGTAACTACTCATTCTAAATTAGATTTATGTTTTTAAAAAATTTAGTAGGGTTTTGAGAAGTAGAGATGATAGAAAATTTGATTGAGAACCCCTGTATTTTAATAAAAGTAGATCGGTGATTATATTAAAAAATAAATGATACTGAAAACCAGAAAAACTTAAGTAAGGAGAAGAATTTCATAGTTTTATTTCATTTTTAACAGTTAAGAGAACACAAAGAGAGTTAGAGACAAACATAATTTTTTACTATCGATTTTAATTGAACATTTAATTAACAAATGTCAAGAGGTTATATGGTGTAGAAATATTTATGTTTCGAAGGAGCTATGTAGAAAATATTTCATTACTTTAAAAAGTATTCTCATGAAGTTATCAAATAACTCTAATTCGAGATACGTAATGACATCTTGGTTTTTAAGTATTTAATTATATTGAGAAGGAAATTGTTAAAAAATGTGAATTGTGTTCAGAGAATTGGAGGCAGTCTATTCGGGCAGTCATATAAATTGATAGTAATGGTCAAAGCATGACCAATACTATCAATTTATATACTACCCGAGCCTCCAATTCTCTGAACACAATTCATATTTTTTTAAATAATTTCTATCTCAATATAATTGAAACCTTTATTTATCTACTATACTTTGACCTCGTCTTTCAAAGCACAATGCTTAAGGATTCATCAACATGGTGTCCAGAGAAGATTCAATAGAATTTCATTGCCAAAGTGAAATGATACTTAAGGAGAATTCCCTTAGGGAGAAATCCCTATCACGAAATTCCTTTCTGGCACTGAAGCTCAAATCTCAATGAATGTGTTAAACGCAAATCAATACTCCTTAAAAGCTTTTCATCAAAGAAAAGGATACACTCAGAGGAACCTAGTAATGATGATGTTGAATCTATTGAACAAAACTCACAGTAAGCCCTCATTAAGTCATAAACATTCCTCGATACAAGGAATATAACTTTTTAAAACTATCTTCAATACTTTAAGGTTATAAGCCACCAAAAAAAAGAGCACTCAGCAGCGAGCATTCCAGTGAATCGTGACTTTCGAAAAACTCCTCGTTTGTTTGTCGGAGTATCAATTACATCGTGAAACGGCACCAACTCTTTTATCTTATGGGCTTGTTTTTCTATATCAATTTCTTGACACTCGAGTACACTGATTTCGCCTCATCAGAAACTCGGTAGCAATTTTCCAGCAGCTAGAATCTACCGCGGAAAGAAGATCGCTCGTCACGCACACGTTGACTCTTCGCAAGTGTGGTCAAACAAAAATGCACTCATTATTTGAGAATCACTCAAACAATGACCAGGAAGAGAAATAGCCGGCCCACATAAGGCGGCACGCAAGTCCTCTAGACGCGTTACGTTATGCAAAGAACAAATGATCGATTTGAGCACATTAACCCTTAACTATTTCACCAGGTCTTCAGTAGTAGTAGTAAAATATTGTTACCATTATTTCATACGAACAATGATATCTGCATTCCTTTATTATATTTTAAGAATATGTAGTTGTTGCAAACAGGTATTCAGTCTATTTTAAGTCTGGTAAAATTAAGTAGTAGTTAAAATAGTAATAGACTGCTTATTTAAAATTAAAACATTCAAATTTATAAATTTTAATATTTAAAAGAAAATATACTATTTTGGTTTCTAATAGCTACTGATTATGTATTTTCATATAGGCGGAATAAGAGAAGAGTTTCTATAAATAAAAAGTAGATTAGAACTTTCTATGAATGCAATATTTTTCTAATTAAAAAAGAAATATTTTCAAACTTTCTAAAATAAATAATATTGATGTAATACTATACAAAAAAGTATATATAAGTATATAAAAACTATATATAAAAAGTCGTTTTTCTCAGGTTGCATTAGATAGCTGTACATTGCCTTTTAGAGTTTTTTTCAATTTTTAATATCACGGTTTTTTAAGTCAGTATGAGGGTTTTTATGCGAGTAATTAACTTTCAAATGTTTATAACTTTTATGCATGTCAGCTAATTAAAAATTATGGAATAAATTAATCATCAAGCGTTTAAAAGACTGATATTAAAAAAAATACATTAATTTTTAATATTTAAGTTTAAAATTGATTATATTGAGTTTTTAACTCTAAATTTTATCAGGATATAAACTATATTTTTAAAATGTAAAACAATATCAAGGTAATAAAATAATTCAAGTTAAATTATATCAAAATTAAAAGTTAAAAATAATTCAAGTTAAATTATATCAAAATTAAAAGGAAATTCCACAAACCAGAGGAGCCTACAGAATTTAATTTCCGTAAAGGGAACAAATTTCATTTACTAATTGACATATTTAACAGGAAGGACCAAGAAATTATTTTTAAATTGTAATTAAATTAGAGAAATATAGTATTAGGCAGGTAGGTAAAACTTCTTTCAGTTATAAAATTCCCACTTTGATTTGGTTAGTCAAAAACATTTATTACTACTACCTTTTTATTTAGATACAATACTTCTTTTGGAGAACAGTTTAAGATTATGTAGTAATTTAAGGTATGGAAATAATTTTTAAATTTTCTAATAATTCCTATTAAAATATAACCGAAAAACTATGTATAAAATGTGCATGTGGTTAGAATATATTTTAAAACTTATGCTAAATACAAAAAAAAATATTTTATTTAAACTTAATTCTATCAAATATTGAAAAATAATCTGCCTGCTTAAAATCTGTTTTATATGCTTTCGTCCACGCAAATTAATTATTCGAAATCAATCTAATAAAATAAAAAATTGGAAGCAAAATAAAAAGTTCTATAACAATTCTTTTTAATTTTAAAGCTTTAAAAATATATTTGCAACAGATACTTTATTTAGTAACTTAGAAACAGTTTTAATAGACTGCATATTTTGTAAAATATTTTCCAATCCCAACTTAGATAGTTTTCGAAAGAAAGTTGAACAGTAGTACAGGTACTTATTGCATTTAATAATTCAAGTTTTATAACAGATTTTAGCATAACAAATGTAGAATTCTTCTGAAAACGAGCAATGAATGAAAAATAGACTGAGATAGAAGAACTTACCTTAAAAAATTATTCGATTGTGCCGGACGATCCAAAACGAAGCCCATATTTATGGTCCTCACTTCGAATTAAGCCAATTGTTCGATATAGAGGTAATCCAAAATAGTGCGAAGAGGCCCAGTTCAGGTATCAACAAAAGTTTGTATCAATGTATAGTCACAAATCACATCAGATTAACACAACGAAACTAAACATCGCTAGCAGACGATGTTTTTGCTATCCACGATGTTTGCACTGAGGCGCGAATTGGGTTGCAGAAAACCCATGAATCAGCTGATCGCCAAAAGAGCGCCAAGTTTTATTGAGGACTCACGTTTTTCGCGCTTTTTCTTTCGTCTTTTATTCAGGGACACCGACTTAAAGTTTGGGGGATCAGGGCATAAGAACTATTTGAGGCCCTCGACATGTCTTAAGATAAAACTTAAGTTTATTTGACATAAAATAAAAAAAAATAATCATCTTTAATCCAAGTGTAAAAAATTATTTATATGAGACCTTTATAAGCTCAATATATTGATTTTGAGTTCATTAAATTCCTATGTTAATAAATTTATTTTAAATCTTTCACATTTTTTTTAGCTTTTTAAGCGTTTTGGGGGCCCCCTTTGAAAGGGGTCTCCAAATGCCCTTCCAGGAGTCAGGCTCTGCTTTCTTTTAAGAGACAAAATAGCTGTCAATTCTTTTTGCAAAATCTGCCAAATCTTTTTGTATTGCATCTTTCTGTATTGCATATTTTACTTGATAATTTGATAATTCACTTTTGTGAGAATCGAAACAAAATTATTCCCGGATTCAATGCATCATTACTTTTGTATCAGAGTTCTTAAAATTTGTTGGAAAATAATAGAATATTCAAATTCTACCATATAAAAGTTTTGGTGGATGTCGTAAGGAAATGTCAGTTTTTAAAACTAAAAATTATTTTATTTATTGTTTAATAATAATTTATTATCATTTATGAATTAATTATGGGTTATTTGAAAAACTAATATAATACCTACGGTTATATTATATCATTATATTTATTACGGTTATTTAGACATTGTTTTTTTATATCAAAGTTCTTAAAAAAAATTTTTTGAAACAAATATACACTTATCCATAGAAAATATTTAATGGAGGTCGTAAGGAAATTATAGTTTCTCAAAACTAAAAAATATTTATTGAAATCATTTATCATCATTTATGAATAAATTATTATAAATGACCATAGTTATAGAAAAGCGAAACGAGATACTTTAATTTCCCTTTAATACAGAATAATTGAGAACGATATTTGGAATTCCGTGAACTCAGCCAGAACCGCGATAAACTCTTCCTTCTGCAGACTTCTTCGTTTGACGTGTCACTGCACTCCACAGATAGATTCACCTGGGCGCATGTGCAGTTCTTTTTTGGCGGGTCAATCGTCTTTTCAGAGTTTCTGTTTACTTTTATTTTTACTTAAAATTGAAACACAGGAGTGAATTCGTGAAGAATCTACTTGGACGTTTAGAAAATCCTTTGAAAGTATCAAATAATTTTAACAGTAGTTCTGTTCTAAATGCACATTCGATAATTTATGAATTTTAATAAAATAGTTTAAGGTGTTTCTCTGTTTAAAAAAATCAAATAAAGAATAATAAATTTGTAATGTATTTCTTATACTATATTTATTTTATTAAAATTATTATTCTTACTGTTAAACAAATATTGTTTTAATTTAAATATTGTATAACCATTCATTATTTCAAATTTAATTAATTTATAAGTAAAAATTTCTAAATCACAGGAAATATTTTTAACTCTATGGATGTCTATTTATAATTGCTCTCCGTAGAAGATAGTTTGCAGAATTTTAATAAATATATTTGAGGTTAAACTTTTAAAAAAAGTGGTAAAACAAGAACAGTCAAAAAATTGATTTAAGATAGAAATTTAACAAAAATTTTAGTATAGTATTTAAAATTTGATTATAATTTATATTAAGGGTTGCTTTCTGTAGTTTAACCTGATTTAAATTCTTTTCAAAAGCAGAACCTTTTAAATTCTATCCATTTTTTCACCAATTCTTCAATCATAAAAAAAACCGATAAAATCAATAAATTAGTTTGTTGGCATCAGGGAAAACTAAATAAATACAAAAGAAAATATTTATAGAAATTAATCCCTACAAGAATCTCCTTTTCTTCCCCAAAACGCATGAAAACGATCCTCGAATCTCTCCAAGAATGCATGTCCCAAATCCTCTTTAACTTATCACCTTCACCAGAGTCGCATCGAAGCACGTACAGAAAACGCTTGTGAATATACGCACATGAGCAATGTGTGAGAAGGACCCAACGTAATATGGGCCAACCTCAGCCCCGAGGCCTATAGCTAAACGCGCGGTCAACATTCCTTGTCTACCTCCATTTAATTCGATCATTCTTATGACCCCTATTCCCGATCTTACGCTACGGTACATCCCGAGACTGTAAATAAAGCAGCTTCACGCTTTATAGGCCGGGAAAAATGTCTGGGTATACACATACTATCCTTAGAAGAAGTTTTTGCGTGGAAGAATGAAATGCGAGGATACACGAGTTGAGATGAGTTGTTTTGTTGTGTGTGTGTGTGTGTGTGTTTGAATTGCGGGGCTAATCCGATAGAGATGTTCTAGAACACGTCGCCTACTGAACGTGATGTTCCGGAATGGACAAGATTAGTTCCGTTTAGGAAGAAATGCAGTCATTTTTTGAGGAATAATTTTGGGCTAAGGATAAGAGAGAGAAGCGTAAGAGAAATAAATGAGTGTAATTCATCTTCAGTGAAATCCACATCTGAACATCTGTCAAAACACAATAATTTATAATATAGTTGAATATAATAGTTTCCTTTACACAAAATAAAGAGACAATTCTTTAATATTGAGGGCTGAAAATATATCATATTATTGGTCTTACGAGAGCATTTTCCATTTCAATATTTTTGTAACGGCCACAGCAATTTGAAACAAACTTAAAAGGAAAATTCTATAGATATTATTTTAAATACCTGTATGAGAGGTCGGCAAGTAATTTTGCTAAGGGTCCAAAAAATGTTTAAAATTTTTGTCGAGGTCCGGAGAAAAAATAGGTATTTATTACTACTTTGAATTCTTATTTGTAGATACACATATTTTTTTTTTAAGTTTTAATTTGAGAACGCTATTAGTACTATTGAATCGTCAGTTACAAGAAGGGAATGAGTCCAAAAACGAAGTTTTGAGAAAATCGAAATAAACTGTATAAGTAATGAAATTTTTATCCTATAGCCACCAAAATTTTACAGGAAATTCATGACACATGTTAAAAGTACACAGAACAATCATCCAAAAAAATTATAAGTGTATTTAAAAATGTTTTATAGTTAAAAAAAGATGATGGACTTATTCCCTTCTTAAACCTTATGAAATTTCAGCTGAACAAAAATCTTAAAAACCACTTAAATTAACAATTAAATTAAATTTATGTTTAGTTCACAGCACAAAAGTGAAAGATAAAAAGACTAAGACGAATAAAATTAAAAATTATCATGAAACTGAGTCATTAAGGCGCTATCAATGGAGTAAGTTAATATGTTAATATCAATGGAGTCAAACATTCATTGGTTAAAAAAATAGGAAAAACGCTTTTAAATTCAAATCAAATTTTATTTTGGCTTAGTTTACAGGCCAAAGAATAAGAACAACAAGACAAATTAACTTTAATTCCAAATTAACTGAAAAAATACAATGAATGGACATTGATTTCGCAACTTCAAGGGCTATATCTCCCTATAGGGGGTAGTTATTTTACTCCTCTTTCCACTCATGTGTAGAGCAATGCTTGGAGATTGTTTTGAGCACAAAAAGCCAATTTGTCATTTTTTGGACTTATTCCCTTTTTAAAACTGACGATTCTATTGAGTACCTGCTTAACTAAATTGTTAAATTTAAAAAAAACTGTTAAATGCTGAAACCATGTCAATTACGTTACTCATAAAATATTTTAGAAAATATTGATAAGGCTCAAGAATGGCCGACCGTCAACAAGGAAATGTTGAGGGTGATGGGCAAGGAATTTAGAATTCCTCCCCGAAAAAATTTGCAAAACCTTAATTTATTGACTAGAAAGATAACTACATATACTAATATTTCAGAGCTCCTCCTAAAATTATAAGACTCAAAAACCCCAGGAATTTTTTTGAAATTTTACCATTAAAAATTTTAAAAAAGAATAAAGCTTATTTTTGTTGTGTAAAAATTAAGAATACACAATATTAAGGATTTTTAAAATGTTTTGGCTGTCCAGAAAATAGCCTCATGCGGACCACGGCCCGCCAGTTCCCGACCCTTGACCTATATGCTTCTCCCTACTAAAGGAAGGCAATGCGAGGAAAATGTTTTACAGGCAACTGGTGCATTGCGGTTAAAAAAAAAAAAAAAGAATATAATTGGATGCTATTTGAATCAGTTCAATAACTTTAAATTCTAATCTTATTTTTATTTCTAGTTCATGAAAGAATATTTTTATTTCTAGTTTGATTTATTAGATTTTCTGAGAATGTATGAACTTTTAAAAAGAATAAAAAATATTTTTTAAGACATTTTGGCGTTGAAGAGCTGCAGTTTGGGAGGATACCACTTGACATATAATTTTATTTTGTGTGATCTTTTTTAGCACTTAAATCCACTTAAGTTTACGACAATACTTGTATATTTTAAGTAAAAATGAAAGTACACTACATTGATGAGCCGTTAGAGTGGTAGAGAAAAACAAAATAATATGAATGGTAAGATTAAGAAACAGATAGTTATTTTAAGATTAAGAAACAGATAGTTATTTTAAGATTAAGAAACAGATAGTTATTTTAAGATTAAGAAACAGATAGTTATTTTAAGATTAAGAAACAGATAGTTATTTTAAGATTAAGAAACAGATAGTTATTTAATAAAATAAAGATTATACTTAAATTCTTTATATAGAATTGAAATTTCTATCATATGACATTGAAATAATACTGGTGTTGAATACTTTATAAGAATATAATAGTTTATTTTGGTCTGTGAACTTTTTTATTATAAATATGTTACTTTTTACAGCGAAAACTTTCCCAAAAATGTTAAATGAATTTCACTAACATTTATATATTGCTTATTTCATTCTAAGAATAACTCAAATAACAGTTTCACTCCAGATAAGAAAGTATTTTTCTGTTACCCTCAAGAGAGGATTAAAGCACACATGCTTTCTCAGGATGGAGTGGAGAAACGGCAATTCCGTCTAACCGTGGAGAAATTAATCCAAAGCTCGTGAGAAAAAACAGATTACAGTGCGTTGCAAAGGATGTTTAGAAAGACTTTCGTGTTTTCAAAAGACCGTTAGAAAAATCAGTCATGGAGACAGTCACGATAGTCTTAGGGCTGTGAAAAAAAGTCACTTATATTAAAAACGAATACACGCTTTGATCTTAAATATATAACTTTCCTCTAAATCAGTGTGGTCCAACCTTTAGGTACCCGAGTGCCAATTAAAATTTTCATGAGGAGGCGAGTGCCAGAGACAGGAAAATTTACAGTTAACTATTTTAAAACAGGCAAATCAAGCTTATATTTCAACACTGGAACATTTACTTCAACTACAAATACTTACTAAGACACATTTTACTTAAGAAATATCTTTCCTACATTTAAAATGCAATGCAAAAATATTGACTGGGTCTCATTAATATATTTTTTATTTACTCAAGGGGATTTATTTTGTGCCACAACTGAAATACTAATTTACTTGATGTTCAAATTCATGAAATTAAAATTTAACAAATTATTTCTTGGATATTTTTCCAAATTGATTATTTTTGGTTAAAAGGAAAATTAGTCTATTAGTAAGGAGAAAACCGTTCGTAGAAAACAGGCGATTCTTTTCCTCTCTGTGGGGAGTGTCTTGAAGAAATTTTTTTGAAAATTAGACTCTAAAACCGGGTTTTTAACACTTTTCTGCAATAAAAATTGAAATGTGGATTATATTCTATTCAGATTACGAATTTAATTTTGAGGCCGAGTGCCACGAATATTTCTTCGAGTGCCACTTGTGGCCCGCGTGCCACGGGTTGGACCACACTGCTCTAAATATTTAATTAAATAGATTTATTTATATAAATGATCAATCATTTTTTTTTAAATTTAAATATAACTAATAGTTTAACACTAAAAGAACTTCCTTATCAAACAAGTTTTTGGAATATTTCTTTTTTAAAACTTACCATTAGATTTTTTCTACCTAAAGAGAGCAGTGGGGGCATGTTTTAAAGTAAATTGGTGCATAGCTGTTGAAAAAAAAGGCAGCATAGTTTTTTTAATTGGATATTATTGGAATTTGTGTGAGTCAGTTCTAATTATAATTTCTTGAAAAGTAGTCCTATTTTTTTCTGTTTTAATTTAAGAGATTTTCTGAGGGTTTTGCAATTTTTGTAAAGAAGGATAGAACTGTTTTTACCCTTATTGGTGTTTAAGAGATACAATAGTCTGGGAGAATAACATTTTTTCCTATTTCCATTCAGCAAGAAATGTTTTACAGGAAACTTTCTCCTCCCATATCCTTGAATTTAAAATGATCACTCAACATCAACATCATCCATTTTTTGCTCTTTGTTGGTGCCTAGTTCTCCCTTAACTTGATTCAATCTTAGAGAATGTTTATTTCCATGGCATTTTATAACAAAAGTTATTGAATTTAACAGCTGTGCACTTGATACCATTAATCGGATGTGTGAAATGAATGAAGAAAAAAATATTAGCAAGAACCCATTCCTATTTTCCCACAGGAAACAAATTTGCCTGTTTCTGCTCAACATCACGCTTAACAACACTTGAGGGATATCAGACCACACTCTTAAAAAAAAAGTGGCCCATTCCCTCCAGAAACCTCGCAAGGAACTTTCCCGCCCGACGTCACTTCTCGTTCGTCTCCCACCCACTCGAAAATCACCACAGCAGCCCCTAATCTTTTCCATCCCGTCGCTCTTTTTATGCATTTACCACCCCTCGGGGTCTGGATGCAATAACATTTTTAGGACTTCCTGGCACCCAGACGACAGGTATCCCGTTTCCATCAGTCGCTTTGCGTGCCGGAAGAGAGAGATGACACGGCTGATGGTGACGCACCGTGTCGCGTTTCCAGGGGCAACCTGTGGATGCCTTCTGTCCACTTGACTCTTCACTTCATCTGCCGTACATGGTGGAGAAAATGATGAGATGAGGTTGATTTGGTTTCTAAGAAACCGCTAAAATCTGGAGTGATTTCCACCCGGGGGTCTGAAGCCAAAATTAGATTTTTAAATTTTAATATTCAGGAGCAGAGATATTTTTAACTCCTCTGAGAGAGTATTTCACTCCTTGAAAATCGGAAATACTCTTTAAAAAAACTAACCAGGAGTATTTTTACTCTTTGAATTTTTCACAAAGGTTTAACTCAAAAAACGCACTTTGCCCCACCGAAATCTACAAATAATATTTTTCTACTCAAAACACTTGTGTGTTTTCATGCAGCCATAGTATTTGTTTTTTCATTTATTGTTCAGATGCTTAGGGAGTTAGATTGTGGTTTTCGTGTCTCTGTGTATGTAGTTTATGCTATTTCCGTATTTCACTCCTCATAATTGAATTTCACTCCTCTTAAAAAAGTCAAGGAGTATTTTTACTCCTCCAAAAAAATCCTAGGAATAACACTGTTCAGGAGTATCCCCCTTTAATGCTGTGTACGATTTGTTAGTCGGCTATGAGTAGCCAGTGAAGATATAAATAGAAAAGTACAAGTTTATTCAAAATAAGGCTTACTTAAAACTTTTAATTTCAAACTTTTGATAGAATCTGGAAGCCAAGACCAGTGACGTCCTGTAGGGGCCGTAACCAGACTTTTGTTTCGAGGTGGGGGTTGACTCAATATTATTTCTAAATTACCTACTTAACTTACGAGTATTTTAACATGTTTAGTTTTAGATGAAACTTACAGGTATAATTTTAATCTTGGTGCACTTCAGTCAAAAGTTTGTGCGTTATGTGAACCCAAAGTAAAGATGGGGGTCTGGGGTCCCCTCCCCGAAAAATTTTGGAAATTGGACCCTTGAAAGTAGTTTTTTAACTCATTTGTTTGGTTTACACCCAAAGAGGACTAATCCTTGTAAGCCCCAGAATTTCCAACCCCTTTCTCAAAGTTTCAAAAATTATTTATTACATAGCATTAAAACTTAATATCATCATAATAATTTGCATTTTCAATTAAGTAGAATAAAAAATGTAGCTTTTTAACATTATAGATTCGCTAATTTAATTTTTAAAAAATGAAATTACGTCATTAAATATAGTACGAAAGAATCTTAGTCATTGAAATCTATATAGTGACTGTCTTGAAACAACGTCTTTTGTACCTATACAAGTTTTAAAGAAAAAGCTAGTACTACATACAAAAATAATCATCAAAACTTCACAGAGAGTTGAACTTAACTACATTAGGATATGGCTCTGGATGATAGTTTCACTTCTCTAGCTCTTACAGATGCGTTTTCAAGTTTTAACATCAGCAAGTTTATTAGAAAGAAATTCCTGTTTAAATAAAAAAAAAGAAAGACTGTATAGAATAAATGTAAAAATGGGGTTATAACTTAATGATGAGAACTTTAAAAAAAGTAAATTCTTCATGGTTCGTTAAACGCATAATGTTTCTTTGAGCTATAACCTTCAAAGAAATACTAAGATTGAAATTACACGCGATGATTGTTTTTCATGAGTTTGACATTTATAACGGGTAGATTAAAACAATTAGCCCCTTTTGTTTTATTCCCCAAAATAATTTCGGAATAATTTGCTGACATCTAAAAGCGGAATGCTAATTTTAGCATTTAAAAAATAAATGCGTTCATTAACATTCATAGAAAAAAAACGAACCCATTGAACGGAACGGAGTATCAGGGTCACCAGAACATCTCGCGAAGAAAACAATAGAATTATTCTCATTAATATTACCAAGTGTCTTTATTTCTCTGCTTTCCAGAAATGAAATATTTCGCCAGACGTTTATATTTTATTTATCCTTGAGACAAACCGTGGACAATCTATGTCAGTTATTTATGTCCAGAGTTGTTGGACTAGAATTATAATATCTTTTTTTTTTTACTCTCATGGAGACATTTTGAATAATGATTATCTCCTTGAAGAAGGTTCAAGAATTTGTCCCCTTAATTTTGTAAATATTTTCTTATTATCATCTAAAATATGTTCTTCTTTATTTGCATATAAGAGGTAAATTTCCTAAATGAACATTAAATCAAGAAAATTTCTATGCTTTGTTGAAGTATAAAGTTAGGGAGAATCATGATATTTTTAACAATTTTAGTTCTTAGTAAAGTATCTGTTATATTAAGATAAAAAGGTTTTTTAGTAGCTAAAGGAGAGTGGGTGAGTGGGCGAATAAAATATTTTGGATTAAACTGTCCACACACACACAGGTATATACAAATTTAGCGTTTTTATGGAAAATTCCATAGAACCTTGATTATTCGAAACTCTTTTATATGAAACCTTGTTTAACTGATGTCGGAGTAGATTTCATAACTTTTATGACACCTATTGGATAAATTTACAGCTAGTTCTTTTATGGTAAGATATTGATGCCTATCCTTTTACTTCTATCAAAGTCCTGTCTATACTGATATAATAAACTAAATTCTGAATTAATTGTAGCGGCAGCTAAGAAAATTTAAATCAGAAACTAAATGCTTATATTTGATGTTAAACTAGCCACTCCTTGATTCTGTAATTCGATGGGACTCTAATCCAGCAAGGCCACGCCTCTTTGCAGTTCCTTATTCCGATTGCAGATAACATCAGCACTACTTACTATTTACACTTTGCTGATATTTTTATTAGTGCATGCAATTTATGCTCTGATGACAGCATTGTTCATTTGCAGGATCAACTAATGAGAAGAGGTTATTAATGTCTCTTGCCCAGCCCATGAAATGAAATGAGCCAGCCGTGTGGAGAAGGATACCGTCCAGGCAGTTAGTTCCTAAAGGCTATGGAAAGTCGCTCGAGGTCATTTCCCAATGAAAAGAGACCTTTCGAACAAACGATCCCGTCAAATAGACTTCAAGCTTGAACCAAATTGAAAGGTCAACAGATAACACTTTATGGAAACCCATTTGTTTGTAACCATTTTGCGTGGGAATTTAAATCGTCATCTGAATTATTAATGATTGCCCTAATCAATAGTGAAAATATATGTGAATGTAATTACTTTATTGAAATATCTATTTGAGGGGGAACTACCACAAAAAACTACACGTAAATTTTCCCCCTTAATGCTATGTGTAAAAAAATACTTCAAAACTTTTGAGTATTTTATCATCAGAAAAATGAGTAACCTAATTTCTAAAACAATTTTATTTAGCTAAATGTTAATTTTACCTTAAGGGAAAATCTACAAATCTACTGTTTCGATTAAGTATTTTTTCTTTGGTTGTAAATAAAGGTGAGATAAAACTTTCATTTCGTGTCTCCCTCTAAAATCAGTTCATTCTATTCCTCTCAAATAAACACATAGTATACGTCCCTTCGTTTTTCTTTTTTTTTAACATTAAAAATGCTCAAAATTCATAAAATATCAATAGAACCAGTATCAAGAAGATTCAGTTCAAAACATATGATAAATTTTTCTTTACTTTTCTGTAAGGAAGAACTAGGCTTCCCGTTCCCAAGATGGAAACAAAAACAAGTCTATTGTGTACGACAAATAAAAATCCTTGAGTGGGAGAAAATACGACGCTCTAAGATAAAAACTATTCTTCTATAATTAGCTCACCCTGCTTGATTCTTTCTTGCCTCATTCTATTTTATTGATCAGTTTTTAGATTGTTTTTAAATTTGACTATATACTTCTCTGAAAACTTCATGCTCCGTTGGGTTTTGTGCATTGGTATTCTCCATCAATTACAGCTAGTTTCTAAATGAAAGGGGAAGTGAATGAGAATAGGTTTTTAACAACGGAGGCAATTTTACTTCGATTCAATCTTGCTGCAATGCTTGATTACATGCTCAGATATTGTTGTAGTATTACTTTTTTTTATCCCTGCTGTGTTGTTCAATTTTCCCTTCACTTTCTATGAAATAGGATATTGAGATATTATAGAACTAAATATTAGAAGCTATGATTAAAAGATTGCATTATAAGGTATAATTATAATGGTACAAAAATGAATTACACGATTTGTTGTGCTTTATTGTAGTAATTTTTTGTTACTTCCCCAACGCTCTTTAGAACTAGCTATTTATAGATTTATAAATAAATGTTTTTATATCTTTTCTTTCCTATTGTTTTACTTTTGCATAAGAGTGGCATAGGGAATAGAACATATACTTATATTTTAGCTTTGTTATACAGCTAGGACTGCAGTTACTTAACAGTAACTTAATTCTATTATGAAATAATACTTTTCGGATGTGTTGTTTGTATCAGAAAAGTAAAATCAAATTAACGGCTTTTTCTGCCATCTTCATACTATCAAATACATTTCGAGTCTATTCCTTCTACTTTCTCCCTTATTCTTTTTCTTGATTTCTCCGTGGATTTCTTTCCTTAGGGAACATCCATAAATTACGTGAGGTGTTTTTTCACCACCCTCCCCTCCCCCCTTGGTGAGATTTAGTGAGATTTTGCTGGACCCCCCTCCCCCCACGTGAGATTTATCTACAACTTTTTGAAAATGATTTTCCTTTCTCATACTTAAAAAACAGAGAAAAGTTTTTAATTTCTAACTTAAAAAGTTGACGTGAGATTTTAATCGACCCCCCTCCCCCCTCTTTTTGACCTCACGTAATTTATGGATGTCCCCTTACCTCATGCATGGAGGTGGGAATACATAGCATCATCGAGTAAAACCCTTTCCCTGTTAACCAAAGTTCACCTGGAATAAATTCAAACGTGTATACATTAGCATAAATCAAATTAACCAACATTCTCAAAGAGCTTCCAATCAATTCCTTTTTTTTTAGAACGAAGGATCTTCATCAGCAGACTATATTTTTCTTTGACACCTTTTGGTGTCTTTTAGAGTGAACTCATCAGAAGCCAGATGTCCCACTGTGTCCTCATCGGCATTCTTTTAATTAAAAAGTGTCCCCACCAAGTAACAAATTGGAGACTCCTGTTCTCTCGAGTCTCACACTGTCACACTAATGAGTATTCAAATTGAATTCCAGTCAAATATGTGACACTGAAACTTGAATACAATTCTTTTCCTTTGTCCGACAATGTGCCAGAAAAAAGAAACAGAGGTTTCTCATCAGTCTTTGAGACGAGAAGGTTGAAGTAAACATTGTTTCAGATCTCAGTTTTAGGAGTGCATCCAGTGAAAATCCTTCATAATCGCATTACCAGTATACGAATAAGTAAAAAAATGTGTCAAAAACTCACTAGAGACTGCAATTGTTTTGAAAAACTTGCCTCATTCAACCTTTCTTTCTCTTTTTTTTTGTTTCTCTTTTATACCTTCTCTTTTTCTCTCCCTCTTTATTCCAGTGTCCCCCCCATTCTGTACTTTCTTTCAACTACTTTCTCCAGAATCTCTCTCCTTCCTTAAGAAGTAAGAAAGTAATATGATAAAAGAGAATTTATGATGAAAATGCTAGTTATTTGGTCTATGTGTTACTGTGAATCGACCTGGAAATCTTTAAGCTGAGTAGTGTCCCAAGAAAGTATATTTTCCAATTTCTGAGTAACTGACAACGTATATGTATTCTGCTATATTGGGTGTTTCCCTGAGCAAATCTAATTTTTATCTTGTTCCTACTCTGCCCAGCCCCGGTAACTAGTAGATTTTTGTTTCTGAAAGGGTTTGGCCTCATTATTATTTCCGAGGCTTTAAGCTTTAAACTAACTTAACTGAGTGTAACTTTTTTAAATATTCGTAAAATTTGAATCTTTATGTATTAATGCTACTATTTAATGTCGAAGTTTGGTTGGAGTTTGTGTCAGGAGTTGAGGAGTTCTTTTGGAGTCAGTTGATAATACTGAGTCCCAAGCAAAAAGAAAAAAACTGAGATGCTCGTAACACAGCAAGTAACTTTGAACCGAAACCACAAAAGCCGGCTCCATTACCCACGCCATTCACATCATTCGCTGGCACAACCTCTTTTTACAAGGGGGCACATTCATTCATCTCACCAGGGACCAGTGCAACATCCATGCCTGAACGGGGATTCAAACCCCGGGTGCCAGCTTCTTGAAATTTTTGAAACTTTGACTCTTAAAAGAAGTGTTTAACTCATTTTTGGACTTAAGGAACCAATTGAATTGATATTCAAGAAAAGATTGCTTCTTGTATGACCCGAGAATTTTTTTGGAAAAATAAACACAGTAGGTATTTAAAAATTCCAGTGGGTATTTGTTTCATTCTATAACCCTTCCTATGGATACAGCCCTGACTCTGGCTATTTCACCTCTTTCATCTGCAGAATCGTTTGATCTGTCGCAGCGCCAGCAAACTCTTGACACCGAACACATCTCTGCCTCGTTCCGCACGTCTATTAAAACCGGTTTGCTCATTCTCAACTTAAGACGCAGACTGTGTAGAGAAGCCTTCGTTTCTTTTTATTACTTGCTTTTAATCAATTGATGGCTTCGAATAAAAAACAAGCACGTCGATATCGGACCGAAAAAGCAAGAACCGGTTAGTCGAGTCGAGACTTCGCTGAGGGAGCGCTCGGATCCGAAAAAAATTAGTTAGAGAATCTTTTCTCCTTCTGCGATTGCTATAATACAGAGGTTGCTGTGACCTACTATTCCCGTTGAGTTATTTTTTCGACTTCTGGAATCTCGTCCTTTATGACAACGAAAGCGATATTTACTACTTCGTTCTGAATCGCGATTCAAGATCAAGGTTGAGAAAGGTGGCAGGAAATCTGGAGCGCTGTCGACGTTTTCTGAGTCAGTCACAGAGGTCATTATGACAGTTTTTCTTTTCCATAACCTATGTCTCAAAGACAAAAAAATATAAATACATTAAAATCCCGCAATCGCGAATTTTGTCATGGACGGAGACACTTGAGGAAAATATCCTGATATCCCTTTTAAGCCAATAATAGTACCCATTTTGCGTAGCCAGCGAGCATCTCTGGACTGAAACCAAAGACAAAGGCCGGCACAGTTACCAGCGCCATTCACACATTCGATGGCCCAACCGCTTTTTACAAGTGGTCCATATTTATTAATCTCCACAGCAGCGCGGATTCAAGTGGGGGGCACTCCGGAAAGTACCCCCTCCTTGAGCCGAAAAAAAAAGGGAAAAGAGAGTAAAGGCGTAAAAAAGGAGAAAAAGCAAGTAGATTCTGAAAGACCAAAATTTTTCAGTCATTTAAGCCCCTTTTTTAAGCCTAGGGGGTCACTTCCCCAGATTGTTCAAACTTTTCCGTTCATTAGGCGCTTGTGATGATGATAAATAAATTATTTAGGGTAAATTCCTACAATTTTCTGGGGGAAATTTCATGGGTGCATCTGGAGAGATCTTTATAGAAAAAAAGTGAAATTTTGTCTATTTGAGTCCAAAAGGAGAGGTGAGGTGATCCTCTAAAAAGTGCCCCCCCCCCCGCGATACCTTCAAAATTCGTTTTTAGAATTTTTCAAGTCCATATGAAATAATTTTGAAAACTAAAATTCAGATGAGTCTTCTATAAAGGTCCTACTGGGCAGCGTGGTCATGGTCAGCGGGCCAAAAAGTCTCAAATCTGTAACTCCGGTGCTGCTCGTTGGCTCGCTCTAACCGACTCCAGAATTTTCATTAGATTGTGCAAATTATTATAAAATTTTATTAGTTTATTACATTTTGGTTAAGTTTTTTTTTTAAACTTAATAATGTACGTAATGAATGTCCTTTATCTTTGTAATGTGTGTTTTTGGCATAGCCTAGCCAGAAAAAAAATTCTGACGGGAATATTGGTATTTTTGGGGGCTATGTGTGGTGGATTTTTAGTCCTTTCTATATGATCAAAAAAAAGAAAAAATTCTGAGTATGAGGGGATATATTTTAATTTTTAAAACCTCCCTACGCCTCGTTCATCTGATTGTGATGCTGCCATCTATACAGTAAAATACAAACGAAAATCTACCCCGAAAGAGATCTTGTCTGAACTAAACCTAAACTAACACTGCCGTTCAAAACTGGAATGTTTCATTTCATCTGCATCTCCGAGGCTTTCGTCCAATCAAAAAAAATTATAATTATTGTCCATAAGTTTGAAAATAATTAAATCCAAAAGAAACAATCAATACGAAATACGATCATATGCCGCACAACCGCAACAATTTAAATAACTTAATTAAACTAAAAAATAACTTACTTAATTTAAATAACTTAGTTTAAAATAAATTTAACTTTAGATGATTGATTAGGGTGACCACTGACCAGACGTCCCAATTTTGGAGGGACAGCCCACAAATGCCCCCCTTTTCTTTGAAGTCCCGCCCCGCCTAAGTCCAGCTTTTCTGAGAAAAATTAAGTGTAGCTTCAGAAAACTTTTTTTTTAAATCTCATGCTAAAATTCAAAAATCTTCCTGGGGTGGACCCCCAGACCCCCTCTCTTCTTTCCTTGGCTATATAGAGTATCTTAAGTCGTTTTCTAAGATGATAAGTTATAGAAGTTCCTACCCAGGGCGCAGTCCAGATGGTCCTGGGCCCCCTAGAGTGCGGCAGTTCTAGGGGGCAGTTTTCCAAAGTGAATAAACATGCATATAAATTATAACTCAAAAATACCATAATTAATATACAACATATAAATTATAATTCAGTGTAATAAGCGTATAGTTTCCTGTTTCATTACTTGTTATAGTCAGTTACTTTATTAATGTTAAGTCTGTTACTAAAATAAATTAAATTATTATACTTAGTAAATTTGTGTAAACGCTTTGCCCCCTACAAATAAAATTGCTTTATTTTTGTAGAAAATTTTCTTTTATTTATAAAGGTTATTTTCATGTAATAAATATACTCCAATGTAGATCAGGGACGGATTAAAGGGGGGTGGGGCGGAGGGGGCGACCGCCCTTCCCTCGAGAAAAATTCCTTAAAAGTTTTTATGACTTTTTAAATGAAAATAAACTTGAAATTCGGATTCAGCAAAGGGACATCCATAAATTAAGTGAGGTGTTTTTCCAAAATCTGGACCCCCCCTCCCCTTGGGTGAGATTTAGTGAGATTTTGCTGGACCCCCCCCCCTTCCCCCCTCACGTGAGATTTACCAACAACTTTTAAAAAAGGATTTTCTATCGTATTCATTTGCATTTAGTGCTTCATCCCACCTAAAACCTTTACATTATTAATAATGTGGGGGGAAAGGACTCTAGGAACTAAAGGAAAGAAACTATGTTATATCATCCGGTCGAAATTTGTAAAATGAAAGCAATAAATAGAAGTTAACTCTCTAATAATATCTAACTTAAAAAGTTGACGTGAGATTTAATTCGACCCCCCTCCCCCTTGGTGAGATTTAGTGATATTTTTCCTAAAACATTCCCATAATTTATTATATAAATTTAAAAATTTGATTGAATTTACGCCTAAAATACCTAAAATTTCATAAATAAATTTTTAAAATTATTTTTTAGACATCCTTAGTCATCAATTTATTCAATTAGTATACCGGAAGTAAAGCGCAGATTGGAAATTAACTACTGCAAAAGTTCGTTTTGGCTGTAAGGCGCGAAATTTTTATTCCCGATCTTTACTTCGCTCCCTCCCCCTTCTCAAAAAAATAATAATTTAAGGCACGTTATTTATAGAGAATTAAATGCTCTTTCACGTGGTGTATTTTTTTTTTTTTTTTTTTTTTTTTTTTTGATAAAGTTAATATTTTTCCTTTTATGGAGGGTGGAAGCGAGCGCTTTCCATTTTTTCGCGGAAAGGCCAAAAAATGGCTATTTTTTAGATCGCTCTCGCAGCCAAACTATTGGTCTGACAAAAAAGTTGTACTTGACAATTTTGTAGATTGTTTTATTCTCTTCATTTTCTATAATTAACATTTTCATGAGAAACCCATACTTTTCGTTCTACAAGCAGAAAATCAAAAAATGGGGTGAAATTTTAGGGTTTTTTCGAATTTTTACTAAAATGCCATTCGAAATTTTGTATGCAAAGTTCAGATTTGGCAAAGTTCAGATTTGGATTCAGCACCGTTCAACCGGTTATTTTCTTTTAACTGTGTACCTTCTGTAGGGCTTTTAACTGTTGCTAAGGCCGTTGTTTATCTGTTGCTAAGGCGGTTTTTTGGTTTGGGATCATATGTGATTGCAAATGCTCCAATAGAAGAATTCCACGGCTAGTCATTTTCTGTAACTGTTAACCTCTGTAGGGCAAAAAACTGTAACATCTTCTGTTGCTAAGGCCGTTGTTAGGTCCGAGTCATGTGATTGAAAATGCTCTAAAGCGGGAAACATATAGCAGTGCATCCTGCCATCCACTAATAGAGCATTCGCACATGACGTCACTTGGAGGACAAAAACAACGTTGCTAAGGCTGTTGTTAGGGGCGGGACATAGAAGCATCCAATAGCAGCATTCGCACATGACGTCACTTGGCGAATAAACAACGTTGCTAAGGCCGTTGTTAGGTCAAGTCATGTGATTCACTTCACTTAAAAATTTTTTGAAATAGAGCATTCGCACATATGACGTCTCACTTGACGACGTGGAGGTCAAAGCTAAGGCTAAGGTTGCTAAGGCTGTTGTTAGGTACGGGAAATAGAAGCATCCAATAGAGCATTTTCAATCACGTGTCTCCGATCACGTGATCAAGCTGGCTTGGACGGCTTGGAGGATAGACAACTTTTCTTTAACATTAGGCTCCCATAGAGAATACGCGCTGCATTTAGTTTTTATAAAAAAAGTTCATTTAAAAAGATTCTTTAGGCTCGGTTAAAGACCGGAACGAAAGAATAATAGTTATTGAAGGTAAGTGCATATGTTTTTGTGTTTTAGTGGTAAGCTAAATTTAGAAAAAGACTTATTACGAGGTGACATGTTTTTGTTTACATTTGTTAGAACAATATGAGAGTCCGATACATCTGTAAAATACTTATAATATGCTACTAAAACTAAATATTGAATAATTAATAAATAATTAAGAATTATAAAATGTGTTAGTAGCATTGCGAATGGTACTTGCAATTAGAACACTGGCAGAAATGGTTTCAGCAATTAGAACACTGCTAAATATAAAATGTAGTATTATTGAATGACTTATAATATGCAGAGATGCCATTTTAGAGTAAATAAAGGTTACTTTAATTCAAAAACTTGTCGCGATCAACAGTTTGAGAACCTCTAGCATTTGCAATCACATGACCCCACACCTAGCAACCGCCTTAGGGACAGGTACCCAGCACTTAGCAACCGCCTTAGCAACAGGTGCGTTGTCCACCAGTTAAAAGAAACTAATAGAGCATTTTCAATCACATGACTCTGCCTAACAACGGCCTTAGCAACGTTGATTTTGATCAATGCTAGCGCCATCTACATAGAGCTTGTAAAAATTCCTCCCATATCCTTTTAAGCAATAGTTTAAATTACTGGGATTGGTTAGTTTTAACAATTCCCATTCAAGTCTGAAATAGAAAGATACAAATTTTTAACAAACATTTGAATGAGTATAAAAAATTATTGTAAAAACTATTCTGTGAGCACTTTATTTTCGTTCGTTGTGGCCAGTTGTGGCTTGGTTGTTGTGGCTTCATTAACTGTAATCGAAAAATCAAGATTTTATATGTTACGTCTATTTTCAAATTGAGAGATTTCCAACGGTTTTCTCAACAATTTTCTTTAACAAATCGGTAATATTACTTGTATTTAAAAATTATTTTACTCATATTTTATCAAACTTGTGGTTTTAATTCTTTTTATATATTTATTTCAGTTAAGTCTTAATTTAGTACGCTGGAGGG
Source organism: Tetragnatha montana (assembly GCA_963680715.1). Lineage (NCBI taxonomy): Eukaryota > Metazoa > Arthropoda > Arachnida > Araneae > Tetragnathidae > Tetragnatha > Tetragnatha montana. The sequence continues at coordinate 20,397,714 of OY796675.1, forward strand.
TGGAGGATGTCGAGTGTAAGTTTAAATTGTTTATCTAATTGCACTGTTTGTTTTATTTCCCTTGAATGTTTTTTATATCTCTTCTCCAACTATTGTATGTTAAATTTCTTTAAATTCATAAAGTTTTAAGGTTCCTTGTTCGTTGGGTGTGTTCATCATAACAGGGCTAACAATCATCCTGAATGTTTAGGTTCTTAAAAACTTCATTTGTTAATCGAAGGTTATTTATATTAGTTACTAGTCTGTATGGCAATGTAGTATATAATTTTCTCACGCAATAGTTGTTTTTTCAATTTTAAATAGCTTTAAGGAAATGGATATAACTTTCTGTCCTACTTTTTAAAACTAATCATTGTTCAAATCCCTTTTTTCATGCTACAAATGGGTCCCCTTGGTTATTTGGAACTGCCAACTAGGGTGGTAATTTATTTTCTAGCAACCTTTAAGGTATATTGTATAGTGTAGTAAGTTATGATGCCAAGAAGAGTAGCACCCAGGGTAAAATCCTAGTAATATGTAACACGCTTGCCGCACTCTTGAAAAATGTCAGTAATCACACAATGAATTCCAATATGCATAGGCAAAATGGTTGAAAAGTATGTGGTATGATTAATAAGTATGGGGGGTTTTTTTGGTTTGTGGGTGAAACCCTGATTAACAGGGCATCAACACCCAGTAATTTGATGAATTGCCAAATATAACCAAATATTAAAATAAAAAGTAATCATAATATCTACTCGGTGTTGCCTTAAACTGTTTAATTATGTGTGTTTAATATATATGATGTCTAATTTGTAAAAAAAAGTGTTACTTGGTACTTACATTTAGTTAGTCCTAAAGTACCTAAACTAATTATAATTATGTTAATAATTCTTAAAATTGATAATTTTAACAAAGAGCAATCGGTACTGAAGGATTCGCCAGGCACAAATGCTAAATTGCCAAAAATAATCAAATATCAAAGTATAACACCATTTAAATATCCAAACCACCAGTTTCTTTTAATTTTACTGCATTTTTATGCGTAAATAATAAAATGTTATCAATATAGTTTTGGAGATATTTGTGCTTGGCTAATCCTAAAGTACCAAACAAAGTAATTTTTTTTACAAAAGTTGACTTAGTTCTCAACTTCTCCTTGCTGATAAACCAGTGATCATGTTAATCATACAGATGCTTAAACTAGTTAGGTCATGGCTTACTAGATGCTATACAGGCTAGCCAAGTTTTAAGCAGGGTTGGAAAAAAACCAGGTTTTTTTCAAAAAAACCTAAAAACCCGGTTTTTTTGGTTTAAACCAGGTTTTTTTGGTTTAAACCGGGTTTTTTTACTGAAATTCTTCCCTAACACATAAATACAAATATTTCTGATTGTTTTCATTTATGAATACATTGAATAAATAGTTCATCAATTCAGCTATTAACTAAGTGACTTAATTAATTAATTAAAATTAATTTTATTTAATTAAAAAAAGTTAAAATTATACATAACCATAAAAAACCAAGGGAGTCTGTTTAGAGCATTAAAAAACCATCTGGTTTTTATAATGCATATTATATTTAAAAATCCAGTGCTTATTTGATTAAAAAAACCAATTGGTTTTTATTATGGATTCAAATATCCAGTTCCTTAATGAATTAAAAAAACAAATAGTTGTTTTTTATAAATAAAACCAAGGCATTATTCATAAAACCCAAGGCCAAGGATTCTTTTTAGAGCATTTAAAACCAACTGGTTTTTATAATGCACATTTAAAAAACCAATGGATTAAAAAAAACAATCGGTTTTTATGATACATTCAAATATCTAGTCTAGTTCTAAATGAATTAAAAAAAAAAATGGGTTTTTTATAAAAAAAAACCCAAGGGAGTCTTTTTAGAGCATTAAAAAACCAAGTGGTTCTTTATAATGCAAATTTAAAAATCCGGTGATTAGTTGATTAAAAAAACCAATTGATTTTTATTATGCATTCAAATATCTAGTTCTTAATGAATTAAAAAAAAAACAAGTTTCAAAACCAAACCACTCCAGGTTTTTTATAAAAAAACCAGGAGTCTTTCTAAGGAAATTTCAATTGGCTAATTGTTTTCAAAAAATTGCATAGCTTTACAGCATTAATGTCAGAAGCATTCAACATATTTTGTTCAAAAGACAATATTTGAATCAATAAATGACTTTAAACCCAAAAGTTTAGCTAAAATTTTTTTGGAAAAAAACCAAAAAAACCATTTGGTTTTTTTATGAAAAAAACCATTTGGTTTAAACCGTGGTTTAAACCATGGTTTAAACCAAATGGTTTAAACCATGCCAACCCTGGTTTTAAGTAATGAAAACGGTCTGACAAATTTTCCTGTTAGGATTGCTTCAAGTCCTACCTATACCAACCAACCAATAGGATAACACACTGCTAAATAAGGAAAAATAAAGGCGTGTTTTCGTAACGTAAACTTCTAAATGTTGGCCATTAGTGACTGAGTTGAATTTTTGAGCCATTAAGCCCCGCCTTGAACTCTGGATTTGCTTTGCCAGTTTGTCAGCTATTGCCATCTACATTTTTAATGATTTCCGTATCTCGGCTAGCCTGTATAAGTATCTAGTAAGCAGTGGTTAGGTTCAAACCTAAATATCCTCTGTTATTTTCACTGTAACCAAAAACATTTCAGAGCTCCAACGTAGAAAACCTTTCTCCTCAAGTCATCAGACAAGTTTCCAAGGAACTTTGGGAGTTGGTTGCCAACCCACCAGAGGGAATCAAAGTTTTCATTAATGATGAAGATATAACAGACATTCAAGCTGCAATTGAAGGACCAGGTACATAGTTATAAGCATCAGGGTTAATTTGAGTTTTCTAATCTTAATATGATGAGTGAGTTGAGTTTACAGGGTGGCCACCAATAGGGAAAATATGGAATTATTAGGGAAATTGAAACTTCTGGAAAAGTCAGGGAATTTTGAGGAAAATCAGGGAAATTTTGAATATTTTTTTTTTACCAACCTGTTGATTAAATCCCATATATTTTTTTTTAATTTCTAAAGGGCGATGAATAAATAAATCTGAATTCTGATCAGATTAACTTTCGTTTTCAAAAGCAAAGGTTTGCTGATAGCGCTGCAGAAAAAGGAGTGCTCACATTTTGGAGGTAAAGTTTCCGCATCGCGATACGAGCGACAAGCCTTGTGAAAAATCGTCTCATCTTTCCAAAAACGAATCTCTGAATTTTAAGGACAGGACTATCATTATTTTATTTTCATAGTATTTGTAGACAAATTCAGTTTGTTAGTGTAATTCGCATTATTTGCAGTTAAATCTAAAACTATTTTAAAATTTAAATTTTTATTTTACATTTAAATTTACTATAAGATTAGAACTATATTTTAAGGGGACTATCTGGGTTTCAAAGTTAATCATACATTTACTAATATTTAAAATTGAATTCTTAAACTATTTTAACAAAATTGTAATTTGTATAAAAGTAACTTTTTTGTATTTCTTTGTTCTGTGATAAAGAGTAGCATTTAATAGTGTACAATCAGGGAAAATTTAGTTAAAACCTAGAATCATCAGGGAAAATTACTAAGCTCAGTTGGTGGCCACCCTGGTTTAGTACTGTGCATCCTTTTATAAATTACATTCTATATACTCTTTATTTTACACAGCTGGTACTCCATATGCAGATGGACATTTTCGAGTGAGGTTAGTACTTGGCAAAGACTTCCCTTCTTCTCCTCCCAAAGGATATTTTGTGACTAAAATTTTTCATCCAAATGTTGCAAGAAATGGAGAGATTTGTGTGAATACTTTGAAAAAAGACTGGAAGCCAGATCTAGGCCTTAAACACATTCTGCTTGTAAGTATTCTAGTGCTAAGTACAATTTAATGTCTGACATTAATCCAAAATTTTGTTGAATATTAAAATTCTTATAAAGCACGAATGGGGCTTTCCACCCATTATAGTGATATAATCTAATCTAGTTAACATTAAAATCTGGCTATACAATAAATAAACCTTATCATTTTTCAAATCCATCTATTATCAGAATTTATTAATGTCCCAAACTTTAGAGCATACATCTTTACCAAAGTTGCCTATCCCTGCAATGCATGTTTAAATACAATTTTTTTTAATGTTTTAAACAATTACCATGATTTTCGGAAGCTAAGCTGCTGCTCATACAGAGTGGATTCTGGTGCTGAAAATATATAATTTTTTTATCTTACTGTACATTCCATAAGGTAATCTTAAACATAAATGCCACTTATGTTTTTAAAGAGGTAATAAAATAGGGAAAATTGTTATGCCTGGATCAGTAGTTCCCAACTGGAATATGTCTGCGGACCTCTACTTAAGTTTGAACTTCATGCAGACCATCCCTATCCCCAATTTTATCTTTAAAAAAAACTTTTTTCAATTTATTTATTCCTCAGAAAGTCTGAAGCTTGACTTTTTTTCTAAAGTTAGTGAAACTGGGTCAATATGTTTCTTAATGCAACTGAAAAGCAAATCTATTAAACTTGAAAGAAAAATTTTCTTTAATCATAAAAGCATTTTATATCCAATTATTAAAAATATACCTTTTATAAAAGACATTTAACCATTATTATGTAATAAAATAGAATCCATTATTAATTACAATTGTTTATTTGATTCAGTAAAATTAAATTAGGACATTTTAATATAATTTTTTTTTTTAATTTCCTCTATTTTTTCCCTCATTGATAGCCTGTTGGGAACCACTAGTCTAGATAAATGATCTAACTAAACTGTATTTTTATAGAATTATTCTATTTTTAACTGTAAGCCAAAAAAAAATTTCTGTTACAAGAGGTTCCCCACATTAATTTCTTAATTTTTTTACTTCTCTTATAAATTGCAAAGGATTTTTTTAATTGATAATTAAATTTAAACAGATGGTTTTCTCTCACATGTTTGAAAATAACTGGAAAAGTCAGGGAATTTTATTTTCTCCCAAAAAGTCAGAGGAAGGTATTTTTGCTTAAAAACAGGGGAATCATACAGAAGACCTTGAAAATGATCAACTTTTAATTCTGTAAAGGAAATCCAATGTACTATTTATTTAATGTAGAAAATGTACTATTTATTGAAAATATGTTAGAAGAAGTAAAAAGTATCAACAAAACATGCTGTGGATTGCTAGTTTTTTTTACTGGAAAATCTTCAAAATTAACTTGGAAAAGTTGAGGGAATTTATTTTTAAAACATTAAGTGGGAACCCTGTTAACATTTTTTTAAAAATCCATATTTGTTAAGTAGAATTCTTTGTGATTTCCAGTTTTAATGTTGGCGAATAATGTATTTGTTGCATTCAGCTGGTTGTTGAAAATAGAATGGACCTGACTTATCTTTTTTATTTAGACTATAAAATGTCTCCTGATTGTACCAAATCCAGAGTCTGCATTGAACGAGGAAGCTGGAAAGTTGTTGTTGGAGCAGTATGATGACTACTGTGAACGTGCAAGAATGATAACAGAAATCCATGCACGACCTCCCAAACATACTAAAGAAGGCTTAGAGGAAGGGCCTTCGAGTGGTTCATGTGGATCAAAAGATGGGCCTACAGCAAAGAAACATGCAGGTGACAAAAGCAAGTCCACCATAGAGAAGAAAAATCTAAAATTATTGAAAGAAAAGAAAAGAACTTTGAAAAGGTTATGATGAATGCCAATGCGAGTCCATCTTATTTATCAGAAGAATCCATCTAGTACAATGAATCACAAAAACTTTTAGTCATTCTGAGTGCTTGATCAGAAAGGCAAAATTGCAATTTTTATCCATCTGTGAAGGTGTCTTACATGCATGTATTCTGTACAGTTTCATTAAATTTCAGTTTTATTCAATCATTTATAGTGTTATTTATGTCTTTAAAAACTTCTATTTTGGCTTGACACACTAGAAATGATTTAAAGGTAACATTAGTCTTTCTAAATGAAGGTATTGCTCAAGAATCCATTAAAAAGCTCTTCAGTGTTTAAAAACTGCCACAATTTGGTTAACAAAAAACAAAGATATTGCCTCAGATACAAGAATCAGGATTTTTTTAAAACAGTATGTTATACAGCATGTTATATTATAGAAAACTATCATGGGGCCCAATCAGTGGCATAGCCAAAAAATAATTTTGGTTTGCATTTGCATATCAAGAGCTTGTATAAGGAAGGTGAGGGTGCCTACCTTGGAATTTGGGTTAAACTGGACCTTGTTTATAATGGTCAGATTTTTAAAAAATGGGGTACCCCGAGGTTCTCCATTTTACAGCAGTAGCCTATTGTAGAAATTTTTCTTTGGGGAGGGGGCTCAAATACACTCTCTAAAAGCCCCAAGCAGCACAAATGCTCAGGATTCGTCCAAGTTTTGTCATGTATGACAAAATTACATTTACTTCTAGTCGCAGTTGCGTAAACTTGCCATATTTTGTATGAGCTGTGCTACTAGGGAGAAGTAGTCAGTCAGGCCCATAGCTAGATTTTTGCTCATGGTGGAATAATCACCCTAGCCCCACCCATTTAAATTAAATGTTTCGAACATTTTTTTGGTAGAATTTAGTTTTAGATTATCTTCTTATTCAAAATTTGTGACAGACTTCCACAAGCACAATAAGGAGGGTCTTGGGGGTTTTCACTTATGAATGACCCCAATAACATACTAAGAATGGGTTGGGGGGGGGGGAATTTATGGGGTTTTTTTTTCCAAAAAATCAAATAGTAAATAAGACTTATGATGCTTGATACATATTTATAGGCTATTAACATTCCATTTAAATTTAAAATATTGTGCAATATAACAGCAAAAGTAATTCAAAATAACCTATATGACAGTAAAATTGGTTGAAAATCAAACTATAAAAGGTCCTTTTTTTCCCCTAACTTTTTTTTTTAAATTCCTGGTAAAAACGTTTGAGGCATTTGCCAAGGTAATTTTTCCATGGATATTGTAGTTTTATCATAAACCACAATTGATAATAAAATCATTAGTTAATTTATTAAAATAAACATTGAAAATACAGGTAAAGTTCTTCAATCAAGTGAAACAGAAAATATTTTATCAATATTCCGTAATAATTCACCAAAACTTTAAACCTTAAAAAGACAAAAAAAAATAGAATTTTTAAAAATTTTGTTGTTTAGGCATATGATAAATGTCTATAGAATTGTACAGTTTTTTATGAATACCTGGCAATTTTTTTCAATAAAATTATTAAACATAATAAAATAAAGTTATTATTGGATAAGGCTCACATTTAAAAAAAAAATATTGCAGTGCAATTTTTACATAGTCTGAGTAAGGAATCTTTGTGTCATTTGTAATTTTCATATTGCCTTAAAATTTGCCCTGATGGTTATTTTATTTAATAAGTAAATAGTTCAGAGGCCTTTTCAGAATGTCTTGGTTTGGAATATGCTTACACCCTCATTTATTAATGAGATCGTTAAGCATTCATCTCCAGCATGGGTGCCACTCTTCGAAAATTGCAAGACGGAACTTTGAACTATCTTTTTAATCATTTTCCCCCAGTCTAGCAATTTTTTTAAATTGAAAAACTTATAAAATATATGAACAATTACAATTAAATAGGCCCTTAAATTTTAAGTTAAAGATTTATCTCAGTCAAACAGCCTTATTTGTGGGCAAAATGTGCGATGTAAGTACTGAAATTTAGTACAAATCACTTCCAGTCTGTCAGCTGATTTTGAGTTTTGTAATAAACCCGAGACTGAATTTCGTTCACAGAACTAAGAAGGAATTCTGTGCCCAGGACGGAAGAGTGGCACCCATGATCTCCAGTTTTTCAGAGTAACATCCAAAATTTAGAGGAGGTAACAGGTATTAAAAATCCCATAGGTTAATTTAAATAATTTTAAAATATTCTAAAGGAGCGGAAAAAAGCAATACTAAATGAGGAGATAAAGGAAATAATTTTTTTTTGGAAATAAATTAAATAGATTAGATTGTAGAAAGAAGATGAATAAGGTAAGGATTCAACAAAGCTTTCTTTATTTTAATTTTTAAAAAAGTAAAAGTAAAAAAAAATACATTACTCGAAAGCAAGTACATTTAGTTTAAGTGTTTCTGTTAGCTGTGTATCACAACTCAATGGTTAAGATCTATTTAACTTGAACCTTAAGTCACCTATCGATGTATTAACCTTAAGTCATTAAAGTTCTTCATGAATATTAAAAGTATAAGAAAAGTTTAATAGTATTATAAGATTTTTACAGTTTAAGTGATATTATTTTTTAAAAAGTACTATTGAACTCAAGATTTTAGTATCTAAACAGGTTTTTAGATCAAAAATAAGAAAATAATAGTCTTAAGTATTCCAAATCATACAAACATAGGCTTGACTCCAACACAAACAAATTACGTCAAATTTATCAAACTTAACTAGTTATTAAAATAAATAAAGCTTAAAATACATTTACTGTAGAAATAAATTATATTTTAAGATAAGGAAAAATTTATATTAATTATTCTTTTGTATGAATGCTTTCATTATTTTTTTGGCAATTTCTTAAAAAATACCAGGCAGATTACTCTAACTATATTAGTTTAGAATAGTATGTATGCATGAAAATATAACTAAGAATGAAAAAATCCCTCCTGAAAGCCCATTGAACTAAGTCTTCCAAACTCAATGGTAGAGCATAATGCCCAGGTAGTTTATATGCAGACTGCATATCTTTGCTTCTACTTCACGAGATCTGTGCTCCGATCACTAAGCAAAAGTTACAGTCCAATGTTTTTTTTAAAATATAAACTGCTTTTCACCTAATTCCTTGGAAATTTTTTTTCTTCTGTTGTCAATTTTACTTATTTATAACTAAGCAACGTTAATATTAACACTCACGGCCAGAGTTATCAGTGAAAAATGACTAGATATCGGAAAGTAATTTTAGTTTTACCTAACAAATTGTCAAATTTTAATTATGCCAAGCAAATTGGCGAAATTTTGCCAATTGGCAGAAGAACCACATATATGAAATATAGAATTAACCTTGAAAAGTCCTTTATTTTTTTCCACAAAAAAGAATGGGAATTACGTTATTTGCCCTTGCTTAAATTTTAATTTATTTGGATTAAAACTGTCCTATTTTTTCAATAATTCTTAAAAGTTACTTGAATATGTTTGAGTTTTTATTTTTAATGGAAAATATATTTCATTCATTTTTTAACTTGTATATAATAATTTGTAAGTCACTATATTTTTAAGTTATTCAATTCACCTCGTTTTATAGTATTCCAAAAGATTTGTAGAAGAAAAAAAATGTTAAGTCATTTTGTTAAAATACTTTTTCCCCTCATTATCTGTCATGCAATTCAAGAAGTAGAGTAATGTTTATGAATATTTATTAAAACAGGATGACACATTTTAGATGAGAATGACTATCTAAAAAAGTTCAGAATTCTCCCGAGCTTTACACAGCTTTCTTTGATGCACAGTGCATTTAAACTCAGCAAAACATAACACTGGTGGGTGGGGGAAGTCCACTGATGTATTCAAGTGACATGAAAGGATGATGAACAATCTTGTCTTTGAAGTGCATCAGATAAAAATTCCCTGAAAAAGACCTACAACTTAAAATGCAAGTAAAAAAAGATATTACACATGTACAATTGATAACTACATAATTCATATAAAAATGGCCTTAAAGTTAGTTTACTGTGCAAAGAATATGTGCTTACCATCAAGGTTGCTTGATTTAAATTGCAAATTTAATCATGATTTAAATTACTTTAATTTTTTTTAAAAGTCCTTATACACAGAAATAAACAATATGTTACAGTGGGAAAATGAAAAGTTTTTGCATATTGCATAGATGCCCCTCTTCAAAAATTGCAAGACTGAACTAGTATTAATCATTTTATCCAATTTAGTGTTTTTTAATAAAAGTGGATAGAATTTTCAAAACATGTTTTGGAGATTGTTAAAAATTATTAAAACGACACAGTATTTGTGTGATTCTTCTAAAAATACAGTTTGAGCAGTAATTAGTTATAAAAACTTTCCATTCAACAAAAAAATTACAAATCTAATGTCTAAGAATATTTTAAGATTTGCCTTTATTCCTAAAATATACAAGGTTAATACTGAAATTCAATACAAATCGCGGCCAATCAATTCCAGATTTCATCAAACCCGATAAGAATCCGATTAAACAAGGCAGAATTCCATCCTAAGGCCGAGTGGCACCCATGGTATATTGTACTAGTTTAGGAAGACTATGAAAAAGATCCATTTAATCCTTTAATTACAATTCTAAGCAGTATCCATCTATACACTGAAACATTTTTGTTGGTTAGGGTTGTATTAAAACTTACCACTAAAAACTTAATTTCTGAATCCACCACGGCCTCTTCCTCTCCCCATACCACGACCCCTGAAACAAAAGAGCAACATTTAGAACACTAGATCAGAAATGAAGACCATTTATGATAATAGTTTATTCCTCATAGGTTTGAAAACTATGCAGTATTGCAGTGCAAATTGTATAACTTGCAGTAATTTTAACCTAGTGGAAGACGAAGACTACTGACCCATGGCCAAACCAGTCTACCCGGAAGACAGAGAGAAAGGGATTTCCAATGAGGTGACTGATACTGGTACACTTCAAACCTCACAATATAAATGCTTTCCATCACTTTTAGAAAGTGAGTAGTTAATCATCCCTCTGTAAATTAAAAAACAACGAATTTGCTCATTTATTATAGAAACAATAAGACTTGCTGTGAAATTCTCAGCTAAAATTTTTTATTAGTTTTGCCTTTTGTCCAAAATTTGTATTGTGGCAATCAGCTAAAAGCTACATTAAAATTAATTATCCTGTCTGTTGCATCTTCATGATTTTTATTTACAGAAATGACCGTTAAAAGTTTGAAGCGACAAATTCTGTGTCATTCTGGGTGAATCCATATACATAGAATATAAAAATTTCATTTGAACACAAAAACTAAAGCTTGTATTGTCACAAATAGCCTAAATAATAAACAAAGCCTGATAAGAAAAATATCATTTGTAAAATACTTTAAAATTGTTTCATTTCAGCTAGATGGTAGCACAATGCTAAGTCAAAAGGACAGCCATCCGCATTTACAAGTTGAATTTCATTAACCATTTTTTACTTAATTAATCGGAACACAGGTTATGCAAAAGCCCTAGAATATAAAGGAAGCACGAAATCAATATTAGAAGATCATTTTTACATTTCTATTGGAGAAATCCAGGCACCAAAACTTAGTCTTTCAATGCAGCAATGGACTGACTGCAAATGACAATGCATCTTCAACAGCTTCCCGATTAGCGGTATTTTTTAAGGCTTCTTATTGGTCCCTTTCAAAACTTCCTCACCTTTAATGCCGCAAACCACTCTACCCACTTTTGAAACGGTGCTGTAAATCCACCAGAAAACATTTAAAAAAACCTTCCATCCAACATTTCCTTTTTAAGGTTTCTAACCTTGAACTAGACTAGAGGTTCATACCTTCCAGTACTCAACAATTTAGCACTACAGTTTAAGACTTTAAAAAGTTGAGAAATCCACCCCATAAATCGTGAAAGGTAATAAAGATTAGACTAAATTCTGTGACAATTTTCTTACCTCCCATTAAAGCGATTGCTAGTGCCACCTCTTCTTCCCATGTTATCAGAAAAGTTGCCTTGTCTTGGATTAAAAAAGGATGATGTGATCTGTATTTTCATTGGCCGACCTGCAAATAATAAAATGTTAACAAAACATTTTCTAAGATAATGCAAAAAAACGTGAAATTAAAATTAAAGAATACCACCTAAGTGAAAATTGACCAAACCCAGATGTAAATAAAAATACAAACAAAGTGTGTATTGTAACAGATTTTACTATGTCATTTCAAGTAAATCTGCAGAATGCTTAGGGTAGAGGAGAAACATTTAAAAAGAAACCAAGTCAGATTAACTAAAAACTAGATACCTCAGTAGAGTATAGAAGAAATTATCTTCCATCTATAAGGTTTTCATTAAGGGAATCCCAGGGAAAGTTAGGTATAACCAACACTAGTTTCAAATTTAAACTGTGTAATTGCATTCATATATTGCCCAATTGATCAATTATGTTGCCTTCACCGAGCTATGGCCATCCACCTTTGAATCAAAGAAATGAGGGGTTTCTTGACTTCTAGCTAGGTTGTCAAAAGATTATTCCATAAGGTCTCACCCATTTTAAATTTAAAAATAAAATTTGAAAGATTGTTTATCATTTAGGGCAGGGGTCTCCAAACTACAGCCAAGATGCGGCCTGCCATGCCCCCTCATCTGGCCCGCGGATACCTTTCTATTTTCTATCTATGAAAAAAATTACAGAAATTTATGTGTATCATGTGGATCAAATAAAATCCAAGATGACCAAAATTCAAAACTTATAAATTTAACTATATTGAAACAACAACAAAAATAACCCTCCATTCTCATGGAATCCAAGAGATTAAACAGAAAAAAATCACTGGATAAAAGAAATAAAAAACAACCAGAAGAAAATACTACTTCATCATAGTATTGGGAATGTTGTTTCTAAGGCCACTTGAAATATCCAAGCTCTATCCACAAAGCGAACAAGATTTAAGGCAAAGGGGGTGCGGCTCCTAGGCCCATGAATGGCAGGAGTCCGACTTAAGCTTAGGATGATAGATGCCGCTTATTTGGACCTCAAATATGCAGTAGCCTCCAAACTGCTGTGTTAATGCGGCCCTCGAGTTGAAAAGTGTGGAGACCCTTGATTTAGGGGGAAGAAATCTAGGTTTAAAAACTAAATAGTAGAATAAATAAGGTAAATAGTAGTAGAATAAAAAAGAATGAAATCATTTTATATTTATAGTTTCATGGTGAAAGAGCAGAATCTGTTTATTCCATTTCACGCACCTTATAAAAATGTAAAAAGGGTTTCTAAATTGATAAGGGGTTGCTTCCTTACTGTCAATTTATATATTCTTGAATAGAAATCATTAATTATCCTTGGGTACAAGAAATGCTTGCAAAACTAAAACACAGATTATAAGTTTTCTGATGATGTAAAATAGACAACTCCTCTTACCTTAAAATATCAGTGACAGGCAAGTTAGAGCACACACATCAATTTCTTCAAATATTAGTGGTTTTAGACAAGAAAAAATTGACAGAAAAATACAACCTCTTTCTGACAGTAAGTCTCACCATCAAGTGGAACTCCATTATATTGCTTCAGAGCCCGGATAGCATCGGCTCGATTTTCAAATACAATATCAGCAGTGCCCAAAGAACGACCTGACTGGTCATAGTGTACAACTGCTTTACGTATATTTCCAAAATCACCAAACAATTCCTAAAAGAAAATTTTTCAACGTGAAAAGACTGAGAAACAAAAGCACAAATACATGTATTTTAAATGCAAGTCTCCCTAAGAGTCTAAAGTTAATGGAGATTTGAGGGAACATAATAGGAGGTTGAGTAAGTTTCTGCTGTTTTTTCTTTAAATATAACGCTTTATTTTGAAAACCCTGAAATAAAACAAAACCATTAAAGGTACTGCTCATCGCTAGACACTTCTTTTCCCATTTGAATTTCACTGAACTCCCTCATTTCATTTGAACTTCCCTCTGTGACACTGGAGCAGCAGCCCCAATAATTTTAGCTATGAGCCGCTACTGGCCTTATGACACAATCGAGTACAAAACAGCAGGAACTTATTCCACCTTCCTTTAGTTCCGGCTCATTAGAAGAGTGGTACATTACAAAAAGTACTAATTTTGCATGAGGTGTAAAAATAGAAAAATTTTTAATTACACGGTTTTACAGGGTGGTCATAGACTTTCATTTTGAAAATTTCAAAAATTCACCATGAAATTTTAGGAAAAAGAAAGTGTAGTTTTTAGAAATTGGGGAAAATTTTCCGATTTTACCAAAAAGTTACTTAATCCTTTCGGGACTACTGTCTCACGGGTGAGACGCCAGCGTAGTGCTTCCACCGGCCTACCGTCTCACGGGTGAGACGCCTGCTTTGAAAGGACCAGGGGACGGGCGTCTCATATGTGATACACGCTTAAAACTTTATATTAATAATTTTTATTCTCATTAGAAATTGCTCTTTTCTTTATCTGTTACAATGAAATTATTCGAAAGCGAACATCTTGACATTCATTCCCATAAGGTATTTTATATTTTTGATAATTTGTTTCCGAAAAATGCCGAGATTTATTTATAATCCATTGAGATGATGACTAATTTAGACTGCTTTCTTTCACCATCTCAGCTAATATAAACCTTACCACATGTTCTAAAGGCTTGCAGATACTTTTTATTTTCATTTGATGGATAAATGGGAGTTTTGATATTTTTATTGCAACAGTTATGGGTATTTATTTCTTTTAGATTTAGATTACATTTAGAAGGAATTATTTATTGCTTAAACAGGAATAATTGATATGTTTGAGAGTCAAGTGGAAATGAAGAGTGAAATAGATAAATTATTTGATAATTAACAATGTTTCAACGATTTCCGAGCAGTTTATCTATGCTGCGGCATTGCGCGTTTTCAGTAAAAAAGAAATTACGTGTTTTTTCCCTGGATATGTTTAATGTATCTTTATAAATGAGTTGCTAGAGATAAAATCTCTTCATTTTGGAATATTTTTCCCAGTTATATAAATCTCAGGTTTGTGAAAAAGTTTATTATTTACAAATTACTTGTTTCGAAAAATTTTGTAAGAAATTAAGGAGATAATGTTTTAAATTTTTCAGAAGTAACGTGTATGGGGTTCCACTGATCATATCCAGAAAATTAGATATTTTGGACAACAATTTAAATTTTTGCGAATTTTTTTCCGAAGTTCGACATAGATGCGCAAAATGCCCGTCCCCTAGGGCAAGTTCTTTCTGCTCGAGTGCCGTCCTGTGAGAGCGGTTCAGTGGCTGAGGCACCCGTCACGAAAGGGTTTAGGAAATAAATTTCTGAAAAATCCATAACATTTTCTCCACTTGGTGTGTGAGTCTATATTATACAGCCAGTGGCGGATTTCCAAATGTGACGCCTATAGGCTGAACCAAAATTTGCAGCCTATACACTGTAAAAAATTCCCGTAAAATTTATGGTTTTAAACTGGCAGCTGGGTTGGTTGTGGAAAGCCGTAAAAATTACGAAATAAATCCGTAAAAACAACGGTGCTGTTTTACCATTTTAATCCATGTTTTTTTTTTTGTTTTATAAGGTAAAACACCATTGTTTTTACGGATTTAATTCGTAATTTTTACGGTTTTCTACAACCAACTCAGCTGTCAGTTTAAAATTGTAAATTTTACGGGATTTTTTTACAGAGTGCACATAATGTCAAAATTTTTCTGTTAGCTGAAAGTAAAAATGGGGGTCTGTGGGTCAGCTCCAGAATTTTTTTTTTGAAATTGGCCTATAAAAGTAGTGATTTATTTGATTTTGAGACCCTTTGGGTAACATTTGAAGAGAGCGGTTCCTTGTACACCGCACAATTTTCAAGGGGAAAAAATATAAATAGGCGTCAAAATTTCAAGGGGGCTGGGGGTCCTCCCCCAGGAAAATTTTTAAATTTTCCCCCTTTAAACTAGTGTTTTATCTCATTTAAAACCACTTTGGGGAATACTCAAAGGGAACCGTTTCTTGTAAGCAGCAGAATTTTCAAAGGAAAAACACTATATAACAGACTTCCAAATTGTGGAGCGGGTTTAGGGGCTCTCCCTCAGAAAATTTTTGAAATTTGATTCTCAAAATAAATTTTTAGTCCTTTTGAGACTTTTTGAAGTCTTTCTTTTGACTTTTCCATATGACAATTTTTTAAATGTTCCGCGGTCCGAAACAAATGGAGAGGCGGGCTGGAGGTTACCCATAAGTGGTCTAAAGAAAGCATTGAATAATAGATTTGTTAGTTTACTGAATCAAACTACTCAAAACTTCTGGGTGGGGGTTGGGATTTTGGTTATCTGAAAAGAGCGTTCTCCTTCTTTAGTGCTTGTGTTTCCTTTGTCTTCTTTTTTTTTGCGGAAAAAAAATTCCACTGTCAAAAATTTGCCGCCTAGCTAGCCTATTTAGAAATCCGCTACTGTATACAGCTATGCCAACAGTTACACAAAAACTTAATAAAAGTTTGTCGAGAATGGGCAATTTTTCATAAATTGTTTCACTGATCATCTAAGCAGTTCAGTGCCAAGTTAGTAACTTCAAAATTGTGAGAAAAAGACTAATAAAACAGGTAGGTAAATGTTTTTGGCATTGTGATGACAATATAGTTTAAACATGCCTTACCTTTACATCGGAATCGGACACACCATAGTCCAAGTTTGAGATTAAAAGTTTTGCTGGACTATTTTGTGAAGCATTAGCTCCACCTCGCCTGATTCTGTTTGTGGTCAGAAAGGGTGTTCTAGCTCTTGGTTTGAATGAGCCCTAAAAACAAAAGTAACTTAATGCAAAGCAGTAGAAAACATGTTGTCGCATTAAGTTTAAGAGATATAAACTGAGTTATACAATATTACCCAGCAAAATACAGGGTGTTTCAAAACAAAATTTTTTCCATAATTTAATACATATCAAGACATGACAGAAACAAAAATTATACAGGGATAATGAACATGATCTAAATAACCTACATATGCAGACAGGGCTCCCCTGTCCTGACATCCGGATATGCCCAGGGCCCCAGTAATATAGGTAATAACAGGGTTGGCAAATATCATGATATTTATATAAATATCAAAATATCGGATATTTTTTATATATATCGGATATATATCAAGATTTTGATATATATCCGATATTTTCAGTTTTAAAGTAGAAAATACTGTTCTTTAGAAGTAAATACTAGTCTGAACCAAAATATTACTACTAAGGAATATTTTTAATTAAATCTTACTTACCCAGAGTATAATTGCTGATAATTACAAGAAAATATCAATAATGTAGCAAGAATTATATGCATGTATATTATAATTCCATTTCTGCTTCTAAGAAAATATTTTTACTTATGAAATTTTAAATAATTTTTAATAATGAAATAAATAATTAATATAAATTGGAACAATTTATTCATTCATGATTTTAAGGATACTATTAGTTTATTTAAATTATCTTTCATTTTTTAAATGACGATTCTAGCAATCATTACAAAACAGATTAAACATTATGGTAATTTTCTTTTAAAATAAAAGGATAGAAATAATAAGATTTGAAAATACAAACTTGTAAGCATTGACATTGTTAAATGCAATGTGCCTAAGAAAAAGAAAATTAAAACTGCTTTTAAAATACATTACTTCCTACGCTAACTTGTATAGTATGTTGCTAAGATCTGATCATTTCATGAAATAAGATAGTTTAACTTAATGGTTTTAAAACTTTTTAGGTATTTTATTATAATTACAATGTTAAAAATTTTTCACATCTTAATTAACTTGTTAACAAAGTACTCAAAAATGAATTTCGGGAGATTTTAGCTGGAAAATTGTTGATTTTGTTATAGACTGATATATATCATGATATTTATCCAAAAATATCATGATATATATCGTGATATATATCAAGTGATATATATTGGCCAACCCTGGCTAATGATACTAATTTTTTACATTTTTATTCTGATAAACAAGGTCGTTGACATTTTCTTTCCGGTAGGTAGCCAAACAATGAAATAAAGTAATATAAATTAATATCATATGGATTTACGGACCCCCTGATGAGTCCAGTTAATTAAAATTACTTTATTTCATTGTTTGGCTATTTTCAGGCTAAGATATATTATTTTGAAGTTTTATCAATAAAATTTTTAAGTTATATTTTAAGCCCTCTTTTTAAAATTATTATCACCATGCAAAAAAGGGGGTCTGGGAGTAACCACCAGAAAAAACGTAACTCATTTTTGTCCATCTTGTACGAATTTTGGAGAGGGGGTCCTGAAACCTTAGGGCCCCCAACATTTAACAGGTTTCTTCCCCATATGCAGAGTAAACAACTGACATCAATAGATCCTACCCCAGTGCTCGTAGCAACACGTGTCGAGGACTTATTATTTAGTGTATTTATTTTATGATTTGCTTCTTTTTACTTCATTTACCCCCAATTACAGAATTAGAGCACCACTCTATGTAAGCAGCAGAACTTTTAAGGAAAACCAGTAGTATAACCAGTTTAAGTATAAACCATTAGTAGTAAAACTAAAAGGCAAAATTTATAAGGGGTTCAGGGGTCCTACTTTAGAAAAATTTTGGAAAGTTGCCCCTAAAAGTGGGGTTGGTTGCGTATTATCCCATTAACCGTTCAGTGACCATCAAATTCAGCAGCACAGCTAAGTCATTGGTCTTTGAGAACGTTTTCGGATCCAGCGCCACGGTCGATGGAATAACACGTAAGAAAAGTGTATTTTAACTCATTTTGTGACCCATTAAGTTATTTCAACCCTAGAAAAATATTGAGGTCAGGGTCAGACCCAAAAATGGGTTCAATTGCCAAGCAAAGTAGCACTGTCAAAGTGAGGAGCGATCATTTATAACCTGGAACTCTGGTAACCCAATGGATAGTTAATTATGGTGTCAAGAGTAGCCTAGGAAAAAGTCGCAGAGAGGGGCAGCTAGTTGTAAATTAGCATCAAACTTAATGCGAACGAATCATCTTTAAATGAGACTTTTCACATCCTTCAATTTCTGGCTTCAAATGGTAATGGTAGTTTTTAGCTGTTGAGATAGTGTTTGCAGCCACATGTTGGTGTGCACAATTATTATTTATTACCATGTTCCTGACCTACATAATAGTTATTAAACAATATAGTTCTTCTCAAACACTAGATATACATAAGAAGGATTTGAACTATATTGAACTTGATAAGAAGGAACTATTTACTCAACATCGTGAAGCATGAACGAACAATCAAAACAAACTGTAAAAAAATGAATAAACAAAAATCCATTACCCTAGGTGAAACAAAAGTAAAATTTCTTCTGTCTACAGCCTGGCGGGTACCACCTCTTATATTACCACCACCACGAGCACGGCGTCCTCTGGTACCACGGCCTCCTCTGCTACGAAATGTTGATGCAAATTTTCCACGGTGTTTTTTTATGATATCGTCTAATGATAGGTCTACATCCATATTTTCGGCCATCTTGAGAGGGTAATATGAAAAGTGACTATTTTTTCAACAAATTACAAATAATTCAATACTTTCAATCAACAATGGATGTTTTTCTCCTTTTCACTGCTTTTCACGAATTAATGATGTTGCCACATAAGGTTTTAATTTTTATGCAAATAGTAAAAATAATATGATTTTCTTTATTACAATAAAATTGGAGATTTCACTAGAAAAGTCATGTTATAATATATATTCAGGCCATTCTATCAATATTTATAAAGAAAAGCATTATATATTGTTTTTAATAAGTCCCCGCGCTTTAGCTATGGGCAGGCCACATCTAAAAGTTAACTGGTTTTGAGGGTATAAAACATTGAAAAATACTGAAAAATTCCTTCTGCCGTGACGTCATTGTTAAAGGCCTAGTTAGTGGTGGTTTTTTGAGGTGGGTGGTGGGCGCTCTCAAAACATGATGGGCATTTTCTTTCTCAGCAGTTTCTGTTCGCACCGTGTTCTCTTTTCTTCTTTAATCAATAATTTAGAACATCTTAAATTCAAAATTAATTTGAAGTATTGAATTCAACAAAAAATATCAGTACGGATCGGATACAAGGAAGAAGGAAGGAAGTTCAAAAGTAATCAGAGAATCTAAAGAGCGACAACAGTGTCCAAGTGTAGTTTTGATTTCTTTAAATTATTAATATTAGCATTATTAGCATATTAGCATTTGAATTTAAAAAATGTATCTCTATGTAATATTACATAGAAACATTTGTGTAAATTTTTTTTACACAAAATGTTTGTTGTATCTGTATATATAAGTACTAGTATTAGTTTTAATTCATTGTTGTAAATAGTTTTAATGTAATACAACTCAACTTAAAAATCTTAAGAAACTTCTAGATTTTAAAATGGTAATTAAAGAACGCTGTTCTACAAACTATGCTTCTTTTTCAATATAAAATATCTATAATAATGTTCTTTGTAGAAGAAGGATTAAGAAGGAAGAAGGATTGAGTAGAAGAAGGAAGAAGGTTTAACATTTCATTAATAACTACCTTTATTCAAATTAAACTTTTTATAAAGTTTAAAGGTACTTCAAATTTCTTTAAATTTACATTAAAAATTCCCCCCCCCCCAAGGTTTCCACTGTTAAGTGAAAAATTGCTGCAAGTTCCTTGAAAATTCTGTAACTTCCACAAGGAGCATCGAATTTTACTCAAAAAGTCCCAAAAAGAGTTAAGTTTCCTTTGGGAACTAAAGAGTTTGAAACCCCAAAGAGTTTGAAAAGGAGGTAAAGCACTGGTTTAAAGCGAAATTTTCAAAAAATTTTACTGGGGGAGGATCTCCGCCCCCCTTGAAAATTTGACGTCTATTTATAACTTTTTTCCCTAGAAAATTCTATGCTTTAGAATTACAAGGAACTGTTCTTTTTGGATGCCAAAGGGACTCAAAATGAGCTGAAACATTATTTTAAGAGGCAAATTTCAAAAAATTTTCTGGGGGAGAACCCCCAGACCCCCTTTTCAAATTATATCACATATAATGTTATACAGTGTATTTCCTTTGAAAATTCTGCCGCTTACAAGAAGCGTTCCCTCTGGGTGCTCCCCAATGATTTTGCAAAGGAGAGAAGACACTAGTTTAAAGTGATATTTTCAAAACAATTTCTGAAGGCCCCCCGGCTCCCCTTGAGACTTTGACGTTTATTTGTAACTTTTTTCTCTGGAAAATTCTGTTGTTTACATGGGACATTTCGTTTCGGATGTAACTTAAATGTAAAAATGAGGCAAAATTTCAAAAATTTTCTGGGGGTGACCCCCAGACCCCCCCCCCATTTCGAGCAAGCCTGGCTACGGCGTAGCCCAGCCCGCAACCCTACTGGAAAATATCCTTGTTCCCCCCCCCAACCAAACGCCCCTGATCTTTTCGTGTTTCTCTTTTTCTTTCTTTCTCTTTCCTTTTCCTTTACTTCCTTTCGGCCATTGAGTTTAACAATTATACATTGTTTTCCCCCTTGAAAATTCTGGAGAGTCATGTGTTTGGAAATGCTCTATTGAATTATTTAGGGTTTTTTCAATTAATAATGAGAAGAATCTTTGGAGCCATATACGAAAATAACTCATGGAGGAAAAGGTACAACCATGAAATAGAAAGACTGATTAAAGGGGAAAATGAGTCGTCCAGTTTCAAAACCAGATAGATCCATTTTGCCATAGTTTTGATAAGAGTCGCGGTCAGTGGCGGATTTCAAAATGTGCCGCCTATAGGCTGAACCAAAAATTGCCGCCTATTCACTGTAAAAAATTCCCGTAAAATTTACGGTTTTAAACTGGCAGCTGGGTTGGTTGGGGAAAACCGTAAAAATTACGAAGTAAATCCATAAAAACAATGGTGTTTTACCATTTTAATCCATGTTTTTTGTTTTACAAGGTAAAAGTAAAATACTGTTGTTTTTATGGATTTACTTCGTAATTTTTACGGTTTTCCACAACTAAACCAGCTGCCAGTTAAAAATCGTAAATTTTACGGGATTTTTTTACAGTGTGCACATAATGTCAAAATTTTACTTTAGCTGCAAGTAAAAATGGGGGTCTGTGGTTCAGCTCCAGATTTTTTTTTTAAATTGGCCTATAAAAGTAGTGATTTAGTTAATTTTGAGACCCTTTGGGTAACATTTGAAGAGAACGGTTCCTTGTAAACCGCACAATTTTCAAGGTAAAAAAAATTATAAATAGACGTCAAAATTTCGAGGGGGCTGGGGGTCCAGGTCCACCCCCAGGAAAATTTTTAAAATTTTCCCCTTTAAACTAGTGTTTTATCTCATTTGAAACCACTTTGGGGAACACGCAAAGGGAACCGTTTCAGATGAGGAATTTACAGTAGAAAAAATTTCTGAGGCGTTACTTTTGGAGAATAGCAGATTAAACTTAGTTCAGTACGATAAAAGTAAGCAAGGGATGGACGTGTTTTATTCAAAAGGTTCGAGCAGTGGCGGCTCGTGAGTTAATTAATAGGGTGTTCACACATATAAAAATTAAAATTTCCAAAATATCTAGAAAGAGAAGGGATGGTTGATCCATATACATAAATCTAACTTCTTTAAAAAATGACGGTGCCCCCCCCCCGCTGGATCCGCCCCTGAAAGGAAAGCTGTGCCTCAAAAGCGAAGGCCTCGGCACACGAAATCTGTGCGCACGGGAATCCAAAATGCGAGAACGTAAGCTCAATATTCCCCCGGCAAGCAGTCGGGGTTTCTTCAGAATCTCGTATTTTTTACGCTCGCACGTGCGGAAGAGGAAAGAAAAATAAGAGTTCATTCTTTTTTCGATTTCTTTCGCGTTTCCGGTAAAATTTGGCGCAAGTTCACAACTGCTGATGGTTGGCGAGATTTGGGTTTTTAACTGCACATTTGGCGTTTTTAACGGCACTTTTAACATTGTTTTAGGGTTGCTTTTATCGCTAAAAATTGGCGCATCAGCAGTTCTAAACTTGCGCCGTAAATTTTTCTTATTGAGTAGAGAAGGGGGGGGGGAACATAATTCTGAGTTAAAGAAATTTAGAATATATTTCCATTGATATTTATTTATCTTTATATTCGATTTTTGTTCTACTTTTTCTGTGGGTGTTCACGTGCTCCTGTGCTCCTATGGACGAGCCGCCACTGGGTTCGAGTAGTTCTGGGTCAGAAAGGTCTCGAAGTTCGGTAAAACAAATAGGTCCATGTTTCGTATGTGGGGAGGTTAGATCGTTTACAAAGTGATTGGTTGCACCCGTGTCGAGAACTAATTTAAATTTACTTTCTGATCTCCCGACCTCACATGCTGACTTTAACTCATCACTTTCATGAGACTCGATGACACTAACGTTGTTTTTACCCTGCTTCACCTTTCTTTTCCTATTTGATCTATACTTACAATCAACTTTCAAATGACCAAAATCCCCACATACGAAACATGGACCTATTTGTTTTACCGAACTTCGAGATCTTTCTGACCCAGAACTACTCGAACCTTTTGAATAAAACACGTCCATCCCTTGCTTACTTTTATCGTACTGAACTAAGTTTAATCTGCTATTCTCCAAAAGTAACGCCTCAGAAATTTTTTCTACTGTAAATTCCTCATCTGAAACCGCGTACAACTTTTGAACTACCCCATTAAAGTCATCTGGTAAATCCCTGATCAATTGAAAACAGATGTATAAATCATCAATCTTATGCTTACTTTCATTACAAACAGCTGCCGCCTGCATTACCCTTCTTATGTACATGCCCTTCTTATGTAAAAATTATTGTGAATTTTTGTATTACGGTTAAATTTGTCATGTCTTTGAGCTCGATGGGGCCGTATTGTCAGGAATCGAGCACAATTATCTTCTTTTGTGCCGTACGAGAGATATGGTTGTAGAACTATTATTTCTGAACTGCCAAGTGTGGCAATGATGTTATTCTAATTTTCCTGTGTATATATAGTGACTGATTTTAGACTTAAATATAGGTTGGGTTGGGTTTTTTGGGTTACATATATTTTCCGGTATGTGTGCTTGATCTCAAGGATCCGCTTATACACCTTCGTCAAGTAAGACAGACACAACAGAATTTTTACTGATCACAAAGAAGGAAAATACACCCAGGGGCGAGGTGAGAATCGAACTCACGACGGAACAGTGCGCAGACTGCTGGCGTGAAAGGCAAAGAGCAAACCAAACGGGCCATCCGTCCCCAGACTTAAATATATACACAGGAAAATTAGAATAACATCATTGCCACACTTGGCAGTTCAGAAATAATAGTTCTACAACCATATCTCCCGTACGGCGATTCCTGACAAACCGTTTCTTGTAAGCGGCAGAATTTCCAAAGGAAAAACATTATGTAACAGGTGGTAACAGACTTCCAAATTGTGGAGGGGGTTTAGGGGTTCTCCCTCAAAAAAAAATTTGAAATTTGATCCTCAAAATTGTGTTTTAAGTCCTTTTGAGACTTTTTGAAGTCTTTCTTTTGACTCTTCTCCATGACAATTTTTTCCGCGGACCGAAACAAATGGAGAGGTGGGCTGGAGGTTGCCCATATGTGGTCTAAAGAAAGCATAGAATAATAGATTTGTTACTTTGCTGAATCAAACTACTCAAAACTTCTGGGTGGGTTCTCCACTCCATATAGATTGCATGTCAGTAATAAATGCTCTAGGTCCTCTTCTCCATCTCCTCTTTTTCGCCCTCTTTGCTAATGCTGCACTCTGTGATATTGATGGACTACGATAATTACGTCATGAGAAGACGTCATAACTAAACTTGTAAATGTTATAAGCTCCGCCTATCTTTTCCTCACGTGATGTCTTTTATCCAATCGTTTCTTAAAATTTAATTTTTACTCTCGACCAGATGTTCTTTTCTTACTTGAATTTCTGGATTTTTCTAATCTGGCATCTGTTAGAACGCTTGCTTTTATCTCAAAGTGAGAGAATAATTTCGCGTTCTGGCGCTAAGTAATAATTAAATAAAATTTTTACTAATTGGCGGGAAAAGTATATATGAACATTTTTTTTAAAGTTAAAGGTAAATCAATCACCCAGATTTGTTTCCGTCTTTCAAACACTTTTAAAGGCTATCTAAGATTTATGCCGCCGCTTTGATGTTCGAAAAAAGGCTTTAGCCTCGAGGCTTAAGTTGTAAAATAATAATTGATGCATGTAGTATTTAATTACATCCCGTTTTAGCAAAACAATTTTAAATGTTAACTAGTTAGAAGTTAAACGTAAAGAAACTTAAGTTCTATTTTTGATTGTTTTGATTGTGCTCTAGTTGAATTATAGAGTTGTTGGTAACTAAGTGATTTACCTACTAAGTTTAGGCACATGTAGTCAGTTATGACAGTGGTGCTCAGTTTAAATTAACAGAGATCATAAGAATTTAAAGATTTGGTTTTTTTTTTCTAATAGTGAATAATTGAGGTTTTAATTATTGTATATGTAATACTATGTATCCTAAATCTAACAATGCACATTTGTTCTTTTTTCTAGCGATTTGATATTTTTCCCATATAGTGATTGTTTAAAAATGTCTGGAATCGCGATAGCCCGACTTACTGAAGAAAGGAAAGCATGGCGGAAAGATCATCCTTTTGTGAGTGTTAAATATTGATTGGTTATTGTCAAAATGACTGTTTGCTCATTAGTTATGTACATTTTCAACTTGAATTGGATTAAATCTGCCTAGGGCACAGGAAAGGTGCTCTTCTTCATTATTTTACCCCTTCATCCTTTACTATAAACATTGTTTACATGCTCCTCTCGAAAGTTTGTCCCATAAACCAGGGTTGGCCGATATATATCTTGATATTTATCCAAAATCAACTAAAACCTCCCCAAATTCATTTTTAATACTTTGTTGACCTGTTAAATAAGTTATGAAAAAATCCATACAGTTTAATAACCATAGAATTGTAAAATCACGAAGTTAATATATCTTATTTTATCAAATCTGACTAGTAACATTAATGTGAAACAAGTGTAGTGCAACAAGAAATCACTTTAAATGTTAGGGTCAGCTGTGTAATGTTTTCCGCCATATTCACAGCCATCAGCATTGGTGTTTAATCCTTGGTTAAAGGACCATTCAAAGTCAGGAAAAACTTAATTTTTCTTACTATAGCTGCTATTTAACCGTGAAACTGATAGCTGTGAATATGCAGGGTTCGTACGCCTCCTGAAATTCCTGAAAAACTCCTAAAATTTGGATTAATTTTCTAAGGGCCCTGAAAACTCCTGGAAATTTAAGTTTTTCCTCCTGAATTTTCCCTTAAACTCCTGAAATTTATCTATCCAAGAGCAAAAGGAAGTTTAAGTAACAATATAATATGGTGGAAGTTATTGTTTTTTTTTAGTCAGTGAAAGTTATTGTTTTTTAAATCAGTAAAATACTGTTGAAAGATAAAATTCTAAACTTTTTTGCACTTCTTTTTTCAATGATGCATTCTGAACTCATTCTGCTCGTGATATTTAAAGAAGTCAGGTTAATAATTGTTCATGTTACCTCCTAATTTTTGTGTAATTTACTCCTTAAAGACTCCTGAATTTTACTATCTTAGATAGAGTATGAACCCTGAATATGGCTGTTAGTGTCCTTTTCTTATTTTTTGGGGAAATTTTTTTTATATCTTTAGGGGTGTCTTCATACTGAACTTTGTTAAACAAAACTTTTTGCTGATAATTTTCTTTGAAAAACTTTTTAATAAGAAATAGGGCTGTTCATTAGATGCAGTCGCACCAAGGAGGCCTAAGTTTGCTCAAAACTGACATAACAGGAAACTCTGGTCATCAAAAAAATTGGGCCTGGTGCCAAAAATAGCGATGAAATAGTGAAATCTCGCAACCCAGTTCTATAAAAGTTGAATTGCTTGCTCGCCAGTATACGGCATTGTCAAAATGTCGCCCAGGCCCGGTGTCTTTGGATTTACTGGAAACTATTGTTTAACCCTTTCACACCTAAGGTGCCCCAGATTACCATTGAATCCTATAGAAAATTTGGGTTGTCCAGGACTGAAAGGGTAAAATTACAAAGTCAAAACCATCTGGTACTGGGAATGTGGGTTATGGGCCCCGACTGCGAACAAGCGCATTGCAGTTTGATCAGAACATCAGATGTGATCTTTATCATCTTGGCAGTTAGTAGATTGGTGCCAAACGTTTACCCTTCTTAACCAGTTATCCCCATTTTAGTCTTCTTTTTTAATATTTATACCTACTATTAATATTATAACACTCAAGGTGTTGGGAATTTCATGCCAATATTTCCATTTTTAGAATTTTGTTCGGTCCAATTCCATTATCTATCCCAACGTTTCCCAACCTTTTTACTCCCACGGAACCCTTTTGACAATGCCCAAGTTCCGCGGAACCCTAGCGTACATGTAACAATATTTTTCTTACTATTTTTTAAATTATTAAATAAAACGGAAAATAAGTAACAAAGAAATCAGTGGCGTATATAGGAATTTATTTCGGGAGGGGCCCAAAATTACTCCCTATCTCCTCCCCCACATATTTAATAGGTCCGATGTAGCTTTTTAGGTGATAATTTAGGTCCTAAAAACTAAATATAGGAAAAGTTGTTAGTAAGAAAAATACCAAGTACCAAAGGGGGGGTCTGGGGGTCCTCCCCCATAAAATTTTTGGAAGTTTATAGGAATTTATTTCGGGAGGGGCCCAAAATTACTCCCTATCTCCTCCCCCACATATTTAATAGGTCCGATGTAGCTTTTTAGGTGATAATTTAGGTCCTAAAAACTAAATATAGGAAAAGTTGTTAGTAAGAAAAATACCAAGTACCAAAGGGGGGGTCTGGGGGTCCTCCCCCATAAAATTTTTGGAAGTTTGACTTAAAAAAAACAGGGTTTAAACTAAACTAGTTTCGGTACACTTGAAAGTCCGAATTTTGGATGTACATTTATATGAACTTAATATTTAAAAAGTTATTAAAACAGAGTTCCAAGTACAAAAGGGGATCTGGGGGTCCTTCCCCAGAAAATTTTTGGAACTTAACCTCTAAAAACAGGGTTATATCTTGTTTTTAGTACACTTAGTCCGAATTTTGGGCATAGTTTATTTTTTGGTAGGATTTGGATTTTGATTAACTTATTACATATAATAAAGTTGTTAATAACAAAATTCTAAGTACAAGAGGGGGGTTTGGGGGCCCTCCCCCAGAAATTTTTTTGAAATTTGACCCAAAAATACAGGGTTTTAACTTGTTTTGGTACACCTAGCCCGAATTTCAGAAGGTGGGGGGGAGGGGCAGGGCTCCAACTGCCCCTCGGCCCCCTATATACGCCACTGAAAGAAATCGTTTATTTATTATAATTATTTATTAGAATCATTAGAATGCAGCTGTAAGGTTTCGAAAATACAATTTCAAGTATTTAAACAATTTTAGCAAGTTGAAAAAAAAATTAAAACAATTATTAAATATTAATTAATGTGATAATTTGAGCCTGTTTTTTGGCACATATATTTTCAATTCTGGGTCTTTTCGAAGCATACCCGAATATCAATAGAAAGAAGACGATTTCTTCATTTGTTTTTTAAGTTTGTTAAACAAGAAAAGGTTTGTTCACACATATAGGATGTGGAAAATTGCAATAGTATATTAATTGCTTTTCTTTGATGACCCCCCACTGTATCTTAAAACAACATTGCAACGGACACAGTGGACACATCTGGTTTACCAAGCAAGGGAGAGTGCCGCGCTTTCTTCTTTTTGTTATCTAGAGACCGACGATCCTCCAAAACTACAAACGACCCTGGGGGAGAGATACCATATTGATATGGGCTTGGAATTTTGTGGGAAAAGTCCGTTTTCGGGAATCGGAAACAGAGGATTTCGAGGTTCCGCGAGAATTTCGAAGGAAAAAGATTTTGTTCTTGATTCTAGAACATTTTTTTTTTCGAATTTCTCGCGGAACCCTTGAGGAGGCCTCGCGGAACCCCGGTTGAGAAACGCTGATCTATCCTATTGTCAAGGTGTTTTACGCATAAAATAATAAAATTTCGCCGAATTTTTATGGTTTTCATTATAACAGTCTATTTTAACAGATTAGTTTGCAATTTTTGGCGATAATTCTAGTATTTGGTGTCTAAAACAGCTTGGCGATATTTAGCTGGACTGATAATGGAATTGAACCTCTTGTTTATTATTTGTATCAAATAGGCTTTATTTAGTAATTTGAAAAATATGAAACCTTCAATCATATTTTTAAGTACGTATAATAAAATTTTGAATAATTAAAATACTGTTATGGTATTATCTGTTTAGCTATAAACCTCTTATTTTTTCTCTGTTATTGAAAAATTCCCTATATGAAAAAAAACATTGCATGTAAACCTGTTTAAATATTACTCTAAATGACTTCTGTTTTTAGGGTTTTGTAGCAAGGCCAACCAAAGGTCCTGATGGAATTCCAAACCTCATGAATTGGGAATGTGCTATTCCTGGAAAGAAAGATGTAATTTTTCTTTTCCTTATTTCTTTGTGCTTTTTAAACACTTTTTTAAGATAATTTTTAAGGTATCTATATACTGTGATCTTATTAATATTCAGCATAATGGGAACATTACATATTTGTAAGTCAAAAATAAGAAACATTACCGAATTTTTATAGAGGTTTTGTTTTTAATATAACTGCATATTTTTATCTTGTTAGTTTTCGAACTTTAGGCAATACTTCTAATTTTTGATATTCAAATCAGATAAATTAATGGGACAGTTAATGGAATTAAATCCAAAACTTGTTGGACATCTAAAAGAGTAATAATTGGAGCTAAGTTGTAAACTTTTATTTTTCCAGTGTTAGATAAGTATGTAGCAATTAAATTAATGAGATGAATATTTATAATTGCCATGATAAAACATGCTGAATTTGAGTTTTTCTCCAAAGATGCGTAAATCTCTTACCTTCGATTTCTATTACGTACGTACAAGGTTATTCCAAAGAAGGATCGGAATTTTTTTTTTAAAGAACTGGTGAGGATTTTGATACTTGCATGTTATGCTGAATCCGAAGAGCATTACCAAATCTTAAAGACACACTAAATCTGGTGGTCAGTGAAAGTCGTTATGATAATACGTAAGAACATACATGTGATTCCTATGCCAATTGGCGGAAATCCGACAATTGGCTTGGCAAAACTAAAGTCTGACATTTAGCTTAGCAAAATAAATTCCCGCTACAAAATTTCTTTCCGATATCCAGGCCGTGAGTGTTAATATTAGCATTGTCTAGCAGCGATAACAAAAGAAAAAAATTCTGAAATAATTATGTGAAAAACAGTTAATATTTGAACTTTAAAAAACCAGACTAACTTTTGTTTTGTGATCGGATCGTGGATCTCTAGAAGTAGTCAATGGACCCCCTCTACTTTAAATAAAGGAAAACTGAGATGCCCTCAAAAATTTTTCAAATATTTTCAGCCAATATATAGTCAGAGTAATCACGTACATGTAAGAACCAGGATCTGTCATCTAATATAGGGGTCTGTCTAGGTTTTTTTAAAAGGTACCTATTTTGTGAAAATTAATTGCTTATTTGTGAAATATTTCTGTAAATTTGTGAAAATTTAAGTGCAAAATCAACATAAAAACATGTACATAATTTTTAAAACATTAAAAACAAAATAAAATTTTGTGTAGAATGGCTAAAAGTTTAACTATTGAGATAATATAGCTTTAAACTCTTTCAAAAATTTATTTTGTAAAGGTACCTTTTTTCTTAAAACTGAATTTGTGAAAGTATCTATTTATCAAATTATGATGAATTTGTGAAAGTACCTGGAAACTAGGAAAATTGCCCTGGATAAAAGTAAAATTGCCTGTAATAGAATACATTTTGTGGCTCAATTCTGTTAACGGTCTCGCTTAATATCACCAAACTGTTTTGAACACCGTATATATTCTAATATAGACAAGTTTATAAAATTTTTATTGATATAACTGAGGATTTTAATCCATGAGTTTGAAATTATTTAGCAATATTTATAATTTTTAGTGTCTGAAAGAG
Source organism: Tetragnatha montana (assembly GCA_963680715.1). Lineage (NCBI taxonomy): Eukaryota > Metazoa > Arthropoda > Arachnida > Araneae > Tetragnathidae > Tetragnatha > Tetragnatha montana. The sequence continues at coordinate 20,428,377 of OY796675.1, forward strand.
CTTGACGGAATTTAGCGGGACCGTTAACAGAATTGAACCCATTTTGTAAATAGATATATTTTAGTATTTTAATCTCAAAACATTTTTTAATATACTTGTGCTGCTAGTTAATCTTGGTTGCTTTATAGGAATGATTTTTTATTCTAAGACATTTGTTAAATTAATTTCCTATTTTATTTCTCTGTTGTAAATTTAACTAATATGCAGTACCTACCCCGTCCACCATTCAGCGACTGTTAGATTCAGCAGCCCAGCAATAGCACAGTTAACTGGCTTTAATAACTTTTTGAATTCAGCAGTATGGTTAATTGGCTAATATATGTAAGTACCAAATATTCTTTCTGGCATTTTCAAGAGTATCTTTCTCTTTCAGACACCCTGGGATGGTGGGCTGTATAAGCTAAGAATGATATTTAAAGATGACTATCCATCGACCCCACCTAAATGTAAGTTTTTTTTTAAGATGTATTATTTTAATTAATTAAAAAGGAAAATCATTTTCTTTAATGCCTCACCTTTTGGTGTTAATAAAAGTTTTCTAATTCTATTTATGGCCAAAGATAAGTTTATAAAAGTGGCATGGTATTATGTACAGTAACAAACCCCTTTTACGACAACTGAAAATCCAGAATGCTCTGAAATCTGGTAAGTTTACAGAAATGAATAATTTTTTTGCTCCGAATCCGCCACATTCGAAAGGGATTCAGTCGTGGTCGACGCCGCACCGAAGGAGTAACTAGTTCGAATTCTAATGTTTTTGTCCTCTCACATGACCACTCCCCCGTCTAGAGAGCCCCCTTCCCACACAGAGAGCACCCCAGCAGCAAACACTGAGACCGGCTCTCGGAATACATACATGTTGCATAGCTGCCAACTCTTCCGTTTTAGCCGGAAGATTTCCGTTTTTTAGAGAATCTTCCGTCATCCGTTTTTCAATCAATTTCTTCCGTTTTATGCTCAGTTAAAAGATTTTTTTTCTCATCCGTTATTAATCCAACTTGATTAAAGCTTAAAAGCAGTTTTTCTGCTGTTGGAAATAATGAATAGCTAGATCTCTTTGTAAAAAATAATGAATTGCATGAGAAAGCTGTTACCGATGCAGAATGTTTACTGACAGCTTTCATAATTGATCATTATTTGCCACTCAGCTGTGCTGATCATGCTGGACAATTATTTCAAAAAATGTTCCAGACTCCAAAATTACAAAGATTCACGGATGTGGAAGGACTAAAAAATACATATTTTGTTAAAAATGTAAGTTTTTCTTAGATTTATGCTACCTATTGAGTTAGGTAGAGCATGGTAGGCACCCTTGTTGACTTATTAGTGTAAAAAAAATGCTGTGGGCACCTTAAGTTTTAAAATCTTCCTTTGTTTTTAATCTCAATGTTGGCAAGTATGATGTTGTTGTCATGCAATAGATCTATTGATTTCTGTGTGAATGCGTTAATTCTGTGAAAAGAAGTTGAGATTTTGAATAAGTTAGGTAGTGGCATGAGTGAATCCGTGAGTCGAGAATATGGAATCGGCTCTTCAACTGTATGACTTAATAGAGCAAAAGAAACTTATTAAATTTTACGCTAACAGCAATGCCCCTAAGTTTATGGAAAATAGGAAAACATCAAAAAGCCAAGGAATATTGATATGGATTAGGTTTTAACAGAATGGATCTGTCAGGGGCTCAGCCAATAAGTGTCACCATAAGTGGCCATGAGTTATGGCCCGAACAAAACTTTTCCATCAGCCGGGAATTCAAACCTTTTTTGAATATTCGTTGGGTGGATTGTTTATTTCTCTGCCGCTTTCGAGAATGGTAAATGATCAGTAAGAAGGATCATGGCTGCAGGAACGTGCAACTTGGACAGATAGGTTTTTCTTTTCGATTTTTTCATGTGCAGCCCTGCTGATGCATGTAATTTTGTTCTGACACATATACAGTTATGTTATTGCTGTATTTTTGTAGCTTTTTCCGAGAAAATGTCCAAAGTTCGTGAAATTCGGAAATCTTGGGATGATTTGATGCTGGTCCTAAGCTTGCCAGATAAGGGGTTCGTTGCTGTATTATCATGTATTTTGTTTATTGCTCATTTTTTATTACTCTTTTTGGGTTTATATTTTTTTAGTTTATTAAAACTTAAATTATATTAATTTAATAAAAGCAAACAAAATTAAAATCTTTGATCATACCCATTTATAAAAACCTTCCTGCAAACTCTAAATTAGCACATGACATCACACGTGACGACATGGAGGACAAGAACAACGTTGCTAAGGTCCGAGTCATGTGATTGAAAATGCTCTATTAATTTGTGTACCTTTTTTATAGAAAGTTGGTTAACAATAGTTATTGCTGAATATTTTTAAGGAAAAAATTTTGATTAAATTAATAAGTTATAATCAATAATTTTTTAAGATAGTTTTGCTTCTAAGACTTTAAAAAAATATTCTTTATTCATTTAAATTTACTTATTTAAAAAAAAATTGTGAAATAATATTACAGTTCAGAAAATATTCTATTCTCTGAACAAAAGGTGACTTTTTAAGGGTACGTTTCATCTAAGTTATTATTTTCAGGTTTTTACTATTAATAATACATGATCATTTCGTATTATATATATTTACATTTATCCGTCAAAAAATGGAATATTCTCGATTATTCTCAAAATTCTCGCCTCTGGATAATCTCGGAACAGTCTCGTTCTACGAGAATATTCTCGCTTTACAACTCTAGTTTACAAAGTGTAACTTATTATCTATTTCATAACTTATAAACTGAGTTTATGATAGATAAGTCTCGTAATACACACGCTGTTGTTAAAGAGTTCTTATATTTATATTCATAATATGTTCTTACATTTTTTTTATTACAATAGACTTTAAATGTTTTTCAGGCAAATTTGAGCCTCCTCTCTTCCATCCAAATGTATATCCATCTGGTACTGTGTGCCTATCTCTATTAGATGAAGATAAAGATTGGCGCCCTGCAATCACCATAAAACAAGTATGAAACCTTTGTAATGTATTTATTTTACAAATATGTTTGCAATATTTCTTGCTAGATTCACTGAATCTCTTCTTTGGTTCATTATGCATTTAAACTTCAATTAATAATTTGCTGTAGTAAAGTATAATCCCAGTGACTGTAAAATGACAGCAGCACAGCTATAGAACAATCAATGGGCTTTGATAACGTTTACAGACTTTAAATATTTAGTTCCAATAATCATAGTACTAACAGATTTTACTACCTATGTTATCACTGCTTACTTGATAGGTACTATACAGCAGGGATTTCCAACTGGTAACCCGCTGGGTATTTGTACAGCCTGTGAAGTCCACTGAGAATCCCCCAATAATAGCTTCAAAGCACTTTTTAGCATGCTGACTGAAATTCAATAACCTTTTGGGGAGGACCCTGGACCCCTATTACCTATTACCTTTTGGTTACTGAGTAGTATCGGTCGTTTTCCATGGTTAAAAAAGTTTTTATGTTTTGAAGGGAGGGATATGTTAAAATTCCTTTGGGGTTAGGTCAACATTATCACAAGAGGTTCCAATATCCAAAAATTAAGTAAAAAGCAGTTTTTAGCCTATGAGGGAGAACCCCACTTTAATGTTATAAGAGATAAGGCCGGAATTCTCTAAATCCTTTATAATAGGTAGCAGTACCAACACACTAAATAAAAAAAACTTAAATACCTCCCTCGCCAGAAAAGTTTGATATTACTCCCCCTGAAAATATCGTTGAAACCATACCTTTGTTTTTCCTTATCTGTCAGTGTTATCAAATCAATTAGCACTAAAGATTGTGTACTAGTGATGCTAGTGAGAAAAAATTGTTAAATATTTCTTACAATTCAAAATCACTTGATATAGAAAGAATTAACTCTTGATAATCTCTAGTCTTCTGAAATGTATCGTAAAATTTCTGGAAAACACATGATGTTGGTATTAATATTAAATATGTGTAAACTAAAAATATTTATGTTGATTTTACAAAAAAAATATGTGGTTTAAGTTTTCGTGTGTATGTTGGTTGTTTATTTGTTTCTTATTTTCCAGATTCTACTGGGTATTCAAGATCTTCTGAATGAACCCAATATTAAAGATCCTGCACAAGCTGAGGCCTACACTATTTATTGGTAAGCCTAACTAGGTCAATGTTCAGAAATGTTTATAGATGTACTCTCTAGGTGAAAACAATAAAAATATTAGAAATATCCAAAAATATTCTCCCAAAAGTTACTTAAAATGCTAATTTAGAGCCTTTGGTTGATTATATCTTTAGTATTTTAACTAATGTTTTGGGGAAATTCCTGCAAATTAAGAAATTACCAATCTTTTCTAATTTATGGTTTGTTGACCAACTTTCTTAAAAGCTACAGATCATATTTTGATTTCACATCCTCGTTTCCATGGAGACTATTTTAATAACAATGTTATTACATGAAATCTTGTATTGAAAAATTAGATCAACTCTCAAATAAAAATATTATTTCCTTATCAGTTTTAAAATTTTAAATTTCGTTGAAATGTATTTTTAGATTATTAATATGATTTTTAAATAGACATCTAGTTTTTCTTTTAAAAGCATGTTATTTGGTGTTATGGTTTTTTTTGTAACATTGAGGTAAGCAGTTCTCTTTTTGAGCACAAATAAAGCTATTTCAGCAAAATGACCATAAAAACTGTCAAAAGAGGGTCAAGGGGTGATTTTAGAACTTCAAAACAGCCTGTTTTTTCTGGCATTATTTTATATATTATATACCAGGTTTGGTGCAGATTGGAAGAAAACTGTAGATTTGTATAAAAGACAAACATACACATATTGACTTTTATTACATTGGATTCCTTTTTCATTATAATTCCAATTTTTTTTAAATGTATTTTACAGTCAAAATCGCTTGGATTATGAGAAGAGAGTTCGAGCTCAAGCAAAGTCAATGACACCTCGCGAGTGACTGGACTATTTTGATTGTATAAAACTCTTTCAGTTTGTAAATTGTGTTTGTGGAAATCAATTGAATCACTTGGATGCATTTTCCTTCCTTGTAAATTGAAGACCATCTAAATAGCTGTTAAATAAAATGGTGTATACTTTGAGACATGTTAAGAAAACTTACATGGTGGGTAGTGTGGTCTTATATAACGTGCAGAACTTTATAAGTATATGACAATGTATTCTAACATCGTAAATCCAAAATTTTATACAAGCAACAGAATTTGAGAATTTCTCATTTACATGTATATAGGTTCATTTTCTGCTTGTACTTATTTTTGAATAAAATTTGTTCATTCGTGTTTTTATAAGTATTGTAAATGAACTTTTCAAGTTTGTTTTTATCTTTTAAGCAAATCATTAAAACAGTCTTTTAAACTTATCTGGTTGTGTAATTTTTTTTAAACATGTGCAAACTCTTGATAATCAACCAAATTGGGTGGCATAATGTACCACTTATTATGAAATTTATGGAGAGCTCTCAAAAGAGGCTAGAGAAAGAAGCAAATAATATAAAAATTGTTGTAGCTTAAAAATTTGTATTGTATGTAAAATGTTATGCAAATGGTGAAAATTAATAAACTTCTGTGTGATCAGATGCTGTAAAAGCCAAAAACTTACGCAAGGGTCTGCCTTTTTTTTTTGTGTGTTAGGGTACCTTCTTTATCTCTTTAACTATCTATTCTTCCTATCTCACTTTTCTGGGTATTTTTAAGATTTAGGTAGCTTTATTCTCAAAAATATTTTCCTGGTTTTCAGCATTTTTTCGTTAAAGTAATTAGTTCAAAAATGCAAGTTTTGAAAATGGAAACTATAAATAATAGAATTTTCATTGCATAACCACAAAATTTTTACTGATAATTCAGGATCCCATTTAGAGTACAGAATAAAATAATTAAGAAAGAATATTCAACCTATTTTAAAATTTTAGATGAAAAAATCTTAAACCACTTTATTTGACAATTAATTAATTAATTATAAACGATATCTCGATTAACGATCACGATTAAACGATATCTGCTTATACTCTATTCCACCTTGAGTTGGCACTGAAGAAAAGGCTTTGGGGACCAAATTACAGCCAGGAAACCGGTTCCCAGCCAATCAGCCGGAACAGATTGCCCATTCAACGCTGTCCTACCCGGCTTTACCCTACGCACTATATTCATTCGCTTCGGTTACAGGCTATTAATATATGATTAAATTTGGTTATATGACAAAAATATCAATCAACTATAATGTATGTTACATATTTACATGCGTTTTCTTTATTTTAAATTACAATACAAGCTAGTACTATTTTTTCGGGCGGATGGGTACAACCTCTGCCTTTCCCAACAGTGCCAACTTAGGGTGGAACAGAGTATAGTGAAAAATAGAAAGAGGTAAACAAAATTAAATCAATGGAGTCAAATATTCACTGGGTAGAAAAAAAGGTGAAAACTATGAATTTAAAATTAAAAGTTATTTTTACCTTTTCATTCCAAAATTTTTATTTTTCATCCTAAAAATTCTGAAATCTCTAAAATATACTTATTTTGCCTTCTGAATAACAGGGTTAAAAGAAAAAAAAATAATCTACATTTTTTAATATCACTGTAATTGTGCTATAAATTATATATTATAACTATATTTTATTTATAGCATTTTCTAAAATTATCTACAGGCAAGCAAAAGATGCTGATAAACCTGTAACTCCCAATGATGTCGTTTGGAATCATTACTTTTCAATAAATTTTTAGCCAAAAACCATAATTTTTAGAGGGATATTATTTTAAAAGATCAATGTACTCTTTACAATTATTAATTTACAAAATAAACAGTATTCTTTTACTTTAATTTATTTCAATTGCTTCGAAATTAAAGCTTTTTCTTTTCAAAAATCTCCATTTTAATCATTTATTGCGAAATGAAAATTTAATGGTAAAAGCAACATTAATTAAGAAAAACACAAAAATATTTTTTAAAGGAGAGTTAGATGATTATAATAGTATCCATTTGGAAAGACGAGAATAATACCATTATTCCAATTGTCATCACCGGGAATGAAAGGGTTAAGTTGTTACAAAAAATGCTTGAAATGGTGCAACATCCCTGGTATTACACATAATGTTAAAATTTTACATTGTGAGCTCTTAAGTAAAAAGGGGGATATAGGGGTCATCCCCAGAAAAATTTTGAAAATTTGAAAGTAGTGTTTCAGTTTATTTTGAGGCCTTTAGGGTACATCCAAAAAAGGAACAGTTCCTGGTAAGCGTCCGGACTTTTAAGGGAAAACACTATATAACGGGTGTAAAAATTTTAAGGGGCTACCTGGTTTCTCCCCAAGGAAAAGTTATGAAATTTGACTTTCTAAAGTAGGGTTTTTAACTCCTTTTGAGACTTTTTTGGGTTACACCCGATGATCCTTGTGTAATTTACAGAATTTTCAAGGGCCTTGCAGATGTCTTTCACATAACAAACAGTGTTTCCACTGTGGGAACTTCCTTAGGGGGCAATAGTCCCCCCTAAATGACGCCCATGTGGTGCTGCCCTCTCCAGTCAAAACTCGCAGGCCCGACCATACGTCGTACTTTTCGACATCTGGCTTTGGCCTCCGCTGATCCCCCTCCCATTATTTTATTAAAAACCATTATTAAAAGGGGGAAAAACTTCTATAACACTGAGGAACAGCAATTTTGTTCAGAACTGTGATTTGTTTTTGAATCACTTTTAGCCCCTGAATCCAAAAGTAACTAGTTTTTGTCTGTCACATCAACTTTTCAAGACACAGGGTACCCCAAAAATGTGCATAAAAAGCAAAATAAATGACTTTGAATTCGATTTTTAAGGTCAAAAACCCCCTTGTTTAAGCTATCGAATGCTTATTATTCAAATCTTGATAAACTCAGCTTATAAATATTTGTTAATAATATTGAGTGTTTATTATGCAAATATAGTATAAATTTTGTTGTTTGAGGTGCAAAATTGGTATTTAGTGTCTGTAAATTTTAATGTATGGAAGTTTAACCGTTAAAATAGGGTAATAACTATTTTTTTCTTCAATTTTTCAAAACTTCAAAATAATTTAAATGTTAGAGTTAGATCAACCTAGTTCAAATTTCGGGGGAGGGCCTTGTCCCCTATACCCTACCCCTTTATATACATCCGTGACTAACATTATAAAGCTGATTATGAATTGTATAAGTACTACTTCCAAGATAATAGTCAAATAAAATGAAGGAGTTCAACAATCTCCATCTGAAGTTTTTGGAAAATTAAACCCCTAATTTTTTTTTATCTTGACAGGAATAAAACTGGAATGTAAAAGAGATGTGAAATTAGGGGTACCCATTATATCATTATCTCATTATCCAAAAAATCTGAGAGAGCTCTCTCATTTGTTCCTTGACTGACACTTCCCATTCTAAGGTTCTTAAACATTAAATTTCTAGTTTTTTTTTCTTCTACTATAGGGGGCTCGGCCCCCAGCTCGCTATCGCTCCTCAACTCCCGTGACTTCTACGCAGCTCTTTATTCCATTTTCGAAAAATTTAAAAATAATTACTCCAAACCTAATCTGAAATTCGAAAAAAGGGGGGGCGACGTAGTGCACATATTCAGACATCAGAGTATGAGGTTGCAAAAAATCAAAGTTCTGCTAACAGTTTTCGCTGAACTGGATTACGCGGCGAAAAAACAAAAACTTCAACCTTAAAAATACCCCAGATCATCAATTATCTTTTTATTCAAGAATGTTCACCAAACATTCGTCTACAAACTTTCATAAATTTCTGTCAAGTAGTTTTTGCGTTGTGAGAGGTCAAAAAGAGTTCAAAAATAAAAATTTCTGAAACAGCGGCGGTGACGGTTACTTTTTTTTAATATAGAGAGATGTAACACTAAACTACCCTTTGGTTCAGTAAATATCAAATGCAATATCAAATAAATTTATCCTACTTTCTGACTTGACAGAAACTACTGGTTTGGGTTCGCTATTCTTATTAATGTTCTAAATCAGTCTTCTCAAAGTGAGGCGCATACCTCCATCGATAGGCAGTTTGATAGAATAAAAAAAATTATTATTACAAATTTTGTGAATTTTCTAAAGAAATGTTCAAGAATTACTGTTTCAAAAGAAAGCCCCACAGGTCTCTTTGTGACGTAGGACTAGGAGGAGCTCCCTTGTTTGCACGTCCTTAGACAATTTATTTTCTAAATTTTAGAATTCTTTTGTAATGGTGTTTATGCTTTATTAGTTTATGCTCTTATGATATTGATACATCCATAAATTACAACTAATGAGCTAAAATAAGATATAAGCATAGAATCTGTATCATGATTTCATTTTGTCTATCACCAAAATCATAATAAAAGATGCTAGTTTTTCATCAGAAAGTCCATTTGCAACAAACTCCCTATTCGAATATTTGTTACAATATCCAAGTAAAAAATCTATAGTTAGATTCACTTTTATTAAATTTTATTTAATGAGTCCTCTCTTTTCATAGGGATGGGGTTCAATCTCCCGTCTGTTCTGGACAAATTCTTTACTTTTCACCCAAGCCTTGCTGAAAACAGATGAGATAGTTCTCAGTTAATAAAAGTTTTCGTATTTGAGTGTGTATCAGTACATCCTGTTGCCCCGGGGTAAACCTCTGTAGTTTTAGGGCCGATTTACACAATGCCCGTCGGCAAGCAAGTTGAACATTCCAGTAAGCTCTAAAATTTTTATTACACGATAATTTGCATAATATTGTATTTTATTCTTCTATTCTTCGGGATTTCTTGATTCTTGCTCTATGCAACATTTACACGTTTTTATTCGTTGACGTTCCGCTACTGGAATGTTCAACTAGCATATGCCGACTAGTATCTTGTTAATCGGCCCTTAATTGAGCCGTTCCTCATCTCTACCGTAATTGGTTAAAGTCCTAAAAAAAAGGACAGCCCATCATCAAATGATTTCGTTCGACCAATGGAAAGAGATAGCATTGGCTTGACGAGGACTATATACTATAGATTTTTGCAACCTATGTGAGTCCATGTCGTGGAGCACAGGTTAATGAGAAAATGGAAATTTCTTACTACCATGTAGTTGTAATAGGCAGTTCACAGTAATCACTTGTGCACAGCGTTCGGGTTCATGGTGTGCGTGTTGTTCAGCAGGCCTGGGGGCGGCGGGAAGTTCTCCGGCAGCTTCTTGCCGCTGGCCATCATGAAGTCCAGCAGCGCCTGCTGCCCCAGCCACGTGACCAGCCTGTCGTGGCGCACCCTCGAGTCCTGGTCGACGGGGTCGTCGTCGTCGGCGCACACGTAGCAGCGGCAGGCCTCCTGCGCCGCCACCACGCAGCAGGCGACGGCGAGGGCGCAGTCGGCGACGGCCGCCGTCAGCGCCACCGCCGCCACGGCCAGCAGCGGCGCGCGGGCCGCCAGGTCCCCCGCGAACAGCACGCGCCGCCCGTCGCCGTCCACGTAGTAGCCGGCCGGCCACTGTGCGTCGTGCGCAAGCCCTGTGGCCACGAACACCGTGGCCAGGCCGCCCGTCATCACGCTGGCCACCGACAGGCAGAGGAAGAGCGCGGCGAGGGCCGCCCTGCGGCGCCTCGCCAGGCAGACGGCGCTGACGCCGGCGGCGGCAGCCGTGGCGCCCGCCCACACGCCGCCGGCCAGCGACGCCATCGCCGCCTCCATGTGCATGGAGAGCAGCCCGAAGACGACCAGCGTCGCGCCGCAGAAGATCTCGGCCACGCCGAGGCCGAACGTCAGCTTGCGCCGGAAGCGCTCGTTGTCTTCCGGCTGCTCCTCGTCCTCGGCGAGGGTCAGCGAGGAGGGGAACAGGTCCTCCTGCAGGGAGCTGCGAGCTTCGGGCATCGTCACACTTTCTCAGATCTGGAGCATAGTAGTAAGCTGCGGAAGGAGAAAGCGTCAGAAAGAGGACATTTCTAAAGAAAGGACGACGTTAGAGAATGCAGAGTTCGGCAGGACTTTTCTTTTGGATAAGTACTGGACATCGAACAGTAATTAATATGTTGGGGTTATATGAAAGTAATTTTGTTGAGTCGATGAAACAAGCGAGAAGGTCAATGTAATCTATGAAATTCCCGACAATCAGTTGCCCGACAGGTACTTTTGCCAGACATCATTATCGTCAATGCGATACAACGGGAAGGAAGGAGAATGGTTGGGCAGTTGAGTGTCGAGCAAATGAACGGGTCCCGAAATTATGGAGTTCAATATAGAAGGTTACAAAAAGTATGAGACACGAGAGATAATCGATGCTAAAAAATAATACTTTTAAACTATACTAAACGGTATAAACGATACTAGGGAATGAGCATGATTTTTTAAAAGTTAATCAAAACATTTTTAAGAAGTCTTGGATTCTATTAATCAGACTGGATGGGGTGATTTTGTTCGGGCCCAGGCCCGTAGACTTTAGAGGGGTTGACCCATAATCCCAGAATTATTTTTTAAGTCCCCTCTCACACGATATTAGTTAAGGTAGCTTTTTAGAACTATTACAGTTTTTATTCGAGCTGTCGTGGTTTACAATTTTGTGTATCTGTGTCCCGAACAAAGATAAACTTCGGAGGGATTCTTTCTTCTTTCTCAGCATTTTTAAAAAAATTTCATTTTTGGACATCCCAAGTATAAAAGGGGGTCTGTAGGCCCTTCCACAGAATTTGTTTTGAAATTTGACCCTTTAAAAACAGTATTTTAACTGGAACTGAATACATTTTATGGCCAAGAGTCTTGTGGGGACCAAATCTGCTTTATGAGTAGGCTGATCCCTTACAAAAATGCGTTGCATGAAATTTTCAGTTTAGTTATTACAGTTTAAACAGCAGGTAGGTGGGTGAACTGGTAACTCTGAACCCTACAACGTATGGAAACAGAAAAGGAAAACCAACCACGAAGCGAAGGAAAATGAATGGCCCTTCTCGGAAGAGAGAAAATAAAAATAAACAAAAGAAGACTGAGAAAAAAGCGAAGTATTGCAATTACCGTAATCCCGGGGACAGGGTCAACCTTATACAAGTACCGTTACACCGCTTTTTGTATTTTTTCACCTCGAAGATCTCATTACGAGTATAAAAAAGGGGGGTTACATTGAGAATTTTCAAAATTAACCACTACTCCATGTCTCCATATCATTTTAGTTCACATTCATCAAAATTTTATTCAGTTCCTTATGAACGGTAAATTATATTTAGAGCAGTGTGGTCCAACCTTTGGCTACCCGAGTGCCAATTAAACTTTTGATTGGGAGCCGAGGGCCACAGACTGTAAATTTTATATTTTACTACTATTTTAAAACAGGCAAGTCAAGCTTATGTTTCAACACTAGAACATTTATTTCAACTCTGAAGATTTTCTAAGACGCATTTCACTTAAGAATTATCTTACATTGAAAATGCAATGCAAAAACATTGACTGGGACACATTAACACACTATTTATTTAATCAAGGAGATTTATTTTGTGGGCAGCACACACTAGCACTATTTTACTTGATGTTCATTCAATAAAATGTAAAAATAATTTCATTTCTTTTTCAAATTGAAGATTTGTTGTTAAAAGGAAAATTAGTTTATTAGTAAAGAGAGAACCTTTCCTAGGAATTAGGCAATTTATAAAATTTTTAAAAATAAAAGAGCAAAATGTGTTTCAGGTTTTATTGATTTACAGATAGAAGTGTCATTTCTAAGGTAGATCATATACAAAGAAGAGGCTGGAATTAATAACCAAAATTGAGTTATAAATACATAATCACACTGCTGCAGCTTAGTAGTGAAATTTCTTTAAAACACTTGTAGATTAAATGTTAATTACAACTCATAATAGCTTCTACTGATTTGAAAACTCTTTTTATACTATTGCCCAAACTGTATCTTTTACTGATACCTTTTAAATAACCCTTTTGAATTCTAAGGAAAGTCATAAACAATTCAAAGGGGGTTCAGGAATTCCCCCCTGAAAAGTTTTTGAAAATTTGAAGCATAAAAGCGGGTTTTTAACACATTTCTGAATTAAAAAGTGAAAAGCAAATTGCCTATATTGTATAACAAATTAGCTATTAGTTTGATTAAGCATTACATTTTTGTGGCCGAGTGCCATGAAAATCTCTTCGAGGGCCGCGGGTTGGACCCATAGAGGTTGGACCACACTGATCTAGAGGATCTTGAATAGGTGAAGTTTTTTTATACCAGCCGAATTCTTAGATATACCTCGTAACTGAAGGTGGGTTCTAGAATTTTTTATAATTATTTGATTATGATGACCATAATGAATATGACTATGATTTGAGAAACTATTGAATTATATGGAAATATCCTCACATTGATTATACAGAAGTTTTCCAAGAATTGACACCGGGGTATTAGTATTAGTGACAGCTACTTCAATACCATTTATATAAATATTAAATTTACTTTTGAACTAGATTGAACTATTTGATTATAATATACATTTACAATTATTTACTATTTAACATATTATCTATTAGTCTTTCCAGGAAGGAACAGTGTTCTCTAGTAAGAGCGCAGCAAAGGGAAACTCACCTCGAAACGCCGCTGCGGTGTTGACTACTTTGCGGACCGAAGAAAGCACCCTATGTACTCATCACCTTCTTGCTTTCTTCCGAAGAATGGACGGACTGTGGTCTGGATTTCTCCTTCCATCGCGGGGAGGAGAGGTCAGTGTGCCAACGGACTTGCAACCTTGAAAATATGCTTGTTTCTGTCCCCGTTACCTATTTCCTGCGGAACATCTTGTTTCTCCTCTCTCCCGACTAAACTGCGGTGGTCATTATAAGTCAACAGTCGCATGGATGAACGAATGAGCGATGGAACTTTCTTCGGCACCGGACAGCTGCTGGTAATGGATTCACTCCTGCCATGGATGAAACTGTTTCATAGGTTATGGGTGGTAAAGGTTAGGACGAAGGTTGAGATCGTAGCCGACTTTTTAAATGGTGCGGTTGGGGGTATTTTTCATGGAGGAGACTCCCGTGGGATTTTGAAGGATTTTTCCTGGTGGATTGTTTTGGTGTGCAGAATTCTTCTTTCGAAAAAAATTTTTCTTTTCCTCCTAATAAGCTGAGTTTCTCCCCTCGATTTGGAAGTTTTTGCTTTTTATTACAAACTATGGGACTCGCTCACAGTGGAAGTGTTCCAAGAACAGAAGGGAGGTCTGGAATTTTTTTTTTTTGAAAATTTGACCCTAAAAAACGGATTTTAACTAGTTTTAGTACACCAAATTTCGGGAGGGGGCGGTTTAAATATTAACTTCAAAGTTTAAGAATTAACTATCTTGTAGTTGTTAATAAAACGTCTAAATACCGTTTAAATTAATTAAAAATAAATTACAGAGTAAACTTCTGCCATATCATGTCTAATCTTGGGATAATCTCGGGCAATTTAAAAAAAAATAAAAAAAACCCGAAAAAGTGAGAAAATTCTTCAAATTTTTAAAACTATACCTAAATAAATTAATTTATTGATAGTTATTTATTACTAACTCAACTTATTTCTTCTTTTCGTATATTCATTTATATTCTAGTTAAAATTTTTAATATTGAGTTCGTAGTAAAATCGTCTGAGGGATTAAAATTTTTTCTTCAGCTACATTAAAATTCCAGTTCATGCTGATACCAAAATCAGCATTTCATAAGAGGTGACAAAAAAACAACAACTTGAAATGCAAAATAGTATAATGAGAAAACCCTCAAACAAAAAGTCAATGACACAATGACACTAGGAATATTTTTAGTCCAAACCTGACAGCTACAAAAAATTTAATAATCCAACCGACCTTAGACAACAAAGGCACGGGAGCTGACCATTGAATAGGCAACAAACCCAACCACGTCCATAAACAACTGATTACGATGACGACGTCGCAACCTACATCGGCGATATATTGAATTATGCACGCAAGGGTGTCAATACGCCGGCCTGTCCTGGAGACTGCTTTCAAGGGTCCACCATCCCACTCTCACGTTTCGTCGTGACCGAGCCTCAACAAAAGGTCCGTTCACACGATGACGATCGGATTGGTTTGTTGTTATTCCTCGTGCGTCCCATTTTTGGAACGTCCGAGAGAGAGAGAATCGAGATTGGAGGTAATTACTGTTTGAAGATGTCCTACATGTGGCAGCTTTAACTAGGTGTGATGATCATGCTTCCTTTTTTCCTAATAGTAGTGAAAGAGAATAAGTGGTGGAAAAGTTTATTAGTCCCTTAGGGGTATTCGGTGTTAAAAGCAAGAGCTTTTTACTTTTCAGTCTTGGTACTCTTCTTTTATTGGGACATTATTAGGGTCATCCTTAAGGCATTCTCAGGGGTTTTAGTGGCTACATATTTAAAGTCGAATAGGATGGAACACGCTTACTGATTGTTTAATAACACTTGCTGAAACCTGTAACCTTGATGAGATCATAAAATTGTGTGCAAGGTGTGGACAAAGTGATAGACACATGGCCATTATAGCTATCACAATTTATCTCCCAAAACTCATGAAATTTTCCTATTTTGGCCTTATAAATCTTTTATGCTTTTTTTTAACCTTAAATTTTTATAGAAAACTCTACTAATTAAATTGGAGAGAGGGGGCACATTTGAACAAAAAGTACATATTTGACTATTTTCCCATAAATTTATCCAGATATTGAAACAATAACTAATTTATTCATAAATTTACAGCTTTTCAGATATTTTGGTACATTTTTTAGATGCATTTATCAAAAATCTCCAACTTGAATCATCATCATTCTAAAAATTGAGAAATTCTGTTCGCAAGTGCGTCAGGGTAGGAACACATTTGAACACGCTTGGTTCACATTTGAACCACCTGCATAAAATAATATCCGTTTTTTGAAGCTACCTACAAAAGTTTACATTTACAACAATCACAACTAAGCTGTGTGGATATTTTTCCCTCTTACGTTTTTTTCTTAAATTTTAGAGTTTTATAGAGATTAAGTTTTTGATGAGGAAAAAAAGTACTCCGAGAGAAAAATCATAACGAATATATTGCCTTTTAATAAAATCAATGGAATAATATTAAAAAATATTTTTGTTCAGTTTTTATTCCTTTCATGCAAACGATAACTTGAAGATTGTAATGGTTGTAATTACGGGAGGCTGTGAACTGTAATCATGTTAGAAATGTGAGGAAAAATTATCAAGAGAAAAAAGAGTGATAAAGAGTCTCATAAAAGGTATGAGTTTTTTCTGTATGAAAACTGTAAGGTTAAAATTATTGTTGGAGAAAAAAGGTTAAAATGGTATTGCGTAAAAATTTAGTCAGACTTTTTTTTAAATTTTGAAAAAGTTACTTCTTGAAAATGAATTTTCGTTGGGATTTTGTTTACGGAACAAAAACTGATTGGCTAATTAGCTTATAATAACGGTTTCTGCTTAAATTAGAAAAGAAAATATACCATGAAATAAAAAGTTAAATATTGTTAATAGTTTACTTACTTCTCATGAGATTCTATATAAGAATGCAAAATTTTACTATAAGTTAATAAAGTAAATTATTTTAAATCCATTCTCTCCCTGGCGTGATTTAAAATTACTTCTTTCATGACACTTGTAGTATATGTTAATGTTATGGTTAATATGGTTCTAGAATGGGAATGGCCAACATTTTTGGGAAGAGTGTCACTATTTGGAATAAAGGAATTATGCGTGCCACTTGACTTTTTCTAATACTATACCAAAAGATGTAAAAGGTGACATAACTTAAGCTATAACATAAGCTAATTGTGATATTTTTACACAAATAACAGTTTTTTCATGGAGGAAACTAGTTCATCTATCACCCTGAAAATTCTTAGAATGAAATCTAAAAAATGGATATTATTGACTTATGTAGCTAGTTCCTATATCGATTCGTGAGATCATTTATTCTCTTTTTTTACAAACAAAGCTAAAGTTCACTCCTAAAAAAGTTATCTCTACAGAAAAATAAAATATTTTCTCTGCAGTCTTAAATTTAAAGTATACAACACTCTTGAACAAATAGGCAAAGTAAAATTATTTTCCCAAATTATTCTTTCTTTCTTTCAAATTGTCTTTCGTGCCACTGCTATACTCCATCATGCTACATTGTAGCCATCCTTGTTCTTAAGAAATGGTGTCTATACTAAAATATATGTCTAAATGAACTTGTTGAATGAATTGTATCATCTATTTATCCGCTACTATAACACATTTTTCTTGAAAATTTCACCTTCTTCCACTTCAAATATTTAAATTAGCAATTCATATTTTAATATAAAATCCATGCATTCAAATCATTAAAGGGGGGTTCATTTAGTTGAACTTTTATGTCCACTAAAAACGGGGATTCATCACACTAAATAGTAAGAAAATTATTGAAAGTAAAGAATAAAATTTTCTTTTATAAAACTTTTAATATTTATTCAGATAAAGTAAATTGATTCAATTGGTCATCTTTGTTGGATTAATCTACCAAGATTAATGATTTTAATTGAAATCATCAGATATACGAGTATTGCATAAAAACAGATAAAAATATCAATTCTCTGGAAAAAGTACTATTTCTCCAATGCAATAAATTATTTCGCAATGTATCAACTGTTGTTCTCAAGAATGATTCAGTTTCAAAACTAGAAGTTTCAAGTTTTATATTGGTGTTATCTGTATACATAATGCATCTTCAGGAACAGTCTTACTGGAAATGAAAAAAGCGAATAAAGCATGAAATAAATATGAGATGTCATAAAAGTAAAATGAATGCAGGGTGGGTTCAAGTAGAAATGACCAATCTCTGTCAAAAAGAGCGTATCGGTGAATTTATTCAGTCAAACGATGAATACAAAAAATTCGCTATGAATAACCGATGCCACACAATATAAATTATTAACTTGAAGAGTTTCCTCTAATCGAGTGTTCCAAGCAGACGATTTTCAAAAACACGGCAATGGCAACAGGACACATCTTTCCGGTCTGTAAATAAACTTCAGCTCCTGTCTGTTTCAGATGCAAGCTTCCTGGCGCGGGGTATCTGGAAGACAAAATAAAAAAGATAAAAGACCGGGGATTCAATTGTTCTAAAATCTCTTAAGACAGCGAAACTAGATCTCAGTTTCCTCCTCTCCAACTTGCTCTTTTTCATCTATTGATTTTTTCCGAACAATGGATCTTAAAACGGTATCTCTATCGAATGCATTTTTCCGCTTGTCGTAATGACACCTGCTCAAGAGATCGTATAATGTCAGGATCGCGGGTTTAGTGGAATACCCTACTTTGGGGGAGAGAAGGTGAAATCTCTGTACTGGACAGAACAAAAGAAGAAACAGGGTTAATAGGAACTAAGTTTATGTGTGAATAAGCGCAAGCCTCCTTATCAAGATTCGAGCAAAAACCTGTAATCTAGGTAACAAGAATGTAAATTGTTTTGGTTTCCAAGTAACAAAGGAGGTTAATGAAACTATTATTCGAAAATTAGTTTATTTTTATCACCTTTTTTCAGCTAATATTAAAATACATTGTTTCTGCTTGACAAGTTTATGTGTCAAAGATTATTTTTATAACATTTTTTACTTGAGTACCTACGTATGCATTATGCTACTTATTAGTACTTCTTTATAAAGTTGTAATTATAACAAATAATGGAAAAAATCATCGCTAGGCAATATCTGTACTAATGATCACTACTATGATGGTATAGAAAGCTTATCTTAATTTATTGAACCATTTATTTCAGAAACTTGTCGAACACCAATTTTATCAAAAAGGATTTATTGGTGTCATGGGTTCCTATAGGGTTAAACGTATATTTTAGTGTAGAAACAATTCATTAATCATGATTTTAAAGTAAGTTTGAAACATGTTCAGATTTAGTAGTTCAGAAACCTATCAACCCTATAGCTCGAGTGACTTCTGCTCTGAACTGCTGGTATTTCCGTTCATGGTTGGCTCATCTGTAGCTTGTTTGATACTGCTCTTTTTATTTAATTTCATACAAACAATATCTGCGATTGAATAAGTTCATTCTTTTAAGCATTGGTCCATAAATAAAGCCACAGTAAAAACCATATTTTTAAATGTTTTATATGAATTTTAAGACTAAGGACGTTTTGATAGTTAATATACGCTAAAAATTTACATGCTTGTGGGCATTTATTATATCCATATGACAGAGATTTTGGATCTATGAATCACTTTATTATTACGAACATACGAACTATACTATATAATAAGTATATTAACCTTTTAAACGCCGCAATTCAAATTTCAAATTTAAGGTTCTGATTTTTGGCTTAAATGGCTTGTTTCATCATTACTAAAACCAATCTTGACATTTTTTGGCAGAAAAAAAAATCCTAAGTAGGATTTTCAGGATGTTCCCATTTGGGAACATCGGCGTTTGGAGTGAAGTTTTTAGGGGGATTTCCAAAAGGCATATATTTCAAAATTAATTGAAGTAAAACTACTGAAATAGGTTTCTACTCAATAATTTTGAACATTTTTATCATATTGGACTGTTTCTTCACATTTAATTCCCATAGTTGGACGATTGGGTAAAATTTTAAAGATTTTCATAAGAAAAAATTTACATATTTATTACATGCGTGACACTTTTCCGTACATTTTTACTGCACAATGGGTAATTTTTCGGTATAAAAAATACGAAATAATGTTCCCATGCGTTTCAAAGCTAAGCAGTTATCTTTCTGGGTGAAAAATTAGGTTTAATTACTGTTCTATCTGGATATCTAGCATAAAATCCATGAATTGCATTCAAATTTAATTAGCTTTCAAAAGTGATAATCATAACTATCTCCATTGATTTGTTAAAGCTGCGTTTCTTATGGAAGATTCTAAACTAAACAACATATCTCTTACATCCAACTTACGTTAGAAAAGTGTTTTTAGATGTACAAACTTTTCATTATTTTCAAAATTCTTCAAATTTGTACCTAAAATTTCTATGTAAAAAAGATAACTTGAACAAAATAAGTACCCAAGTCCTCAGAAGTACTCCAAATATGCCCTTTACATAACACATAATAGTAATTACTGAAAATTAATCGGTCAGGGAGTTAGAAAAATATACAAAAGTAGGAATCTGCTATAAAGATTTGGCATTTATTCCTCCATAAATCCGGAGAAAAAAATTAAATTATAGATTTAGAAATTTAAAACATCATGATTAACCTGTTTAGATCCTTTGAGAGAGAAAAGATTAAAAAAATTAAGGATAATAAGAAATAGCTTGAATTTTTACATGTTATGAAAATCCCCTCAAAAACTATACCCCAAACGCCGATGTTCCCATTTGGGAACATATACGTTGAATTGGTAATTACTCTCCAAAATTGGAATATGGAGCTATTCTTCCAAGCCAATTGAAAACATGTGTACTTAAGCTACCTAAACACAGCATAATTATTTAAAACTAAATTTATTTAAATTTATCATAAATTGAAACTTGTGCAAGTTTTGGAAGAGCCAAAAATCTGTTATTTTGATATAAATTCCACAAAAAGGATTAAATTGCACAGTAAAAACTTTTGCATGTAAAATAACTTCATATCTTTGAGTTTCTTACTACCAAGTATCAAATTCCTGCATGAAAAATTAAGTGGTGAAAAAATTCCCTAAAGTGATGTTCCCATTTGGGAACATCGGCAGGTAAAAGGTAAACTGATTTTGTAGGCTTTAAAAACAAATTTGTTTTACTGTTCATTAAGTTACGCTATACAATATCTAATTATAACTATGAAGATTTCTATGCTAAAATTTTGAATTGGCTGACCATTATTTCTGAGTGTAGAGTTGGAATCGTTAATAAAACGGGTAGCTATATCTCTTCTAACCAAGAGAGAAATATAAGAATTGTCTTAATTTTATAGGTTAGTATTAAATACACAAATCCTTAAAAAATTGAGAGTAATGCTATGTAAATAGGCTTGAGCTCTGTTTATTTCAGAAACCTAAGTACAAAATTTTCAACAATGTTTTTATACTAGGAAGAAAAGAGTTAAAAAACGTTGTTCTTTTGCCTATAAAATATCCAAATAATATGCATTACGATAAGATGTACTTTAAGAAAAATTATTAATTAACACCTTCATAAAAAATAAGACAGTTTTTCTCGTTTTTCTCAAAGCAATAAATTTGGTGTTCGACACGTCTTTAAAATACAATACGATTCAATTATTGACATCTGAAAATCTTAGATGAAATTTACTATTTCAGAACACATTATAGACACATCAAATAAGTGTATATTTCTGATCTGAATGCCAAGCATAATTTTCGATTTTTATTATATTTAAGGCCTTTTTGTCTTTTATACCCATCTTAGTTTTAACAGCTGTAAATGAGTAAAACATTTGTTCTGCTGCATGCTTTATAATAAAAATGGCAGTTGAACTGCATTGCATCATTTGAAGATTTATCTTTTTTTTTTTTTAAAAAAATCTGATAGTTTTAATAATTACATCCACATTTTTTTTTATAAAATGCAAACTGATTTTTTGGTTATGAACGGTTTATAACGGTAAATCATGAATTTTTAGAATCTCTGATTTCATGAGTCCAAAAATAACTCGAAATGTTAATTTATTGTATTTTGTAAAGCAGATAGCTTTTAATAATTACTTGTAAGAAATTACAGAACACATCCATCATTTATAAAATAAATGTTTCATAAAATATTTTATCAAAAGTTTCTAAACTTTGTTATTATTTTATTTAAAAGTGGAATTATTCTTTAATGTTAAAATAATCCACAGGTTCATAATTCTAAATCATGGTCGAATAACAAATCATTGTTTCAATTTTTATGTATTCAAAATCAGTCTTGCAGGGCGTCCTCAACGTACAAACATTTGTTAGAAATTTGTTCTTTACCTTAAAAGATAGTTTAGTTAGATAGAAAAGATTATTTAGCATTTTTAAAGAAATGTGTTTTACAAACTTCCAAATTTTATTATTTTCTTCTTCTTTTTCTTTATTGCAATTGATTTTAGTAAGTGATATTCTAAAACTAAAGACGACTAAAAAATAAAACATAATTACTTGGTTCATGATTTCAAAGACTGAAGCAAGTTTCTTATTTCCGATGCCTTGTTTATTGTATTTGCGAAAATATTTAAAATTTTGTAAAGAATTGTTAAGTTAAGAAATTTTAGTTCCAAAAAAGTCTTCAAAGAATTTAAAGAATTAAATTAATATTTATGTTAAATATAAAACTATCCACTTTAATACTATAAGATTAAGGGATGGGATCTTTGGGATTATTTAAAGAATTAAATTAATATATATGTTAACATAAAACTATCCACTTCAATTCATACTATAAGATAAAGTGGTGGGAGGGTGGCAGTGTATTAGCTAAGGGCGAAATTATTGGGAAAATTAATATACTTCATTTACAGTATACTAACTTTCGCTAACTTAAATATTTTACTAATGTTTTCTTAATGTATACTTGAAATACTGTTTATACAAAGTATTTTTAGATTCTATTTGGAGTTTTATTCGTTTCACATAAGTAATTATAAGTACATTAAATAAGTGATAAAAGACTGTTCCCCGTTAGAATTTCAATATTTATTTCTAAAACTTATTTTCCTTAAGAAATCATTCATATAATAAAAGTACACATCATATACACTTAAAAAACTAACTATAAATCTAATAACTTACAAAACAAAATACCTAAAACAATCTAAAATAAAATTTCAATAGATGGATATCTCACACTGAGAGGGCTTCTCCTAGGCTGATCTGCACTTCGTCCGTACCTGAAAAATGTGAAAATAATGAGTTTTTCCAAATTACAGGAATACCGATAATAAACCATCGTAAATGTTTAGACAATAGAACGCGTTGATAGCCACAGTTTCTTCATAATTCATTCTTTCGAGTCATTATTTGATTGAACTGTAATTCAAACCAAAAATTGTTTTTAGTTAGTGAAATGAGTTGAATGTGTTTTGCGACGTACAATTTAGTAGGCCACATGGATAAAGTTTTCAGTTCTTGTGCTTTTTATTTTCTTGTAAACCAAATGGTGATGGATAGGTGACATGTTTATAAATAAACTAATAAAAGTAATTCTAAACATTAAAGGATTTATAACACTTTTATTTTAAATCCAACTATTTACTCGTATTAATAAAAATGTATTTTAATTTTTCAACACAGTTTTCTTTAAGGTTAGTGATACAATTATAATCATTAAAATGATTCCATTTAGTGTACTATGGATTTTAATGTCTTAAAACGTGTTATAATAATTTGGATTAAAAAATACGGAATAATTTTTTAAATAAAAAATATACTCAAATTTCTTTTGAAACGTTAAGAAATGGGAACGAATATCGTTACTCTCCGAACACGAGAACTGGCCATAAATTTAGCTAAGTGATTAATAATTTTTGAAGAAGGGTTTGGAACAATTGGGGTGTGAAATAGTCTTACAGGTTATATGGTTTTTAACAATAGCATAAAAACTAAGTTGATGGTCTGATCGATTCAATCCATCAATAATTTATTGTAGGTATATTTCCTTTATCATGTTTCCTCATAAGAACTGTAGTGTCTGGCAGTGGGCCACAGGGGTCGCTACCTCTGCCCAGGGTCCATATTCCTGATAACCCCTCTGACCCAACCGGTATAGGGGGAGGAACGGAACTGAGCAGAGGAGCAACGAGTTTATAAAAGGGGACGGCCCCTGATAACAAAGAGAACCTGTTAAGAGACGCTGGGGAACGCGTGTGGTTCAGGAGTGATTTCTCGAAGTGTAGCGTGTGTCGCGTGATTTTGGTAGTGTTGTTTTTCGGAAGTGGATATTGTAGTATTATAATCTAGAGTGTGTAAAGAAAGAAGTCTCCCAATAAAATTTATTTATTTGGGACTTGTGTAGTAATTCTTCTGTGGTGTTGTGGTGCATTCAAGTTACTACACGCTCCCTGACGAGAACCAGAGCATCGACGGGAATCGACAGGATTATCGATCTTGGTACATCGACGATTGAGGTGAGTTTTCCTTGGATTTTGTTATCTCTTCGGTGACTGGGGTCAGGAGTCGCTTAATTCTATAGGTTAGTTTTTTTGCATTGTGTATTTTTGTATGTTGAGATGGCTTTCTTGGGTCTGGGAAAGCGGGCCGATCTTATTGAATTGGCGGAGGAATTAACTATTGAAATCCCCGATGAGTCTACGAACACAGAAATTAGAAATATATTAAAAGCGCATAAAAATTTTAAGGCCGAAGAGGCAGAGGTAATCTTTCGGACGATTGTGTCCGATAGGAAAGAGCAAGAGCGGGAGAAAGTGAGGGAAAAGGAGAGAGAACGGGATAGAGAACTTGAGAATGTGTTAAAAGCGATGGAATTAGAATATGGGAGGCTTCCGGAGATTCCTTATAGAACGGAAGACATGGACGCTAAGGAATGTGGCTCTAAGCATGACCCGCACACCCGGGAGGGAGAGAGCACATGCGAGGTATTTGAGTTGGCGTCGGGGGAAATAAGAGGGGATTTAGATGATAAAAATCAGTGTACTGAAAAGGATGAGTCGGAAATAGAAAATGGGAATGAAGAACAGAAAGATGAGGAAATAATAGGGGATGTAGGTGATAAAAATCAGTGTACTGAAAAGGATGAGTCGGAAATAGAAAATGGGAATGAAGAACAGAAAGATGAGGAAATAATAGGGGATGTAGATGATAAAAATCAGTGTACTGAAAAGGATGAGTCGGAAATAGAAAATGGGAATGAAGAACAGAAAGATGAGGAAATAATAAGGGATTTAGATGATAAAAATCAGTCTACTGGAAAGGTTGAATCGGAAATGGAGAAGAGGAAGGGAGAACAGAAAGAGGAGGAAAGAAGAGGGGAAAAAGAGGATGAAAATAAGGGTACTGAAGGAGACGAATCAGGATTGGATAAGGGAAGAGCCGAGCAGAGGAGTGATGGGGAACAGAAGGGATACTCAGAGTACCTTAATGGGGGTACAGTGATGAAGTTTAAGGAAGGTAACAAGACTGAAGTGTATGAGGGGTCACCTAATAAGATATTGGGGAATACTGACTACCTAGGGAGAGGAAAAGGGGAGGAGTCCCGGCAATTACTTTCACAGCATACCATAGTATCCTCGGGTCAGGTAGAGGGGGGTACTCGAGTATGCGTAGGTGATGGACTCCTGAACGCAGTCACCAGGAGGGATGATTTTCCATGGGAGAACGCATTTGACCCCCCGGAAGTGGCGGTTAGGCGATTGAAATCGGCTCTGTACGATGCTCCCAGGCGGTATACTCCACAGCCAGGGCAGCCCTTCACGATCCAGACCGACGCAAGGGCAACGGGTATTGTTGCTGGTCCCAGCGGGACAAAGACGGGAAGCGGCATTCCATCAGCTGCGTCAGCCAGAAGCTGACGAAGGCTCAACCGGCCTGGGCTACCATGGAGCGGGAGGTTTACGCCATGGTTTGGGCCCTCAAGAAGGCAGACAGCCTATCTAGACTGTCCGGATTATATGGATCATCAGATATGAGGAGTGCCGGAGGCGCTTTTGCGAGAGCAGCTGTACGTTTTTTTGTGTTATTTGTGATTGTTCCAGTATTATAACCAGGCGGCTTTACTTCTGTTCTTGATTAGTAATGTGATTTATTTTGATGTATGTATGGGTATGTTTTAGCCTGTAATTTGAATGTGATTTTTTTTTGGGGAATTGAGAGTTTCTTGAACTGCCAGACTAATTGTCAGATCGATAATTATAGAAGGATAATTATAATCTTGCCTGGGGGGTGTAGTGTCTGGCAGTGGGCCACAGGGGTCGCTACCTCTGCCCAGGGTCCATATTCCTGATAACCCCTCTGACCCAACCGGTATAGGGGGAGGAACGGAACTGAGCAGAGGAGCAACGAGTTTATAAAAGGGGACGGCCCCTGATAACAAAGAGAACCTGTTAAGAGACGCTGGGGAACGCGTGTGGTTCAGGAGTGATTTCTCGAAGTGTAGCGTGTGTCGCGTGATTTTGGTAGTGTTGTTTTTCGGAAGTGGATATTGTAGTATTATAATCTAGAGTGTGTAAAGAAAGAAGTCTCCCAATAAAATTTATTTATTTGGGACTTGTGTAGTAATTCTTCTGTGGTGTTGTGGTGCATTCAAGTTATTACAAGAACAAAACAATACGATGCAACAGCCATTCATCAATACCTCATTGAAAATGAGTTAGCGTGACAATAATTCAAGCGTTCAAATTTTGATTTCTTACAGTAGCAAACGGTAGTTAAGGGAGGAAGGAAGGAAGTAGCTCAGCAATTTCGATGGAAGATTTGACAACTCTAGAGGAAGACGCTTGTTTTGTTCCTTTTTTCTTGAACAAAAGCGGTCGAACTGCATATTAACGACACGACGGAAAGTGTGATCGAAAAAAAATAAACAAAGTTAGGGGAATGCCGATAAAGCGCATCTGTTATGAAAAAGCTCTAAATATCCCCATAAAGAGGTCAACGATCAGCAATGAAAGCACTGACGGACTAATGAATGGAAATCGGGTTTATGCTGTCATGGAGAAATGATTTAATGAAATTGACAGAGAGGGGAAGGTGACAAAAATCGCTTAGTGTCAACGCATCGTCGTATGTGGCACAATGATGAGGAAGAGATTCCCGTTCAGATATTCAAATCGCAGCAGGTGCAAAAAAGATTGCATTTTAAACAGCTTATTTTGTTCTTTTGCCTTTCTCGCGTTAGTTCTGAAGAGACTTTGATGTTCTCAGTTTTTAATCTTGTTGATGCTGTATATTGAGATCCCAGATAGAAGAATTTTTTCAGAAAGTAAAAATATGGCTCCAATGATTACCGCACGGCCATTTTAAATCTAAATGTTCAATGTACAGTATTTTTAAAAATGATAATAAATTCAATATTTAATTTAGGTCAAATAGTAACATAGTATTCTTTTTCTCAAACTGTGAAAATTTCATAATTTTTATTCATTTAAAGTTTACACCAGCCCAAACACATTATAGAGGGTATATGTATCTCAAATTTTATTGAAATTATTTTTTAGGTAGAGAAAATAAGTTACATTCATGTTCTTGTTATATTTTTATTTCTAGTATTTTTAAAAAAAGAATATATTCTTATCACCCAATTTAGGATTATTTTTTTACATTCATGTTACTTCATATGCTTATATTTATCTTATCAAATTTGATTTCTTATAAAAGTTATTCATAGTTTATCGAATATAGTAAACAAAAACTAAGAAACGAAAAGTGATTTAACCATCTTCCTTTTTAAGAAAATTGAATTTATCAGTTGACTTAAATGATTTATAAAAAGTCGTTGAAAGTTTTAATATTTTTATGAGAATAAAACAAACAGTCTGCCACCTAAAATGTACCGAGGCTTTTAAGACAGGCTTACGATTCGGAGTTAGTAAAATCCTCTTTGTATGTAGAACTTTTCAGCTATTAAAACACTATTGAACATATTTTTTAAGCGATACGAGTTTTAATGCGAGCTAAATCCCTTTTATCGCCATTTACTTTTAAAGACCTATCGCAAAATACTCGGTAAGCTCTTAAGATATTTTCTTAATGCAACCAAGGAAGGAAAGTTCCCATAATTTTCTATTAACGGATCTTGGGGAAAAATTCTGACTTTTTAATTTTTATTTTCAACTTAAAAGTATTATCATTCATTTTATGTCTAAGACACAAAGCCACAGTTACAAATGTTACTATCTTTGTATTCTTTAAGTCATGTCAGCAAGTAACGATAATCAAGTCTATCAAGTGTATTTTAGTTTATAAAATAATTTTTAATATTTAATGGATTTGGCTGAAATATTTCTTTGCTATCCCTATTAATATAAAATTATTGTATTCTAATCCTAAGACGAAAATTTTTTCTTTTAATCTATGTATTAATTTAAACTAACAAACATTTTCTAAATTTCATCTGCGAATCGTTCTTTTCTGTAAAAAAAAATAAATCAGGAACATAGAAATTACATTACAGGCTACACAGAAATTTAGGTGTAGAATTAAAAGATACTTTGCATAATGTTTGCAAAGGTATTTCTTAAAACTCTTTCTAGTTATTTGGATCGAAATTATGAAAAATTAATTAATCACTTAATGAGGTGCACCAATGACTTTCTGAAAATGAAGTCCTTGTTTGTGAAAGTAATCACTCTTCATAATCAATTATCGAAGGCATTTTAAAATGTAAATAAACTTCGATGATGCGTTAACACATTATCGCTACCTTTAATGAAAACAAATAAGGAGGATGAACGGCTTTGAGAAGGCTTCTTTAGGTTACCATTTAATTAATACATATTTACTAGGTCAACAAGTATAACACTTCTCTTCTCTGTTGAAAATTTAACTTTGAAACCTTGCTCTGTCTTGACTATTAGAATAGTGTTTGTTATCGAAATATATGAAATGAAAAGGGTGGTGAGAATCCATTAGGCTTATTTACCCCCTTTTCATGACAGTGCTGGTCGTTCAGCATGCACTCTACTTAAGTGTAGCTTTTTATGAGTCTTACCCCATCTGAATGTTAATGGATACTGGTAGAAGGGGCAACAAACACCTAATATCGATTTAGGGGGTTGAGTTTCCCCCCCCCCCAGTTTTCTTTCCCTTTTGATAAGGGATGACCTGTATTAAAAGGTAGTTTCCAGTTCGGCTGCCAGAGATGTAATAGCCGAATAACATACAAATTTTAGTTTGTTGTTTTAGTTAATTGAAGCAATTCAATGATGACTCTCAGGAGAGTTATATGGAAATACCTCGCTTTTTTTATTCTTTAAAAAATAAAACGGAAAGAAATAAGGCTTGAAGCCACAAATAATTAAAAATGAACCCCCCACCTTCTACATCTACTTCAGTTCAATGTAATAATAGTAGCAAGATGTCTACTGAAAACTTGAATATCCACCCTAGATGAAGATTTCGGTAGATAAGAGTGTAGATTAATTAAAACGCTCGAAATTTCAACACCTTTTATTTAGAATCGAAATCAGTTTCTACTCTCCTTTCTCAGTGTTTATACTCCACTCTCAGAGTCAGAGACATTTTGACGCTAATTCGGTTAAAAGTGTTTTCCCTTCCAAGTTTGTGCTTCACGTCTGTGTACTTAGTTATATTAAGTTAATGAATAGAAAACCAACTAGTATTACATTTATCGATAGACACTGATTGAAAAGTAATAAATTAAGTGAAATATTTTATAGGATGTCGAATTAAAGAAACGGAGTATACTTATATTCTGTAAAATACAATTATTCTATACTGAAAATTAACATAAATCTTGCTCGATTTAATTTTAACCTTACACAATTCAGTTTTTAAATGCTTTCAACCTCAACTAAACGAATTTATTTTGAAGCTAAACATTTACTTATCAGTCTTGAATACAATATTATAGAATTAATTGCTGACCCTGATTGAGCTGAGGCATATTTCCAAAACATACATGCAACTATGTTACAACTCAAAAAGGTAGTTATGAGATGGGAACATACCGTCTGAAATAACATCTCAATCTATTAGAGGGAAAAAGTCCGAGAATATCTTTTTCCCAATCAGATTCTGCGAAACAAACGCGTCTTTTATTTCAGAACCAGATTTTATTTGCATTGCAATAGAACGTTGCAGTCAATCTTAAAGATTTCTTTAGCTGGGTTTGCCGTTACTATAGGAACCTGTCTTTGGATTGTGTGTCCTCTCAGTAAAATTGAAAAAAACTCTGTTGAGATTGACTGTACGTTGTGTAATGAAGCTCATGAATATTTACTGCAGTTTTCAAAAACAACATTTGAAGGAATTTTTTAAAAATAATTCACTAAAAATATAAGATTATCAGGGTGTTATTTAAATCCTAAAATAAATTTAAATTCATGTTCTGATTATTCATTTGATTATTAATGAATCGCATTAAAGTTTTTTTGTAGTCGGGAATCGAAATTTGCGTCGAACAGTAGATAAAAAAAATCCGTGATTCAAGAGATCGACTCTCGATAAATTGACAACTTGGTTGACTTGGTTCATAATCACAATGATAAATCTACAAAAACAAGGTGGTTGATTTACACAAAAAAAAGTATGGGCACTGTTTATTTTCAACCGCATCATTTTAATTTCTTCAGAGAGAAATTAAAAAGGTAAGCAAAAGACTCAAGACTTGCAAAAGACTCAACAAAACTTACTCAATTTTAATTTACTCTTAATATGAAGGTTTAATTTCCACCAAATGTAAGGAACAGCGTGCAAACTTTCGTTCTAACTATTTATACCTTTGTATTTTTCTGTTACATTTGAATGATCGAAAATACCCCCACAAACACCTGAAAGAAAAGTTTCACAAGTTGCTGTCTGAGATAGTCCCCAAAATATTCTATTCGGGTAACATTTGGTTAATGATGTGAAAAAGCGAGTTTCCCTATTTGTGATATGATGCATTTTGTCCGTATTTTTCTGTACTTCTATTGTCAAAGCTACTGTATTTGCGTTTGATCTCGACACTTTCAATATTGCAAAATTTCAGGATACGTTTTAAATTACTAGTCTTGCATTTATCTCTCTATTCTAAAAGAAGTTTTTTGTGAACGGTTTCCAGAGAAAAATATTTTAATTACTGATCCCTATAACATATTTTTGAAATCAAACTGTTCGGATTTCTAAATTTCTAAAAATAAATTCTCAATTTTAAAACATATTTTTTTTTGGATTACGGATAAAGTTGCAGTTACAAAGCAAGAAACTGTCAAAAAACTTATCCATCCAATCACAACGACAAGTTAATGCCATATTTTATGTTGAAGCAGTTTTTTTTTTCACGTTTTAAAAATGTACTTCAGATTACTTCCATATCAAATGTCTTTCAAATCATATAAGTATTCGAGAAACTTACATACATACTATTTCGTACTAGATTTCCACACATTTTTTCTGAAATTAAGAAATTTTAGTCACAACCGAAATTAATTGTTAACATTGAGTTTCATGATGCATGTTTTTTCTCTTAAAGGCGGTAACTCCCTAGTTCTTAAAAAACTATAATTCAACATCAAATTCTTCAAAGTACAATTTTTTTAAAGGATATTTTCTTTAAAACATTGAGCGAAAAAGAATGAACAGAACTCAATTACGAATAATTTTGATATTGACGTGAGTTAAAATGTTAAGTTTTGGGGCACCGCATGATACTTTTATAAATTCTAAAATTAAAATATTGTAATAAAGATTAAAAAAAACAACAGGTAGACAAAATGGTAGGAAGAGGTCAAGCAGAATATTTACAGATGGCAAATGTCAAAAATGAAATGAATTCTAGAGGAAACTATTTTAATTCAATTAAGTAACAATTATCAGCAAGCATTTTTAAGAGAATAGAAATTTTAAAGGAAAATAAAAATTTGACTCCCCCAGATTGTAATTTTTTGCAGTTATTGCATTATACGGCTTAAATAACAAGAGAGAATAATTTTGTTTGTAGTAAATTAAATCATAAGGAAAAATAAAAACATTAATGTTTCTTCTTTAAGTATATTATCCTAACAACTTAATCAGATTATTGTTTGATAGTTCATGGACTTACGATGAAAATTTGGTTAGCTTTACTGGGTGATTTTTCTTTTTTAGTTAGCGGATAAAAAGTATTTCACGTCATTATTAATTTTATTCAGAGTAAAATTAGCTCTGAGTTAAAGGAAGAATAATTACAAGTTTGTTTGTGGGAATAAGAATTTCAAGGTAAGCAAAATAACTTAAGTAAATTAATTTAAATTTACTTATTGTAGATGGCAGTTTTTAATCCCAGTTATTTTAATCATATCAAAGTATACGTATATGGAGCTATAGGTATACATTTTTTTGCTTAACTATCTAATTTGAAATTTGAACAAAATTTATTAAAGAGTCAATAGTTATTTTTGCATAATTTAGGAAAAATTAAACTATAAAATAATCATGTAACCATGTAAGGAAGGGAAATTTTTAAGTATGTAAAAAATTTTTTTTAGTATTTTTAAAAAGAAAAGTTAAATTTTAAAGAACTTAACGACAACTTAATCAACAGAACTTAAAGAGTATTTAACGTAAGGAAGTAGGTATATTCAAAACACTTATAAAGGTAATGATATTTTAAGTAAATCTAATAAGTAAATATTTTTCCTAAATTGCTCCAATTTTACTTAGAAGCGTAATTTAGTATTATTAGTACATAAATTTAATGTATTTTCAACATTAGAAGATATTTCTGAAAGTGAGTAATTGAAAATTCATCTTGTAGCATAAATAAAATTACAAATTATTTCAAATTATTTTACAATTTTTTTTGAACCTGCTGGACATCATCGATTAAATCCGGTTAGTTTTACAATGTAAATGACAAAAGAAAAGGATTTACGTCATTACTAATTCAAGTCAATGTAAAATTCGTATGATGACACATTTTGGAATACAAGTTTGTCAAGGGAATACGAGTTTCGTA
Organism: Tetragnatha montana; assembly: GCA_963680715.1. Lineage (NCBI taxonomy): Eukaryota > Metazoa > Arthropoda > Arachnida > Araneae > Tetragnathidae > Tetragnatha > Tetragnatha montana. The sequence continues at coordinate 20,460,864 of OY796675.1, forward strand.
AACCTTTCCAATGTTTAATTTTTTTCTATCTTCAAAGTAAAAGATGTCTTTTTTTGTCCGATGGATGTCTTCAATGAGTTATTCTTTGTTACAGAACGGTTTTATTTAAGTTTCTTAATATTTCTTATATTTAAAATACAATATCCATATTCCCCATACAATTTTATTCACAGAAATTATTTTCGCACAATTTACCTTACCTTATTAATATCAAATATTTGAAAAGACAAAGGAAGCACGAGTATGTGCTCATAATATGAAAACAATACACAAGGAATGCACTTATACTATATTCCATTATGCCTTAGCTAATAATAGAACCTTGATATGAATTGCTTTTTGAATGTTTCCCCACAAAGTTACAGTTGGTTGAATTCCTCCATGTCTTGGAATACGAGAGATAATCTTAATTATCGTTTTACTGTGCCTTTTTACTTTAAAAAGCCCACGATCTTTATGATTTCTTCAATCTTTAAAAATAACTAATATTTATAAAAATCATTAGTTTGCTTCAGCTGTTCGTTATGATCCTTTCTCAACCTTATTGTACGAATATTTAAGTAATTTAGTAAATTTAAATTTTTTGTTTAATCTAAAGTATAAAAAAGTCGATAATATCCTCGTTATCATTAATGAACTTTAAAATGCGCCAATTTCTCTATTAGTTTTGTCGGGAATGAAAATTACTTGCGTTAAAAGTATCAAGAGCCCTATAGCTTTGATACAGACAAATAATAACCCACTCGGGGCCATATATATGTTCTTTTTTATCCATAAGAAATATATATATATATATATGTTACGGGCAATGTGATAAATCCGGGCATTATTAACAATGCCCGGGCAAAATGATAAATACAGTGGAATTTATGGATGAAATTTACCAGTAATATACCAGTCTGGGGAAGATTCTGCTCTAAATAAATATCGAAGACAGACGTATATTAAAGGAACCCGTAATATTTCGTTTACCTTCATGACTTAAAATAAAGCTAAAACATTTTTCTTTGAAGTCTTTTTAACTATTCGATAAAGGTATATTTATTTAGATGATTTTTTGGTTATTAATAAGTAGGAGTAATATAAACTTGACATCAGGGTAGGTTGATAAAAGATTCGCTACCTTTAGTTGTCTAACAAAAAGCTAGATGTATAAGTAGAAAACAATTAAACCTCACAATTACAAGAGGCAATCTGAAATTAAAAAAAGGGTTCATGCATAACATAATTATCTTTAAAGATGGAGAATCTTTAGGGATTATGTCATAGCTTAAAACTTTCCCGACTTGTTCGGGAGATTCCTGAATTTCGGGACCTTTCCCCAAATTCCGTAATTGAATATAAATCTCCAAAAGTTTTAATAACCCTAGGGAATATTCTAAAACGCCATACAAGATATCAAGAGGGAATTTCTAATAAAATCCCTATGAACATAACTACACAATATATTGCAAAACGAACCAATAAAGTAATCTCGAGGTGAAAAATAAATAGTTTTAAACCATAGGGAAAAATTTTTACTTTTATTTCTTTTCTTCATTAAATTTCTTTGTTTCTACGTATTTTTGTTTCGTTGTTTTACAGCGTTTTAAAAAATATCTGTGAATCAAGTTTTGGTCCCAAATTCTTCAGTGTCTGCCAATCATGCATTTTTCAACACAGTCAGTCGCATTATATCTGGAATCTCATTTATAAAAATTCAACCTATTTAATGATTTAATAAAGGTTGTGTAGCAATTTTTTATATTGATTTATCGCATGTATGAAGTGAAATGTTTTGTTTAATTTTAAATCCTTTAAAACGTCTAAATGATGATTAATACTTTAGTTTGAAAAAACTTTTTTACTTTTATATGTATTAATGTGTTACTGTTTTCCTTACACAGAAAAATTTTTTCGATTACGTTTGTTTTATCTTTTTACGATGTAATAAATAGAGAAAGCTGTTTAAGGATAATTTTTTGGTTATTTTAGGACAATTTATTAATTTTAATCAACAGTAAAAAATAATTGTAGAATTATCAAAGAAAGGAGTTTTATGAATATGATTGTAATGCTATGTTATTTTTTAAAAGTAGAACAAATAGATTTATTTAAAAAATTGAGAACAATTAAATTGGAAAACTGAGACTCGTTCTTACCGTGGCCTTGCAATTTGAGAATAGTATTTATCAAGTTTTTCCAAGTAGCGGATAGCCTCTGCCATATTTACACCATCTTCCATACTGGGCTCTGCCTTGGTACCTCCTGGTAGGCTGATTACCACCATCAAGGCCAAGGCAAGCGCTAGGAGCACAAGACTGTATCTGCAGACCATAATGAAAGGCGCTATAACCTAAGAACCAAACTGCAAAGAACTGTATCGGGGCAAAGGGATGGATAAAAAGTGAATTATTGGATCCGTCGTCGAGATATTTATGCGCCATGAGTCTATAAAACAAAAGGGACATGGACTTAAAATCCCGGCGCCTTGCGATGCGCCAATGGGAAGCCGCGCTTACAGGCCCACGTAAAAGCGGGGAAGCCTCCCATTGGTTGAAAGTAGTGGAATCTGACGAGATCAATAGGAATGTTTAGGGACGGTCGCAAGAAATTCTGAGAAGGAGATCCGGGGGGTTGTTTATGGATTTGTAGATCTCAGTGACAAGACACGCCAGATTACTTAGACTTAATAACGGTTGCTATTTAGGGATACGCGCTCCCGTAAATATCCGCGGCTATCGGGGTAGCACCTGGAGTTAAAGTCGGTTTGTTATGCCCGTTTGAGAAAGGATATTCCTTCGCATGTGGGCGGGAGAGAGGAATTGAGCTGGAAAAAGTCAACAAGATTACAGTGTTGACGTAATCTTGTGAGTGGATATGTAGTTATTTAAATTCACGTTAAACATGAATGCTCTTTTTCACATAAAAAAAAGGAAAATGAATGGGTTTAATCTGGCAAGAATGGAAACATGATTTTAATATAAAAGCAAACACTATATTACTTTTTAGATTGTTAAATTTAGTTTGATACTAGTAGGGAAAAAGTGTGATATGTAAAAAAACATATAAATTTAATTAATCGAGAAATGTTTGATGAAATTAAACGAATATAGTTTAATTTATTTCACATGCAACAGGTTAAAGACGAACATTTTTTAGAGGGAATAAATGGTTCAGGTGATGCATTTTTAATTTTAAATGATTTTACCTTGTTTTTACTTTTTAACACCGATTTTTCCTTTTCTAAAGTAACGAGACATTTTCCAAATCAAATCAAATTTTATTGACACACACATAAGGAGACACATAAATACACGCACGGAAAGGACATATAGCGAAAACAAAGAAAGTACAAGGTACAAAATAACTCTTAATTTGATTAACAAAGAGATAGAAATAATAAATGTAACAAAAAGAAGAAACCAAAGAAAATAAATATTTTAGTGACATCTTTGTGATTTTTGTTTGTTGTGATTGTGAGTTTTGGAAAATACATAAATACATTGATAGTTTTGTAATCATATGTGTAAAACTAACTTTACATTTAAATAATCTCTTTAAAAATGCTTTGAAAACATTTAGCAATCCCTTCAGGGAAAATAAAACTATTTTATAAAATTTTTAATTTTAAGTAGGTAAAATATTAATTTTGAATTTTCTAAATGACATTTGTTTTGTTAAAATCAGTGCTGAACTTATTATTTCCTTGGTAATGATTCGCTTTATTTTACCGAAATATGTAATCTATAGCAGTTGAGTCGTTTATTAAAGCAAATTAAGTATTGGGTTAAAAGGTTTAAAATCTGTTAAAGTTCTGAACACGTTAGTTGTTGACTTACACAGAATATATGTTTTTAAATACAACAGAAAAATTGTGTTTACTTATCTATAAACATTAGTATAGAAATTCAAGTAGTTGAGACGAACTTTAAGTTATAAAACTATTAATCATGAAGAGATCTTTTTTAAAAGTCTCGAGGTTGATACAAATTTATTTCAATTTATCAGTTACTTCTGGAGAAATAAACAAAGTTTTAGAATATTAAAATATTTTATTATGAAGAAGAATCCATTAAATTGAGCATTTTGGTATTCATCATTATATATTTACTATAATAACTATGATGTTGACTGGCCAATCTATTAAAACAAAATTTTATTAAATATATGTTATAGAAAATATCTTATAAAACTATTTGTCATTATGACGAAACGTAATTTTCTCAGGACGATGGATTGAACAAATATTTAAATAAATCTTTAAAATTGTTATTCATTGAAAATATTTAAACTATCTTAATCTATCTAATGTTTCACTGATATTTATAAACATCTTGATTAAAGAAATAAAAATAGCTTAGGAAAGTGAGAAAAAAAGATGTTTTTGGAAGTTAATACCTTTTCTTTTATAATTGAGATTAAATGAGCTATAATCATTTAAAAAATTTACTGAACAAATAGAGTACTAATACTTAATGAATAAGTTATAAAACAATTTTTTTATTTGATTTCAATTAAATATATGTTACGGGCAATGTAATAAATCCGGGAATTATTAATAATGTCCGATGTGTGGCGGGCAATGTGATAAATTCAATGGCATTCATCAATGAAATTTATCACTTTGCCCTTCTCCACTTCGGGCATTATTAATAATGCCCGATTAATCACTTTGCCCGTAACATATTTACATATTACTATAAAAACTATTTGTGCTATCGATAGGTTAAGGTACACACATCATTTCATTAAGCAATCTAGTAAAACTATAATATTTTCAAAATTCTTAAAAATAATCCCTTTTTTTCTAATCTTTTTACCATAAGAAAGAAAACCTAAATTCAACGGTAATTAAATATGTTGTTTTTGAAAAATTGAATAACATATATATATTTTTGAGTAATTGAGGGTTTTCTGTAAACCCCTCCGAGTTGTGTTTATGTATTATTGTTTATGCCGAGTTGTTACATGTATAAAACAGGTTCTTTAACATGTTTAAATCGCTGCATTAAAATTTTTTTAACATTTATTGTTTATGTTTAGTTGATACAATTCCATTAAAAATTGTTAAACTATTTTGGACACTAAATTTCAAATATTGACAAATTTTTATCATTAATAATAATATTAACTGTATATTTTAATTGGTTGTTTGTAATTTTTGGCAATATTTCTAACTTTTGGAGGGGGGGGGGAGTTTAATGTTCATATTATTATTAATAAAATATCCACAACAAGAAATCAAAATACCTGTCTAATTTGGTTTTAATAACAGTCATACTAAATATCTCATTTAAGACTTGAAGACGAATGATTAATTTTCAATATTGTTCGTAAAATAAAGCTATGTGTTGATTCTATCATTTTTAAATTTGGGTGTTTTGCTGACCATTCCCTTTCTTCCGATTCCTTATCCTTAACATCTTATAACGTTTAAAGTAATTACAGTTTCATGAAAGAGTAAAAAACAAACAAACACTATCTTGCTATTTGAATAAAGAGCTTATTTCTATTAAAGCGTTGAAGCTTGAACCAAATATTAACTCCATTCATACAAAAAACTAATCGCAAACGTCACAAGCATACTCTTCCATAATAAATTGATAATCAAACTATTTTTTTTTTGTGTTAAGGTAATAAAACAATTAATAGAAATTATTAGATATCTTATTAGTAGATAAAATTTAAAAGTTGTCTGTTTAGGAACTAATTATAACTGGTTTTTATTAAAAACAAAAACAGCAAAGTGCATTTGATGTACATTGACTTTCATAAAATAGAATTAAATATACTTAACCGTAATGCTGCAAAAACCATCGGTTTTGGACTCAACCCCGTTTTAAAGAACTATTTTCAATAGTTCCTGTTTTAAATTAACTTCGTTGTACTTTCAAATGAAATGTAATGTTTCTTTTTAACATTCTATATGTAATTGTTTTATTTTAACTTCAATAATAATCAAGATTGCAGAAAATCTTTTGAATCCGAATTTATTCTTTCAAAAACTCTTAAATAGATTTTTTTAAGGAAAACTATTTAGGTACGAATGTCTTGAATTTTTGTCAATCCTTTTGCGATTCATTCTGCACCTGACACTCGGTAGTTTCATTCAGTTTTCTGCTCTTGATGCTTTCTTTGTCTTGAGATCAGTCCACCTTGTTTAGATCCTGATTAACCAACCGTAACAAATAAAACAAAAAAAAAACATTCCTTATGTAATTGTAGTGATATATTATCTCGAATTAATCTTGACATTAGATACGGGTTGTTGATTTCGAACAGAGAACGTTTTTAAAACGCATTTACTTATTTAATGATTAAGAGTAATTGCATTAAATAAATGATGTTTAAAGTTAAATTAATTAATGCTTATAAATAACTAAGAGCATATGTCGATTTAAATATGATAACTTTTTAGTATCTTGATTCTACTGTTCTTGGTAATTTATTTTTAAATACCATCCAATTTTCTTTGGAATAATAAACGTGATTTAAATATCGGCAGTCAAATATTATACAAATATCTAAAGAATTAAATGAATTAAACTTTTGAATTTCTTCAATTAATATTTTAATTTGTCTCAAGTTAAATTAATTGCATTCAAACGGCTCTGAAAGACCTATAGGCTTACTGTAAAAAGTGTATAACTTAACAAGTTTTTATATTAAAAATTAGGCCTTATTTAAAAACAATAACTTTCAGTGGACTAATCTTGGCTGATTTTTTTAGAAATTTTCTCTCTACTTAGGCCATTTCTAAGGGAAAATTGCCGTTACGCCTTTGTTATTTTCACTGGACTAAAAGTGTGTACCTAACTACTAAAAAATTTAAATTGCTTTTTAAATCAATTCTTTTTTTATTACTTATTAAAGAATAATGTAAAAGAAAAGATCTCTAAATACATTAGAGAAAAGAAATTGTAAAGCAATCAATACATTATTGTTTTTTTTCCATGTTTTCCCTTGGAGAGATAGACGGTACTACAATGGGTTTTATTTAATGCGTTCTCTGTTTATGCTGTTTTTGAAACAACCACATATTACTTGTTAAACCTCGTCCAATTAATTAAAAATATTCATTTCAGTAGTTCTCCGATTTGTCCTCTATTCTCTTATTAGATACAATCAGTCTCTGTAGATTTGATTAATATATACCCTAATTAACCTTTACTTTCATTTTTTTTCATTACTATTTTTATTTAAATGATCTAAATATTTTATAATATATACTACAGATGATTGGTACCTAAAAAGGTGGGGTTTTTTTTCAATTTTCATAGATAGTTTAATCTTAATCACATGCTTTTTCCAGTTGAAAAAAAGATATTTTTCTATTAAATATAACAAATATTGAATCTATTACATGTGGAGATAACAATATTTTAAAGCAATTTGAGTGAGGAATATCTACAGGATAAAAGACTAGAAAAGTTAACTAAGGATTTATTAAAAACAGAGTAATGTAAGATAGTTTGGAATAGTTTTGCAAAATGCTTTTGCAAGAGTATTCCATTACATATTAATGGTGTTGATTGAGTAAACATTTAGAAGCGAAAAAGTAAAGAGAACAAACCTTTTCATGTTTTCAGGTAGCATATTTAAATGGAAAATTGCAATATGAAATATGGAAACGCTGAAGAATTTTGATTAAAATTAATATCAACAAACATTTTAGAATATACTTATACTTTTGATCATGCCAAATGTTTTAAAATGTCTATATTTATAAGAAAATAAAAATCTAGTCCGTAAACAACTTTTATTTCTTTTAAAGTAAAAAAAAAATTAAAAACAACTAATCTTGTTGTAGTTTTGATACAAAATTTTAACGATGAAAGAATGAGAAGAATCATAAAGATCAATCTAGTTTGCGATGGAAAATAGGGCAAGTCACAGATTTTTCACAATAAAAATGGTCCCAAAAGAGTATATATTTACATGATCTCAGGTGGCAACAATAAAGAAGGACCTTCCCAAATATCTCTAGCCATAAATTTCCATAGATTGTATGCTAAGTAAGCGTTTGGTGACTACATTTTCTTTCAATAATGCGCGAACAACCATTGCATGGTGTAACGAAACGAATTCGTCACCTCTAGATGTTTTTTTGTTTGGAATATTATTCGTTCCATTTGGGGAGTTTGAATACCAAGAAGGATCCATGATGTCATTCACAACAAATACTAGAACCACCATGTTTGAAAGTCATTCTTATAAATTGTTCCATTGCTAAGTTTGAGAGTATGAAATTTGATAACTTGGAGTTTATTTCTTGAGAATAATGTTTTCGTTGTTTGTTTGATCTTTCATCCATGAAATTCTTAGCAATAATAGAACGTTTAAAATAATATTTTACAAGGTTTTCTTTTTAGTGTAATAAGGTCATCATATAATGGGGTTTTTGATTTCCACGAAACATCTGTGATTGATACCTCAAAACCAATTAAAAACATTCCACTTTACCTCGTACGTAAGACGTGTATAACTTTTATTGCCGTTAGAAGTAAATCACTTTTATGTATTGTTCTGCTCTATTCAGAATTGAATTCGCAAACATTTTAAACTTTAACCTATAGGATAAGTAAAATTTTGAATTCTCAGCAGTTTTGTAAAGAGAAAAAAAAAGTGTTTTTTAAAAGTTTTTTTCTTGTTTTATTTATTGAGCATCTTATGTAGGTATCCCTAAGGGAGAATGAAGGCTGTCTAGCTGGTTAGATTAATTAGGCTTCGCTTTCTTATGCGAGTTTAATGTAATAAAAGTAAAAAAAAAATTAAAGTATTATACCATTTTTTAAAAATTCAAGCTATTTACGGGTGATTTTTTACTAAATTTCACTGTAACAAAATATCCCCCCTTAATTTTCAATGATTACTTGGAATTATATACATTTTAGTTCAAATTTTAAATCTCATTTCACCGGTTACAGTTTTGATTTCAAAATTCGATTCGATTATAATAGGTATCTAAATCGAAAAGACGTTAACGAAAGATCTACTCGTATCAATCCCTTCACCAAATTCTCAATTTTTCTAATCAACTCCTCAATTTAATGCAATTTCCCCTTCCAGACAAATTCGAATGAATCTGTCACACCAGTTCTAATCTTATTCATTAAAAGTGAGTGATTGGGATAACCTGGGAGTTCAGAAATCGAATCTAGGACAATCAGATATGTAGCAATACCGTTCTCGCCTCCTCTGTCATTGGAAATCCAGCAATTTGTATCAAAACAAGCCGAAGATATCCTTTTCAATAGAGGCCCGAAAAAAACATCTATTTCGGGGGGATTTTTTTCTAGTTCTCGTGGGATGGGTCCCCTGTGTACGGCGACTACGCCTCAAGAATTTCGGATATTAGAAAGCGAAGAGATGAGATTTCTTGATTGGGAGAAATGAGGCTGGGAACTAGACATGTCGTTGGTGTTTACGTGGAATCGTTTAACGTGTGATTGTGTTCATCCTTCAAAATTGTGTTGTAACTGTTTATGAAAGGGTTTGATCATGTTTGGAAATACCGAAGAGCTCATTAGAAATCCTTTTGATTGTAAGTAACTAAAAACAAATGAAGGTAACGAATGATGACAATCAGTTTTATGTTATTTGATTAATATAATTAGTGGGCAAATAATACAGATAGAATCTTTGTCAGGAAAAAGTAATCAATAGAAAATTTATGTCAATTAAATAATTATAACTTTTTTACACCTTACACATCTTGTTTAAATAAGTTTTCTTTGAATTTTTGACAAGAAACATATTTAATAAACAATTATCTTGTTTATCATTTTTTAAAAACATTTAAGTTAATCAATGCCTAACCAACTTTTATTTTAAAACTCCAACATTTCTCTAAAAACAGTAGCGGTCATAATTGTAGTAGGGTGTGGATCTTTATAGGAAAGAAAATTAATATTTTATTTTGAATACGCGACTTATCTTTTTCTAAACACAGTAGGTATATTGAAATTTCATACTTGCAAAGTTTTATACTTTTAACACATTCCAACAAAAAGAAAATCAAACGAAGTTATGATATCATTGATGAACAAATGTTTGATATCAAATAAAATTTGCATACGTTTGCTTTAAAAAAAGACTATGGTTATTTCAGTATTTGATCGAAATATAATGTAATGCTAACACATTCGGATACATAATTTTGATTGATTGATATATAAAATAGTTACTCTTCTTCTGTATCCTGCTCAAAAATTTCATTTTATTATCAAACGTTTCGCACTGACTTAATGAATGCAGTATTTACTGTCACTATAAATATCTCCAACGTGATAAATTGGGGTCAGTTACCCAAGAAACAAATTCATCTTTTAATTATATCCAGACAACCAACATATTACTTAAAAAAAACTACGGGGTACCCTTTCTTCGTGTTCTATTCCATCATCAATTTACCAGGAGTTACTCTACACACATCCAGCCCCTCACACCTTTCGGTAGAAAATGCCATTATCCCCGAAAACCCAAATCCCCCTTCTAAACGTCATAACACGTTTAACCTAAGAGGAAAATTGCATCAAGAAGTCCCCTAAGTTTATTAATACTTTTAAGACTAGTAACTGTATTTACAAGCGAAAGAAACAGGAAAAAGATGATAGGTTTTCCACCTCCACAGTGGGTATTAGCGCTCTCTCAGTGGTGGCGGTAGTTATTGTAATCCATTAGAGCCGACAGAAAGATACGCTTTGTGAAATTGCGGGATTTAATTACCTTAATGGGTTTAATAATTTGAAAAGGGTCACCGAGAGAAGTTGAAGAATTTAAATCTTAATCCAATTTTTTGGAAAAGTTGTTGAGCTTTTACAGAAATTGGTTAATGCCGTAAGGGATTACGCGTGTTTAAAAGGGATTTTTCTCCCAGTACCGTGGTCAAAACACATTACATGGCTGTATGTATAAGTAATAATAAGTTAAGGTCAAAATCTTGTAACTTAAAAATATCTACTATTAACTTACTTCAGATTATATTTTTAGATTTTAATACATTTTATCTTGCGCGACATAAATAGAATCTAAAGTAATTCTTCTGTAATCAGTGTTATTTGTTTTAAAAAATTCACAGCTTGGCAATCGTGGATTAACATAGATATATTATTAAAAGAAGGAATAATTTATTTTAGTTGGAAATATTTTTTTTGGATTCCACAAGCAACTTAGAACAAGAACCTACCAATTTAAACTGATAGGCTATTTGGTGATTTAGAGTGAAAAAGCAAATAATATTTTAACAGTCCTTAACTTCTACAAATATTGTCCCCGTTTCCATGGAAATAAATGTAAGCTCCCTTACAATGTAAATTCCTTTACATACCCTTGGCTTAACTATAGCTTTAATTAAAATGATGTATTCGGAGTCATTTTACTCCAGTTAAATTGTAGACCATAATATTATTGAGGCATGTATTCTGAAATACTGTAATATTTTATATCTATTCTTACATTTTGCATTTGATAGAATTTAATATTCATCGCACTATGCGAAATCTTCATCGGATGAACTTCATGGGTTCTCCCAATATTATGAGTAGGCCCTCCCTACCTTAATAGATGATGTTAATTGAAAAATATTAAGTTAACATAAAACCTAGTTCATCAGAATCTTTTTTAATTTACTCAATGAATAAGATACTGATACATTCGTCCATCTTAATTATTTCTCATGTATTAGTTATGAGAAGCTTCCAAAAGCAAAAATGTCAACATGAGTATTACAGTACTAAACCTCGATTAACCCGTTATTTTGGGGGCATGGAGTGCTTAAAACGTTAAAAAGTAGGAAAATCTACAAGAATGAAGCAAGTCATTGACTCCAAACGATGTAATAAATAATTATTAAGGAAGCAAAATAACATTTCAAATGAAGAGAAAGGGAAACAAAATATTTTAAACACTGAAAATATACATAAAAAAAGTGTAAAATATTTTGTTATTTCAATAAACCTGCTGTGACAGGAGTAAAATAAACCATAACGCTGGCATGCTGTTCGGCGTGAAGCGCAGACGGATAAACCAAGGGGAGTCGGTTAATCGAGGTTGTGTATTATGAGGGAGACAATAGAGTGAAAGGCCAGACTGTTAGGTAAGTCACTTTTATTCCGCTGCTGAGATATTAATTACATGAGAGGCTGATGAAGAAGGCCTGCTATTCGGTGGTGTGCGTTCTGCTGGTGGAGTAGTCAGAAGGAAGGTGCTGGCAAGGGATTAGCTCTGAAGTAAGGATATATGTTCCGAGAATAGCCGTTACCCAGAGTGCGTCCAAACCTGAAAGCACAGGGGAAGATTAGGATAAATTGCTTGCATAGTTTCGAAAATTATCGTACTAATTCATATACTAGCTTGCCAAATGGACGTTGGGACTCTGATAAAAAGTTTATTAGAAAGTTCTTTAGAGTGTCCTTTGGACATTATGGATGAGAATATTTTAATAGGATAAAACCGTTTCCAAGTTTTGTTCTATTGTAATATTCTTTCATAAAACTTTATCATATTAGAGTTATTAAGTTTTATTACACATTAAAGACTTTAGAGAAATTACTTTATTTAATAAGATATACTAATATTTTTTCATGAATATTTTAATTGAAGAAATTTTATTATATCATTTTTGTTATTAGTAGTTATTCCTCTTGTGGAAACTGGTATATAGTTACAACATTTTTTAGTAAAATTAAGTCGAGTTCTGAAACAGCTTAAAAAATTTACATTGCTTAAATTTTACAACCTAAGAACCAATGATAGTAGACCAACCTTAAGTAAGTGTTAATGACTATACATTTCCCTTCTATCTTTTTATATTTTTGTCCAAAAAATAATGCTAATCGCTTTGAGGTTAGTAAAAAACTGATTTTCTTATAGAACAAATTTAATTTTACGAAATTTGAAAATATGGCTGATAAATAAAGTTACTTCAGCAGTCGGAGGAAAATATTATAAGATTATTTTGAAGGTGGAGGAAAATATTATAAGAGTATTTTGAAGATAAATGTAAGTAGATTTTTTACTTGTGCTCTTTTATTACATACTTAGCAACAAATGTGTTTTATTTTAGCTAAAGTTGAAAGTATTTAAGAACTACTCTTTTTAAAAAGTATCAGGAAAACTATTTAGTTTAAAATAGACCGGACAGTGCATAAAAGTGCATGGTTTTTATTCGAGAAAATGATAATTATATTGGTACGAAATTATCAAAAATAACTTTCATCTTGCAAAATTGAAGAGGTGGCTTACAGTACCTACCCTATTCCCAGGCTGCCAATTTTAGAGTCTGCTCTGATTGGTTGGTTGAAATTCATCTAGGAAAATTTAAGTTTTTTTTCTAAAATAATAACAGAGGATAGAAACCAAGAACTTCCGCATGCTAAGCAAGCATCCTACCACAGCTCCAGAGGAGATTCATTAACCTTAAAAATTAACTTATTCCTTATTGGGTTAATTTTTGATACAGGCGCAATGTAGCGTATTGCGAAAAACGACAGCCTGGAGACTAGCAGTCTAGTAAAAAGACCCCCGTCTTTTACTAGACTGCTAGTAAGGTAAAGGTATTATATATTTGACCGAAGCAGTTAAATTCAGTTCAGAAAGCTTTTAATTCCTAAGGATTATAGTATACTACTACACACAGGAAATAGCAAAAGCAGTTTTAATTTGGGAATTAATATAGTTTATAAACTTGCTGACTCAGATGCCTACTTCTAACAAGATGGTAAAAGATTTCTAAGATTGGAACATCTAATTAGGGCCGAAATCTTTTTCTTTATACAATTCGGCAAGATGAAAGTTACTTTTGGGAGTTATTCGCATCCTAAACGTCATAAAAGTGAAGCATCAGCGAGGTGGTGATTACCTAGGCCGGCCCACTATGGCGAAGTACTTGTCGAGCTCTTGCAGGTAGGACCTGAGCTCGTCCGGCGTGTTGAAGACCATGGGCTGGGTGGGCAGTTCGGCGATGATCTCGCCCTGTTCCGCATTGTTGATGGAGGCGGTCGCGGCGGCTATCAGCAGCATGCACGCCACTAGCACTCGCAGCATGTCTGAAACACAAACACTTTAGAGAGCTTTTTTTCTTCAAAGATCTATCTGGCGTGTATTTATGTTTTTATACTGGGTGTTTCGACAAGTCCACCCAAACTCTGTACAAAAATGCCCAAACCTCTATCTATGACCCGTAGTTTTCTGGAAAATGGCGACAAAAGAGGTATGACGTCACATTTTTCGAAAAATACATGTCTTTCTAGAGGTATAGTTCTTTGGACACTTTTTATGTACACCAAACACACAAGGAATCGTTTTGTGTAGAGTTTCGGTGGAATTATATTTTGGCAAAATGTATTGATAGAGATACTTAAAAAATTATATATTCTCTACATAAAGATTTTATTGATATGTATTATCACGGCTTACTAGATACTATACGTATAGTATCTAGTAAGCCGTGGTATTATCTACTTCATAATATCTGAAAAAATAATAGGGATTTTTCCAGGTATAAAATCACGACACCTGTAAAATAATGTTTAGTTTTTTTTTAATGAAAAGGAGTAATTTTTACAAATACTTTTTTTAATCCTAATATGAGCTCCTTGCAGGCATCCACTTTGGGAACCACTGACTTACTTACATTGCTCCGGATAGCAAGAAAAATTAAAAAGTTATCTTGAGGGATATAAATTTATTGGAAGAAGATAAACATATCGATAAGAATAATTCGTTTGAATGTAAATGTCATGCTGAAATTAATTAATTCCTATCCACTCTTGTGAAATTTGAACGTGATCAGGTGAGCAGTGAAAAAATAAATACTGCTTCGGCTTTTTCTAGTAACAATTTAAAGGTAATAAGAAAATGGGACTTTAGAATCCTGAATAAAAGGAGTAGTTAAAAATCTATGAAATTTACATGTTAAAGATAAAAGTAGTTCACTCGGAAGCATAGCCATAATAACTCATCTAGACTCAACATATCCTAACCTTTGCAGTTTGACAGGAAAATATGAGAAAACTTTCACCTCGATCGCGCAACATGTTTCTTATAATGGAAGATCCAATTCTTTCAACTAAATTCCACCAATGGTCAAAGTGCGTTCTTCATATTAAAATTGATATGAGGCAATTCCTTAGGAACCCTTAGGATTGCTCACAAATCACAAACATCGGTACCTACTCCGAAAGTTATATTTATGGACATAAATACCTTGGCTGAATACATACTTGGAGAAAACTCACTACTCCTATCTACGTATTATCAAATATGGCATATAATATCGCTAATAATAGAGAAACAATAAAGACAATAATATGACTGAGAACAAGATACCACAGAGCTGTGAAAATCAAACCTGATGGTATTAAGTTTATGTGTTAAGTATAGCAACAACTGTACAAACATCGAGGGGACAAATCCTACATCTTCTATTGCCCTATAGTTCCTGTTTCTCTAATGGTATTCTCCACACAAAAATAGATACCTTTACCAAGAAATATCGTAGAGATTGCTAAGATTTATCATCTGTTCCCATGGCATCATTCAGACTTTTAAATTACTTAGATTTTAATCATTATCAAATAATTCCTCTCAATTTTTTAATATAGCTATTGAATAAAATTTAAACTACACGACCAGTTTGTCTTGTCAAGGTTTGATTGAAAAAATTAAGGATAAATAACAGTTTGAATTAAACATTAAAATCCCTTGTAATTAGGGATTACAAGGGGTTACTCAGGGGTTCCTTGGATGGTCTTAAAACATGCGTATTTAGTTCAATATAATTAAAATAAAGTTAAAAGTCTTCGAAATAGCATCCATGGGCATCATATTATCCCTTCCCTTCAAAGGATTTTTTTCCATACTGATAAAATTTTTTTCTTTGTTCAGAAACTTTTATCTCTGAATAATGATTATTTTCAATATTGTTTAAAAATTCTTGTGCACGATTCTTTAACTTTTAAGAAAAATTATTTCTCAGTCTTAAATTTCTCATCACAGTTTTGCAAAATATCACTAACGATTAATTATAAGCAAGGTATTTCATTACTGTTAACAAATTTTAATTACTTGAGTCAAAAGTATAAATTTATCCGTCCCTACGAACTCTTAATTAAATAGTTTACAGACTTTTAAATTATAGATAAAATACCACATAGTACGCATACTTTTATTTCATTTAAAGTATCACGGAAGGAGCTAAAAAAATTGCTCAATATATTCAAGTGCTTCTAACATTTACTACATAATGGCCTTGGGTGCACAATTCCTATGAAAAAACTGAATCAACATAGATTTTGTACAGTGAATTAATAATTTAACAACTAGCTTACCAAAATAACAAAGAACACTTAGGTACTTATTTTTCTAAACTTAACAACATTAATATGGCATTTTCCTATTTAAATTTAAAGGATTTATAAAGTTGCAAATTGTTGGTCTAATATTAATGAGACCTCAATTTAAAATTTGGGTATGACATTTAATCAATCGAACGGAACAGTCATTTTCTTAAACTAATTTAGTTCCTTAAGAAGAAAGAAGTATAAAAATAATACTAAATTAGACTTAGTATATAGCTATGAGGGTTTTACCACCCAAATCCAATAAGGTACAGAAACACGAGAACTTTCCCAGTTCGCAATTACAAGGAGGACATAAAGAACGACAGGAATGAACGAAAATCTGACAAAAAGCGCTTACTTGATTCGAAACTGTCCGTTACTTCAACCCCTTTTCGGAGTGTTTTTCTCTCCCCGAGCTAATATCAGAGAAATGACCGTGGATAGTTAAATCTCCTTGTGACCCTGGATCTGGCTCTCTAAGGAAAAGAAATCTCGCAGGCAGTCGATTCGTATTTATAAGTGTTCTTTTGTGATGGCCTGAACACCCCCATGAGTATAGCTGTCACTTCCAGAGGCTTGGGTCGCCCACAGGCCGGCATTGTCGTTTGTCACCCGTTGCGAAACGGAATATTCGAATGGGAGTGGACACAATGGCACTTTCTCGGTGGGCTGCATCGCGTACTAACGCGGTTTTGTATGTTCCGAAAGGGGGCGATGGAAATTGTGGCGGAATATTCCTAGGGAGGAAATTAGGGCTGGTTTCGTGTCCTGTGGGATATATTACTTAGCCTACTTGACAAAATTTTTTTATGTTTCGAAAATTATTTCTATTTTCCAAAAAAGGTAGAAGAAAAAGTAGAAGGTTTTAGAATTTTACTATCAACCCCTTCAATTGTGTTTTCCTCCTCACTATGAATTTAATGCCCAATACAATATATAAGGAATTTTCCGTTTCCATTCTTTAATACATTTTGTGGACTATTTAGGATAGACTAAATCTTTCTAAGGAAAGCGCATAGCAAAATAAAAATATCGTATAAGAATTTACGCTTTGTGGAAATGAGTAACGATTCTAAGTTTGTTTTCAGTAAAGTGTAAAGTGTTGATTTTTTTAAAAAAGAAATTAATTGATTTAGCTGGAAAACAAATATCTTACTGCTTCAATCATAAAATTCAGGAAAAAATATAACAAAAAAAAAATTAGTGTGCTTTTATTTTTGCACATTTATGTATTTAATCGTGTATTTCACCGTAATTTATCTTAAAATTACATAAAAATAAGACATTTTCTATATTCGATGCTATTATATGGAAAGGAAATTTAAGTTATGGAAGTAGATAGTTATCGTAAAACTTTTTTCCGAAACAAAAAACCTTTAAAAATACTTTTAGAACCAAAGTACAGTCGACTCCGCTTATTGTGATCACGGTTAATGTTATCAATCGGATAATGTTATCGAAATCAACAGGTCCTGATCATTCCTATTTAATTTAATGAAAAATACACAGTTTTATGTGATCATTAAATCGCTTCATGTTATCAAAATCTGGTCAAATACCCTAAAAACATCCTTTTTCCTGTTTGAAGGCCAATTTTAATACATAATTATACAAAATGAATCATTAACTTATTAGTGTTATCTGTTGTATGCTCCAACTCTCATTTTAAAAATGCAAACTAGGTAATAGTTTTAAATACTTCAATTAGGACTACATAGCTGTGATTTTAATGCAAACACTTGAGTTGTAGATTGTTTGACACATCTATCCAGTATAAAACCGCTTATTGTTATCAATCGGATAATGTTATCATTCTACTCTTGGACTAAAGTGATCACATTAAGCGGAGTAAACTGCATAAAATTTGAATTTTTTTAAGAGTGTTCTTTTCTATAAAAAAATTGTACAAGTTTTTAAAAAGCTTTGCTACTTTTCTTCAACAGACGGCTTATGATATTGCAGAAAGTGCAATTTGCTGGCAACCCCCTGTTTGTGCAATGTTTTATGCCAATGGTGGTAAAAAACCAGATTATTCAATGAATAAATTGTTCGTTTATAGAAGTCTATCGGGAATCGATAAAAGCCCCTTACTGTGCTCTAACATACAAACCGCTCACATACAGAACCCGGTTTGCTATTATATGAAAGATGTTTCCATTTTTAAGGTGATTGCGTCGTGTATCTTATTTTAAAGCCTATTTTTATTCATATCATATAATGACTCATTTCGAAATTTGATTTAATAATAACTAAAGCAAGTACCCATGATTACACCTTAATTTTGAAAAAAGTTTAATTTTTTCATATTAGAAATGTGCCAATTTTAAACTAATTAACTAATTGTAAAAAAAAGAAAACTGCACAATCATATTTTTAGTCGAGTATGAAAAGCTTTTAAACCATCATATAAACTTAGTATAATGCAATAAGTTGTAATAATTTTTAAGTTAAGTTAAATTAATTTCATAATACTAAAATACATTAATGTAAAGTAGCAATTTGATATAAATACTTTGTCAAAAGCAATAAAAATTTTAGAGAATGTTTAGTTTTAATTCAAATTTTTATTAAATTTCTTAATTGGTTGGTAGTAACTATCATGAAAATCTTACAGCAATACTTTCCCAAATATCTAGTTTTTAATGAATTTCGTCATAATCTGCATATTTGGTAAACCATTAATACAAATTTGTTTTTGACATTTATTATTCTCTATAGAACAGTTATGAAATCCTGTATTAAGTAAGTGGCATAAAAGCTAGTGTACCTATAATAAAAAAATATGTTTCAATGGTTTTATGAGGAAGTCTAAGAGGTTGGGCATTATGAGTATAAATATATTTTTTTATGCAAGTATTTAAACTTTTAAACAGAAGAAAAGTGTAACTTTAAAGAAAATAATTAATGAAGTCAGAAATGGATACTTTTGAAACTAAATATTACCCAAAGAAAAACATGAGCCCTTCTAAGTTTGACTTTAAAGGTAAAGTAAAGATAGAAAGGGCAGGAAGTAATGGAGAAAATTTTTCAGTTCCTTGTCTCTCTCTTCGAATTTGGGGAAAAAATTCAAAATGAAGACAGTGGATAATGTAAAAGTTAAAAACTTCAATGGATAAGATAGTATTTCTAATATTCTTTGTAATAGTTTTTAAAACTCGATTTGGTTTTAATAATAGTATTCTATACACATATAAAAATATAAATGTAACGAGTGATATACTTATAAACTCGTACTGAAAATGTCTACGTATGTGAAAATGTATGTCAAATAAACAATGAAAGTTTCCTGGTATGGTTTTATTATTTTGTTGGTAAGAAAACCCAGCATTTTTTCAAACCAACAATACATACTTGAATTATCTAACTAAAACATGGGCACTTTACTCGTTTATTTGGTTATTATTTCACCAGTTATAATTGAATCTTTTCCCCCGGAAAATATTATCAGCTTAAATGTTTTAAAATAAATTCAATTTTAATTTACAAAACTATACAATACAGTTGAACTTCGTCCCGGTTATAGTACATCATGGATATTATAATGAACACTTGGTTTCAGTAAGCTTTTACTTTGGTCCTGACTGAAATAAAATTCAAATAATGCTTAATATGCTTAAAGTGGGTTCTCAGAAGGTGGAAATTTTGTAGTGGAATGAAATTTTACTTCTTGAAGAATTATTTATTTTAAATTATTAGAATAATTAAATTATTATTGAAGACAATTAAGAAGATTATTATTTATTTGACGATTTAAAAATTTTCTACGTGAATTTATATATTTTCTACTACTATGTAATCAATGGTATGTTAACAACCAAATTTGAAAATACCTTCAAAATTCTTATAAATATGAATTATTTTAAAATTGGATATTGTGAACTTTTTAAGGTCCCCTGATGTTCTCTATATAACGGAGTTCGACAGAATAAAATGTCTTTTTATGTAGGAATGAGTTAAAGCAAAATGGAATATATTTAAAAGGATAGTAATTTTTGTCTGCAAGCATGTCTGAGACGTTTATTTGCGATAAACCATTAATGAGAAAACTCATTCTGCAAAGAGAGAACCGAATATTTGTTTCACTCATTATATTTCCAAAGTTTCTTGTTTATTTCTCTAGAAGTAATATAGATGTGTATGGAAGAGAATTATTTTTTATGTTTTAACCATTGGAGCGGTTTTTAATAGAAATATTACAACTGCATTAATATGAACAAATAAGTCTGAGCATGGAATATACTTTATTAAGAGGTCTTCTATTTTTTCAGAATGTGGCGCACGTTATTATAATTTTTTTTAAAGACAGGAAATTCAGATGACTTGTTATTTGGCATGCTTTGACTTGGATGTCACCGTAAAATGGTGTAACATTGACTCTCAAGGGAAACTTTGGCCTAACCATAGGAAAGAGATTCTGCGTTGCTGTATCTATATAGAAGAATGTGATTTTCACTTATTTAATGCTAGGGCAAATAGGGGGCATTGTTGTCATGACATTGTAAAAGTGGTGACTTAAAATTCCGAAAATATGATTACGTTGGCTTCCAACTTAAGTATAATTTAAATGTCGATCTTTGCTGTCTTAAATACTTTTCCTTGAAAAGGCGACAAAGAACACGATTCAAAACAGCTAGATCATATTTTTATATAAATTATAAAGATTTAGAAAAAATATTTTCAATATTATTATCTTGTTTCACTTTAGGCAGTTTACCTGAAGTGAAACAAAATGATAGAGCAGAGAAGAAGATAATACTTATACGTATATTTTAATGCACAATTTGAAAAACCCACCCCAAAGCAACGGTGGCTTTGGTATATCAACTAATTTCTACATTAAAAAAGCAACAGACTATATTTTTAAAAGATGTGGGTGGTATTTTAAAAAGATACGTAGTTTAATCTAAAAGAAACGATCCTTTGACTTCCAATCCGGCCTTTTGGGATTCCGGCCGGAATATCCAGGCCGGATAGTCACGAGCCTACTGTAGTCCAAAAGGCGCCTTTAAGCTTTTCTGCTACAAGTAAATAAATGCAACGAAACAAAAATACAGTTCATGGGATCGTTTAAATAAAATACCTAAAATATCTTGCATTTAAAGACCTAAACTGTGCTTAAAACAGTAAAAATACTTCTTAATAAAATACAATAATTATACCTAATGATAAAGTACCTAATCACCTATCTTAATAGAGAATAAATTATAACCTTCTAAATAGCATTACTAATTTTAAGGATTAAAAAAAAAAACGTTAAACATTTTTACTTTAAAATAATAAGATTTATAAAACAAATAGGTTTAAATTAAACAAAATGTCGTTTTATAAGAAATAATTTTAAGCCTTTTAGAAAATTTTCAAGAATTGGTTCTGCACTTTTAAAAGTTATAGATATTAAGTAAAAAATATGGCAAACTACTATTAAAATATAGAAATATTTTGAGCATGGTTTTAGGAATTTCTCATATATGCATAAAAGTTATATGGATGGTTCGGAAATTATTTCAGACATTTTAGAGAATTTTCAAAACTTGGTTCTGTACATTTAAAAGTTACAGATATTAAGTAAAAAATATGGCAAACGACTATTAAAATATAGAAATATTTAAGACATGGTTTTGTTAATTTCTTATATAAAAACACTGAGGATAAAAGTTGTATGGATTGTGTCTACAGGAGATCACAAAAAAAAGACAGTCCTTTTTTCGCTGACAAAAGAAGATCTCAACAAAGAGATAGCAATAATGCAGTAGACGAGAACATATCGCCGAGATTCCCTGTTAGTGACAACAAAATCCCCAAATTTGTTTCACCTGAAGAAGAAAGAAAACAACTTGTCTTTAAATAGACTTCGGGTGAGTTGTAATTTTGTAGCTTTGTAGAAAACGTAACGTGGGTATTTTCTGTCCCCTTCATTTTTTTCATAATTTTAATCGGAATTTCTTATACTCTCCATGTTTTAAAGAACAATATTTTCCCATTTTCCATAGTCTAAGTGCGCAGTGGAAACCATCTAAATCTTACTTAGATCAAGATACGATTTTTATACTTCAAAAAATGATTTATTATTGTTAATCACACTTCCTATTGATTTTAAAATAGTTTAGTTATCAACAATTCCCATTTTTTATTTTAAAATAATAATAAAAAAGCGCTTTACCTGCTGCCTTTCTCAAACCTGTATAAATGTCACAGTAAGTCTAAGGAATCGTTCTTCAAAAAATTATGCATTAATTTTAGTTAACATGATAAAAAATTGAAATCCCGATGAAATATTTCAGTGAATTTCTTACATTTAAAATTTAAGTTGTCCACTTTAAATATAAAAAACATTATTTCCACAGGGTGCCTTTGATAATTTCTTAAGGAACAACGTATAGGAAAGGTCAAATAAAAACAAATGTAAAAAAACCCAGTATTACACTCTCTAAAATGAAGGGACAAAATATATAAAACATTTGGGAAGGATGAAAATGGTCAATATTGTTAATAGCTTAATTCTAATTACAAAAGTTTTCAAGCATAGGTTAAGTAAGTTAACTTTTTAGAAAATAAATAACTTTCAATTTAGCCAATTATACAAAAAACGAGACCTATCAGTATTACGACACGTCGACACGGAGTAATGTAGTAAAAACAACAAAAATCTGTAAATGTTGCTTTTTCTCTAGAACACTAATCATGCAGCAAAACCAACGAAAATCTGTAAATGTTGCTTTTTCTCTAGAACACTAATAATGCAGTAAAAACAACAAAGCTCTGTAAATGTTCCTTTTGTACTACAACACTATTTATGCAGCAAAAACAACAAAAATCTGTAAATTTTGTACTTTAAAAAAATTATCAAATATTTAAAAAAAAACTATAACAAAATGCTGAATACTTTTTTTTCCTCAGAACCCATTGAATTAAATTCCAACCGACAATTTTGTCCCCCCCCCCAAAAAAAATAATAGGTCAATAAATATCAAAATAATTATTTTTAAAAATATTTTTAAGACGATTGAAAACTTTAGTGTTATGAGATATATATTTTATTATCATTCAAATAAATTCTAATAGACGGATGTCGAAATATTACCGGTTTTCACTAGTTTGGAAATAAGTCCTTCGGTTTACCATTTTCAATTCATTAAATTAATTAAGCCGAAATCTCGTCGGTTTTCCATTAAATACTTGTAGAGAATTTCCACTGAAAATATCCTTTTACAAAGCCTCAAAACTTTTTAAAAACTAAATTTTTCGTAAAAAGTTAAATTAAAAAAAATTAAATTAAATTAAAACCAAATTTTCGTATGTTTTTATTTAGGTACTTTCTAAATTAAAGCAATGAAATTATCTCTAGAGTATGTGGCTACAAAAATTCATAATTCTCATGTGAATAGTTTTTCCTGGGGGCGAACTCGCAGAAGAAAAAAATAATTTCCTACTTTGATATTAAATGAATCCAGATAATCTCATCTATTAGCTTATGAACGAAAATGACTCTCATAAATTTTCCTATAAATGTTTTAAAAAATTTCCGTTCTAAGTATTCAAAAATAAAAAAAATGTTGAGAAATGTAATTTAAATGTAGAGAGATAAAGAATATAGATAATGTATGATCAGGGATCTTCCCTGAAAAAAATATTGGAAAACTTCTAAAAATTGCGTATTTTTTACTATAAAACTTTTTTTTTTGGAAAATAAAACCTATCACAGGGTTTCCACTCTTGAAGCAAAATTTAAAATCCCTTTATATGGGCTTTTTAAAAGCAATTAACCTTACTATCCAATTTATTTTATAAAAGTACTACGAGGGGAGTTCTGTCTAGTAAGTTTAATTAAATTGATACTTAAGTAAAATACATACTGAGTACAAACTTTTGTTTTGAGGTTTATGTAATTCATGTGATAAGATATTATAACTCAAAAGGTAAATTTTAGAGTTGGATATGAGAAAAATAGTAGCAGATCCAGTCTGACCCAAATGGGTGGGATTCAAAGGGATGCCTTTACTTTTAAATGCCATTACACTGAATGTTGGATTTTTCCTATAGAGTCAATCTAGCCGATTTTGTTAAAAAATAACTTAAAACAATATGTTTCTTAAAACCTGGATACCATCATAACTAACCTTGCCATGTGTAACATATGTTCAAAAGCAGGGTCTGGTGGCTTACCCCAGGAAAGATACAAATAATAGCATCAAAGGCCTTAGCTCTCATGGGTTATGTCAATGTCTTCTTAGTTCTTCATCTTGATATATCCTTGTTTTTTAATACCATCTTTTAATACTAAAAAAATTTTTAAATAATGACATATTTTAACTAAAAAATCGAAGAAACTTGCAA